>OX621194.1:17148256-18398256 GCA_951640565.1 Petrophora chlorosata | reverse complement strand
CACTATTTATGTCTGTCTGTGGCACAGGTCAACACGGGTAAACTGATTTGGATGCGGTTTTTTTAAAGCAGGTTCTCTAGTGGTGGTTCTTAGATGTTTTATTGTGTCGGAGTTTTTTTATTTTAATTTATAGTTATTTTAATAGTTTCTATGAAGCTTTTAGCCGTTACAGTTTGTTACAATATCACCTACTGCTCACAAACGTACTGCCACGTAGGGTGTGAGGCACATGCGGACAATTATAGGGGTGGGCCGGAATCAGTGTCGCAAGTTCTTTGGAGATTCTGTTGCCGTTTTGTTACAGGAAATATGTGCGGGGTGTGAAAGAAATAACTATCTATTGTAACGACGAGGTAAAAGTAAATAGTTCTTCCTTTGTTAGGGGGTACCCCGGTTATTTTTTCTGATTTTTATGACATCGTATGAGTTGTTTGTTTGGTTTAGCGGTATTTGAACGTCTGATGTGCTATGCTATTAGAAATACTCATATATCCGTGATTTTTTGGTGGCAGTCTAACACTCATTTAACACAATATGGGAAAGTGTTTTAGAATACGCTCGTAGCCTTGCCATATGGTCACCTTGTTATATTGTTCACATTCAGAGGCTAGAATCAATACAAAATAAATTTATTAAATTCCTTGGTTATAAAGAGCACAGGTTATTTGACCAATATTCTGAAGCGTGTAAGCACTTTCGTATAGATCCCCTAGAACTAAGGAGGAAGCAATATGATATTATATTACTGCACGATATTTTAACGGGGAGAATAGACTGTAGTGAGCTCTTATCAAATATAGCCCTGCAAGTGCCATCATATCGAACGCGACATACAGCCCTGCTCCACGTGCCCCACGTCAACACAAATTACGCTCAAAATTCTGTTCTATGCCGTGCTGCCCGAACTTATAACAAACACTACTCTGCTTTAGATCTATTTCATTTATGAAAAATTAATCTTAAATATGAAATAAAAAAGTTGCATCGTATAAATGACAATCAGGTATAAGTTAAAACATACACACAAACACACCCTCTCACACACCCTCACACAACCACATACACACAGCCACACACCACCACATACACCCTCGCACGCAGATACACTCAACTTCTTTCAAGCTGGTAGAAAGCATAGCTGTTATTGCTCATTTATATTAAAAATAATTGTGTAATCCTGTTTTGGCCTTATTTTAAGTTTATTTGTTTCTAGTTTGTATTATTATGTGACGCTGTTGGATTACCTAAATAAATAAAAAAAAATAAAAAATATTTAAATTGATTTTCAAAAAGTCTTTGTAGTAGTTCTGAGAAGTCCTCAGCACGTGCAAAATATTCCTTAACAGGGTCAAATTATGAAGAAAATACAAAAAGAAAAACCATCCATTGATCGTGCTTAGCCTAAGATTCACAGCCCCGCGATAAGAGCCCAACACTAATTATGGCTATACGTAATTTGCAGTAAATCACCCTCTGATCTAACCTCATAGCTACCATCTCTCTCTTTTGTAGGAGTAATGAGAGGGATGCATAATAAAACGCTGAGGTGGCTGAACTTTGGGCTATGAATGTTTTTCTAGAATGTTTGTGTTCGAGTTGGGCAAGGGATATTCCGTAAAAAAACTTACAATTCAACCGGCTGGAATTTTCAGAGCAAAAGTATTAAAAAATAGCATTTAGTTCTGCTTTTTTGCATGTCAAACGGCAAATTAAAAGAAAAGGCTTATTTTTCAGAAAATACTATTAAGCCAACACCCTCTAGAAAAATGTACCTTGTATAGTCTAAGATACCACTGCATGATTCTACGTGCATCTGTTATTTAATTAAACTGTAATTTTCATAGATGATTATTAATAGGGGAATAAGTTTTCGCCCGGATGCCTATCAAATATATATTCATTAATATAGTCGCATAAAATACTGACCACTAGTATCAAATTGATTTCCACAACAATTCTGTGGCATGGTCCTATAGCGTGAGTCACGGCATCCCGCAGACTGCACCATGACATCCAATCTGAGCTATCACATTACTTCATGAAATATTAATTTTAAATGGGGCTATTTTTAATTTAAAGTTATTTGAAGGGCTGGTTAGGTAACCTAGATTCGGTGTGAAATATATTTTTATTTTGCATGTACGTCGTAGGGTGTATTACCGAACGCGCTGTCATAAGTTTAATTTTTGCTACCGCTATTACGCTGCCACTAGGTCGAATCCAACTGTGGTAAATGTTTCTCCTCTTCAAAAGGGGTTGTAGCATTTTATTTAAGGCCCTAAGTAGAGCCCAGTCATTCACAATTTGACTGCCATTTTGGCATATCAAAACGGGCCACAAATCAACTCAGTAGGTACACAAAAATTAATAAAGTAATCTGTCCCAAAGTGTATTTTAACGTTTTTAGTCACTTTCTTGTCTGTCGTTCCGGGTGGAATCTTGCAACTTGCAACATTATAAGCACTTCCCGATTAGCTATCCGGCTGAAACTTTCAGGGTAGCTCACAACTCGATGACAATACATCCTAAATCCATTTATTAGCATGCAATGCCGACCTTACCTCAAAACGCGCATAAAAACGTGGTATTAGATATTTTTTTTAATATCCCTTTCTTGTTATTGATATGCTTTTTTTCGTAATAAATCCATGAAGTATTCCTCTAGGACTCGTCAAGGATGTCAATGCAAAATAGCATGGCAGATTCTTTCAAACCATCCCCTTTTGCACATAACCCACACAAACCCTTTCTAGACTCCAGCGGGCTCACGAGAACTGAAGGAGCTTTCGTTGACGATTCAATATTTCATATACTGACGAGCATTAGGGGAGCGCTGAGGTAGGGCAACCATTAGGTATTTGAATCTTTGGATAAGGTATTCTTAGTGTAGATTGTGAGTGAGCTAACAATAAGTTTTTGAACCACACCTTTTACCTCAGTTACATAAACAAATTATTTACTTACGACGTTTTATTGTTATAGTTATATACATTATGTGTAGAATATTGAGTTTCTCTATTTTATTACAATAGAATTAAGTTTCACACCTACTCGAACCATCAGCGCCTTGAAAATGAATTTTTTTAGAATGCTGTCCTGAAAATACATATAACACTGCTGGTAGCCCTAACCAGATAATATACGACATTACAAAGAGTCTATAATAAAAATTACCGCTCCCGTATGAAAGCTCTGTATAAATCAAATTATTGTGTCGCAGGTACGCTTTTTACCTTTGTACAGTATATTAAATTAAATAGGCGTATAAAGCGTATAAAAGGTAGCCGTATACGCACTTTTTAACGCACTTTTCATATATTGTAATCCGATTCATTTATACCAGTTGCAGTTTTAAATGGTCTTTTGTATTATTGGATTTTGAGGGAATGACGGATGATGGGCTGGCGGAGGTTGATTGCAGACTTTAGTTGAAAAATATGAGAATTTATTACGCAGCCTAGTCAGCCCAGCCAGTACATATGATCACGAAAAATGGTGTTCCGGTATATTACAGGAAATTGCGATGGAATTACACGAGTTAATTCCTCCGTCTCCTTTCTACCATCGGACAACAATACGTACGGAAACGTGGTATGCTTTTATGGTTGATATTCCTTCTGCCAGAACAAAGCGTTCGCCTCAACTTTTATTATGCTAACAGCTAAGGAATGGAACACCTTACCAGTGCCTCTGTTTCCCGATTCTTATAGTCTAGGCATCTTTAAGTCCAGAGTGAATCGGTTTCAGAAGAAACCGAAAAACAAACATGATCTATCGTCGACCGCGTCATCACTAGTCCATCAGGTAAGCTGTGATCAACTGCTTACCTATCGGGTACTAATAAAATAGGTGTTTGCTATGAAATGTAAATGAAATGAAATGAAGTAAATTTAGGTGTCTGAAACATGGGTACACATAAAGATGTTGAGATTTATTAGGTATAGATTCCATCATGTTCTACCTTTCGGTGTACAAATATTTGTTTATATAATAGTCAAATAATGGATTTTCTAATATTCCGATAAGAAAACTTCGACTTACTTCCCACCCGGTACATATCGAAATAACAACACTTTTCTCCCCAGTTCTATTTGCCTCTACATCCAGTATTGTAACTCAACCGACTTGTACATTACCAAAACTGTTATGTCACGGTAAGTAGCGCCGTTTCAGACACTTTGGAATCTATCCAAGTGTTATGCCACCCGACCAGCGTACTTTGACCCTTTATCCTATTCAACCCCTTTGACTTTTCCTACGATTCTGCTTGATTAGGACATGTTTGCAGCTCTGGTTAGGCTGGCGAAGGGAGCACTCTAGACAATGTCAAGTGTGAGTGGTCTAGTGTGACATATTGTCCGTTTCCGGCCCGTAAATATAGGAGTTAAAACGTTAGTTATAATACGAAAGGAAATTCTATCCGGTCGCATAAAAACAAAAGGGAAACAGGTTTTGTTTTATTATCCGCGCTGATACCGAGAAATTAAGTAAACAACGTGTATTTTTGTACTCGTGAGTTCTATTTATGTAGTCTGCATAAATACCAAGTTGGGGAACTTTTATATTTATAAGTGTAAAGTTCCCTAACTTATTATTTTATTAGACTACATAATTATAATGTATAGATAAGTAAAGAGCGAATGCCTTTATTACTGAAAACAACTCCACACTCTACTTACTAACACTAAACTATCTAAAAGGAGAAGCAATTGGACAACCCATAGACCATTAAAGGCCTATAGATAGCTCAAATGCTCCAACCCACTACCAGTTGGCAGCGTACCTAAGATGCTGGCAGTATTGCCCCGTTGGATGGCAATACTGAAACGTTGAGCCAAATAAGTCCCAGCATTTTGGTCACGCATCGCATCGATCAGGCGCTCTGGTAAATAAACCAATGAACTACGGTAATGTTTACAGATAAAATACTAGGTTAAAATGGGATATGATAATTTGAATTCTATCTTATATAAAGTCAATATAACTACGTTTATATGCTATGCTTGTTATGTAGGGTGCCCACACTAGCGCACACAATTTCGCTCCACATACTCGTTTCCACATCTAAGTGTAGAGATATAGGGTGTTCACCACGTATATTTAAAGGGTTCATCACAAATCGTATTAATTCCACGCCGAATCCTCCCAAGCGCGACAGCCAAGCGATCTCAGCGATTGCAAGAAACGTGTGAAAATTAGATTTCGAGCCGTTCACGCTTCGCACCTTTTTGATGACAAATATCACATCAAAACATCTTTAAAGCTACCTCAAGGGAGGATCTTTTAATTTAATGGGGAGAGGTATAGGACGGTTTCACGCTGAGTTTATTTTACTTGGGCTTTGCACCTTTTTGGGGACAATTATTAAAAAACATGACTAAAATAATGATTGCCGAGTGCGAAGTTCTTCAAAGATTTAGTGAATCTCATTATTTGGGGCAACCTCTTTTTCTTATCGTATCAACAACCCAGTTTTTCCATAATATGGTACGTTTAAGAAAATAACCGTATGAGATGACAATATTATTTAGGTCAATTAAATACTGAGGCCTTTCTTTATAAAAATCTTATTAACTGCTTTAAATTTTATCCTTTTGTAACATATTCAGTTCAAATCGAGACAAAACATTTTACCTTCATATTTATCGTTTATTAAGAGTTTTTATTGCAGCTAATGCGAATGTTTGTATTGTCGCGATAAGTGTGGCCAAGGACTTTGTCAAATCGTGATGTATTTAGGCAGATTCGGGTGAACATTATTTCCTTGTTGAATGAATGGTTGGACTCTAATAAGGACAAGAACTTCGCCGATGACCGAACTTTTTATCGCAACAACTCGGCATGTTTGTACGACAGTTTCTTTTTACTGGAACTAAGTGAAGAGACAAGCAAGTCGTTCGCCTGATGATAAGCGCCACACCTGCTCATAACAATTGCAGTGGCACTTTTAATATCATAAAAGTACTGCGCAGCATTCATCATCCCGAGATATCAGATATTAAGTCTCATATGCCCAGTAATTTCGCTGGCTACAATGCCTTTTAAAACAGAACACAGTAATGCTTGCGCACTACTGCTTGGCGGCAGAATATCTGGCAAAGCGATGGTACCTATCCATACGGCCTCCCGAATACGAGAGACCTACCACGAGTATGGCCGCAGCATTATAACTTAAGTTCGAATAATGTGTCATAGTAGATATAATGGGTCTACAGTATATATAGTACATCATAGATTGGGATCTATTGGATAAACGGTCCTAGTCTATTACTGTATAGTGTTAGTCTGTAATTACAAATATTAAGTGTATGGGCTATTACAATATTAATTGGATTCAGTGTTTGCGTACAGAAAGATCATTGCGGTTACTGAAGAATGACATTAACGGCGTAAGTTAACGGCTTAAGCAGATATCATAACTATGAATTAAAAATATTATAAACCCCTGACACAATATAACATGTCTAAGAACCACCGCTAAAAACCTACTTTAAAAAAAAGCCGCATCCAAATCGGTTCACCCGGAGCTACGGTGCCACAAACAGACACACGTAGTTTCCAAACTTATAACATCCTTTTTGCGTCGGGGGTTAAAAACCACACGAATACAATTTTGTGTGCCCCATTTACACTTTAGCGAGTCGCGGGATACAAAAGAAAATATAACGCTACAAATATATTTTTATTATTAAAATATCTTTTTATTCATATCTTTGGACAACGCAAACACAGTGGAATGCAAACTTGTTTTCAGTATTACATTTCATAATACACTATTTCCCTTTAAGAATACAGACTCAAAAGATTTAATATTGAAAACAGGGACGTCGCAAAGGACAGTTCCTTTAACAATGTCGTTATGTTTGTATAAAAAATGATAAGTTTCATTCAAACGGCCGCGGTATGGACAAATGAATAGCAAACTGTTTCAAGCGAATAGGAACTCTATTATTTGTAGGACAAAGGGTGGATTCCTTTGACACAATAGGGAAAAACTTGTTTACATTACACGGAGTGCATCTGATGGGCCCCGGACAGACGCAATCAAGCCTGATGGTGTGCAAGGGAGAGGCGATAGCGAGACCATAATTATGGTATTGTAATAAAGTAGTTGTTATTACTCATTAAAGGAAAAATTATGAAAAATCACATTGTTCTGAAGTTAAAAGTCAAAAGATTTTTTTTAAATAGGCACTAAAATGCATATGTACTGGTGGTAGGTTTATTGTATGCGAGAGGCTTTCTGGGTGAGTACCACCACTTTGCCAGCTATTCAGCCGCCAAGCAGTAGTGCGTAAGCATTACTGTGTTCCGGCTTGAAGGGCATTGTAGCCAGCGAAATTACTCGGCATTATGAGACTCAACAGCTAAAAATTCAAATTCAATTCAATTCAGCGGAATAGTCTCAGGGTGACGAGAGCAGTGCAGCGCCGCGCAGGATTTTGCAAAACAAAGTTCTGGGTGGAGCTGTTATTGTTATGGGCTGGCGTATTGCTTACCATCAGGCAAACGACCAGCTCGACTCGTCATTCAGTTACATAAAAAAAACACATAATTCAAATAAATTAAAAACCTTAAAAAATAACTTAAAAAAACATGACTTTGAAAGAAAAAAGGTAAGCATCTCTATCCATTACTTTCCCATACTCAAATTGAAATCCGGGCCCAGAAAAGAAATGCGAAAACTGACTCTACCAGTGCTTCGGCAATACGCCCGCTAGTTAATAATAAGAAGAACTTAGATTCCTCACACACAGCCTCTGTGGTGCAGTGGTTGGGCAGGTTGGCTCAAATCTTACACACCACTGAGGTTGCGGGTTCGATTCCCGCGACGGGACAAATTTTTGTGAACAGAAAGAAAAAGCGCAAGCATTTGTTTCATGTCTGGGTGTTGTGGAACCATGGTCCTCATAGTTCCTGGTTCCTTAGGTACAGGGAATCCTAGTTAGGGGCCAGATTCTATGTATGTGATTGTTGGGCGTTATTATAAGAAAAGCAATAAAAATATTATAAGATTAGTACTCTTAATCGTAACACCACAGCAGAGTAAATAAAAAAAAATATTATTTAGAATCACACAATGTAAAGGCGAACGTATGTATGTAAGTATGTTTATGTATAGGTGTGTTTGTTCTTTCTTCACGCCGCAACGCAATCGCGTGAAATTCGGACTGGAGATCACTTTTACCCTGGATTAACATAAGCTACTTTTATCCCTGGAAACAGCAGGTGAAACGGCGGGGCGCAGCTAGTAATCTATAAACAAGAGTTCCAATAGGCGGTCTTATCGCTTAGAAGCAGTCTTTTCCCGACAACCATGCATGGAGAAGAATAATGCTTGAACTTAGTGGGCAGTTATTATGTATACATACAAGTATCTTGAGGATAGTTTATAAACCACTAGCTACGCCCTGCGGTTTCACCCTCAGTGTCCCGGAATAAAAAGTAGCCTATGTGTTATTGTAATCTGTAAGCTATATTATTGTAGAGTTTCATCAAAATCCATTTAGTAGTTTTTGCGTGAAAGAGTAACAAACTTACATCCATACATCCATACATTCTTACAAACTTTCGCGTTTATAATATTAGTAGGATTCTCGCGGTAGGTCTCTAGTATGCGGGAGGCCGTCTGTGTAGGTGTCACCAAGCAGTAGTGCGCAAGTATTACAGTGATTCGGTTTGAAGGGCAAGCGAAGTTCCTGGGCATATGAGATTTAATATCTGATGTCTCGGGGTGATGAGCGCAAAGCAGTTCTACGCAGTGTTGTTTATGGTATTAAAAGTTCTGGGTGGTACTGCAATTGTTATGGGCAGTTATACCATCACACAAACAACGTGCTCGTCTCATCACTCAATACAATAAAAAATCTAAGAAGTTTTTCACAATGTAGTTTAATTATAAAACGTACATAGTGAAGCTAGTCAGGAATAGAAATACAATTTCAGGAATTTCGCCTCCTTCTGCTTAACTTAAAGTTGCTGCGGTTTCCTTTATAGTTGATCGAGTTTCCTATGTTTTTAATTAAAGAACATGATTACAGGGATTCAACTCGAAACTATTTCTATACTCGCTACCGCTCCTGCCTTGGATACTTGCAGTGAAGCGAGTCGAGTTGATTACGTTTGCGCCGGAATTTTAAGAACACGGCAGGGTTCCTCTGACAGCGTTTTAACGTCAAACTGTGATTAATTATCCGAAGTTACTGGCAGTATCAGTCGATGCTGGTTAAGTTTAGTGATGGCGGTACTTAGAGTTTTACTGTAACGTTTTAAATTTGTCTGAAAGTTTCAGTTTTCGGAAATGATAATTGATTTTTCCGCACTCAGTTAAAACTGAGCTAACTTACATAACTCGGTTCTGATCGAGAGGCTGATGTCGAGCCTCTCGGTCAGAATCGAGTAATTATGATAGTGATATATATGAAATATGAATTATGACATGCTCTGTAAAGTTCCTGCCGCGGCGGCGTCGTGTGTCGGGTCGTCCTCTTCCCTCAAATATGGTTGAGGAGGGTGATGGCAGGTACTCCTGTCAACTTGTGAACGGATGCTGCAAGAGGGAACTGGTCTGATTCTGGTAGCTCAGGATTAGTTTAGGAAAAAAATTGTAAATAGAATTGTGACGTAATAAAAAAAAAATTGATTTTATAAAAAAATATGGACTTATTAACAAAACAAAGTGCATAGCTGATGTACGCCTTGACAAGGTATGAAACGGCACGGACGTCTGGTCTGTGGACAGGCAGAGCAGACGGGGGATTTAGCCAGTAGGTGGCTTAGGTCAAGTCTGGCACTACCCGGGCCTTCTCTTCCCAGGTCCATGAGGATTGCACCTGTAAGGAGAAAAATTAAATTATGTGACGAGACGAACTGGTCTTCCCTGAACCTGATGGTAAGCAACACGCCTGAAAAAATATGTTATTTATGCAAGATTTTTATTTGTTTAGGTAGGTTATTTTTTTTATTGAGGCTTGAGGGACATGACCCCATCCCAGGCTACATCGCCATTCCTTTACCTCAGATCAGCAAGCGCTCCAACTAAAACGGTTTTTAAATTCGTAAAAAAATATTTGAAGTTTCCTGTTCCGCCACAACTATACGTTAGTAGAATTTGTAGAGACCATAAACTTGTCTAAACTAACTTAGCAGTTATATCATGCAATCTATATCGATCGCCGCCAAGTGATCAGCCCGTTTGTTTTCCGTCCATCGCAGGCTTGGAGCCGTTGATTGCCTCCTTTGATTGTTGGAGCGTTCGACGGTTGCCTACATTGCTTGCATTTTCCGGTTCAAGGTGGTTTGAGCACTGGTTTTAGTAGATATTCGTTGCCGTCACGTGACATGAATGGGACGCGGGCTATTCTAAAGTTTGAAGCAATGAGTGAGACTTATGGCCACAAGTGTACATTTTTGGGAATATCTGATTTAATATCTGATGTCTCGGGGTGATGAGCGCAATGCAGTGTTACGCAGTGCTTTTTAAGGTATTAAAAGTTCTGGGCGGCACTGCAATTGCTATGCGCAGGCGTGGCGCTTACCATCAGGCGAACGACTTGCTAGTCTCATCACTCAATTCCTTAAAAAAAATCGTAGAGTCTGAGCCTAACTTAGCTAGCTGCTCGTATCTAGAGAACTAAGAATTATAAGAATCAAACTTTTAAGAGTAAGCTAGGCCACCCCACCACCAAGCCACGGAAGCTTTTTTTTGTAATTGAATGACGAGACGAGCTGGTCGTTTGCCTGATGGTAAGCAATACGCCAGCCCATAACAATAACATCACTGCGCTCGTCACCCTGAGACAATTAGCTGTTGAGTCTCATAATGCCCAGTCATTTCACTGGCTACAACTCCCTTCCAATCACCAGTAAAAGCTGCCAATGTTTAGGTGTTATTTTAGGTGGTTCCAGTAGAGGTTAGTTTCCGTCACGTTTGATACACGTGACACGCACACGCGAACGTGACGAAAGTTTATAAAGTTGGACGAAATTAACTTGTGCTCGTAAATGTTTGGCAATGAACCTTCCAAATGTTCCTACGATATCATTATATATTTACGATGGATAACAAGCGGTCAGTAAATAAAAGCGTTTTATGTTAATATTTTATATTATATTATGTTAGATTTATATTAATTTACAAAGAAAGAAAGAAAGAAAGAAAATACATTTATTCCGGACATCACACAACATTACACTGAATATATACATACTAAAATAAAGACAAAACAAAAACAAAAAAAACAATACAGTGAAATGTTGCGCGATGTCAGGAAAAGGTTCTGACTCAGCTTACGCTAAGGTATCTTAAGTAGGTACCTTAGCACTGATTTCCAGTCGGAACCCTTCCCATGACATCACGAACAATCAGACGAAGATAAAAAACAAACATTAAAATTCAATAAAAAACAAACATAAAACACAACAAAAAAAATATAAAAATATATATATACAGTTATGCAGAAGAAATAATAGTAGGTATGCTATGGCAACTCCACAAATGCCGCTAACAAAGCTATTTTACTTACACATTCGTGAAAATACTATTCCTTTTTTGGCCTTATAAACAAGAAATAGGTATATCCCCGCGGGTAGTTGAAAATGTTTTATTATAATATTGTTTACTTGTTACTTAAGTAACATTTACATATATTTTTGGACTTTGTCGCTGAGCGACCACATCGTCCTATAAAGAGAACCAATAACAAAAACAAAAGAAAGAGAACACAACAAAAAAAACAAATCCTGTCTAAACCTAACTCCAGCAATCTAATTAATATTTTGACATATTCGCAAGAAGGGTTACTCTTTACGGAACTTGTATTTAAGAAAATATTTTTTGTCGAAGCTTACGGTTCTAAATGTCGCATTCCATACACACTCCAATAAAATGTGATACACATCCTCAACGATACCACACTCGGTGCAATTTGGCGATGGGACTAACATTTATATATACAAAATATCGAAGCACATAATTTACTTTAAGCCTTTTCTCTTATATAAGTGAAACGTAATTTTTTGTTGAGAAAATAAGTATTTTTTAACCCGAAATATTGTATTTACATAAATAAGCTAAGATGCTGGTAAGAATGCATAAATTAATAATATAAGTAAAAATATATATTTAGGGAAAGCGTCACTTTCGAGTAGTTCCAATTGCAGCAGAGTTCGTTCAAATTCTCGTCGCACTGACTGGCATTACTGGGCATTTGAGACTTAATATCTAATGTTTCTTTAAATTTTAGTTTACTGAAATTCGCTTGTCACGAGATTAAAAGTTCTGCGTGGCACTGCAATTATTACGGGCAGGCGTGGCGCTTACCATTAGGTGAACAACTTGCTCGTCTCCTCACTCAGTTCCATAAAAAAAGTATTGGTTAAGATACTTTATTTCTCAAAAGAATGAATTCACATACATGAGAAAACAATACATAACGTTAAACAATTTTGGGCTAAGCGTACTACATAATATAAAATGCAAAGACTTAAAAAATATCTAAATACTAATTTTAAAAACTTAAATGTCGGTAGTTTAATATTACTAGCAAAAACGAAAACAAAAGTCAAGTCGTACATAAAAAAAAGTCTTTAAAAAATGCCTCATTTTATACTCAATTCTGAACACAGCACCCGCGGAGGCTTTTTACATATCCCTATTCCGTCTTCTTTACAAAAAACTTTTCCGAAGCTATCAACTCAATCTACATCTCGCGTATGCGTACCATGTATTTACGGGAACGTGATAAAAAAAATGGAATAATCGTCCTATGCCGGTACGTAACTGTAATCCGGGACGGTTGAGGCGCGTGACCCGACATAATCACGCGGCGCTCGTCTCAAGTACGCACGGGGGAGTGGGACAGGGCGGGAGAGGTAGCGGGAATCATCATAGCTTTTCTTGCGTCTTCAAAACTTATGCATCCGATTTATATACGGTTTGCGTAAGTTTGATCACATTTCCGAGTACAGATCCCAACTTAAATGGTTACCCATCCGCAAGCGTCACGATTTTCATGTTTAATCATTTCTTTACTTCATTCTTTTTAATCCACGCGCACCTCCTTACCTTCGTGAGCGCTTTGACTTCCTTGTACCTCGTGACATCTAGTGCAGGACTTCGAAATCGCTACTTCTCAAAATACCCACCCATACATCCTCCCATACTCGTTATGGTGGTTGGTTTACTGTACAGGCAGTTAAGCTTTGGAATTCTCTCCCCACACTATTCGCGCCAGTCCCTCATTTGATATATTTAAAACAAGAGTTAAAAAACATTATCTTTCCTTATAGCTTCGGTTTATAAGTACTTATGTATGTATTACTCCTTATAGTTATGTATGGTATAGATATATTTATTTGTGTATTTATTATATTTATATATTTAGTTATTGATATTTATTTTAGATATTTATGATTATAGTTGCTGATATTTTCTTGTCAAACCGTAACCGTACACTGAAACCTATTTGCTCATGTGACAGTTCTCTTACCTCAAGGGTTTGCTGGAAGAAAACTCTTTTTAGGGTTAAGCTCGCCTTTGTACATATATTTTATAAATCATCGATGTAAATATTAAAATAGTGTACAATAATAAGTGTATACAAGCTTTTCTATATTCAAAAATGCAATTTAAACCGTTACAAAATTTTTGTTGAAAAATAAAATTTTCAAGGCAAGTTTTTAACAAATTCGTAATCGGAACCGTGAGCTGATTAAAATGAGCCCAAACAGTTTACGATTATCTGTCAAGGAGTTCCATTGCTCACCTTCCGTCTCCATCATTAGATCAGCTGGCTGTCACAATAATATTGCATTGTCATCGGACTTTGACGATTATGCAACATTACAACTCCGTAGGATAAGAGGAAGTAGTTCTGATTCAACTTGCGAGATTTGACCCAAACAAACAAACATTGCAAGTCAAATAAAGCTTGTAAAAATCACCGCCATGTGCGTCATTGTAATGAGTTCGTTCTCGCGATGCCAATTAGTACGTTAAAACACGTCGCCAAAACCTAAACTTTAATATCATAAAAACCACTGTGTAGCACTGCATTGCGCTCATCACTCCGAGACATCAGATATTAAGTTTCATATGCCCAGTACCAGCTTACTGGCTATAATGCCATTCAAACCGGAACGCAGTAATGTTTGCGCACTACTGCTTGGTGGTAGAAAAACTGGCAAAGCGGTGGTACCTACCCAGACGGCCTCCCGCATAAGAGAGACCTACCACGAGTAAAAGATAATAGTGTAAAGGTTAATATATACGTACAAGCTACTGGGTGCGGATGACCTCTTTTGCCATAGACCACGCGACCGCAGCCGCGGGCGTCAGGGCCAGTCATCTCAATCCGTGTTTGTAGGACGTACCCTCCCCCAACCCTACCCACCACCCAGCGATCCAGTAATCAGTACTTGCGAACACTACCAGATTATCCGGCATACCAGTATTACCGCCAGAGAATAGATTCCAATCTCCTTGGAATAATATAACCATTTAGGGTTTAGGGGGTATTTCGGCAATTGGCTATTGTGAAAGGGTTTTTTCGATCGATATCTTGAAATATATTTGTATTAGTAGATGGAATTCAATAGGGTTCGAGAGAAGGCTGATTTAACTTGCTATTGAAAATAAGGTCATGACCATGACGTTAGAAGACAAGGCAAGGTAGTTGATTGTGTACAAGAGTAATAAACACAGACAATTTGTCCACTCGTGAAATATATTAGGGTACATTCAAATCAAATTAAAAAAATCTAAATAAATTTATTTCTATAAATACTTTCACAATAAATGGCAGGATTATATGAAACTTAGATAAAAATACAAATATTAGTAATATTACATATTATTAGGTTTAGTTTATGTATATGCAGACCTACCTCATGACTCACCTTATAGGTATAGGTCACAAAATCCCAGAGACATTGTGTTAAAGATGTATCCGTTCCCGAATTAAGTAAAATCTTGTATTTCAAACATTAATTCCAGTTAGAAATTTTAAAACAGATTTAAGCTTTCGCTGAGATTTAAAAAATGTCAAGATAAGCATAACAATAGTACGACAGAACAAAACAAGTTTACATATTTTTACTCTAGGTCCATTACAAATCACAGTTCACCACTTACTGGGAGATAAAGTAAGAGAATCTCATTTGCTTAATGGAGTTAGTTAGGACAACAAAGCTTTTGAACTAAAACAAATTATTCTGACGTTTTTATTACGTACTTCTATCGAAAAATAATCTTTTTATAAGAAAACTGCCTTTTTTATAGGTTAGTTGGAGACAAAGTTTTGCTCTCGTTTCGCCACGCTTTATCGAGGATCGACATCTCAAGTTTTTTTATTATTATTATTTATAGGCTTGTGTTTGGCCGCTATCTCACCTGTTGTTAAGTTACGATGCGGTCGAAGATGTAGCATGCTCGCCTAGAAGAAACCTGTTCACTCTTGTCTTAAAGACACCCAGATAAAAAAGGAGTTAAAAAAGGAAGGAAGACTTTTGTAATTAGGTGACGAGACAATCAGGCCATTGTCTAATAGTAAGCAACACGGCTGCCCATAAGTTGCAGTGCAAACTGAACTATTTATTTCAAAATCCTTCCCTGCACTGCACTGGCTCGCCACCCTCAGATACAATGCCCAGTATTTCGCTTGAAACCGGAACGCATTAATGCTTGCACACTTGGTTTGGGTTTTAGTACCTGGCAAAAGATATACTGTAATAAATTTATCGAGATACCCTTTTAATGTCAAATAGACACTAAACATGGAAGTATCTCAGAATTCCTTTAAAACTGGTATCTTCGTAACACCAATAATATTACATACTATATTTATCATCATTACCCTACCCCTTCGACACAAAGATATGCATGGGAAAATCTATTGGGACAAATTCATCCCTACTTCATCTCTTGAAGAGCAACCCTCGTCATTGGAGGGATGGATGGGGCTAAAACCAAAACTGGAACGCTGTGGAACAGTGTAAATAAGGACAGCGAAGCGGGACTAGTTTTCCATTAGATAATAGCGGTACAAAATAGCGCTACCGATATCTTAGAATTTTTGGATATTTTGGACTGGTAGACCGTTATCTTTACTTATTTTAGCACCAACGTGCTACACTAAGTAAACGTAGGCGCTCTAACTAAGTAAAAGTAGGAACGTGCAACCATATTATACCTATATTGAGCGCGCTTTTATAGATTTTATGAGGTCATACCGCTACAATGGTTTCATCATTTACTAATCGTATAAATTACGAATTTGAGAGTGTAGATAGCTGTTGAAATCGAACCAAAGCGTGAATTGCTACTGGTTAGGAAAATTGTTAGCTGTTAATCATTGAATTAATGAAAATGTGTATATGACATAAAGTATGAGGGGTTGTTCAATCCTTACATAAATAAATTCTTAATCGTGCTCGAAATCTTAATTATTTGATGACCTGCTGCGGCGGACGGTGACAAGTTGTTGTGAATTTATGACGGATATTTGGTTAGGGATATCGGTCCCTACATCAGTTGAGCGTAATTCTGGCCTATTTTCGAGGTAGCAACTGCGTATAATGGCGACTTATGCCGATCAAAATTTATGGCAATACAATACAATACAATAATGCTTTATTCATTACCAAACACACAGGAGAAACAATAGTTAACAAAGTTAATAAACAGTGGGTACAATGGGAGGCCTTATCGCTATGCGCAGTTCTTTACAGGCAAACTTTGGATAGACAGGAACTTTAAAAAAATATTGCGGTCAGTGTGGTGTACATTATAAAACTCCAATCATATGTAAATATGATATACTATTAAAAATTAAAAGAAATATAAAGAAATTAAATACATACTATAAATAAATTACATAAAATCAATATATATTCAGATCTAGACGGCGTGTTTGCCTTATAGTTTTGTTTATAATTGAAGGTATATTTAATATTATATTGGTAGTTTTCTAGCACTTAACTAATAAATTATTTCATAAATATAGGAGTGTAATAAGAAAAAAATATATATATTCATACATATCTATATTATTGACTTATTTCGTCCTGAACTTTCTAATTACAGTCACTTTGCTAGGTTATAGTTTTTTTTTTATTCTACGCTATCCCACTGCTGGGAAAAGGTCTCCCCCAAGTCTTTCCAGCCGTCTCTATCCTGCGCCACCTCGCACCACCATCAGGTTATAGTATAAAGTAAACCCCGACCAGTTCTTACACTGCGGGCGGGCACTAATCAATGTTTCCACCACGACTACCCAGTAGCGTGTCGTCCTTAACGGATCATGCAATCACACATACAGTTTTTCTTATTTTATTAAAAACTTTAGTTCATACTGGTTGTGCCCCGGTGTTTTACCAGCGGTTTCCCGGGATAAATAACCTATGTCCTTTTCCGGGACCTAAAGTACCTACTAGTACACACCAAATTGCATAAAAAATATTTAGTAGTTTTTGCGTAATTAAGTAACAAACATCCATCCATCCATCTTCACAAAGTGTAGGACGATCCTAAACGAGTTTATAATTATAATGAATCATTTCATTTTTTAATTATATTCATAACTATTCTATTCCCATTTAGAATATTATTTTACACGACTTCCTAAACGATACTTTTTTTTATGTAACTGAATGACGAGACGAGCTGGTCGTTTGCCTGATGGTAAGCAATACGCCAGCCCATAACAATAACAGCACCACCCAGAACTTTGTTTTGCAAAATCCTGCGCGGCACTGCACTGTGCTCGTCACCCTGAGACAATTAGCTGTTGAGTCTCATAATGCCCAGTAATTTCGCTGGCTACAATGCCCTTCAAACCGGAACACAGTAATACTCGCGCACTACTGCTTGGCGCCTGAATAACTGGCAAAGCGGTGGTACCCACCCAGACGGCCTTACTTACTTACTTGTTGTCACAAAAATAATATACATGACGATTTTATCATTGCTCCGCACTTTTTAAATAATACGTCTATAAGACTCTACCAACTCAATTCAATTCAAATTCAAAAGTTCTTTATTTCAATTTTGTCGTCACAGACGCACTTATGAACGTTAATTATTACAATGACTCTACCACCGTATCGGAAAAAGAATCACTACTCAGAAGATACGGCAAGAAACTCAGGGGCATATTTTTTAGAACTTTTGTTACAATATTTTATGTTTGTTTTTGACAATATTATTTTTCTTATGTGCCAGTTAGCTACTTGGCAGAAGCTGTAAAACAACCTAAAATTCAAAGTCAGATATTTATTAAATAGGCACAAAAATGCACTTTAAACTTAACGTAACACAAAATGATCAATTAAAACTCGTTATAACTATAGGTATACTCGTATATATTTTTTATTTACCATAATGAATTCATTTATATATAAAAAAAATTACAATGCTTTATGAATAAAAACACTACCACGCAACACTATAAATTAAAAAAAAATAAAAAACCCGACACAATAAAAACCGCATCCTAATCGGTTTACCCGTTTAAGAGCAACGGTGCCATAGACAGACACACATAGTGGTCAAACTTATAACACCCCTCCTTTTTGCGTAGGAGGCTAAACATAAATCCTATGTCCCAAGGCCGTCTCACGAGGCCTAGCATGCCATTGATTTAATTGTTCGCGTCTTAATTGTTTATTAATCTCATTCAATCGCCGTGTAGTGCGGCTTTCAATAACGATCTGTGACGTTTAATTAATTTACAGGCGGCGTAGATTTGTTAATTAAGGGGCATGTGTGTTAATAGCGAAGCCGTTGAGGTATTCTACACAGAGCACAATGAAAGAGCCAAAGCTATTCATCGAAGAGCAACTTCTAATATTATAAATGCGAAAATTTGTATGTAAGTGCGTCTCTGTGTCTGTTACTACGCTGAAATGTGTCATCGGATTTGAGTGAAATTTGGAATGGAGATAGCTTATAGGCGAAATTTACCCCGTGAAACCGCGGGTGAAACCGCGGGGCGTAGCTAGTATTATAAATACTAAACTATACTTATTAAACTATAGTATTATATATACTAAACTATGCTTAGACCCGCAACTCCATTCTTATAGAATTCGGTTTGCAGTTGTTCCCAAATGAAGTGTTCGTTTTTCCGGAATAAAAAGTTACGGAGTTGATACGCTAAAGCCAACTTGTGTTAACCTGGTTTAGCGTATGAACTTAATTAATCTGGGTCGATCTTGGCTCAGTAAGAGCACGTGCAAATTTCGATCCGACGCACCCGAGTTCAAATCCCGCTGGCCCCGCACCACTGTATTTCTTAAGTTTTTTTGTTTTTTTTTATTTTTTATAGGTTTGCGTTTGACCGCTATCTCACCTGTTGTTAAGTGACGATGCGGTCGAAGATGTAGCACGCTCGCCTAGAAGAAACCTGTTCACCCTTGTCTTAAAGACACCCAGATTATAGCTATCCGGAAACACAGATGCCGGCAGAGAGTTCCACTCCTTGGCCGTTCGCATTATGAAGGTCGAAGCAAAGCGCTTGGTGCGACCAGGAGGGATGTCAACCATAGTTATGTGCGGATTTAACGCTCGCTCTAAAAACAATGAAGGTAAACATCGAGAGGAAACCGGCATGTCCAAGAATTTATCACGAAAATTCAAAGACTGGTGAATTATGGCTCATACCTTTCTCTACGAGGGAAGACCTGAGTCCCAGCAGTGGGAACGTAATGGGCTGATGATGATGATGATGAATTTTGGTATCTCATGAGTATTAACGTCTATTAATGGGTACTTACAAAGTCAAAGTCAAAGTCAAAGTCAAATATCATTTATTAAATAGGCACAAAAGTGCACTTTTAAAGGTCATAAACACATGATACAAATAAAAAATGTCAAAAATTGTAACTTATGTTAACATGACTTTGAAAAAAAGGTAAGTATGTTTACCCATTTCTTTCCTATACTCAAATTGAAGTCTGAGTGCTGAAAAGAAATGCGAAAACTGACTCTACCAGTGCTTCGGAAATACGCCCGCTAGAGAAGATAGCACCAAGAAACTCTGCGGGGATGTCTTTTTTCAGCACAATTACGTATAAATTAGAATTAACAGAATGTAAAACAAGAAATGCGAGTGAGATGTCCCATAGTCATAGTATCAGTAACAGAAAAGTGTAAATAAAATATAAGTAGGTATGACAGTAGCAGTAGGAGTGACTAGAACAGACCAGTCCCCGCAAGCAGCACCCGTTCACGAGTATGACTTGTGGACCAGCCATCACCCCCCTCAACCATATTGGAGGGAAGGGAGTGACCCGACACACAGAGCCGCCGCAAGCAAAGACATTTGAGTGAGCATGACTGTAAAACCTAGTCACTTCCAACTCAAATACAATTTTTATAGCTTTATTTGAATGACTAACTACATTAGACATCTCACATAGCATTGTACAATCCAAGAAGAAATGAAATATAAACATCATGCACACACTGATGTGTTAATCTTCATCATCATGGGGCTTAGGGCATACAGGCCATGCATTTTTGTCATTAACATATTCATTTATTGAGTAGTATGCTTTTTTCATAAGGTTTATTTTGATAAATGATTTAAATCTACGCATTGGTAATTTGTCAATGCCCTCAGGTAGTTTATTATAAAAGCGTATACAGTTCCCCATAAACGAACCATTAACTCTCTGCAACCTGAATCTAGGTACATACAATTTATTCTTATGTCTCGTGTTAAAATTATGCAAGTCGCTGTTTTTGTTAAAGGTGCTAAGGTGTTTGCGAGCGTGCATTAAATTTTCATAAATGTATTGGCAAGCCACTGTAAGAATGTTGATCTCTTTAAACCGTTCCCTAAGCGAGTCACGAGCTTTCATGTTGTAAATGGAACGAATTGCTCTTTTTTGTAATACAAATATGGATTGAATTTCTGCGGCTTTACCCCATAGTAAAATTCCGTAAGACATGATACTATGGAAGTAACTGAAATATACTAATCTTGCAGTGGCTTCGTCAGTGAACTGTCTGATTTTACGTACTGCATAGGCTGCTGAGCTCAATCTCCCAGCTAGTGATGTTATATGTGGACCCCACTGTAATTTAGAATCTAAGTTAATGCCCAGGAATGTTGTTGAGTCAACAAGGTCTAGAGGGTTATCGTTTACTAAGATATTTGAAGGAGCAGAAACTCCCCTAACGTTGGGCAGAGAAAATTTTATACATTTCGTTTTTTTTGCATTTAATAGTAGATTATTTGTTGTGAACCAATGTAGAACTAGCGAGATGGCTTTGTTCACATCGTCAAGGTTATTATTGGTTCTGTCTATCTTAAATATTAGAGATGTGTCATCTGCGAACAAAACAATATCGCATAAGTCCTTCACAAAAAAGGGTAGGTCGTTAATATAGACTAGGAATAGAAATGGTCCTAGTATTGAGCCCTGAGGGACTCCCATTTTTGTGAGAGCTCCGGATGACCTAGACCCGTTAACATCAACTTTTTGGATCCTATTGCTAAGATACGAGAAGACAAGATCAAGAGCTTTTCCGTGAATTCCATAATATTTTAATTTACAAATTAGTGTGTCATGATTAACGCAGTCAAATGCTTTAGACAGGTCACAGAAAACTGCAATAGCATCCTGTGACCTCTCCCAAGCATCAAAAATGTGCTTTAAAAGTCCTATTCCTGCGTCCGTAGTGGAGCGACCTTTAGTAAAGCCATACTGTTGATCGTGAAATAATCCATTTAGATTGAAATGTGACAACAGTTGGCTTAATATTAATTTTTCAAAAATTTTGCTTAGTGCTGGTAGTATAGAAATAGGTCTATAATTAGTCGGATCACTCTTATCTCCTGACTTAAATAATGGAATCAATTTGCTATACTTCATTATGTCAGGAAAGACTCCTTCATCTATGCACCGGTTGAATATCATAACTAGTAAGGGAGCAATCAATTTTATAATGTTGATTAAAATTTTGGTTGATATTCCCCAAAGATCCTCGGTATTTTTTATATTAAGCAACTTGAATGTCCTCTCGATCATATGGACATTAACGTGCCTGAATGCAAATACTACATCACACTCATTGACGTTATTAGACAATAAAGATGAAGCTTCAGTCGAAGATGAATTTAGGGGCTGTGTGGTTGTGATTGGTATATTAGAGAAGAAATTTTCAAAAGCGTCAGCAACTTGGCTATCGTTAGATATTAATTTATTATTTACATTTAAGATAAAGCTCCGGTCCCGAGGTTTGATCTTGCCGGTTTCGGTGTTAATTATTTTCCAAGTTGCTTTAATCTTGTCATCAGCTTGTTTAATTTTCCTACTCAAGTGGAGCGATTTTGCAATATGACAAACTGTTTTAAACATTTTTGAATATTTTTTTAAATATTCCAAAAAAGTTACATTACTTGCATTAATATTTTTTTGAGAGTATAAATAATATAATTTGCTTCTACTCTTGTAAATACCCGGCGTAGCCCAGTCATCAAACTTCGGCCTGACGCCCCCTCTACATATTTTTTCCTTAAATATATTTTTGTACTCTACCTCTAGCAAATCGAACAAAGTTTGGCAAAGCTCATTGGGATTTTCATTATACGGTAGAAGTGCCAGTTGGTGGTCTACGTTATGTGAAAACTGTTCCAGGCGATTGGTGGTGATAGGCCTGTAGCTGAATTCATGACATATATTACTTCTCTTACAAGGGAAAATAACACTCTGTCCAAGATGATCTGAGCTAAGGTTGTCTATTATTGCCATACCTTGTGATTCACAATTACAGAATATATTATCTAAGCATGTTGCAGATGAGCTTGTGATTCTCGTGGGCTGATTGAAAAGGTTTTTTAAGTCAAAGCACAAAAATAGATTTAGCAATTTGTCGCATAAAGGATTGTGTTCGAGTATATTGACATTAAAGTCACCACAAACCACAAGGTATTTATTACTATTAAAAGTTTTCCTTAATACTTCCTCCATTACAGACTCAAAAACCTTAAAATCACCAGATGGAGGTCTGTATACACAAACAATAATATGCTGTTCAAGCTCCACACATGACAGCTCTATAGAACGTTCAACAGACAAAGACACAATGTCCTTCCTTTCTTTAAATTTGCAATTATTAATAACATATATTAATGAACCACCATGAATAGCTTTTTGCCTGTTGAACGAACTTGCAATTTGATAATTTACAATATGAGGCATTAAAGTATTAAATTTGAACCAATGTTCAGTTATACACATTATGTCTACTTTCATACATCCTAAAAATAACTCTATTTCTAACGCTTTGCTGGAAAGGCCTTGTATATTCTGATGGACAAGATTTAAGTTACAAGGTCTGCCCATTGTCTTAGCCGTCAGTTTAAATTGGCTGATATGCAATTTTTATTGCTGCTCTGATTGCTGATGACTGCAGGAATATTGCAAACTACAGTATCATCACAATGATCCGTTGTACAACATAAAACGGGACCAATTATATTATATGCTAACAATTTAGCAATCTTTAATTTGTCATTTTTCGACAGGTACAATGTATCCTGAGTCAATATAAATTTACTAATAAACTTATTAGTGTCAAAATACAATATGTCACTATGACGACATGTCAGATTATATAAACTCATGTTATATTTAAAAATATCATTATTTTTGTCTGTCTTTACTGTGTGTGAGTATGGTAACGCACATAAGATTAGCTTTCCTAAGCCTGAATCTAGCTTACGTGTCAAGACATCAATTAACCTTACTACATCACGCCTATTTACAGACAAACTATTACCTAACTGTACGATAAGCGTTGTGCCTTGGTTGAATTGGTCACATTCAATTTTTTGTATAATTGTATTGATTGGGGCCTTTGGAAAACAGTTGTTTATAACATCCTGCTTAATACAGTTTTTGAGTAGGTATCCCAGACCAACTCCTATTTCATCTGTATATAATACAGTTTTATGAGTCAATGAACCAGTAGCGGCAGGTAATTGATTTTGTTTATCGGCTAGTGGGACTCCCAAATTCTGTTCTGTGCTCACAGTGCCTGCAACGTTAGTACAGCTGGAATTCAGTTCAGAAGATATTAAAGCAGACTGACTTAGTACAGGTGATGGTTGAGCATTTATGAAGCCGTTAAAACATTTGATGGGGCTATCTAACAGTTCAGAACTCTTTGAATTAGTGGTGCTAACTTGAAGCAGGCTGGACATTGCTGCCACATGCTCATTAATTTCCTTTTTTGATTGTTCATATTTCCAACTAACCCCTCTAAGTGACCTCTGGAGGCTGTGAGTTTTAGCATTTAAATAATCTAACTCTCTGGAGTTTCTTCCCAACAAGTTATAACATGACTTTAGCTCAATATGTAGATCTATTTTTTCCTGCCTAAGTTTATTTGACTGCAGAAACTTTTTTTGTGACTTTAATGTTTTCTGAGTCTTTTTAATGAGCTTACTTAGTTTAATGTATTTTTTAATTTTGTTGGAACCTCTTATAGGCATAACCTTATGTTTGGAGTTAGGTGTAGTAAGGTCAATGATGGGAATATCAGCAGTCATACTTGTAACAAGCTCATTATATAAGTTTAAAGTATTTACAGAATCATTACTCTTTATGATACTCTCTAGTTCTTCTATTTTGGTTTTAGCTAAGAGCAACTCTTGGTCCTGATCCTTTATTTGCTGGAGCGCTTCCTCATAGATGTGATGGTCCTGGTAGGTGGAGTTTAAAGCATGTTGAAGCTGATCACGTTGATCTCGCATGTCCTCAAGTAATATGTCGTGCTCAGCAAGTTCATTTTTCAGGGAGGAGTTTTTACAGTTAATCTGTTCTATCTCAGCCTCGCTGTCTTCACGTTCTTGTAGAAGTTGGTCACGAAGCCTGTTGCTTTCTTTTAGTTCTAATAGGGCCGCCTTCAGCTTGGACTCCAGGTTGCATGCTCTTCTAGTCATCATTGTAAAGGATGTAGTACAAACTGAAAGATGTAAATAATTCAAGTGAATAACACTGTAACCAATTTAGTTTGAACTAAGCTTACTTTACTATGTGAAGCACAGTCTTACAGATAAAAAAGGGAAATTTTAAACAGGAAGTTAGTAGTAAATAAGAACAGATAGAAAAAATAGAAATAAAGAAAGTAACAAATAAGTTAGAAAATAAGTTAGACACTGAAGTATGAAGCTTCTATCTGTAACTGTACAAATAACAAGTGAAAAATGATATACAACAACACTTATTATTCACTGCTATTTTAATTAGTTATTAAAGGTGTTTCAGCCTATATTAGCACACAATTTACATTGATTACTTAACGAGTAAGAGGTCTGTACCAATACCTACATCACCATAATTATTCATTCAAGTATTAGAAAAATTTTACCTAACCTGTGAGCTACCTAAGAATATACGAATTAACTACTTAGATATAGATTTATAGGATGGAAAGCTTTTGTTTAAAGTTATAAAATACAAAGTTATGTACACAAATTGTTTAACCTAACCTTAAGAATATTACCTACGAGAACATACAGTACAATTGCCACACAATTATTGCTAACCCATCTAGGTATCGCAAAATAATAGTCTTAGACTTAAAATAAACAAATACTTCCCCGGATAAGGTGTAAAGATTGAACAATCTTTTCTCGTGCGATGACAGTTCGCCGGCCGGTGTCCAAACAAAAGTCCCAACGGTCAGCAAGTTAATATACAATTACAACACAAATGCGTCGTTGAATACACTACAAACACTGACACTAATTACTTATGCACTAAACTTTTAACTAAATTAACATTTATAAGGCTTATAAACTATTTTTCATTTTTAAAATACAGCACAGCTGTTTTATTACGTGTTCCCGTCCAGCAAAGATTTATGTACTGACAGGGTTAACTGACAGTGGTTGACAGTTAACCCTGTCAAGTTCTACTAACCCTCGTTGACGGAAGTGGACCTAGCAAAAGAAGATTTAGAAATAATCTACGTCAATAATGTGATTTTGTATCATACTAATCACACAAATATTATAAATGCGAAAGTTTGTATGTGTGTTAGTTTCCTTTTCACGCTGCAACGGCTAAAGGAATTTGGATGAAATTTTGTGTGGAGATAGCTCATACTTTGCATTAACACATAGGCTCTTTTTATAGCCGCGGGGCGCAGCTAGTTGTTATATATTGCGACCTTGTGACATAATACTCCCAGCAAACACCGTTTCGTTTCAAAACTTATTATGCAAACAGTGAAAAATAGAATTCCACACTGCCAGTATTTCCAAACACTATCATGGAATCGAGGTTGTTCCGTATGCTTTTGCTTTTTATATAAACTTCATTATATAATTTTCTCAGATGGGATTGTATCATCTCATTCCAAATTCGTACATAAAGGATAATAGCGTAGAAACCAGAATTATTCCCAACGCAGATTCTCACTACAGATTCCAAATTGTACAGATTCTAGGTTACACATTCCTACGTCTACGGATTCCCGGCTGTACTTCCCATTTCAATGATCTTTTCATTGGGTTCTCCCGGTAAATATTGTTAAGCTATTGCATAGCTTCTATCGCGGGCCTTGAGCGTGGAGACCGAGTCCAGAAATTCCGTAACGAAAATAACCTAACACCCCCCACTCCGACCGGCACAGCGGTGAGTCTTTTTAGTTTTGCCATCTATCGATGAATAGCAGAACTTTTAATGACTTTTTGAAATATCACGCTTGTCTCTTTAGTTCAGCAACTCGCCTCTAGGTGGCATTGGTTGTATCGTCGTTACTGCGTAAGTATAATTGCATAAGTTGATAAAAAATGCTATGCAATAGCTTTACCGCGGCAGTCTCCGAGTGCCACACGTCTTTTTTTTACTCTACTTCTAGTCTCTAAGAGAGATCCCGTGTCCCAGCTATGGGAACGTTATGGGCTGATGATGATGACTCCTTAATATTATAAATGCGAAAGTTTGTGAGGATGGATGTATGAATGAATGTTAGTCGATCACGCAAAAACTACTGAACGGATTTTAGATCCTGGAAAAGATCATAGGCTACTTTTTATCCCGGGAAACCGCGGGTGAAACCGCAGGGCGCAGTTAGTATAAAAATATTCAATAGTATACCATAGACCCTTTTACGTTGCGTTTTTTTCATAATAATCCTATTGACTAGATTGTTCAATAAAAACATCAAAGGCAACAATCCGACAAGCATATCGGCAGGTGGAATATTTACCGGATGGACGATCAGAAAGGCTTTGTCGGCATAGTTGGTAAGATCCGCCAACTAAATCCGAGGAATTTGACCCGTGTCCGTCGATCGGTTCGGCTACCTTCTTGGTGACCGCATCAGTTTTTGCCCCTAATTTATGTAAGCTGGGAGAATATATAGGAAAAAGGGGTTCTTATTAACAAATGTAGCTGAACGTAACCCGTCGCAACGAAGTTCGAATTCGTATTTTCTACCCTTGTTTTAAAGGTTGCGAGTAAAACCAACATGGCCGAGACCTGTATTACGAAGATGCCAGAACCAAGTTGCACTAGCCTTATAGCTTGCAGTTTACGTCGTTATCTATTTTTACATTTATCATAAAACTACTTAACATGACAAATAAACCTACTAAATGTGTTTAAATTAAAAAACCTTTTATAGTGAAACTAAACTAAAGAACTAAAATTTATATAAAACTCAAAAAATTGAACGAAAAAAAGGAAACAATTGTGGTCCATCAGGCAAGGTGCCAAGAATGCTGACTGCATTCCCATGTTGAATGGCTAAAGCTAATCTTTGAGCCAACAATGAGCCAGTCCTCTTGTCACCTGCGGCTTTACGGAAATTTTAGATTAAAATAATACTCTGATATTAATTAATGGTACGCGTAGTAAAAATGCCTAATTTCTTCTTATAATATCACTAACCTACGTCTGTCAATCGCACCAGACAGCGTTATGGTTGGACTGCGCCAGTTTTTGCGCCTGATTTATTGGGAAGGCGTGGTAGGATGATTTTCGTTGAGTAATGGCCTGAACTGTCTGACGTAAGCCCCATTGCGTTTTGCGTCCGTAGTTTTCTGCCATTGCATCCGCTGCGTAATTTTCATATCTTTTTATATACTTAGATATATTTATATATGTTACTGTCACTGGTGTTAGGTTTCTCATATGCGAGAGGCCGTCTGGGTAGGTACCACCGCTTTGCCAGTTATTCAGCCGCCAAGCAGTAGTGCGCTAGCATTACTGTGTTCCGGCTTGAAGGGCATTGTAGCCAGTGAAATAACTGGGCATTATGACACTCAACAACTAATTGTCTCAGGGTGACGAACGCAGTGCAGCGCCGTGCAGGATTTTGCAAAACAAAGTTCTGGGTGGTGCTGTTATTGTTATAGGCTAGCGAATTGCTTACCATCAGGCAAACGACCAGCTCGTCTCGTCATTCAGTTACAAAAAAAATTGTTACATTTTCCCAATACTAGTTCTAGAGTAATGCGATATAATCCGACGCAAACGAGCTCGTATCCCGATTCGGCTTTATACACATGACTTATGCTTGAGTGGGAATTTATGTACCTTCGCTATAATAACGGTGAAAAAAGCATCATGAGGAAACCCCATCGAATTTTTTAATGATAACTTCATAGTCAAATTACAACCTTTTCCATTATCATCGTGAACAAGTTGTTTCGTTCCATGGCTCACTTATTAGGCACAACCCTTCTCTCAGGGAGAGAGTATGGTCATAATCCACCACGCAAGGCTTGCGGCGGTGTATATTCCACTCTAAAAACTCGAACAAATTTTCTTTTCACACAATTCTAATAAAAATAATATGAAAAGTTCTGCACAGAATATATTATGCAAACTATAAAGGAAAGACATTTTTAGCTACAAATAGAATTCTTTGCGTACAAGAATTTTTACGTATAAAAGGTTTACACACAACTTTTAGGAATATCATAGAGTTTAGTATATACGCTCGTTTCTCGGTGAACTCTCTGGAATTCCGAAACCTCCGGGGCTTTAACTAACAATGAGGTTGAATAAATATCTTATAAGAAAATCAAGATCTGGAAAGATCTATTCCTTCACCTGATTCTGTTTAACAGGCATTTTATCGCCTTTTTATAATGTAATATTTTCTCTGACTTTTACTCGAACTATAAACACGGATAAATTGTGATGCAATCAACCTTTTAAGCATGATAGCACTAGAATTTACGTAAACACTTAACGACTTTCCGTAAGTAGTTTCTCAGAAGCCGGAATTAACTTTGTGATATTTTATTCAACTTCTCAAGTAGATATATCTACATTCTTAGGAAATATCTACTTACGAAAGACAACATCAACAATCAGCTATGTCGTTTTAAGTTAGTTTATATTACTGTCTTATTTTAATTAAAACTCAAACACAGTAACAAGTGAACATGCTATAGATTAAGTTACACAGTAGCGATACAGTAAATAATGCTGAAACACGCGTAGCTTTTTAGGGATGGGGTGGAGATCTTGAATGAACTTTAATCTTAAAATTACATAACTCAATTCACAGAGACTGGATGGCAAAACTACGATGTTACTTTTGACAACTTATTGAATCCAGCCATCAAATCCATAAAATGTAAAAACCTCGTCTTGAAAAATATATTTTTCATCGAAAATCTTTTAATAAATTGACAAAACGCCTACTTAATTCAGAAAACTAAACAAACCTTTTGACATTGTTGATGATAACGAACGACCTACATTTTAACAATTCTTAAACGAGACTGAGACTTCGCCATACCAAGACCGCAACCTCAGGTTACAGCACTACATAATAAATACATTCAAATACGGAATTATGCGCGATCTCGCAACCGGCAAATGAAGTCAGCTGGATTAACCCCTGCTTTGTGCCGCTCCTCAGGAATTCGTGTATTGAATTCTGAGCTTAAATTCGGAATTTGTACTTAGGGCTTTGTGTTTGTTGCGTCATTACGGCGGTATGGGAAGAGCAGTAGTGATGTTATGGAAATGGCAGACGATGTAATAAGGAAAATTTATTTAAAAGGAGTTTTTGATAGGTACTCTCTTTAGCAACCTACGATTTGACCTTATCGCACTAGTAAGTAGACACACTAGTAGTAAAGCTTATGTAGAAATAAGAATAGCAATTGGAACATTGTCTGAGTGCTGCAACAGTTGCTAGTCGTTACCGAAGCCCGTTTGTTCCCGGCTGAGTTAGTGCCACTATCAATTTCTTGTGCTATTAAACCTCTCAAGTTGGATATTAAATTCGCGTGTTATGTCAGAAATTTGCACTTTGTGCGTGATGAGGAGGGCATGGAGGCTGGGGGCAAGTTCAATTTAGTTGTTGTTTAGTGGCAGTAAATGGAGAATTAATGTCTGTGTTTAAGCGTTAATGTTTATAATTAAATAGTGTATGGTAGAAGTGTCGCCGCAGTTTTCTCTTTCCATGCGAATTCTTCTTTAGTCGTGGTAGGTCTCTCGATGAGGAAGGTCGTCTGGCTAGGTATCACCGCTTTGCTGGTTATACTATCGCTGAGTAGTAGTGCGCAGGCATTACTGTGTCGCCCACCGGCCAGGTAGAGCGACGACCTGCGAAAGGTGGCCGAAAGAAACTGGATGAGAAGAGCACATCCGAAGACCGGGCTCAATGGCGTTCATTGGGAGAGGCCTATGTCCAGCAGTGGACGACTACAGGCTGGTGATGATGATGACGATGATGATTACTGTGTTTTGGTTTGAAGGGCATCGTAGTCAGCGAAATTACTGGGCATTATGAGACTTAATACCTGATGTCTCTTGCTGCATGCAGCAATGCAGCGCTACGCAGTACTTTGTATGGTATTAAAAGTTCTGGGTGGTACTGCAATTGTTATGGGCAGGCATGACGCCTACCATCAGGTGATCGGCTTGCTCGTCTCATTACTCAGATTAATAAAAAAAATGCGAACTGCCTAACATTGGTAATTTCGCTTGTAGCGTAGCTCGGCTATGCCGTCGTAACAGATCTACGATCAGGCTAAGCAACGGTAGCTACGGTCACCACTTGGATCGGTGACAGTTTGTGTTACTTACATCTGAATGCTACCGTGCTCGCTTGTCAACAAAAACGGTTAACAGCCGTAAAGCCTTTTTTCCGGTTTTCCGAGCTATAACTCTGGTACCAAGTTTGGCCACTCAACGAGAAAAAACCAAAGAGGTAGGCTTTTTGTTTACCTAATTTATTTTATTGTGGAACAACAATATAAGGTATAACGGTGTCATAGTGACAGTCAATCTGGGATGAAATTCGTTTCTGGGAGGTTCCACATTTTTGTTTATAACAAACTAGCAACCACCGCGACTTTGCTCGCGTCGACATTAAAAATAAAGTTTATGTTACTCAGGGATAGTGTAGCTTTCTATCAGTGAAAGAACTTTCAAAATCGGATCGGCCATTTCGGGGATTACCCCCTACGAACATACATACAAACAATTTTACCTCTCAAAAAATAAAGTATGAAAGTATGTTCAAAATGTAATTCCTTCTTAAGTGCAATAAAGTGTTTTCTACTCTATTCTGTTCTATAATTTTAGTATAGATGTCTCATGTTGTAAATAAATAATTATTTTTCACTTCAGTAGCTCAAACATGTAGGTTTTGCTGCCTGAAATCAGTGAGCAAAATGCGATTTTGCTCACTGAGTGAGACAAAGTAACTTTTTAATTTTTGTTTTCAGAAAGCCGCGAATATCTTATTCAGCCTTGGGTTAATCATGCAATTCGAAACATTCACACTCTATCTCTTTCCCGCCATTAGAAACAGAGAGAGACAAAGACCAGCCCTTTCGAAGTTCCGACTGTTCCGATTTTGAATTCGACCTCAAAGACAAAGTTCGGAAATACGTACTAATTAAAGAAATTTTGCAAAAAGATAATTATGTCTTTTAATGTAATTTATTGAATTTTTAACTTATTGTTGTATTTAAACGAAAATGTATTTACTGCAAATAAAATTGATATATTACTTGTAAATATTTATTTCTAGTTTCATTAATGTTACGTAATATATTTTATCTCCTAAAGTGTTCTCGCTGCTGAAGTGAAAAGTTATGTGTGTTACACGAGAGCAAAGTTTTTTGCACCTCGCCACACTCAGGATTCAAAATCAGCACTCGCATCAAAAAACGACTTTGCTCTCTTGATGCACAAATAACTATTAAATGTTTTTATAATTCACCTTTTCCCGTTATATATTCACAGTGAAGAATAAATATCATAAATAAAAAGTGTCCCCAAAACCTAAGAGCAAAGAAACATTCACACATTTCACTGTCCTAAAATAATGCAAAGCGGAACATGAAAAAACGTGATCGTGTGTAGATTCCCACTCAACATTTGCTTAATGGACGTGTAATCCTTTCAGTGATAAATTTTATTTTTATTTTGTCGTTTTGCGTGTTTATTTGGACCCCGGCCAATGAGGTTTTTTTTTAAAACTATTTTTAGGCTTGCGTTTGACCGCTATCTCATTTGTTGTTAAGTGACGATGCGGTCGAAGATGTAGCACGCTCGCCTAGAAGAAACCTGTTCACTCTTGTCTTAAAGACACCCAGATTGTAGCTATCCGGAAACACAGATGTCAGCAGAGAGTTTCACTCCTTGGCCGCTCGCATTATGAAGGTCGAAGCAAAGCGCTTGGTGCGAGCAGGATGTCAACTATAAATTGATGACGGCTTGCCGTACGTCTGGTCGTCCGGTGATAGAATGGTGATGGCGGAATAAGTTCATGTAATTCCGTCGCACACTCTCTGAAATGTATCCGGTAAAAGACCGATAGACTGGCAACTTTGATAAATCTAGAATAGAATGGAATAGAAAAACTCTTTATTGTATACCAATTTAAAGAAATAGACAATAAAAAAGTCCTTAACTATGGTAGTACAATGGGCGGTCTTATCGCTTGAAGCGATCTTTTCCAGGCAACCTTTGGATGGACAGTATCGAAAGAAGAAGTAGACGGCGGTGTACAACAAAATTTATTAATTATCTAGATGTCATTGAACATTTTTTTGGAACAACCCGTGGCTATACAATAATTCTTGAAATTTTTAACATAAAGAAATACTTTTTTTTTTACACTTAATAGATCTATGTTTGGCCACTATCTCGCCTGATGCGAAGCCATGATGTGGCCTAAGATGGAGCACATAGACCTAGAGAGAGACGGCAGTTGAGCGGCTGCTCAGACCCGTCTCCCCGATGGTTCACCGAACATCATCCCGAAATACTTACCATTTACTTCAACTACACAATACATACTACACAAAAAATCTCCAAACCTAAAGAATAATTGAAAATCCCGAATATGCATTGCAGTGACTGAGAAACTACAAGGTAGTCTTTTTATAAGGTAGCTCACTCATAGGATTCACTTGTGTTCGATTCACCAGAACAAATCAATTATATGAGCGGTAAAAAAGTCTAAGTTTTAATGACGAGACGATCTGGTCGATTGCCTGATGGTAAGCAAATACCAGCCCATAACAATAACAACACCACCCAGAACTTTTCTTTAGAAAATCCTGCGCGGTGCCGGACTGCGCTCGTCACCCTGAGACAATCGCTGTTGAGTCTCATAATGCCCAGTGATTTCGGTGGCTACAATGCCTTTCAAGCTGGAACACAGTAATGCTTACGCATTACTGCTTGGCGGCTAAATAACTGGCAAAGCGGTGGTACCCACCCAGACGGCCTCTCGCATACGAGAAACCTACCACCAGTAATATTATTAGTAGCACGAGGCGGTTTCACACGCATATAATTCAGTTTAGTTCCTCTCAGGGAAACTGTTCGTTTTTCCGAGGTGAAAAGTATTTTATGTCCTATTCTAGGACCTAAAGTATTTACAAACCAAATTTCATCAAAATCCGTTCAGCTGTTATTTAGATAAGTGTTAACAAACACACACACATACACGTTTATAATATTAGTAGGAAGTAATTAAACCTGAAATATATATATATACTGAACCCAATGCAAAAAGAATTTTTCAATTCGGTTCATAAATTACGGAGTTCTGAGGTAAGAAATACAATCGAATAGAGAACCTCCTCCATTTTTTGAAGTCGGTTAAAAATGTTCGATAAGCAAAACTGGTATCGAAGATTTAAGACCACCCGAAGGCCTCCGATATGGCTTAACGACTGTTGTCGAAAGACAACAACCGGGACGGACGGCTTAAGAGGATATGGCACAGCCGCGGCCAGCGAGCACTAGGTATTTGAATAATGTTTTACGGTCTCGCAGAAAATGCGTAAATTAAATTAAATAAATTAACTAAATAATAATAATAATTTAACTAAATTCGTATCAACTTCAGATATTTGTTAAAATTAGCGTTTCGGGAGAAAACGTTTCTACCACACTAAACCTCAACCAAATTTGGTAATTTTGGTCTCAATTTCTTAAATGGAGAATAAACTAGGTTTGTAGGTTTTACTTTTTCTACGTTTATGTCTATTATTATTATTTTTTTCTTTTTCCAAACTACAAAAAAAAATTCGACTAAATATCGAGATTTTTGGGTTCATTTATTCAAATTCTACCTATATAGTAACTATCAAAAAAATAAAAACCTACAAACCTTAATAATGATAACATCTCTTACATGTCCAAATTTCATCGAATTTAGTTAATGTTTAGGGGTAGAAAAACGTTTTCTCTTTTTAACCGACTTCAAAAAGGAGGAGGTTTACAATTCAACGGTATGTTTATTTTTTGTGTGTTTGTTACACGATTACTCCGCCAATTATGCATTGATTTCGATGATTCTTTTTTTGATTGGTAGGTAATACTTCAAAGGTGGTCCCATATAAATTTTATTGAAATTCATTTAGTAGTTTTTGAAAAAAATAGCAAAAACAAAAAAATATAAGTTTAATCTTCAAGTCGGTTCTTGTTTTTTTTCGTAACCAACTTTCTAAAGGTGGAGGTTTATATTCGACTGCTTCACCTGCTTCACCCAGGGTTGACTTCCGGTGAGGGAACTCCTCAACGGTGAATAGTACAGACACAACATTTCGTAAATGGATTTAACCATAATAGCCTGTTCTAAATTCCATCATGACATGGCAGATACACCCAGGATTGACTTTCGGCGAGGGAACTCCTCAACAGAGAATAGGACAGACATGAAATTTTTTTGTACATGCATTTAATTGTGATAGCCCGTTTTAAACTTCGTCATGATGTGGCTTCTAGATCATAAAAGCTTGTCTTTAAAAACTTTTTGAATTAATTTAATTAAAACTTGTTTTTCACTAAAAAGGTTAAAATAAATTAATATAATTAAAAGGTAGTAGATAAATACTACCTACAAGTAGTACTTACTATATACATAGTATTTATCTGCTACCTACACTTGGCTGGCACCGACTTCAAATATATGAGTGGGTAGCGCTTATGATAATTATATTAATTTATTTTTTACTTTTGAGTGCCATTTGTGGTTTTGAAGTCGGTTTAGTTTTTTTTGAAAAATAATTTATTGTATGAAAATTTCAGCGAGCCGTTCCCTCTTAACTTGCCCTCCGAAGCTATTACTCAATGATTCGCTCTTACAGGGACAAGAGACTAAGCCTTCAACGAGCCGTCTTATTAATTATGAATACTTGTCCTAAAAACCCATAAAGAATCTTAACTTTAACTATCAATTTTCAATTGCAAAAGAACGATTCATCAAATAAGGCGTTCTTCACACTAACCGGCTTTAGGCTATCAATAAACGTCCGCGAGCATTAATTACGAGGCTCAGGTGGGGCGTGCAAACTTCTAAATAAATAAGTGTTACTATCAATCTCAAGTGGGGAAGGGCGGATTTCGCGGTGTGCGGTAACTCTTAACTTGAGGTAGATACTTTAATGACAAATTGTTTTGTAAAAAAATATTAATATCACATCACAGTATCACACTCAAATCAAATCAAATCTCTTTATTCAGTTTGGGCATCACAAAAGCACTTATAAACATCAAATTATCACAATGACTCTACCACCGTATCGAAAAAAGAACCACTACTCAGAAGATACGGCAAGAAACTGAGGGGCATAGGTTATTAGAGATTTTCTTACAATTTTTTGGTATTTTACAATGTTATGTTTGGCTTGTTGGCTACTTTGCAGAAGTGGAATATGCCTCTTTGTCTTCTATATAATTACGAACATGCTACAGTATGCTGTTCCCATTAGTCAGTGTCACAGTCTTTACGCTCACTATTGTTATAAATAAATGCAAAATTTTGTATGTAAGTGTGTATAACTTCTTCACGCTGTAACGGCTCATCGGATTTGAATAAAATTTGGAGTGGAGATAGCTTATACCTTAGATTAACACATACGCTATATTTTATTCTGGGGACCCGCGGGGCACAGCTAGTTTTATATATAAAAATGCGGAAGTTTGTGTTTTAATGTGTTTGCTACTTTCTTACGCTGTACGGATATGAGTGAAATTTGAAATGGTGTGGTTTTTTTTTTTATGGAACTGAGTGCTGAGACGGGCAGGTCATTCGCCTGATTGTAAGCGCCATGCCTGCCCATAACAATTGCAGTACCTCCCAGAACTCTAATAACATAAAAAGCACTGCGTAGCGCAGCATTGCGCTCATCACCCAGATACATCAGATGTTAAGTCTCATATGCCCTTGAACCTGGAAACAGTAATGTTTGCGCACTACTGCTTGGTGGCAGAATAACTGGTAAAGCTGTGGTACCTACCCAGACGGCCTCCCGCATACAGTGACCTACCACGTGAATTATACCTTGGATTAACACATAGGCTACTTTTTATTTAGAGAAACTGCGGCTAAAGCTGCGGGGTGCTGTTAGTAAAGCTATGTGCTCGTTAAACAACATAGCCCAAACGTGTATACATGAAGTCCTGATGAGCACAACTAAAAAATAAAACCGCCTCTTACCTCAAACGCTTCAAATTCCTAGGATATACAGTTGTTAAACTTACAGGCCTTGAACCTAGAAGCTAGGTTCTAGCTACAGACATATCCTACTTTATAAGTTGAGCTCGAAGGCTCGAAGTGTGTTTATTGACAACTTGTTGTTTCAACACGCTTTTAAATGGGTGCCGTTTGTGAGGCGATCGTAGCGTAGGGTACTTTAAGGGAATACATTAATTTCGTCATATCTGTAGAAGACTGTTGGTTTTGAAGGATTGTAAGTGCCATATTTGCATTGAGCGAGTGCATTGGCCCGTGTCCCAGCAGTGGGAACGTGATGGGCTGATGATGATGATGATGATGATGATGATGAGTGCATTGAGCGAGTGTGGCTCAGTGGAAAGCGAGTGTGGCTCAGTGGGAGTACGTGCGACTTTCGATCCGACGCACCCGAGTTCGAATCCCACTGGCCCCGCACCACTGACTTTCTTAAGTTATGTGCGGATTTAACACTCGCTCCAAAAACGGTGAAGGAAAACATCGTGAGGAAACCGGCATGTCCAAGAATTTATCACAAAAATTCAAAGACATGTAACATCCACCAACCCGCACTGGGCCAGCGTGGTGGATTATGGCCCACACTCTCTCTACGAGGGAAGGCCTGAGTCCCAGCAGTGGGAACGTAATGGGCTGATGATGAAGTGCCACAAAAGGGACTGTATGAACATGGATTAGAACCCTAACAATGTTGTGACAATAGGGCTTGTATTATCGTTGAATATTAGAACAGAACAGAATAGAAAATAACAGAACTTATTAGAAAAGAACAGAATAAAATGATTGTAATTAGAAAATTTCTTTAGTATCTAATTATTATGTACCTGCATACGCCTGCCTATGCAACTCTTATGGGTAGGCGTATTGCTTACCATTGGGCGAATAACCTGCTTGTTTCGTCGTTCAGTTGCATAAAAAAATACATAAATTACTATGTATATCGCGTATGACACTACACCCTCAACCATTATACTTGCACTTAATAATTTAGAACGTAATTAAGAATTTAAAATCACTTTAAACTCTAAATTTAAAATGCAAGAGAGTTCACTTTTGCGTGCTAAATATAAAATTCTCAACAAAGACCCGTCAAACGAGAAACATGTTCCAGCTCAAAATTACATTTCAACGTCAACAAAACACCTGCATAGCACAATTCAACTTAATTATCCGTCATATTTGAGCCAGACGAAATAAATGTACGAACAACTCTGTACAGTTCCTACTCGGAGAATGTTGTTTATTCTTTGTAACAGCTTTATACAGTTCCTCATAACTTATCGTCTTGTGAAATTTTGCACGTATTTAAATTAAATGCTTTGGAGTGCAGATTTTGCACGCTCGCTCTAAAACGGTAAAAGAAAACATCGTGATGAAACCCGCTTACGCGCTGTGGAGTGGTAGGCTCTGGCCGTGGTTATAATACCACCCACCGAACAAAGCCATGCCGTCAAGCGACCTAGTCGTGTTTCGGGATGATGTTCGCTGAACCATCGGGGAGACGGGTCTGAGCAGCCGGGTCTGAGTAGTGGTTCTTTTTCCGATACGGTGGTAGAGTCATTGTGATAATTTGACGTTCATAAGTGCGTCTGTGATGACAAAAATGAACAAAGAGATTATGTACGGTTTCTACTATAATTACTCTCTCTAAATTTCTACGTTTAACTCTTATAACTTCATACCCAGTAAACTAACAGTGCATCTCAGCAGACGGCGGGTATTTGCGCGACGTAATTAGAGTGCATCCCTCTTGTTATATAGAATATGTTATTCAATGTAAGCGAGTCGCAGATCATGTAAGTTGTCACAAACGCTGGAATTAAACTTGATACTAGTCCCTACATTATATGCAAAGTTTCACGTTTAACATCAATGACAATTACCTTATTTTAACTTTAACTTTGAGCAATGGTTTATCGTTTCAAGTTTGTTTATCTCGACGTTTTTGCACATTTGGTCACAGAAATTTATTTATTTATTAAATATACGATAGTAGCTTACAGCACAGGTCAAAAAGCTAACTATCTTAAACTCGTGGTAGGTCTCTCGTATGCGGGAGGCCGTCTGGGTAGGTACCAAAGATTTGCCAGTTATTCTGCCGCCAAGCGCACAGTAATAGTAGTAGTGCGCACAGTAATGCTTGCGCACTACTGTGCGCAAGCATTACTGTGCTCCGGCTTGAAGGGCATTGTAGCCAACGAAATTACTGGGCATATGTACGGAGTCATGTGCGCAATGCAGTGCTACGTAGTACTTTTTAAAGAATTCAAAATTCTGGGTGGTACTGCAATTGTTATGACATGGCGCTAACCATCAGGTGAACGACATGCTCGTCTCATTACTCGGTCCTTAAAATATTGTTTCATTTTTCATCTATCTCTTTTTAAATCTGCCGATCATTCGTTTACAGTAAGTGTGGAAGCCAGTTGTGGTTCCGCTCTTCATAACTCTTTAATTGCTAATAACTTTATACTCTAATATCACTTTATAACTCGTCTACCTGTCTAGCTAATTGTTTATTGCTATGTTTTATTATTTTATTGTTGAGCACTCTAGAGCCAATTCCAAGTTTAGATTAAGATGAAATATTTATTATTATTATTATATTATGATATAATTCGGAATTCGGAATGGATGGAGGTGGCGCAAGACAGATCCAAGTGGAGACTCTTATTATCGGAGGCCAATACTCACTTTGGGTCGCTTGCGCCATCTTACTAAGTAAGTATTATGATATAATAATAATAATAAACATGATAATAATATAATAAAATCGATCATGTTTATTATTATTATTATTAAAACTAACGTGAGTATTATTCATAGTTTGATTTACTAAACTCGTGAGTGTCGGCTACACTCACGAGTTTAGTAAATCAAACTATGTGCAAATATTAGTAAATCAAATTTTATTATAATGTTTGATTTTTTTATATAGTATTTTTGTGATTGATTATTTTATTGACATTAATCATTATTTTAATGATTTTATTTTGACATTTTAATGTAGCTAATAAATTACTTATTAACATTTCATTGAAAATTACTTTAATGTTCATCATCATCATCATCATCAGCCTGTATTCGTCCACTGCTGGACATAGGCCTCTCCCAATGAACGCCACTGAGCCCGGTCTTCGGCTCTTCTCATCCAGTTTCTTCCGGCCGCCTTTCGCAGGTCGTCGCTCCACCTGGCCGGTGGGCGTCCTACACTACGCTTGCCGATTCGCGGTCTCCACTCAAGGACACGTCTGCTCCAACGGTCGTCCGTCCTTCGAGAGATGTGACCAGCCCATTGCCACTTCAGCCTGCTAATTCGATGGGCTATGTCGGTTACTTTGGTTCTCTGTCGGATTACCTCATTGCGGAGAACCAAAGTAACCGACATAGCCCATCGAATTAGCAGGCTGAAGTGGCAATGGGCTGGTCACATCTCTCGAAGGACGGACGACCGTTGGAGCAGACGTGTCCTTGAGTGGAGACCGCGAATCGGCAAGCGTAGTGTAGGACTTTAATGTTATCTACTCTATAATATTATTTGTGTATGTGTATATGTGTATATTTATTGTATATACATATAAATATAAATACATCATAAATTATATTATTATAAATGTATGTATTGTACATGTATGATATGTAATTTTACAAAAGTAATTATAAAATTATATATATCGGCACACAGACGCTAACAAACTTCAAAAACTGTTAAATATAACAAACTGATAAACTATTAGTTTACTACTAATAGTTTTGATTGCATAACTACTCAGTTTAGAATCATGAATTCATTGTTAAATGATGAAATTCACTACTTTTATGTTTACTTCTTTTTTAACTGATTGAGTAAACTGTTTACACCTTAAAACATCATTTTGTAACATTGATTTATTGTTAAAATTGAACTAAGACACTCGCAAGCAAGTTTGAATAGATTTTGCAAACAATGTTTGTGCGAGCCTTAGATTTACTATAAATACGACCGCCCGACCGATCGCAGCTAAGTCTGGCTCGAGCGGCCGGACTGCCAGGAGCTCCTCAATTGTAATTGTAACAAATTGTAAAACCGAATAAATCCAATCTAAGACTACTTGTAAGCCTTTCATTCCAGGAGGATGAGAGATCACCATGATGACATCACACTTTTTAAAAAGAATCCTGGAGCCGTTTGCTCTGTCATATATAAGTACACCACCGTCTTTTGTCGTATCACAAATCCTCTCCATTAAACGGTTGTCTGGAAGAGATCGCTTATTAGCGATAAACTACCTATTGTACTAATCAAATTTTTAAGATCTATTTTTATTTGTTTTTGTTATATTATTAGTGTACAATAAAGTGTTATAGATCAATCAATCAACTTATGTTATGAACTAATGTTAAATACGTGCCACAAAATAAGACGAATGCGCTTTATAAGCTGGAATTATGTGCCAAGAATAATAATGACCATTTATTGTCAGTTCCCAAATTATTGGCAATGTCGCAAACACTATAATTGTTTACGCCATTGTGGCTGTAATTTATGATTGTGACTTAAATGTATAGGCGTATAATACATCATCTGCAAAAATCTGCCCAGGGGGCCTACTCCGAGTTGCTTTCGTTCGTTTGTTCGTGCGGACTAAAAGAGACACTCTTATGCCTGTTGCATAGCGCTGTCCCTTTCATCCGACAGAACGTAGATCATAATTACTTTTAAGGCCCCAGGCCCGAACCGACGGTTTTCTCGCCGTCATTTGGAAAGTGGCATCATTGATGAGGGTGCGGAGGAGTAGCAACAGCATCATGAAAACTGGCAGAGGATCTGCATGTACCTGTACTGAGGCATTTCTTGCGGGCGAAGAATGAAACGGAAGGTGGTTCTCCTCCGCACGGACAGCCTTGCTAATGTTATATTATGTGTTGTTTTCTGTGATGTTACTGCTAACATAATTTTAAGTTGACCACCAGGCGAGGAGAGTCACTTCACCCTTATGTTGTGCTCATACCACCAGTCCGCACAAAGCGCTTCGCTGACTCTTTCATTGTACGTACTGCTAAGGAGTGGAATTCTCTACGAGATTACTTATTTCCTTCCAATTACAACGTTTCAATTACAAGACTAACGCGGTATTCTTTGTATGCTTAAACTTAAAAAAAAAATTAACAAAATAACAACTCCAGCTGGCCTAAAATAAACAAAAATATGTATCGATCTGCGACTAACATTTTGCCTTACACATTACTCAATGAAAACTTACCAACAATCACAGTGAAGGACAAACACAGGGCAAGTCGCACCTCGTGTTTGCCGAGCGAAGCCGCTGTGCAAACTACAACTTGCCGAGTTTGTTACTCTGAGATAACAGTCCTTGGACAACTAATGCTAAGAAAACAGAAGGAATAATCGCTTTTTGATTGGAAAGATAGTTTAATTAAAAATACTTTTTCACTGTGGCTTGTAGCTGCCTCTACAATATTTCGGATTTTGCTCCATTTCTAACGTGACGAAGCAGGCAAAGATATACCTCACCTAAAAGATATATTCAATGAAATTTTGAGACTAGTTATCGAGATTGGGTGTTGGGCTTCGATAAAAATTAATATGAATGAAGATTTCGAAACTATAGTTTTAATTTTTTTATTGGGAATTGGCTTGAAAGAGAAATATTCATTTCTTGTGAGTTGAAATATTCATTATAAATATAAACGACTACACTCAAGTTATGATTGTGTCAGAATAATTCCGACCAGGTTTCAGACTTTGCAGACAGCCTGCGCCGCGAATCCAAAGCGTAAACTTCAGGAAGAAGGACATCCTAATTGTCCAAAATCTGGTCAAAGTTAGTGTAGTGTAGTGAGTGTAGCCGTTTATATTCTTACTAGCGACCCGCCCCGACTTCGCACGGTTATTATACATATAAACCTTCCTCTTCAATCACTCTATCTGTTAAAAAAAACCGCATCAAAATCCGTTGCGTGGTTTTAAAGATTTAAGCATACATAGGGATATAAGGACAGAGAAAGCGACTTTGTTTTATACTATGTAGTGAAATGACTGATATGAATTGTTATGGGGTCTGAATCAAATTGCTAATATCCAGACTCCATATCCTATATAAATATAATAATTAACGAGTAGTTTTACATACAGACATTTTGAATTGCATATCTTTGACTTCTATTTTGTCTGTATTAAGCGACGGTATAGCCGATTTTACTGACATAACTTCAACGGAGTATATCAAGCCTACTGTTCGTAACCTACTGGTGGTAGGTTTTTCGTATGCGAGAGGACGTCTGGATGGGTACCAACGCTTTGCCAGTTATTCAGCTGCCAAGCAGTAGTTCGTGAGCACTGTTCGTGTTCGTGAATACTGTGTTCCGGTTTGAAAGGCATTGTAGCCAGCGAAATTACTGGGCATTATGAGACTCAACAGCTAATTGTCTCAAGGTGACGAGCGCAGTGTAGCGCCGCGCAGGTTTTTGCAAAACAAAGTTCTGGGTGGTGGTGTTATTGTTATGGGCTGGTATATTGCTTACCATCAGGCAAACGACCAGCTCGTCTCGTCATTCAGTTATTATTATTTATATATTTTCAGCCGTGGTCGTCCCACTGCAGGGCAAATGCCTCCCTACCCTCCTTCTACTCCTCGTCATTCAGTTGCATTAAAAAAAACTTCAAGTAAACTTAACATAAATCTGATGGCGACACTCAACATAGTAAACTTGTAATTCAACCCACACAGAATACATAAGAGTATTACACATCAAATAATGTTCAGATCAAAGACGTGAACAAACCTACATAGTAATTATGTTTAAACAGCAAACAGGATCTCGTTTCATGAAGCCAGTTTTGTGGGAAACTTCGTATTGGTTTTAAACGTGATGAGCTTTGTTCGTTAATTAATATTATTATTTTCTTTTTTTTTTGGGTTATCGACTCCTCGTTACTGATACCATCACTGATATGTAAATAAGGCACATTTTGTTTCATCAAATTTCTAGTTAATGACCTACAAAGAAAGATGATTTCTTTATGCCTGTGTGTGGGCAGGCGTGTTGCTTACCATCAGGCGAATGGCACTAGTCAGACTTGTCTCGTCATTTAGTGTCATTATAAAAAAATAAACTCGAAACAAACGGAATCTGTAAATTACTGCATTTAAAATACAGCTGTTTCTTTCTGATTAGAAAATCCTACTCTAACAGCCCGAATTAGGCTCACCATAATTTTGAATTAACAACTCCCGCGGGCTTGAAACTCCAAATCCTCTCATTTATATTCCATCTTCGAACACTGGGGATCGCAAAAACGGAATTGTAGACAATTGGGTGGCAATTCCGTACAAAAACTTTTGGTGCGTGCAGCTGTAGTACATTTTGTATGGAGTAGCCTAGCTTAGATGATTGTAGTCGGTAAATAATGCCGCACTTTCTAGCATTAAGCTTTTCAGATACAGTTGGATATTCAATTGTTATTTTTTCCTAAACCTTTGAGTTTTTTATTATAAATATAAACTGCTACACTCACGTTATGATTGTGTCGGATAACTCCGACCAGGTTTCGGACAATTAGGATGTCCTTCTTCCAGGAGTTTACGCTTTAGATTCGTGGCGCAGACTCATAACGTGAGTGTAGCCGTTTATATTTATAATGAATATCAACTCACGATAGTTTCCAAACCTTTGAGTTTTTTTTAAGAAAAGTAATTTGCGTTTTGGTAAGCGCCCCGCTGCGCTGGCCCATAACAAATTGCACTCAGAACTTTTAATACCTCGATATCCTATCCTATCGATACCTCGATAGAGACATCAGATCTAGTCTAATATGTCCAGTCATTTTGTAATATCAATGAGAAGAATGGTTGCATCGTCTAGTGTTTGCATCCTGCTCACACAGTAAAGTTGTACTTTTTAAACTTTCGCGAATTTCATTCATGTTTAGAATTTATGGGGTCTATTCGCACACACGTATGTATGTAGTATGTAAAGAGCCTGAACCTGAGGTATTGTCTCGAGGTGCAGTGCAATGATTTTGCAAAACAAGGGTGAACGAATTGCTAATTTCCACTCTTAATAACATAAAAGAATTGTTATTTTTGCCACGTTCATCAAAATCCTTGCAGCACATACACAACACATTTAACAGCTAAATTACAAACACTGGGTTGACTTTCATCCGAGCTTCTACAAAAGAGCTCTCCGTCTACAATTTAGATTCTTTACAGTACACTTGTAGTCAAAAGCTACGGTTATTGGCTACAAGCTTCTAAGAATTTTCGTAGCAAAATGCTACGCTTTGAAGAAATAGGGTTGCTATTTGCTATATGAACGCAATCAAAGGAGTTAAACGTAGTTGCCGTAGCTGAAATTGGCCGGGACATTATTTATGTATCTATATTATCTTCATAATCATTGTTTAATTTAGCTGATTTAGCACTCCTACTGCTGATGTAGCATTCGTCGCGTAGCTCGCCAAGCCATTGGTAACAAGGCCCTAGTTCACTATGACAACTTAGCGATTCCTTGCTTCAAGAAAACGTCGATTCCTTCATTAACTATAAACGACATCTGCGAAATTTGTATTGTCTATGACGCGTCATATATGTGAATATATGAATGCGTCATAGAGATGTAATTTATTAATGAAGGAATCGACGTGATTTTGAAGCAAAGAATCGCCAAGTTGTCATAGTGAATTGGGGCCCAGATCTTCTAGGTTAAGCAACGTTCTAAGGGAGCCCAACTTGGATGGGTGAGCGTTTGTGTGGTATTTATATTTGAGCGCTACCATGCTTCGGAGGGCACGTTAAGCCGTCGGTCCCGATTGTTGTCTTAGGACAACAGTCGTTAGACAATGTCGGAGGCCTTCGGGCGGTCTAAAAGCTCCGACACTACGGTTAGCCACACACCCGCACGTCAGAAGAAGAAGCACACCTTCTGAGTTTAAATAAATCTGAAATACTGTGTTTTAGTTTAGTATAGTGTTGCCGTTTAGACATAAAACAACTCAAGCCCGCAAGTGACAAGAGGTCGTTCGCTCGAACTTAGTAAAACGTTCTTCGATTGCCGAAGTTTCGTGAAACGGGAAAACGATCTTCGGACGACTGTTTTTAGTTTCGTGAAGCTGCAAATGTGCAACTGTTCTTTTATAGCTTCTTGTGATATTTTTTGATATTTTTGTGTAAAAATGTTTTGACAGCCTCTGTGGTGTAGTGGTTGGGGAGATTGATCAAATCTCATACACCATTGAGGTTGCGGGTTCGATTCCCACGACGGGAAAAATGTTTGTGCACAGAAAAAAAAGCGCAAGCTTTTGTTTGGTGTCTGGGTGTTGTGGGATCATGGTCTTCATAGTTTCTGGTTCCCTAGATACAGGGAATCCTAGTTAGGGGCCATGATGTGATCGTTGGGCGTTATTTATTTATTTATTTATTTATATTTTTGCTCAACGCAAATATGTGCAACTGGTGCACTGGTACATTTTGAACTTTCTATCGAATCTATCAAGTGAGACGTTCTCTTTTGGTCGCTCTCCAGTTTTGGATTATTGTTCGTCATTGTGTGGCAATAAAAATTGGTGTCTTATACTGGTAATTATTTAAAAAAAGTAGCAGATATTAAGTAGAAGCATTACTGTGTTCCAGTTTGAAGGGCGTTGTAGCCAGCGAAATTACTGGCCATATGAGACTTGACATCTGGATGATGAGCGCAATGTAGTGTTGCGCAGTGCTTTTTATGGTAACAAAAGTTCTGGGTGGCACTGTAGTTGTTATGGGTAGGCGTGGCGCTTACTATCAGGCGCGGATGACTTATTCATACCAAATTTCATTAAAATCCGTTGTGGTTTTTACGTGATTGAGTAACAAACATCTACCCAAACATCTATCCACAGCTTTGCCAGTTATTCTGCCATCAAGCAGTAGTGCGCAAGCATTACTGTGTTCTGGTTTGAAGGGCATTGTAGCCAGCGAAATTACTGTTCATAAGAGACTTAATATCTGATGTCTCGGGGTGATGAGCGCAATGCAGTGCTACGCAGTGCTTTTCATACTATTAAAAGTTCTGAGTGGCACTACAATTGTTATGGGCAGGCGTAGTGCTTATCACCGGCGGACGACTAGCTCGTCTCATCACTTAGTTCCATAAAAAAAACATACATCACTAACTTTATGGGATAGTAGGATTAGTTTTAAAGCTAACCTATTCAGCTAACAAGAATATACAATTGCTTTCATAAAAAAATATCTCTACAAATAAAGATTGCAATAACTTGAATACTTTTATTATAATCCAAAACCTAATTGCCATGCACGATGAGAGCATAACAATACATTTTCATATTCAGAAACAGGCGGAATGGAATAAAAAAGCAGCATGGCGGCCATTACCCGAGACAAAGCGGCGAAGTTTGCTAATAACACTCGAATGTACCCTTTCATATGCTCCCCTTTGACTCTCGCAATCCTGAGGGATAATTACGTAAAAGTATGAGAGAACGAACGGAGCTATGTATAGAATTGCAAAACAGGTCGAATAAGGATGTCACTTTGATGTTTTTGTACCTGATTGTTGAACTCCCATTTGCATGTTTTGTGACTTTAAAATCTTAGTCGGGAAATTAAATGTAACATGTATACATTATAAATATATAACTCACGTTATGATTTTGTTGGAATAACTCCGACTAGGTTTCGGACAACTAGGATGTCCTTCTTCCGGGAGATTACGCTTTGGATTCGCGGCACAGGCGTTTGTTGTGTCTGCGCCGCGAATCCAAAGCGTAAACTCCCGGAAGGACATCCTTATTGTCCGAAACCTGGTCGGAGTTATTCCAACAAAATCATAACCATTTAGACTTCAGATAGTACTCCAGTGTCTTTTATGTAACTGAATGACGAGACGAGCTGGTCGTTCGCCTGATGGTAATCAATAAGCTTGCCCATAACAGTTACAGCACCACTTAGAACTTTCTTTTGCTAAATCCTAATTGCACTGCGCTCGTCATCCTGAGACAATTAGCTCTTAAGTCTCATAATGCCCAGTAATTTCGCTGGCTACAATGCCCTACTTAATGTGGCTATTTACAATATGAAGTATATGTCAACATTCTCCAAATCACATGCCCGAATAAACTTAGGAAGTAAAGTTATTGTCAGCATAAACCTGTTTGTAGCAGGCTTCCTCAACTCGTAACTCTGTTTACCGAAGGACGAGACTCGGTGTCAAAACTTGGAACTTACATATCGAATAACCGAAATTTTTATCAGTATGATTGAAACGTGCATTTTTTATTACCACGTTTTTATAAAGGCCCTTTGTTGTTTGTCTGCCTGTTTGTTGTTCCAAGTGGAATCTTGCAACATATTTATTTAATTTGACATTTTTAAATGAAATATCTGTGCTCCATCTTAGGCCACATCATTGCTTCACATCAGGCGAGATAGTGGCCAAACATAGATCTATTAAGCGTAAAAAAAAATAACAATATGAATAATTACTAATTTACTTATTTATTAATCTTCTGGCAAATACACTTCAATTGTATTAATTTAATTTAATAATGTATTAATATTTAATTTTTTATTTGTACTAATGTTAAAATATTTGCACGCCTAGATTGGCAAAGTACTGTAAATAGTTTCTGAATCTGATTGTATTTAACATCTCCTTGGTACCTGTATTTTATACAAATAAATGATTCTGAATCTTGAACATAAATTTCGAGCACTTCCCGACTAGCTATCCGGCAGGAACTTTTAGGGTAGCTCACAACTCGACGACAATGAATACATAAAAACGTGGGTTTTAGATTATTTTTTAAAATCTATTATTTATTTTAGGTTATGAAATTATCTGTTACGTGCATTCTACCTTGTGCCTTCGCTAAAGTAAATGTAAGCAAAATAGTCGAGTTAGTTTTTATAGTATAAATACATTCGCGTGACCGTTATCTTTTGATATTCCACCTATTTACTCTTAGTTACCAAATACGAAACATTTGCTAAATATCTTTTATTTTCAACCAACTTCAACAAAAGAAGGACATTTTCAATTCAATTGTATTTTTTTTATGTTTGTTTTATCAGAACTCCGTCGTTTATAAACTGATTTGGGTTTTTATTCTTTTGCGCTGGATTCACTATAGATTCAACATGGTCCCATATAAATTTTATCGATATTCAACCTAGGACTTCGGAGATTCATCAGAACTTAAGTCGGTTTTTTTGTTATGTTTACAGGTGAGGTTTTCGAGAGCTTCGGGGTCAATTTGTTTTTCAAAAGTTCAGTATTTTCGGCCAAAAACTGCACGTTGAAATACGCAAGGAAGACAGCGAGAGTATTGACGATACCCTTGGGGTACTTTATGGAGTTTCGATCGTGTTTCGCGGGTAAATTGAAAAGTATGGTGTCCCCCGGGCAATGACAATATTCAGGGGTTTTCGATAATTTCAATAAACGTTTTGTTTTTGTATTTTTTTATCTTTTTTATCGCCTCACTTGCAAACAGTAAATTGGTGAGATAGAATTATTCAAGCAACCAGTTTTAAGGTTAATCATGTGAGTAATAATTTTGGATTATCTAATATTAAGGGTATGCCATAGGTACGAATATATAGCAAAAAATATTTTCCCTATTTCTCGGGACATTTTGTATTTAAAGGCCCAGCTAACCTCGCGCAGCGTAAGCTTATTAGGGACGTCTTCTACGGAGATTGCTCTAATTCTGTAAATGGAGCCGCATTATTTCGCGTCCTTGACGTTTTGTCGACGAACACAAGAGAAATACTGGATATAAAATGGATTTACAGCAAAAAATAAGCAAAAATATGCAAAAGATAATTATGTAAAACCTAAACTATAGTAAATATTAATTATACATGCTAGAATAAATTATTTTATTTAATTAAACTTATTCTAATAAGCAAACAATGATCTATTGTCATTAGCCTCTGGAGAGTATTGCTGGGCTGCAAATGTTGGATAAACATTCGATTGTTTTTTGTGTATTCGCTCACGAACGACAGTACTTTCAGCAGCAACACAAAAAACACAATTGATTCCTTTTTCAAACGCAAATTTTGATTCCTTTTTAAAATGAAATTTGATTGAGATTCATTGGAAGCTCAAAATGATTTTATCTGGATTAGATTGGATTGGGATTTTATTTGGAGTGGTAGGCTCTGGTTGTGGTTGTAATACCACCCACCGAACAAAGCCATGCCGCCAAGCGACCTAGTCGTGTTTCGGGATGATGTTCGGTGAACCATCGGGGAGACGGGTCTGAGCAGCCGATCAACTGCCGTCTCTCTCTAGATCTATGTGCTCCATCTTAGGCCACATCATCGCTTCACATTAGGCGAGATAGTGGCCAAACATAGAGTAAAAAAAAAGATGCAACAAATATTAAGAGGGATAAAAATTTTGGGATTCGTTGGGAGCTATACAGTTTTGTACAGGGTTTTGAAAATTATTTTTAATCAAATTTATATTCCCAGAACTATATTGAACCTCAAATGCGTGTACACCAAAACTGTTTCGCCTCAAATATATTACGCGAAGCTCAAAAATTCTATTCCTGAATTCAGAAGTCCCACACCCGTATTCCTTACTCGGACCTTTCTGGTTGTCCATAAACAAACAGTTCTCTCAAACGTTCGCACTTTTGCAAGCTGCAAACTAGTAAAACGGGAATTTCTCAATTCGTCTAGCAAACTTTGCCAGCTGCATCAGCACTTTTAACAAGATAAATTTTATCCACATTTACACATAGAGACGTCGGATTTGGCCAGATGAGTTTTATGATTAAGCTGGGTACATATTTGATGCGATATCTTATGTACTTAGATACGATATTATTGTCTTTCGTTGCTAATAACGTGATGGTAGCTAATGAAGTTATAGCTCTGAAAGAAAACTTTGCTACCTAGTCTGTCTTGCGATATAGTAAGAAATAATTGTAATAGTAAGAAGGTTTTATTTCCTTTAGATACTATATTATATATTTTATAAACCGTAATTATATTTGCCACTTTCTACAAGATTTTTTTAATTATTATGGTGACTCTACCACCGTTTCGGAAAAAGAACCACTACTCAGAAGATACGGCAATAACCAGAGGTGCATTGTTTTTAGAACTTTTGTTACTATATTTTGTATTTGTTTTTGGCAATATTATGTTTTTATGTGCCAGTTGGCTACTTGGCAGAAGCGGAATATTTCATGCATCTTTGTCTTTTATGTATTGCTGATAATACAGTATAAAATATCGGAAAATTATGTAGATGCGCCTTAAACATCGACAGAAATGTTAGGTTCTCTTGGCTAGACGAATTTATGATTCATTTATGAGCCAGACACCCATTCGTTTGCTTTCGGTTTCCACTGAATCATATGACGTTTCAATTTTACTACAGCATCTCAAGGGCGCATTCAGTCAACTGATAAGTGATAATTCTCTGCAGGGCCGTCAAGAAAATAAAATATGAGTAACTGTATTGGAAAGAATATTAATTTTTTGATTAGAATAATGTTGAATTTGTATTTAGAAAGGTACAGCATATTTAAATTATTATTTATATTAAAAAGTACAACAGTAAGAAAATACCTAGAGTGAATTATTATCAAATTACTAAATTTGATCAAAATTCGTTCAGCCGTTGCGGCGTGAAGAGGGAAAAAACACACTCGCTCACACAGACAAACGTTCACATTTATGATGTTAGTGTGATATTCCAAATTTCATGTATCTTTAGTGATTTATTGTACGTTGATGTCAGTCAGTCACAGAACTGCTTTATATGTGTTATCAGATTATTTTCTTAAATCTACTTAATACCTTAAGTTTTATACCAAAACTAGTATTTCGCCGCGTGCGCGAGCTGCTAAAGCAGCTCGCGTGGGGGGGTGGCTGCTGTTTTTTTTAAAAGCTTCCTATCGATTACGGTTCTAAAGTTTTGTTTACCCTTTTTGTTTTGAAATCAAACTTTTGTATGGCGGCAATCTTGAAAAAAAGCTGGATTTCAAGTGATTGTGTGGCGTGCGCGAGCTGCTAAAGCAGCTCGCGTGGGGGGGGTGTTGCTTTTTTTATAAAAGCTCCCTATCGATTACGGTTCTAAAGTTATTTAAGTTTAGTTGTTCTGAAAAAAAGACTTTTATATGGCGGCCATCTTGGAAAATGGCGGAATCCAAGTAATTTTGTGGCGTGCGCGAGCTGCTAAAGCAGCTCGCGTGGGGGGTGTTGCTTTTTTTTAATAGACGCTTCCTATCGACCACGCTTCAAAAGTTTTGTTTGGCTTATTTTTCCGGAAAAAAAACTTTTGTATGGCAGCCATCTTGAAAAATGGCGGAATCCAAAATTATTTTTCATAATCACAATCTACGACCCAGAAAACCCCCCGATGCAAAATTTCAGTCGGATCGGAGCAACTTTCAAAATGGCCGCCATTTTTTTTTCTTTTTTTTTTATTTTTCCAACTTTTCCAAATTTCCCCCATCGCCCTCTATGACATTTGGTCGAGCACTCTATACCTAACTCTAACCATTCAAAAGTTATTTACATTTTTATTTTGTATGGCGGCCATGTTTTTTTGTATGGCGGCCATCTTTTTTTTCAAATTTTCAAAAATGTCCCAGGTTTTGGGGCATATTTAGTTCAAGCGGTACCCCCATCCGATTTATAGTTTCCGAGATCCCTTGAGCAGTTCCATCTCGGAGACACCTTTCCATGGATTTCGGATTTTTCTGGTTGGTTTCAAAACACCCTCTATCCAACGGTACCAAACACTCCCCCCCACCATATCGGCAAGTACCACTTCTATTTCTGTCAATTATATGTCAGTCAGTCAGTCAGTGGTCTTTCAGTTTTATATAATAGAACTAGTATTTCGCCGCGTGCGCGAGCTGCTAAAGCAGCTCGCGTGGTGGTGGTGTTATTTTTTTGTATAGAAACTTCCTATCGATTACGGTTCTAAAGTTATTTAAACTTTATTGTTCTGAAAAAATAAAACTTTTGTATGGCGGCCATATTGGAAAATGGCGCAATCCAAGTGATTTTGTGGCGTGCGCGAACTGCTAAAGCAGCTCGCGTGGGGTGGTTTTGTTTTTTTTTTATAGAAGCTCCCTATCGATTACGGTTTTAAAGTTATTCTCTTTGTTCGGAAAAAAATCTTTTGTATGGCGGCCATCTTGAAAAATGGCGGAATCCAAATTACTTTTTCATAATCGTAATTTACGACCTAAAAAACCCCCCGATGCAAAATTTCAGTCGAATCGGAGCATTTTTCAAAATGGCCGCCATTTTTTTTTCTTTTTTTTTAATTTTTCCAACTTTTCCAAATGTCCCCTATGGTCCTCTAAGATATTTGTTTGAGCACCCTATACCTTTCTCTAACCGTTTAAAAGTTATTTGCATATTATTTTCACCTATTTTGTCATGAAAAAAAACATTTGTATGGCAGCCATCTTGAAAAATGGCGGAATCCAAATTTTTTTTTCATAATTATAATCTACGACCCAGAAAACCCCCGGATGCAAAATTTCAGTCGGATCGGAGCAACTTTCAAAATGGCCGCCATTTTTTTTTCTTTTTTTTTAATTTTTCCAACTTTTCCAAATTTCCCCCATCGTCCTCTATGACATTTGGTCGAGCACCCTATACCTATCTCTAACCATTCAAAAGTTATTTACATTTTCATTTTGTATGGCGGCCATGTTTTTTTCTATGGCGGCCATCTTTTTTTTTAAATTTTCAAAATTGGCCCAAGGTTTGGGGCATATTTAGTTCAAGCGGTACCCCCATCCGATTTATAGTTTCCGAGATCCCCTGAGCAGTTCCATCGCGGAAACCACTTTCTGGTGATTTCGGATTTTTCTGGTTGGTTTCAAAACACCCTCTATACAACCGTACCAAACACTCCCCCCCACCATATCGGCAAGTACCACTTCTATTTCTGTCAATTGTCAGTCAGTGACCTTTCAGTTTTATATAATAACTAGTATTTCGCCGCGTGCGCGAGCTGCTAAAGCAGCTCGCGTGGGGGGGTGGCTGCTGTTTTTTTTTAAAAGCTTCCTATCGATTACGGTTCTAAAGTTTTGTTTACCCTTTTTGTTTTAAAATCAAACTTTTGTATGGCGGCCATCTTGAAAAATGGCGGAATCCAAATTTTTTTTTCATAATCGTAATCTTCGACCCAGAAAACCCCCCTATGCAAAATTTCAGTCGGATCGGAGCAACTTTCAAAATGGCCGCCATTTTTTTTTATTTTTTTTTAATTTTTCCAACTTTTTCAGATTTCCCCCATCGCTCTCTATGACATTTGGTCGAGCACCCTATACCTATCTCTAACCATTCAAAAGTTATTAACATTTTCATTTTGTATGGCGGCCATGTTTTTTTGTATGGCGGCCATCTTTTTTTTCAAATTTTCAAAATTGGCCCAAGGTTTGGGGCATATTTAGTTCAAGCGGTACCCCCATCCGATTTATAGTTTCCGAGATCCCCTGAGCAGTTCCATCGAGGAAACCAGTTTTTGGTGATGTCGGATTTTTCTGGTTGGTTTCAAAACACCCTCTATACAACCGTACTAAACACTCCCCCCCACCATATCGGTAAGTACCACTTCTATTTCTGTCAATTGTCAGTCAGTGACCTTTCAGTTTTATATAATAACTAGTATTTCGCCGCGTGCGCGAGCTGCTAAAGCAGCTCGCGTGGTGGTGGTGTTATTTTTTTTTTATAGAAACTTCCTATCGGTTACGGTTCTAAAGTTATCTAAGCCTTTATGTTCTAAAAACAAACTTTTGTATGGCGGCCATATTGGAAAATGGCGCAATCCAAGTGATTTTGTGGCGTGCGCGAGCTGCTAAAGCAGCTCGCGTGGGGTGGTGTTGTTTTTTTTTATAGAAGCTCCCTATCGATTACGGTTTTAAAGTTATTCTCTTTGTTCAGAAAAAAATCTTTTGTATGGCGGCCATCTTGAAAAATGGCGGAATCCAAATTATTTTTTCATAATCGTAATCTACGACCTAAAACACCCCCCGATGCAAAATTTCAGTCGAATCGGAGCAACTTTCAAAATGGCCGCCATTTTTTTTTCTTTTTTTTTAATTTTTTCAACTTTTTCAAATTTCCCCCATCGCCCTCTATGACATTTGGTCGAGCACCCTATACCTATCTTTTACCGTTTAAAAGTTATTTACATTTATATTTTGTATGGCGGCCATGTTTTTTTGTATGGCGGCCATCTTTTTTTTCAAATTTTCAAAATTGGCCCAAGGTTTGGGGCATATTTAGTTCAAGCGGTACCCCCATCCGATTTATAGTTTCCGAGATCCCTTGAGCAGTTCCATCGAGGAAACCAGTTTTTGGTGATATCGGATTTTTCTGGTTGGTTTCAAAACACTCTCTATCCAACGGTACAAAACACTCCTCCCCATCATAACGGCAAGTACCACTTCTAATTCTGTCAATTATATGTCAGTGACCTTTCAGTTTTATATAATAACTAGTATTTCGCCGCGTGCGCGAGCTGCTAAAGCAGCTCGCGTGGGGAGGTGGCTGCTGTTTTTTTTTTAAAAGCTTCCTATCGATTACGGTTCTAAAGTTTTGTTTACCCTTTTTGTTCTGAAAACAAACTTTTGTATGGCGGCCATATTGAAAAATGGCGGAATCCAAAATTATTTTTCATAATAATAATCTTTGACCCAGAAAACCCCCCGATGCAAAATTTCAGTCGGATCGGAGCAACTTTCAAAATGGCCGCCATTTTTTTTTCTTTTTTTTTAATTTTTCCAACTTTACCAAATTTCCCCCATCGCCCTCTATGACATTTGGTCGAGCACCCTATACCTATCTCTAACCATTCAAAAGTTATTTACATTTTTATTTTGTATGGCGGCCATGTTTTTTTGTATGGCGGCCATCTTTTTTTTCAAATTTTCAAAAATGTCCCAGGTTTTGGGGCATATTTAGTTCAAGCGGTACCCCCATCCGATTTATAGTTTCCGAGATCCCTTGAGCAGTTCCATCTCGGAGACACCTTTCCATGGATTTCGGATTTTTCTGGTTGGTTTCAAAACACCCTCTATACAACCGTACCAAACACTCCCCCCCACCATATCGGGAAGTACCACTTCTATTTCTGTCAATTGTCAGTCAGTGACCTTTCAGTTTTATATAATATAACTAGTATTTCGCCGCGTGCGCGAGCTGCTAAAGCAGCTCGCGTGGGGGGGTGGCTGCTGTTTTTTTTTAAAAGCTTTCTATCGATTACGGTTCTAAAGTTTTGTTTACCCTTTTTGTTTTGAAATCAAACTTTTGTATGGCGGCCATCTTGAAAAAAAGCTGGATTTCAAGTGATTGTGTGGCGTGCGCGAGCTGCTAAAGCAGCTCGCGTGGGGGGGGTGTTGCTTTTTTTATAAAAGCTCCCTATCGATTATGGTTCTAAAGTTATTTAAGTTCAGTTGTTCTGAAAAAAAGACTTTTGTATGGTGGCCATCTTGAAAAATGGCGGAATCCAAGTGATTTTGTGGCGTGCGCGAGCTGCTAAAGCAGCTAGCGTGGGGGGGTGTTGCTTTTTTTTTATAGACGCTTCCTATCGACTACGGTTCAAAAGTTTTGTTTGGCTTATTTTTCCGGAAAAAAAACTTTTGTATGGCAGCCATCTTGAAAAATGGCGGAATCCAAATTTTTTTTTCATAATCGTAATCTACGACCCAGAAAACCCCCCGATGCAAAATTTCAGTCGGATCGGAGCAACTTTCAAAATGGCCGCCATTTTTTTTTCTTTTTTTTTAATTTTTTCAACTTTTCCAAATTTCCCCCATCGCCCTCTATGACATTTGGTCGTGCACTCTATATCTATCTCTTACCGTTTAAAAGTTATTTGCATTTTTATTTTGTATGGCGGCCATGTTTTTTTGTATGGCGGCCATCTTTTTTTTCAAATTTTCAAAAATGGCCCAGGTTTTGGGGCATATTTAGTTCAAGCGGTACCCCCATCCGATTTATAGTTTCCGAGATCCCCTGAGCAGTTCCATCACGGAAACCACTTTCTGGTGATTTCGGATTTTTCTGGTTGGTTTCAAAACACCCTCTATACAACGGTACCAAACACTACCCCCCACCATATCGGCAAGTACCACTTCTATTTCTGTCAATTGTCAGTGAGTGGTCTTTCAGTTTTATATAATATAACTAGTATTTCGCCGCGTGCGCGAGCTGCTAAAGCAGCTCGCGTGGGGGGGTGGCTGCTGTTTTTTTTTTAAAAGCTTCCTATCGATTACGGTTCTAAAGTTTTGTTTACCCATTTTGTTCTGAAAACAAACTTTTGTATGGCAGCCATCTTGAAAAATGGCGGAATCCAAAATTTTTTTTCATAATAATAATCTTCGACCCAGAAAACCCCCCGATGCAAAATTTCAGTCGGATCGGAGCAACTTTCAAAATGGCCGCCATTTTTTTTTCTTTTTTTTTAAATTTTCCAACTTTTTCAAATTTCCCCCATCGCCCTCTATGACATTTGGTCGAGCACCCTATACCTTTCTCTAACCATTCAAAAGTAATGAACATTTTTATTTTGTATGGCGGCCATGTTTTTTTGTATGGCGGCCATCTTTTTTTTTAAATTTTCAAAATTGGCCTAAGGTTTGGGGCATATTTAGTTCAAGCGGTACCCCCATCCGATTTATAGTTTCCGAGATCCCCTGAGCAGTTCCATCGAGGAAACCAGTTTTTGGTGATGTCGGATTTTTCTGGTTGGTTTCAAAACACCCTCTATACAACCGTACCAAACACTCCCCCCCACCATATCGGCAAGTACCACTTCTATTTCTGTCAATTGTCAGTCAGTGACCTTTAAGTTTTATATAATAACTAGTATTTCGCCGCGTGCGCGAGCTGCTAAAGCAGCTCGCGTGGGGGGGATGGCTGCTGTTTTTTTTTAAAAGCTTCCTATCGATTACGGTTCTAAAGTTTTGTTTACCCTTTTTGTTTTGAAATCAAACTTTTGTATGGCGGCCATCTTGAAAAAAAGCTGGATTTCAAGTGATTGTGTGGCGTGCGCGAGCTGCTAAAGCAGCTCGCGTGGGGGGGGTGTTGCTTTTTTATAAAAGCTCCCTATCGATTACGGTTCTAAAGTTATTTAAGTTCAGTTGTTCTGAAAAAAATACTTTTGTATGGCGGCCATCTTGGAAAATGGCGGAATCCAAGTGATTTTGTGGCGTGCGCGAGCTGCTAAAGCAGCTCGCGTGGGGGGGGTGTTGCTTTTTTTTTAATAGACGCTTCCTATCGACCACGCTTCAAAAGTTTTGTTTGGCTTATTTTTCCGGAAAAAAAACTTTTGTATGGCAGCCATCTTGAAAACTGGCGGAATCCAAAATTTTTTTTCATAATCATAATCTACGACCCAGAAAACCCCCCGATGCAAAATTTCAGTCGGATCGGAGCAACTTTCAAAATGGCCGCCATTTTTTTTTCTTTTTTTTTAATTTTTCCAACTTTTCCAAATTTCCCCTATCGCCCTCTATGACATTTGGTCGAGCACCCTATACCTATCTCTAACCGTTCAAAAGTTATTTCCATTTTTATTTTGTATGGCGGCCATGTTTTTTTGTATGGCGGCCATCTTTTTTTTCAAATTTTCAAAATTGGCCCAAGGTTTGGGGCATATTTAGTTCAAGCGGTACCCCCATCCGATTTATAGTTTCCGAGATCCCCTGAGCAGTTCCATCGAGGAAACCAGTTTTTGGTGATATCGGATTTTTCTGGTTGGTTTCAAAACATCCTCTATACAACCGTACTAAACACTCCCCCCCACCATATCGGCAAGTACCACTTCTATTTCTGTCAATTGTCAGTCAGTGACCTTTCAGTTTTATATAATATAACTAGTATTTCGCCGCGTGCGCGAGCTGCTAAAGCAGCTCGCGTGGGGGGGTGGCTGCTGTTTTTTTTTAAAAGCTTCCCATCGATTACGGTTCTAAAGTTTTGTTTACCCTTTTTGTTCTGAAAACAAACTTTTGTATGGCGGCCATCATGAAAAAAAGCTGGATTTCAAGTGATTGTGTGGCGTGCGCGAGCTGCTAAAGCAGCTCGCGTGGGGGGGTGTTTTGCTTTTTAATAAAAGCTCCCTATCGATTACGGTTCTAAAGTTACTTAAGTTCAGTTGTTCTGAAAAAAAGACTTTTGTATGGCGGCCATCTTGAAAAATGGCGGAATCCAAGTGATTTTGTGGCGTGCGCGAGCTGCTAAAGCAGCTCGCGTGGAGGGGTGTTGCTTTTTTTTTATAGACGCTTCCTATCGACTACGGTTCAATAGTTTTGTTTGGCTTATTGTTCCGGAAAAAAATCTTTTGTATGGCAGCCATCTTGAAAAATGGCGGTATCCAAAATATTTTTTCATAATCGTAATTTACGATCCAGAAAACCCCCCGATGCAAAATTTCAGTCGGATCGGAGCAACTTTCAAAATGGCCGCCATTTTTTTTTCTTTTTTTTTAATTTTTCCAACTTTTCCAAATTTCCCCCATCGTCCTCTATGACATTTGGTCGAGCACCCTATACCTATCTCTAACCATTCAAAAGTTATTAACATTTTAATTTTGTATGGCGGCCATGTTTTTTTGTATGGCGGCCATCTTTTTTTTCAAATTTTCAAAAATGGCCCAGGTTTTGGGGCATATTTAGTTCAAGCGGTACCCCCATCCGATTTATAGTTTTCGAGATCCCCTGAGCAGTTCCATCAAGGAAACCACTTTCTGGTGATTTCGGATTTTTCTGGTTGGTTTCAAAACACCCTCTATCCAACGGTACCAAACCCTCCCCCCCACCATATCGGCAAGTACCACTTCTATTTCTGTCAATTATATGTCAGTCAGTCAGTCAGTCAGTCAGTCAGTGGTCTTTCAGTTTTATATTATATTAATAAGAGAATAGACTACCTGTTCTACCTGCTTACGTCCATGTGACGTACTGGCAACCAGCCAGTGGTAAACCACAACACCTGTTTGTCATGTTCTGCGTCCGTGTATTGCATTATCGTGAGTCTAAGATGATATGATGTTATGGTTTGGAAACTATCGTAAGTCGAAAACGGCTACACTCACGTTACAATTGTGTCGGGATTTGTCCGACCAGGTTTCAGGCAATTACAATTTCCTTCTTACGCTTTGGAATCGAGGCGCAATATGCGCGTCTGACAGGAACGAGTGGAGGCGCGCAGTTTGGACCAAGAATACGAGCTTGAACTCCAAGACGAAGGATTTCCTAATTTTCTGAAATCTAGTCGGAGTTATCCGACACAATCATAACGTGTGTGATTCATAACGTAGCCGTTTTATATTTATTATTTTACATAAAACAAACTAAAATAGAGGTCATCAAAATTGCAGAGGTCAAGAAGTGGAAAAGCCCTAAACTGAAGATGATGGTTAACTTGCCGATAACAATTGCAGTACTTATAATATATGCAAAGTATAGCTTAGCACTAATTTCCCCGAGACAGCGTGAGAGAGAGGGCGTATATCCGAAGCACTGCTAGAGTCAGTTTTCGCATTTCTTTTCGGAGCCCGGACTTCAATCTGAGTATGGGTAAGAAATGGATAGACATGCTTACCTTTGTTTTATAAAGTAAAGATATCTTAGGTTACAGTTTTAATGTATTTAAATTGATTTGTGTTATGTGTATTTGACTTTTAATAAAAGTGCATTTTTTGTGCCTATTTAATAAAAATCTTTTGACTTAATTGATATAAAACGGCTAAGACTCACTGTAAACGTCGAAAATTACTCCGACCAGGTTTCGGACATTTTAGAAGTCCTTCTTCTGGGAGTTATGGGATCAAGCCGCGGCGTAGGTCGCGAGCGCTCGCACGTAACTGGCGGCGCGTGGGCGGCTCTGCAGACGCGGCGGGCGGCGTCGGTGAAGTTCGCGCTCGCTCGGCGATGTTCGTAAGCTCGGTGGTGGGCAATTATGAATAATAACACTCACGAAACTTTTCAAAATCTAATCTTTTGACTTGACTTTCACTTGAATTGACTTGACATCAGATATAGTCTCATATGCCCAGTAATCAAGGGAAACATAATTCGAACGCAAAGTTATTGACCGTTACATGACATATTCATCGATAAGGCTTACCGACATTAAAACCAACTATGATAGATTAATATATCAATATATAAATAATGTTTACAATACAGAGATCACATTCAGAGCAAACTATTGTCAACAATAGAAAAGAATCGCGACCTTTTGAAACCGATCGCGCCTCTCCGAGGGTGAAACGTAGTCCAGGGGTCAGCTGGGCGTGAATAAGATTTATTTAGTTGTTTGGATATATTTGGTTGGATTTTGGTACGGCTAGTGTTTAAGAAATCTGTTATTAAAGAAAAAAGTAATGAAAAAAATTCAAATAACTCTTTATTGAAACACACTCAGATAAATAATAGCATAACTATAAAAAACAACTTAACATAAGTGTAACAATTGGCGGTCTTATCGCTTAAAAGCGATCTTTTCCAGACAACCATACAGGAAGAGGAATAATGCAAGAATAATGAAGGGTGGTTTATAATTTCTTAATTTACTTACATACACCAATTACCTACATAAAATACACAATAAAATCATATTGTAAATAATCTTAATACATACAATAACAGAATAAGCTGAATGGAGATTCAGCGCTGACTTTAACATTTCATAATTCAGCACATGCGAGGATTGATCTATACAAATTCTGCATTATATCTACGTAGAGATTGTACGACGGCGAGTATATAGCATACGATTTGTTTGAAAATAAATCACTAACACGATCTTCGTAACCTACCAACTTTATAGATCGGGCCTTCACACCGACTGCAGGAATCAATCGAAACCAGTGTCCAATATCCTTCTATTGACGGCTACGGCGATTCGTGCCCTGCGTCCGTAATTGAATTGTCACTTTATAGGGCCCGAGCGAGTCTTTGGACACAGAATATTGGATAGTTTCAAACGGTTGAATAAAAAACGTAAGTGCGAAATGAGATAGTAAAGAGAATGGACGATTTAGCAGTTAAGTTAAACGCTTTGAATTCCTGAAACTACAAGCGTTCACTGGTTAACACAAATAATGTTTTAATGAACGAGTATGTTTCGTTAAGCTCTATATTAATTTGTAGGAATTGAGTGGCTGATTTTGCTGTTGTTGTTGATATAAATAAATAGAACATTTTTAGTTGAAAAATATATTTTTCAAAAAAGCTTTTAATAAGTTTGTGATCGGAACCGCGAGCAGATTAAAATGAGCCCAAGCATTAGTAGTTTACGATTATCCGTCAAGGAGTTCCATTGCCAACATCAGATCAGCCTGCTGTTGCCATTATATTACATTGTTATTGGACATTGAAAAGTATCAACATTTCAACTCCGTAGGATACAAGGACGTGGTTCTGATTCAACTTGCAAGATTTGACCCGAATAAACAAACAAACATTGCACGTTAAATAAAAGGATGTAAAAAAAGCTTGTAAATAATACGAAACGTTCTTAATAATATGAATATATATATATATATATATATATATATATATATCTGGTCGCGGTCAACGACATTCCAAAATATTTGAATTAAATAATAGTAATATGTTTTTGTTGCAGGTGAGGGCGACCGCGGGGGCGAGCGGCGACGCGGCGCGGGCGCAGCGGTGTCGCGCGGCATGCGGCGCCGCCCGCTGCTGCCGCTGCTGCTGCTGCTGGCGCTGCTGCGCGACCACGGCCTGCTCGCCGCGTCCGGAGGTCAGTACTGATTAGCCTATTTCTAGTTTGGTTTATATATTATTTTAAGTAACCATATTTGTAGTATCCTACCGACTGTACCACAAGGTTCAGGAAAAATCTATGTCGTAATTTAATACGCGTACCACGTTTCTATAAATATTGTTTTGTTATTTTTTGATATACGTAATAATTTTTCTTTGAAAACTATTTGTGTAGGAGCACAAAAATCTCGAGGCAGAAATAAACATATTTTTCGAAACTGATAACTAGATATAGTTTCTCTCAGAAATACGTATCAGAATTAGAAATACTTAGTAAAATCAGTTACAAATAAAAGTGTTCAATTACTCTCCGCGAACAACGTCCGATGCGATGAAGCGAATCCGAATGATGAATGAATGAACGCCATTACTGGTAACATGACTTGGCTGTTCAGTGCTCGTATAGAAACTGAAGGCAGTAGTGAAGCTTAGGTACATAAAAACAAAAGTCGGTACTTCAACTCAATTTTGTTTGTCTTCGTCGGAGTTGCCACTCACCGATGTAGCGTGGCACACAAAGTATAGACTTAATAACTTATCTTGCATGCTGACAGCGATACTGTTGTTTATATAACTCCATTGCTTTCTATTCTATATTTTTTTAGTTTTATTTATAGTGACTGGGTCAGATAAGCTGCGCCCCAGGAAATTGCATTCCGAAAGGTTAAATTAAAAAGCAGATTATATAACTAAATACGTATAGTACTAAATACTTATCGTCTGTAAAAGTGGTAAAATTCAGTCAATTGTTCAGTGTTGCTTTAACAGCAACACTGAATAATTGACTGAATTTTTGAGCGTGTTTCTAGTTTGGAATTATTTTCTTCTCTTCTTGTCTTTAAACATATAAAACATATTTTGAGAAAAGATGGTAATTAAAATGGGCAGATTAATGACAACTTATTTTAATCACAATCTAATAACACACTAATATGGCTGGCTAGGGCTTTTATATTGACACATCTCCACCCTTTGGCGGGAATGACAGAAGGGGCGTGTCAACATGGCGGCTGGCTGGCTTTGCGGGCTAGGCGTTGACTGACGTCATGACTGCTACACTTGCTAATAAATAATTTTCATGTTCTAAAGCTTACGTACTGCCTGTGTACTAACTGTGTGAATTGTGCTGTAGCGGTACACAAATCCAAGTCATGGCGGCTTGGTCGATTGGAGTGATGCAATATAGAAATTGGCGCGGACGTCCGCATGAGGCCTCAATTTATTTTATATTCTTTATTAGTTTGACCACTATCTCACCTGCTGGCCGATTCAGAAGCTCACGACAACTCATTTGTCGATCGATTCGGTTTGATATCGTACGATTCAAAATATTTTAAATTCACAATAGTCGAATCGACGTTCAAATTGTCGTAGTCGATAACCAATCGTAACCGTACGATAAACGCGTATTTATCGACCGAGAACGTTATTCACAATGCAGATATCGAAGCAAAGTTTTCGAACGTCCGATTAATTTCCACGACAACTTATCGAGTGCAACATATCACTCGAAAGCATTAGATTTGACCGTCAATACCGAGTATATTCCGTGTGTTGTTAAATAAACTACATTTTCTACTACAAATAAATAAAACTCACAGTAAGATTCAACATAAACTAATTCTATGTAATAAAGTACCTACCAAGTCTAGTATTTATTTGTAGGTTAAGTTCGCTTTGATTGTTTTAGGACTATTTACTTACTACTATAAGACTACTTAATAAGATGCATAAATCTACCGAGATAAAATCACTGTACCTATATAATTATTATAAAGTACTCTGTGATACTATGTAATAGTAATTTTGGTATTTACTTAACATTTCTAACGAATCTTGATGAGGCTCGTCTTTTCGCTCGATCTTCTTTTAATAATTTCAAAACATGATAAAGAAAACAATTTGCGATAGACATTTAAATTTGGCGGTTTGTCAATGTCAAAAGCATAGATTAAACATTAATGTTAAGTGGATATCAGCAGGTGGGTGTTTACGAAGCTCTTGTTTTTTTATATTTCTACCAATATCTGGCGCTTATAATTGTTGATTATAATTTAATTCGTGATAAACGTTGTTATAATAAATTTTGATAACTTGAAAACATTTTTATATCGTCTTGATAATAATACAATTTTCTGCGAGTATTGCACACAAAACGAACTCCGTAAATGCAACACGTTGTCGTATCGATTTCGATATCGTAACCGAAACCGTGTCGAATCCTCGGGGCGGATGTTCTGAATAGCTCGAAAAGAAACCTACGACACGAGATCGTTATCCAATCGAATCGATTCGGTATGTTGTCGTGGGGTTCTGAATTGGCCAGCTGATGGTAAACGATGATGTGCCCGACGGTAAAGCACGCTTGCCATGATAGTACCTGTTCACTCGAGATTTGAAGATTTCTAGATTGTAAGTATTGGTAAAGACTGAACCCTGAGGAATGCCCACCGTATAACGATGGCAAAATGAGATCCATAGGTAACGTAAAGCCTTTTTTTAATGTAAATAGGTTTACATACTATTCTAATATAAGTCGTACGATACTTTTCCTTATTATATAGAAGACAAAGATGCCAGGAGTATTCAATTTCTGCAGAGTAGCCAAATGGTACATAACAAAACATTGTAAAAAACCAACAAATTGTAACAAAAGCTCCAAAAAATGCCTCTCAGTTTCTTACCGTATCTTCAAAGTAGAGTTTTTTTTCCGATACGGTGCGCGGTGGTAGATTTATGATAAATTGACGTTCATAAGTGCGTCTGTGATGCCTTAACTGAATAAAGAGCTTTTGATTGATTGACTTGATTGATTGATAGGTCATCATCAACATCATCCTACTGCTGGGATCTGCTTATAATATATCTGCGCATCTTAATCTTCCCTCAGCGCGGGAAGTGCTCTGCCCAATTGAGTTACGGCGGTTGTAACTAACCCTCTCTTCATCAAATATGTTTGAACGATTAAAAACACCTTGGCCGGGTGATCATCAGACTCCACATTATGAAAAGTTAGTAACCCAAGAACTTTTAGAGTTTGAGAACTAAAGTATTTAGAATAGAGGTAAACTGTATATAGATGGTAATTGTTAGTGTTATTCAATAATAATTTTAAAAGCATTTAATTACTAGTTATATGGGAAGGGCCTGGGGTCAAGGAAGTTAGGAAGGAAAATGGGGTTGGGGGGGAAAGTATTGTAGGCTCCAGCCTCGCCAACAATCGTGAATGCCATCCACTGTGTGCATTCCCCAGGGAGCGGAGTAAGGAAAGACAAGGTATATTGTTATCTTAACTATAGAGCAACAACAACCATTCAATCCAACATAATTGTATAATTATTAAAGGACATTGCCCTTATGTGTAATAAGAGCAAAGCCCATGTTTTATATAGTGGATCTAGTCCTGTGATAGAAACGCAGAGCAATGCTCACAGTAGTAGTATATTATAAATGGGTACTGCCCATAGTTGTATTATAAGGGCAGAGCCCACAGCATCGCTGTAATTGGTTCTTGACCAAATGTAGTAATATTAGGGCAGAGCCACAATGTTGTTGTAAATGGACCTTGTCCAACAAAATAATATAAATATAAGGCAAAGCCACAGTAACTGAAGTTACTTCTTCTCAGATAGACATTGTTTTCATGATGATATTGGTGAGGCCCCCAATCGTCTCCAGTACAAGACAGGGCCGGGGTTACTTGGAATTGATGGAACATACTCAGTGTGAACCTCCACCTAGGTATCTACAGTTACACATCTGATATTCCTCCAATGCCGGTTACCATGTCCATAAGGAACCTAGGAGCACCACCAATTATTTACACCAATTGAAAATAGAATATTAATTTATAATCCTTAGGATTTGCCCAATACTTAACTTGCAAGCCTATGGTTTTTTTTTTTATTTTAGTTATTAGGCTCCTTCATCGTTATCATATAAACAATCATATTGGACTGAAATAGTTTTCAGATATTCAAGTATGTAGTAATTCTTGGGAGAAATAATTAAAGGTTTGGTAGGAAATGATTAATTGGAAGAAGGATAGGACATCGAATTCTTCAATCATTAAATCCTAATTTAACCATAATTCGACGCTGTTGAATATTATGTTTGTGGCTGGATCGATAAAACAAAGACTCCCTATAGTAGAATCATTCCCTTATCTATCCATTTTGTAGAGTGTGCGTAAAAGATATCTCCTGCGTGTGTAGTAAATATGCTTGCAGTGGATAGTTTCACAAACCAGTAATCAGTTGATAGTGTCGCCTAAATTATACGAGTTGTGAGTTCGTATAATGACAACAAAAACATACTATGTTACTCATTCGCAAAAATACCTCCAGATTGTAATGTGGTAACAAATTATTGTCAAATTAAAGAAATTCAACTAAAAATTATTTGAACGATTTGACAACTTAGCGCGGTAGGGTTATAGGATAGGGAAACATCCTAAGCCTTAATTGCACTAAAACGAACCTAATAGCCAATGCTCCTCCTTAATGATCAGCCGTATAGACCACAGCAAAGGCTGGCATAGAACCACTGAAGGGTAACAATGGCATCCGAGACATGTGACTACTGAACATTAAGTGGTGTTTAAATTACGCCTCTGCACCCTAAGCCTTATCTGCACTAAATCGAACCTAATAGCCAATGCTCCTCCTTAATGATCAGCCGTATAGACCACAGCAAAGGCTGGCATAGAACCACTGAAGGGTAACAATGGCATCCGAGACATGTGACTACTGAACATTAAGTGGTATTTAAATTACGCTTTGCACATCTTAACTTCCAACACACATAGAACATAAAAGATATAGATATAGGACTTTAAATATCTGCATCAGGTTCCTTTAAGCTGTTAAATAAACACATTAAAATATAATTATAGAATGTAAGAGACCACAACTCGTCCTTAAAACCTGTTAATAAAACATTGTAAATTTCCACACACACTAGACATGTAAAAAGTAGGTATTAAATTTAAAAGTAACTGCAACTCGTTCCAAGCTGTTAATAGAACATTAAAATATAATTATAAAATGTAAGAGACTGCAACTCGTTCTTAAAACCTGTTAATAAAACATTGTAAATTTCCACACACACCAGACATGTAAAATATATAGAAATTAAAGGTGACCGCAACTCGTTCCAGACTGTTAATAAAACATTTTTTATTTCAAACATAAGTCATGTAAAATATATAGAAATTAAAAGTCTCCACATCTCGTTCCAAGCTGATAATAAAACATTATAGATTTCAAACACAAGACACGTAAAATGTGTGGAAATTAAAAGTGACTGCAACTCGTTCCAAGCTGTTAATAAGACATTACAATATTTTAATTCCAGTTGTACAATAAGTGATTTAATTTATTAATCAATAAAACTGCGCAATATCACTCATTATAACAACAAGAAACACCATTTTGGTTCATTTAGTTTTTTTTTTTTTTTTTCAAAATAACTTAGAACGTACAAACACAACATTAAAACTTCTAATCGATTGCAAAATCAGATTATATATAATATATATATATATATTTTTTTATTCTAAGAACCAAAATGGTAGTAAACAAAATTGTCACAAACCTCCGTCGTTTTCTTTTGTTCTTAGGGTCGTCAGGCTATTATAACTTCTGAAATAAATATTATTAAAAGAGAACAAACGTACACACATACTCGCAGAGGTTTCTTCATTTTGATTGACCCTTTGATCAATCAATAACATAATATCACACAAGGCACTGATGGAAAGTCACCTTTATCATACCAGACAAATTGTTTATAAACCACTCGAAGGTTTATCTCAGTAATGCAACTCTAATACAATGCTTGCTCTAACAATCAACGATGGTAACTTACTGTTGGATAACAGTTAAACATTTAAAAACCAATCGAAGGTTTTATCTTTAATTACCGCAACCATCAAACGAAGTAACCAACATTGGAATATTAATTTATGTATTATTTTTTCGATTGACTTTATGATCAATCAATAACATAATATCACACAAGGCACTGATGGAAAGTCACCTTTATCATAACCAGACAAATTGTTAATAAACCACTCGAAGGTTTATCTCAGTAATGTAACTCTAATACAATGCTTGCTCTAACATTCAATGATGGTAACTTACTGTTGGATAACAGCTAAACATTTTAAAACCAATCGAAGGTTTTATCTTTAATTACCGCAACCATCAAACGAAGTAACCAACATTGGAATATTAATTTATGTATTATTTATCTATCACAAAATAACCGGCGAGCCTGACGACCCACAGAATCAGCTTTTCCTTCCGGAACAATCCATAGTGCTAAAAAGGAATGGATTGATTACCCCACCCCGTTCGATCTAATATAACGAAATTTTACATTATTATCGACCTAAAATCTAGAGTTCTAGATAGGTCACCTTTTTTATTATTATATTAATTCGCGAGAAAAGGAGAAGCGTAAAAAGCGTTGCCCATCACAGTTGAGACATGTGTAACTACTCTTAATTCTAAAGACTTAAATATACACGTGGAGGCTGAAAAAAATAACACTATTAACATGTCTCCTAATCCGGGTCACGACACGCTTTACGCATTATTTGATTATTTTTTTGTCACTCCTTTCCTTTTATCATTATCTTAAAGAGTAACATTTTCCACTTTTGGGAAATTGTTATGTAACTCTTAAAGGCAATGTCATGTTATACTCGAACAAAATTTATGAACTTTTAAAAATATGGAACAAAGAAATTCGCGTTCTGTGCTCATTCTCAAAAGATTAATTTTTGTATTAATAAACTACATTAAACCTTCACACGGAACCACTCCGACACATAGCAGTGATTCTTTGCAGTAATAGTATTTTTTAAATAAAAAAAATCCTGTTACTGTTGGTTTTTTTTTTTTTTTTTTGTTACTTAAATCGTAACTATCAATGTTTTTTTTTTTTTCTTTAATTTTACAATGTAGCACAGTCCTAAATATTCCTAAACTTTCCCACCTTACAAACTAGCTGAAAGTTCTGTTGTATCATTCGCTTGATAATAAAATAAAAATACACAGAAGGTGTATTTACTAAGCTTTACATAGACTTTGTGTCTAAGCCTTGCCTTAAACTGCCCTATAACTTATAAACTAAATTCGAAAGACGTCTACAATTCGTCTAATTTAACTACCAGCTTAAGGCAATAGCTTGCAAATTTTTTGTAATGTGTAATATATCAATTATATAAATACATGTAAATACTTGTTTATTTTTTTTCATTTGTGTTATGTACGCAGGAAAATAACATCGACATGGTGTGTATTTTGAAAACAAGTGGTGTAATTACTTATATCTAAATGTTGTAAATTCTTATCCTAAAGCTGTTCCTAAATTTTATTTTCATGATTTATTAATTCCTCTTGTGAGTAATAAATCATTACTTAGTAATTGAATAAGCGTTTCTATGGTTTATCGATTAAGTAAACACTTTATCGATAAACAACCTTCACCCAACCTGTGATTGTGTAATGCGAAATGACACAACAGAAAAACATAAGAAAATATAGTCCTAAATTCACACGAAATGAGTACAAAATATAACAACAGAAATTAAATAAAATAACAACAAAGTATTTGTTAAATTTATATCTACTATTTAAATGAAAACATTTTAACAAATACTTCATCATTAACGAACATGATTATTAATATTTCTCAGCTGCCCCTGAAATACACATTTCACTGGAAATTAGCGGTGGGCGTTGCGCAACGTAGATAGTTATTGCAACTATTTATCGGCTCAATAGCTGTTAGCGGCTATCGTACTCCGACGAAACTATCTATTTCTTGGAAACTATCTATTTCGCGAATGCACTGCGCGGCACGCGCACGACAACGTTCGGTTAGTCTCGCTACTTGCTAAAACTCCTATCGGCATAATTCGGAAGTCGCACGCGGTTCGAACGAAACAGAAAATAAAATCGCTTTGTCACATTCACACGTTGCTATTTAACTTTCAACTTTAACTCGTATGAAATAAGGACACAAACTATAGATGTAACATACTGTTTGTGTTCAATTGAAAAGAAATTTGAAGTGTGAATATCGTATTGAAGAGAAAATGACCTTGACCCACTCGAATTCAATTAGTCTGTTGATGCGGTGTTGTTTTTAGACACCATAATTATCGCTGATTTTCGAGTTCAAAAATGTGTAAAAATGTAAGATAATACAGCGTAAAGACGTACCTACCTACTTACTTTAGTAATAAAACTTTATTAATATAGTAATTGGGTACCTAAGTACATATTTCCAAGAGTTGTTGTAAACAGTGAATAAAAAGTTTTTGATTATATTTGTTTTGGTGAAGTGTAGTTAAAAACAATTAGATTTAAGAATGTAAATATACTATGAAGTGTAGATAATGAACAATTCGATTAAGGAGTGTAAATATACTGTAAATAATAATATAAGTAATAAGGACATCGTACATTAACTAAACTATTAAGTGAATTTATAAAACTATACATAGTGCATAATGTCGCGAATTAACGCGAGTGTGCTATGGGACTTTTTTTTTTAAAAAGACGACACTACTAAGAAGGCTAATTGTACAGATGCCTACTAAAGAGTCGCTTCGAACCGCGAAATAGCGATAGAATAGGATAGCACCTTGTAAAAAAACCGCTATCAAAATAGATAGTTTTAAAAACCGTTATTGAAATTCAATAAATAGTTGCGTTTCGTTGCCCGATAAAGCCGCTAAGACCCACCTCTACTGGATATATAAAATATAAAAAAATTACTTACAACCTCTGCTTGAAGATCACTAAACACACAATTTAAAATAACAAAAAGAATTTAATAATTTAAACTACTTACACAGCTCTATCTCGAAAATATTGCTATTTTATGGTAATTTTAGCTATCCAGCGCTATACAAGGCTACGGAGCCTTTATATTGCACACCTGCGTTCCCGACGGTGGTGAAATTCTGACTAACTCCTACCTAACCCCTGAAATACACATTTCACTGGAAATATAAAATAAATTACTTACAACCTCTGCTTGAAGATCACTAAACACACAATTTAAAATAATAAAAAGAATTTAATAATTTAAACTACTTACACAGCTCTATCTCGAAAATACTGTTATTTTTATGGTAATTTTAGCTATCAAGCGCTATACAAGGCTACGGAGCCTTTATATTGCACACCTGCGTTCCCGACGGTGGTGAAATTCTGACTAACTCCTACCTAACCCCTGAAATACACATTTCACTGGAAATATAAAATAAATTACTTACAACCTCTGCTTGAAGATCACTAAACACACAATTTAAAATAATAAAAAGAATTTAATAATTTAAACTACTTACACAGCTCTATCTCGAAAATACTGTTATTTTTATGGTAATTTTAGCTATCAAGCGCTATACAAGGCTACGGAGCCTTTATATTGCACACCTGCGTTCCCGACGGTGGTGAAATTCTGACTAAGTCGGTGCGCCAGCGGCCCATATTTTTTTTCTATTGTTTTTCTATTCTTTTGTACGCCTAAGCACAACCCCTAAGCAAATCTCTTACTCACTCACTCCAGTGCATAATGTATCTTGTGTCTTTACCTGCTGCCATAACTTAGAAACGATAACGTTTTATGACTTTGCCTTTAGCCTAAAATGACCCGTTCGCTAAAAGATTTAAGGAATATATTTGTATAGCCTTCTATCCTATCACTATCCATTCCTGCAATACCATTGAATAATGATGTACTAAGTAGAGCTTATTTACCTTGAATTACTTATTAAGTGATGATTTAACTATAGTAATAATTATGTGTTACAAATAGGGGTTTGGTACATTCACCCCCCAAAATTTTAAAAGGCTTGTCCGATTAAAATTTTCGCAATTAGAGTCATTATAATAATATCATAAAAAAGGTAATTCTATAACTTCAATGGTTTTTTTTTTTTTTAAATGGCCCCTCTGGCTCCCTACCAATCACACTTTCTATGTTCACCATCGTTCAATGATTTTAATGCAATATAATAGATAGGTTGTATTTGAACGAAGTGAATCCCTGCATTATATTTCTACATTAGATAAATGTAATTGAGCCATCTCACTAACTACCATTAAAGCTAATACAATGTAGTTGTTTTTATAGATTGTCAAAATGAAATTAATATTCTTTTATTGACAATCAATCTCCTTAGTATGTCATAAAGTTTTACAGTTAATAGTACTAACAAATCGTAACATTTTCACTTTTTTGGATAAAACAATATATTTAAAATTTACAAATGTTAACCTGGCCTAATTTAAATTATTTAACACAATCTAAATACGGTTTTAATGTTCTTCTAATACACCCTTTGTTATAATGTCTATGTCATTCAAATAATTAACACAGAACTCACTCATTTCTGAACTCAGTACAATTCGCAATATCTATTGCTCTGCTAAACTTCCTATTCCTAATCTCGAGTTCTTGCGGCAATACGTTGTATACATAAGATTTCCCGTTAGTCGTAAAGCCTGTAAACCTTTACTGTCGTCGGTTAATGGAATTTGAAAATATGCATTGTTTAAATGAATTACACTTTTATAACTAATACAATGAAATGAACTCAATACATCATCAAATACAGATGATTATTTAGAAACTGCAACCATGTTTTTATTTATCTCTCTTGCATCCAGTAAAACTCTTATGCATTCATCTCCTTTTAACGTAAACGTCAATCGACTACTGTATGGAGTAGCTATGCGACTCATAATTTTCTTATCTGTCACTTATCTAAATGTTTCCAATTCCTTGTCATTTGTAATTTCTCCTATCTTTATTGGCAACACCCATTCAGTAGTATTATTTGAGGTTTTATTCAACCTCTCGTTACTTTGATTCTCAGTACATTGAGCATGGTAATAGTATTATGTTTCCTAACCAAAGGTCTAAAATGCTCATTCACTCCTTGCTTAAAAGAAATTCCCGCATGATCTTTAGTCAAATTAAATACAATTTCGTGTTTACTTTAGCCAATAAAACCCTAGTGCAAACTTCCGCGGCAAAATTGGTATAATCAAAAATCCAATTTCTATACAAAAATTCTTAATTGTACTGGCAGTATTACTATTACTTATTGAACCTTACAATTTTTTTTTTTTTAACTACTGCGCCCTTAATCTGAAATGGTTTCATAGAGAGTATTGACATTGTGAGTTTTGACTATCTGGCAAAAACTTGAGATATAAAAGTAATGTCACAGAACATTGCCTGTATCTAACAATCCTCTAACTTGAAAATCAAATATTAATACATCAAGTACAAACCTGAAGGGCTCTATCATTTGTTTATTAATTTTATCTTCAATAAAACTGAATGTGTAGTATGTCCTACATAAATTCGGTCATCGAGAAATCTGATTTTGGTTCTAGAGAATCTATAATTTTTCAAAGCATTTACATCTTCTTTGTCAGAAATCTCTGAGTATCCTAACCCCCTTTTATTGTTTTGTCAATTATACTTATAGATATTAACATTCTCAACATAATTTGTAAGATATCCCCTATAATTGAGGCTGATACGATAACTAGACTTTTAGCGTCTAATGACTTACATTTAATTGTCATTACTATTGGCAACCGGAACGTTCTAAATTCCTACACAGTTTGTATTTCACTTGTATAAATTTTCTATTTCTTCTAATGTTTCCGCGCTACTTAACACAGTGTTATTTGTAATTTGATACTGGTACTATCCTGCAAACAAGTTTCCCACATTTATTTTTATAGCCACGCAAACCAGAACTATAATACACCCCCCAAACTATACACCCCCCATACTCTTATACACCCCCCAAATCTTATGTTTCTGTAATTTCCAAACTATCCTAACTTTAGTCTCATCAGCTCTTTCCATTTCACGAACACCAAATTGTAGGCTATAAAAAGCCTACACGTCTACAGTAACAGGCAAAGCCTTTAACATCCTGGTCACGGCACCAAATTGTAACTAACCCTCTCTTCATCAAATATGTTTGAACGATTAAAAACACCTTGGCCGGGTGATCATCAGACTCCACATTATGAAAAGTTAGTAACCCAAGAACTTTTAGAGTTTGAGAACTAAAGTATTTAGAATAGAGGTAAACTGTATATAGATGGTAATTGTTAGTGTTATTCAATAATAATTTTAAAAGCATTTAATTACTAGTTATATGGGAAGGGCCTGGGGTCAAGGAAGTTAGGAAGGAAAATGGGGTTGGGGGGGAAAGTATTGTAGGCTCCAGCCTCGCCAACAATCGTGAATGCCATCCACTGTGTGCATTCCCCAGGGAGCGGAGTAAGGAAAGACAAGGTATATTGTTATCTTAACTATAGAGCAACAACAACCATTCAATCCAACATAATTGTATAATTATTAAAGGACATTGCCCTTATGTGTAATAAGAGCAAAGCCCATGTTTTATATAGTGGATCTAGTCCTGTGATAGAAACGCAGAGCAATGCTCACAGTAGTAGTATATTATAAATGGGTACTGCCCATAGTTGTATTATAAGGGCAGAGCCCACAGCATCGCTGTAATTGGTTCTTGACCAAATGTAGTAATATTAGGGCAGAGCCACAATGTTGTTGTAAATGGACCTTGTCCAACAAAATAATATAAATATAAGGCAAAGCCACAGTAACTGAAGTTACTTCTTCTCAGATAGACATTGTTTTCATGATGATATTGGTGAGGCCCCCAATCGTCTCCAGTACAAGACAGGGCCGGGGTTACTTGGAATTGATGGAACATACTCAGTGTGAACCTCCACCTAGGTATCTACAGTTACACATCTGATATTCCTCCAATGCCGGTTACCATGTCCATAAGGAACCTAGGAGCACCACCAATTATTTACACCAATTGAAAATAGAATATTAATTTATAATCCTTAGGATTTGCCCAATACTTAACTTGCAAGCCTATGGTTTTTTTTTTTATTTTAGTTATTAGGCTCCTTCATCGTTATCATATAAACAATCATATTGGACTGAAATAGTTTTCAGATATTCAAGTATGTAGTAATTCTTGGGAGAAATAATTAAAGGTTTGGTAGGAAATGATTAATTGGAAGAAGGATAGGACATCGAATTCTTCAATCATTAAATCCTAATTTAACCATAATTCGACGCTGTTGAATATTATGTTTGTGGCTGGATCGATAAAACAAAGACTCCCTATAGTAGAATCATTCCCTTATCTATCCATTTTGTAGAGTGTGCGTAAAAGATATCTCCTGCGTGTGTAGTAAATATGCTTGCAGTGGATAGTTTCACAAACCAGTAATCAGTTGATAGTGTCGCCTAAATTATACGAGTTGTGAGTTCGTATAATGACAACAAAAACATACTATGTTACTCATTCGCAAAAATACCTCCAGATTGTAATGTGGTAACAAATTATTGTCAAATTAAAGAAATTCAACTAAAAATTATTTGAACGATTTGACAACTTAGCGCGGTAGGGTTATAGGATAGGGAAACATCCTAAGCCTTAATTGCACTAAAACGAACCTAATAGCCAATGCTCCTCCTTAATGATCAGCCGTATAGACCACAGCAAAGGCTGGCATAGAACCACTGAAGGGTAACAATGGCATCCGAGACATGTGACTACTGAACATTAAGTGGTGTTTAAATTACGCCTCTGCACCCTAAGCCTTATCTGCACTAAATCGAACCTAATAGCCAATGCTCCTCCTTAATGATCAGCCGTATAGACCACAGCAAAGGCTGGCATAGAACCACTGAAGGGTAACAATGGCATCCGAGACATGTGACTACTGAACATTAAGTGGTATTTAAATTACGCTTTGCACATCTTAACTTCCAACACACATAGAACATAAAAGATATAGATATAGGACTTTAAATATCTGCATCAGGTTCCTTTAAGCTGTTAAATAAACACATTAAAATATAATTATAGAATGTAAGAGACCACAACTCGTCCTTAAAACCTGTTAATAAAACATTGTAAATTTCCACACACACTAGACATGTAAAAAGTAGGTATTAAATTTAAAAGTAACTGCAACTCGTTCCAAGCTGTTAATAGAACATTAAAATATAATTATAAAATGTAAGAGACTGCAACTCGTTCTTAAAACCTGTTAATAAAACATTGTAAATTTCCACACACACCAGACATGTAAAATATATAGAAATTAAAGGTGACCGCAACTCGTTCCAGACTGTTAATAAAACATTTTTTATTTCAAACATAAGTCATGTAAAATATATAGAAATTAAAAGTCTCCACATCTCGTTCCAAGCTGATAATAAAACATTATAGATTTCAAACACAAGACACGTAAAATGTGTGGAAATTAAAAGTGACTGCAACTCGTTCCAAGCTGTTAATAAGACATTACAATATTTTAATTCCAGTTGTACAATAAGTGATTTAATTTATTAATCAATAAAACTGCGCAATATCACTCATTATAACAACAAGAAACACCATTTTGGTTCATTTAGTTTTTTTTTTTTTTTTCAAAATAACTTAGAACGTACAAACACAACATTAAAACTTCTAATCGATTGCAAAATCAGATTATATATAATATATATATATATATTTTTTTATTCTAAGAACCAAAATGGTAGTAAACAAAATTGTCACAAACCTCCGTCGTTTTCTTTTGTTCTTAGGGTCGTCAGGCTATTATAACTTCTGAAATAAATATTATTAAAAGAGAACAAACGTACACACATACTCGCAGAGGTTTCTTCATTTTGATTGACCCTTTGATCAATCAATAACATAATATCACACAAGGCACTGATGGAAAGTCACCTTTATCATACCAGACAAATTGTTTATAAACCACTCGAAGGTTTATCTCAGTAATGCAACTCTAATACAATGCTTGCTCTAACAATCAACGATGGTAACTTACTGTTGGATAACAGTTAAACATTTAAAAACCAATCGAAGGTTTTATCTTTAATTACCGCAACCATCAAACGAAGTAACCAACATTGGAATATTAATTTATGTATTATTTTTTCGATTGACTTTATGATCAATCAATAACATAATATCACACAAGGCACTGATGGAAAGTCACCTTTATCATAACCAGACAAATTGTTAATAAACCACTCGAAGGTTTATCTCAGTAATGTAACTCTAATACAATGCTTGCTCTAACATTCAATGATGGTAACTTACTGTTGGATAACAGCTAAACATTTTAAAACCAATCGAAGGTTTTATCTTTAATTACCGCAACCATCAAACGAAGTAACCAACATTGGAATATTAATTTATGTATTATTTATCTATCACAAAATAACCGGCGAGCCTGACGACCCACAGAATCAGCTTTTCCTTCCGGAACAATCCATAGTGCTAAAAAGGAATGGATTGATTACCCCACCCCGTTCGATCTAATATAACGAAATTTTACATTATTATCGACCTAAAATCTAGAGTTCTAGATAGGTCACCTTTTTTATTATTATATTAATTCGCGAGAAAAGGAGAAGCGTAAAAAGCGTTGCCCATCACAGTTGAGACATGTGTAACTACTCTTAATTCTAAAGACTTAAATATACACGTGGAGGCTGAAAAAAATAACACTATTAACATGTCTCCTAATCCGGGTCACGACACGCTTTACGCATTATTTGATTATTTTTTTGTCACTCCTTTCCTTTTATCATTATCTTAAAGAGTAACATTTTCCACTTTTGGGAAATTGTTATGTAACTCTTAAAGGCAATGTCATGTTATACTCGAACAAAATTTATGAACTTTTAAAAATATGGAACAAAGAAATTCGCGTTCTGTGCTCATTCTCAAAAGATTAATTTTTGTATTAATAAACTACATTAAACCTTCACACGGAACCACTCCGACACATAGCAGTGATTCTTTGCAGTAATAGTATTTTTTAAATAAAAAAAATCCTGTTACTGTTGGTTTTTTTTTTTTTTTTTTGTTACTTAAATCGTAACTATCAATGTTTTTTTTTTTTTCTTTAATTTTACAATGTAGCACAGTCCTAAATATTCCTAAACTTTCCCACCTTACAAACTAGCTGAAAGTTCTGTTGTATCATTCGCTTGATAATAAAATAAAAATACACAGAAGGTGTATTTACTAAGCTTTACATAGACTTTGTGTCTAAGCCTTGCCTTAAACTGCCCTATAACTTATAAACTAAATTCGAAAGACGTCTACAATTCGTCTAATTTAACTACCAGCTTAAGGCAATAGCTTGCAAATTTTTTGTAATGTGTAATATATCAATTATATAAATACATGTAAATACTTGTTTATTTTTTTTCATTTGTGTTATGTACGCAGGAAAATAACATCGACATGGTGTGTATTTTGAAAACAAGTGGTGTAATTACTTATATCTAAATGTTGTAAATTCTTATCCTAAAGCTGTTCCTAAATTTTATTTTCATGATTTATTAATTCCTCTTGTGAGTAATAAATCATTACTTAGTAATTGAATAAGCGTTTCTATGGTTTATCGATTAAGTAAACACTTTATCGATAAACAACCTTCACCCAACCTGTGATTGTGTAATGCGAAATGACACAACAGAAAAACATAAGAAAATATAGTCCTAAATTCACACGAAATGAGTACAAAATATAACAACAGAAATTAAATAAAATAACAACAAAGTATTTGTTAAATTTATATCTACTATTTAAATGAAAACATTTTAACAAATACTTCATCATTAACGAACATGATTATTAATATTTCTCAGCTGCCCCTGAAATACACATTTCACTGGAAATTAGCGGTGGGCGTTGCGCAACGTAGATAGTTATTGCAACTATTTATCGGCTCAATAGCTGTTAGCGGCTATCGTACTCCGACGAAACTATCTATTTCTTGGAAACTATCTATTTCGCGAATGCACTGCGCGGCACGCGCACGACAACGTTCGGTTAGTCTCGCTACTTGCTAAAACTCCTATCGGCATAATTCGGAAGTCGCACGCGGTTCGAACGAAACAGAAAATAAAATCGCTTTGTCACATTCACACGTTGCTATTTAACTTTCAACTTTAACTCGTATGAAATAAGGACACAAACTATAGATGTAACATACTGTTTGTGTTCAATTGAAAAGAAATTTGAAGTGTGAATATCGTATTGAAGAGAAAATGACCTTGACCCACTCGAATTCAATTAGTCTGTTGATGCGGTGTTGTTTTTAGACACCATAATTATCGCTGATTTTCGAGTTCAAAAATGTGTAAAAATGTAAGATAATACAGCGTAAAGACGTACCTACCTACTTACTTTAGTAATAAAACTTTATTAATATAGTAATTGGGTACCTAAGTACATATTTCCAAGAGTTGTTGTAAACAGTGAATAAAAAGTTTTTGATTATATTTGTTTTGGTGAAGTGTAGTTAAAAACAATTAGATTTAAGAATGTAAATATACTATGAAGTGTAGATAATGAACAATTCGATTAAGGAGTGTAAATATACTGTAAATAATAATATAAGTAATAAGGACATCGTACATTAACTAAACTATTAAGTGAATTTATAAAACTATACATAGTGCATAATGTCGCGAATTAACGCGAGTGTGCTATGGGACTTTTTTTTTTAAAAAGACGACACTACTAAGAAGGCTAATTGTACAGATGCCTACTAAAGAGTCGCTTCGAACCGCGAAATAGCGATAGAATAGGATAGCACCTTGTAAAAAAACCGCTATCAAAATAGATAGTTTTAAAAACCGTTATTGAAATTCAATAAATAGTTGCGTTTCGTTGCCCGATAAAGCCGCTAAGACCCACCTCTACTGGATATATAAAATATAAAAAAATTACTTACAACCTCTGCTTGAAGATCACTAAACACACAATTTAAAATAACAAAAAGAATTTAATAATTTAAACTACTTACACAGCTCTATCTCGAAAATATTGCTATTTTATGGTAATTTTAGCTATCCAGCGCTATACAAGGCTACGGAGCCTTTATATTGCACACCTGCGTTCCCGACGGTGGTGAAATTCTGACTAACTCCTACCTAACCCCTGAAATACACATTTCACTGGAAATATAAAATAAATTACTTACAACCTCTGCTTGAAGATCACTAAACACACAATTTAAAATAATAAAAAGAATTTAATAATTTAAACTACTTACACAGCTCTATCTCGAAAATACTGTTATTTTTATGGTAATTTTAGCTATCAAGCGCTATACAAGGCTACGGAGCCTTTATATTGCACACCTGCGTTCCCGACGGTGGTGAAATTCTGACTAACTCCTACCTAACCCCTGAAATACACATTTCACTGGAAATATAAAATAAATTACTTACAACCTCTGCTTGAAGATCACTAAACACACAATTTAAAATAATAAAAAGAATTTAATAATTTAAACTACTTACACAGCTCTATCTCGAAAATACTGTTATTTTTATGGTAATTTTAGCTATCAAGCGCTATACAAGGCTACGGAGCCTTTATATTGCACACCTGCGTTCCCGACGGTGGTGAAATTCTGACTAAGTCGGTGCGCCAGCGGCCCATATTTTTTTTCTATTGTTTTTCTATTCTTTTGTACGCCTAAGCACAACCCCTAAGCAAATCTCTTACTCACTCACTCCAGTGCATAATGTATCTTGTGTCTTTACCTGCTGCCATAACTTAGAAACGATAACGTTTTATGACTTTGCCTTTAGCCTAAAATGACCCGTTCGCTAAAAGATTTAAGGAATATATTTGTATAGCCTTCTATCCTATCACTATCCATTCCTGCAATACCATTGAATAATGATGTACTAAGTAGAGCTTATTTACCTTGAATTACTTATTAAGTGATGATTTAACTATAGTAATAATTATGTGTTACAAATAGGGGTTTGGTACACGGTCACCAAGTCAACTTCCGAATTTTTTCTTCCGTTATTTAACCACCTTAATGGTGACGTATACGCCATCTATTGAATAGAATAGAATAGAATAGAATATCGTTTATTGCGTAAAAACTGTGTACATAAGAATAGGGGTGAACCTTTTTCTCAAACAGTAAGATTAATGTTGCAATTAAATATTTGCTCTGTGATGACGCGAACCTATATTCATAACCTTAACCTTGTTTGATTTTTTTGCGTGGCATTCGTTAATGCTTCATATACAGATATAGGTAAATATTATATAAGTGTTCGATGAGAAAAGGTTAAGTCTAAGCTCAAACCTGTCGTCGGTGTTTTGTTGCTGTTGGTCGTTGGTGAGAGGTGGTTTTAGAGAGAGAATTAAGGAAAAACAAGTCTTTATGTCCTCTCGGTAGATTTCGAGGTAAATATTTTCAGCGGCACGTTTCGCAATAAAAGGGTGACTACCGAAATACACCTGTAGGTATATTAATATGTTTTGGCATATATGAGTTTCCTTTTATGACCTGCGTAATTTGATAGTACGAAAATGGTACACTGAATCGCGAATGAGCGACGTTCCAAAATGATATATTTTTGATATCTTTTCGTATCACTGGAACACTTTATTATTTTTAGAGTAGTCAATGAAAACGTGGAGTATAATAGAACAACAGAAAGCCCTCTACACATCATCATCATCTTTAGCCCATCACTTTCCCACTGCCGGGACACGGGCTTTCTCTCATAGAGAGATTATGGGCCATAATCCACCACGATGGCCTAGTGCGGGTTGGTGGTTGTCACATGTTCTTGAATTTTTGTGATAAGTTCTTGGACATGCAGGTTTCCTCACGATGTTTTTCATCACCGTTTTTAGAGCGAGTGCTTAGTCCGCACATTACTTAAGAAAGTACGTGGCCAGTTGGATTCGAACTCCGGATCGTATGTCACTCGAGTTTCCATTGAGCTACAGCTGCTCTCTACACAAACGTTTTACCTATTTAAATGATCTATCTAGACAAGGATTTCAGGTTCGTCTATCCATGTTCCGTCCAAACGTAACAAATGTGCGGTGCGCAGCGCTGCAGCGCTGTATAGCTTTCTACACGTTTATAGAGAAATCGCTGGATCTTACTGCAGCGCTGACAAATGCAGTGCTGTAGCGTGCCAGTGTTGTTGATTAGCACGGCTTGGATTTAATGGATGGATATTAAGGCTGTCCTAGCAGTTAGGTGAGTGATGAAAGACTTCATGCATATGAAGTTGTCTATATATAATAACAATATAATATATCCTGGTACTGGTGGTAGGTTTCTCGTATGCGGGAGGTCGCCTAGCGGGTACCAATACTTTGCCAGTTCTTCTGCCGCCAATTAGTAGTCTGCAAGCATTACTATGTTCTGGTTTGAAAGGCATTGTAGCCAGCGAAATTACTGGACAATATGAGACTTAACAGCATATTGTCTCAAGGTGACGAGCGCAGTGCAGCGCCGCGGATATTGCAAAACAAAGTTCTAGGTGGTGCTGTTATTGTTATGGGCAGGCGTGTTGCTTACCATCAGGTGTCAATATGAATATGAACGACCATCTCGTCTCATTACTCAGTTAAATAAAAAAAAAACCTTCTCAGTGGTATTAGAAGAAAGTAACGACTAAAATAGAAATAGTAACAAAATGTTTACGGCACTAGGTTGGGTGCGTTATATAACGCCTGAAATATCATTTTCAAATCTCAAATGTTTCGGCTATACATTCAACCTTTTTGGTGGCGGTTATATAATTTACTACTTTTTCCTGCGACTTCGTTCGCGTGAACGACAGAAAAAGGCCATATTCGTATTTTTTAAACCGACTTCAAAAGGAGGAGGTTTACCTATTAGACTTGGCTGGCATCGACTTCAAATATATGAGTGGGTAGCGCTTATAATAATTATATTAATTTATTTTTCACTTTTGAGTGTCTATTTGTGGTTTTGAAGTCGGTTTAATTTTTTTTTTAATAATTTATTCCAGGACCATCTTAGCAAGACCTCCCCAGTATATGAGAGCGCGTACTACGAAGAGGTCAAGCTGTATATTCGTAGTCACCCTACCAATTTTGATGTAACATACTGACGAGGGATTATAATCTAAGTTGGGACTAATGCTAATAAACCCTGAAAAACGCATTAAAATCCGTTCAGCAATTTCCGAGTCTATAGATAACAAAAACACAAACAAAAAAAAACAGACAAAAATTCTATAATCCGTGGATTTGTGTTCAGTACCCTCTAAATAGTCGACCTCAGTTGGTTTTAAAACAAAAAACAGACTTCAATGTATCTTCGAAGTCCAAGATCAAATATCGATGAATTTTGGTATGCGTTAGGTTCAGTATAGCAACGAAGTGCGTTGCTATACTGAACCTAACGCATAGTTGTTATACTGAATTTTCCGAATCGATTTATAAATGACTGAGTTCTGAGGTAACAAATATTAAAAAAATCATACATTAGAATTGAGAACCTCCACTTTTTTTTAAGTCAGTTAAAAATATCTTCAATGTACAGAATTGGTTTAGTCGCATTTTTATATTAGTATAGATAGATATGCTACAATTTGATGATCCCCTGTTCACAGAACAAGTATTTATACACCTACACACCTACATCATATTTTAAGTAAACTGCAAACAAAGAAACACAAGCATGTACATATTCACACAAATCAACCCTATTTACCCTCACTCCCTTACCATAAATAAGGGTACAAATTCACCCTGTTTAGCTCGTACCAATGCCTAATAAATCCCTTATGCCACCATATTTTATATTTTCCGAAAAGGTGTTGCCGCAGAAAACATAGTAAATTGATATTTACCTCGTAGCAATAAACGTAATTTAACGTGGCATTGCAAACACGTGAAGAAAAATGGTAATATTGATAACGACGGATCTAATGTTGTCGGGGCTCCTTCTTTTTATATCTACTGATATCTTACGTAGAAGCCTGATTCAATCACAGGCGTGTAAATTACCACAGATAACACAAACTAGTATATAGTACAACAAGAATTAGTAATAAAAAAAACTAATAACCACGTTTTTATGGATTTAGAATGCATTGTCATCGAGTAGTGAGCTACCCTGAAAGTTTTAGCCGGATAGCTAATCGGGAAATACTCGAAATTTGATTAGTTAAATTCCACCCGGGACGTCAGACAGACAGACAAACAAGAAGGTGACTTAATATTTTTTTTTTTTGCAATCCAAACAACGTCTTAGGTAATTTATGTAAATCACAATATTTCTTGTTAATAAGGCCAAAACATGATAGGAACGTGGTAATAAAATAATTCTTTGTGCATCGGTCTTATTGTGAAACAAAAGATATTCTTAAAATCTAATGTACGGTGGACTTATCACGACCAATAGCGACCTTTTTCAGTACACCTTGACAATACCAATTATATAACTTAGTTAAATATTTTTTTTACGCCTAATAGATCTATGTTTGGCCACTATCTCGCCTAATGTGAAGCGATGGTGTGGCCTAAGATGGAGCACATAGATCTAGAGAGAGACGGCAGTTGAGTGGCTGCTCAGACCCGTCTCCCCTAATAATTATAATAGTATAATTTTATATAATAGTAATTCAATATTACGTACAAGTTTCCGAGACCCTTTTCAAATGAAACAAAAGGCTATCGTATCACCAACTCAATTACAAGATCACAAAGTCGAAAGAGCCTAATCCGCGAATAAATTCTACAGAACCGTCGCAATTGGGCTAGCTCAAACTTCGCCAGTTCCGGACTCTTTATCCAATCGCCTCGAGACTTCGGGTGTTGAATGGACTCTCCCAAGATGTTTCAGTTTGGTAATTAAAAGATAATGAAAAACTTCAAGTGGGGAAAGTATGTAAATTAGTTCGCGAAGATTCGACCCTTGTAGAGTACAAAGACTATTATTATGGACTGTCGTGGATGAGAAGCGACGCGGTTGGATTGTGAATTAAATTGTGAAGGTATTTACTTATTTTATGATACCGAGGCACAATTTTATATAATCTCTTTTTTATGTTGGTATATATACAGAGATATTATATAAAATTGTGGCATGTCTTGTTTTTCATGTTTGCGGTTTGACACTGTAGCTTTTCTGTATGAAAATAGCCGTATAAGTTGACAAGTTCAGTCGTTACGATAGATTTTTTTTAATGTAATTGTGTGACGAGACGAGCAGGATGTTCGCCTGATGGTAAGCAACACGTCTGCCCATAACAGTTGCAGAACCACCCAGAACATTGTTTTGCAAAATCCCACGCGGCCCAGGTAGTACAATGCCATAGGTGTCGTAGGTAAGTAATGGTATGCGAGAGGCCGTTAGGTTGGTACCATCGCTTTGCCAGTTATTCTGCCGCCAAATATTACTGTGCACTACGCAAGCATTTCTGTGTTCCAGTTTGAAGGGCATTGTCAACGAAATTACTGAGCACTATGAGACTTAAGAGCTACCTGTCTCAGGGTGACGATTGCAGTGCGGTGCCGCGCAGAAATTTGCACAACAAAGTTCTGGATGGTGCTGCAACTGTTATGGGCTGTGTCACTTCCCATGAGGTGAAATACCTCCTCATCTCGTCATTCATTAAAAAAAAGAAAACAGCTAAGGAATGGAACACCTTATCAGCGTCTCTTTTTCCCGATACTTATAATCTGGGTGTCTTCAAGTCCAGAGTGAATCGGTATCTTCTAGGCAACCATGATTCATCGTCGATGCTTCATCACTTTCCATCAGGTGAGACAGCGGTCAAATGTTTGCCTATCAGCGGTAATAAAAAAAGCACCATATTTCATACTAAAAAAAAAGGTTTTAAATATTTTCAGTCGTTTATTGAGAACCTTGTCTTGGATTATTTTTCAGGTGTTATGAATAACAGAGCTAGCTCAGTTGCTGAAGTAGGGATACTTAGTTTACAAACTGGCCCCTTTTTAAACAGAACCCTCGTCTGCACGCTGGTTTATATTAGCGACAAACTCTATCTTTGTATTCTTGGGCCGGAATAGACAATTGTTCCGGAGTTATTGATGTAGTTTAATTACCGTGTTAATGAACGGAAAATGAACCCCTCGCCTTAATAAATCAATAAATGTTGATGATATCTATTGATATAAAATTGCAACTAAATATCAATTCTAGTTTTTTTTTTCGTGTTTGTGCACCTACATTTGGATAAAAGCTTCTATGCGTTGCCATGTTATTCGATCCTGAATCTAATAACGCTGAATTAATTTTATAAATTAAATTAACAAAAAAGAGAAAAAATATAAGAAAATATTTTACGGGTGATTTAGAAAGAAATGATTACCCTTTATTAATTTTATGACGTCCCACAATTAATGTGCACAAAGTTTCGCTCTTACTCTTAACACTTAACAGTCCTAATGGTTCTTTTTCTTTCCACAATTTAAACTCCAAGCGTCCCGTAGGTAAAAGCTGTAACATTTTAAAATGTATTACCTAAGTTTGTGAAAAACTGGCGACAAATAAATTCAAGTGAGCGTGGCCGGAGCAGTAATATTTTTCAGGATGCGTCGAGATACGCGCCCTATATTACAGGTAAAGGTATTAAGGTTTTAGAGAAATATTTAACTTTAAGCTATTTGCCTTATTTAGGTTTTAGGTTCTTTTCTGCGCTAGAAGGCTATTTTTTGTGTACCACATATAAAAATATAATTGGACGGTTGAAATATATGATACAAATTGTTGCGAAAATATTCATAGTCAGAAAGACGATACCTAACAGTAACAATTCGCATGTGGTGTTAACAAAAGTAAGGTAGATAAAAAGAGTATTTAAATCACAGGGAATAAAACCTTTTTTTTAACTAGGCTTGCGTTAGACCACTATATCACCTGATGGTAAACAATGATGTGGTCTAAGATGTAACACGCTCGCCTAGAAGACAACTGTTCATTCTCGATTTGAAGACTCCCAGGTTGTAGTAGTCACGAAACATAGACGTTGGCAATGCGTTCCACTCCTCCTTCTTAATTAAACAGCCTTTTTTTTTCTTCTTATATTGTTTTACAATATCTAGCGAGGTTAACCAGGCTGACTGTAAGGGATGCAGCCTGAATATTTCTCCATAAATTTTGTTTATCTTTTAATGTTCATCATCACAAACCTCTCTCGGGCACCAGTCTCTCATAGTTTTTAATTATAGAGTTAATCTTATAAATAAGTGATACGATACCTATATTTGTGAGACAAATAAATGAATAATATTTATCATATTATTTACATTTAGTGCTTCGTAACATATTCAGTTAGAAAATAATGGAACAGTCTCACCACCATCAAAATCAAACTGAATATAAAATGTCCATAGAATATAAATTACCTAGACACGCCACTTACTCCCCGATTCACTTGCACCATACCAGACCACCTCAGAGACAAGCCTGGCCCGCTGCCAGCAGAAGAGTGTACTTCCTATGCCAAAATGGATTCCTAGGATGTCCGCACAGATAAAAAATCAATGTGAAAACTTTTAAATGTATGGGTTTGTATTCAAAATTTATGCTTTTTTGTTCCGGTACGATGCTCTCGCTTCTGAATCCTAAAATAAAATACCGCTGCGAATTTGGGGCGCCAAAGTGACAACTGAAACGTATGTTCTTTTTGTAGGCAGGCTTTTTGGGTTGTCTATTCGTTTTGTTGTGTCCCAAGCTTTGAGTATCTATAAATTAAAATCGAAGCATAAAAGTTTGGTTTTGTTGTTTGATGTTGTTGGTTGAGCCGGGTGTTGTTTTTTTTTTTAATTGGGTACATAGATAAAACAATCATACAATCGCCATATCATTATATATATATATATACCTAGTCAGGTCATAAATTCTGTCACATGTTTAATATAAAATAATTGCAACAAGTTTATTCATTATGTAACTATTTATATACCAAAATGAAATTAACAAAACATAGATTCTTATGACAATAAAGTTTATTCAAAATGACCTCCGTGATTTTGAATACAGGCCTTCAATCTGCGTGGCCAGTCGTCTATCGCAGCACGAACGAGGTCCATGTCAATATCGGCGGCTGCCTCAATCAAGGATGTCTTGAGTGACTCCAAATTGGGATGAGGCTTTGAGCACGCCTTTTCCTCCAAGTGTTGCCATATCTTGTAATCTAAGGGACTCAAATCTGGACTGGAGGAGGGCCAGTCTTCGTGGCGGATGAAGTCGATTTCACGCGCCGCCAGCCAGTCTTGTGTGGTCTTCGCTCTATGAGCTGGCGCCGAATCTTGTTGGAATACCCAGTGCCTGTTATTGAACATGGTACTCAACTACTATAATTCTACGGTAAAAATTTTTTCATCCGAAAAAAGAATTTCCCGATATTTTTTTCCTACGTACCGCTTCAACAAAGCGCGGCATCTCTTCAGTCTCAGGTCCATTAGACGAGCATTTAAACGATGTCCTGTTTTTCTTCGATATGCCCGACGCCCTAAATCTTCAACACCCTTTTCACCGTGGTTCTGCTTAACCCCATCTGAAGGGCCAACAGTTTGTGCTTACGTTTGGGATTTCTTTGAATTCGCGCCTTCCAGCTTTTATCACTGCTGGAGTCCTAACAGACCGAGGGCGACCACTTCTTGACCTGTTATCTACACTAGAGTCTTCATTGTATCGTTTGATGGTACAATAAACGAATCTTTTGGTTATATTCAAATTTTTCAGTATGTCAAAAATTTGAATTGGCGCTTAACCGCAACGATGCAACGCAATAACTGCAACACGGTCTTCTTTAAGCGTCCACTCCATATTTAAAAATGAGTAAAATTCTAAAAAGTATACATTTTTATTTTTATGAACAATTCGCAATTCGAATTCAATAAACTTTTTTGTGGCCAGCATTCTAAAAGAAAAGTTTTTACTGTGTGACAATACTTATGACCTGACTGTGTATATATATATATAATGATATGGCAATTGGAATTTTGAATTGGAATTTTGGAATTCAATGGAATCAATGCGGAAGTTCATCTCAAATCCTTATCGCAATAAAAATATGTAGTGTAATGTCGCTGATTATAATAAAAAAATATTATTAATTGAATATGGAATTTTGGACTTTTTTGATAAGATAATAAAATTAAAATCTTGAAACCTTATGTCTCTAAATGATGAGCGTAGTATAGAGCCAGTGGGCAGAACTAACAATTTAAAGTTCTGGGCACTGCTATTGTTATGAGAAGACGTAGCACCTGATTTTTCCCATCTCGTTGCCTCATTCATACAAATCAAATCAGGAACATGGCGATGTGTTCGGTAGCAGATGTTTCCCATCAAGGCCATATGCACAACCCTATTATCTAACTTTTTTCCTATCTAACTTCATCGAATGTTTCTTCTGAGAGATCCTTTACCAAATCTAAATAAACTTTGCCTTCCGTAACAAAATCCATCAGCCCTAAAAACCCCGCAACCCGGTATCCTACATCTGCCGAGCCAATCTCAAATTACCGTATCGACCGCTCACCGTCCTCGCGTTCATTAATCACCTGATAGGATGTAGCGCGCAATGTTCCTCGTCCATTACTTTATTGTCTGCCAGGTGCAATGCTCGTGAGGGGTTAAGCAGGGAGTACATTTGTCAATGTAACACGGTAATGGTATTGGATAAGTGTAACATAACTTTGTGTCGGCGATAATGGAATTTTTATTGTGTTAATGTTAGCTGAAGATAAAAGAAGTAATGGGAGAGGTATGTAGCTGACAGTACAGCCAGCGACAAAACTCACTCAAGAAATTAAAAAAAATAATGATGACTGCAACGACGCTTATCATCATGTAAGGATATTGGTCAAACCCAAGCCTTAAGCATCTACATCTCTTTTTAACCGACTTCAAAAGGAAGGAGGAGGTTCTCAATTGGATTTAGTTTTTGTTAATGGTTTTAACCTCAGAAGTCAGTCATTTATAAACTGATTTAGTAAAGTATTCGCGTTGGGTTCAGTATGGCTTCAAGGTGGTCCCATATAAATTTCATCGACATTCGAAGATTTCAAAGATACACCATAATTGAAGTCGGTTTTTTTGTTAGAAAATGTTTTATGTCCAACATATTATGAGTTATTGTTACTTGAAATAAATAAATTTTAATTTCTCATTTGATTTTAATAGCTTGCATTATGATAAAGGCCATAAATATTATAAAAGACGAAATTACCTTCATCGACAATTTACTAACCTAATTAAAAACAGCCCTCCTAAAACGTACCTCCTAAAATTTTCAATTCAACGTTGTCATTTCGCGTCGAGTTAATTCTAAGGAGCCGTTGTAATGATTGTAATTCCGAACACGTGGCCTTTAGGGCCTTATTAAATGGGGCCTTATTATGGGAGAGATTCAGCCGGCTAATTACGAAGTTGCTATTTCGCTCCGTGTTATCATTATGATGATACGTGGCATCATTAGTTCGATTTAAGTTATGGAAGGCTGATGATATGAAGGTGATAATATTTTTGGATGGGTTGAAAATGGAAGGTTGACCTGCAAGGGAATCCTCTAACTTGAACACAGATCCCGATCGCTTTCAAACATGTATTTGTCTGTGGAATTGTCGAACTTTCTACTCAAAGTCCGCGACCCAATCGCTATCCCAATCAAGATCGCTAATAATGATTTTTTAGAAAAAAACAAGTTCCGCCTTCAAGATTAAACTTATATTTTTAGTATTTGTTGTTTTTTCCAAAAAGTACTAAATCAACTTCGATAAAATTTATATGGGACCGCCTCTGAAGTATGACCTACCAAACAAAAAATCATCAAAATCAATTCATAATTGGTGGAGTAATCGAGTAGGTAACAAACATACAAAAAAAAACCGTTGAATTGAGAACCTCCTCCATATTTGAAGTCAGTTGAAAAAACTACAGTCCAATTGAGAACCGCCTCCTTTTTTGAAATTGATTAGAAATGATTGATATTACAGTTTGAAAGATGCTAATGCCTTCCAAATTTGAAACTGAAAGTGATCGCGATAGGTGTTCGAGTTGCACGATTGCTGATCTGTAGCTATTGTTATACATGTATGTTACTGAATTAGGCCAAAGTTAAAGTTGGTGGTACATAACCTACCAACGGCATACTATACAGTTAGTAATTACATAGAAGACAAAGATGCATGGAATATTCCGCTTCTGCCAAGCAGCCAACTGGCACATAAGAAAAATAATATTGTTAAAAACAAACATAAAATATTGTAACAAAAGTTCTTGAAAAAAATGCCCCTCAGTTTCTTGCCGTATCTTCTGAGTAGTGGTTCGTTTTCCAATAGGGTGGTAGAGTCATTGTGATAATTGACGTTCATTAGTGCGTCTGTGATGCCAAACATGAATAAAGAACTTTTGAACTTGAACGGCGCTCGCTTTGCTGCGGAGGTCACAGGCTGCTACGCTCGCCTTCGCTCCACTCATCTTCGTAGGTGAAGCGAAATAAAGGGGCGATGAGCGAGACTTCCGGTGAAGGCTCCGCGTTACACCCGTGGCAAACCGTTGAAGTAACCTATTGTCAGAGTAGAATACATTCTAAACTAGCTGCACCACGCGGTTTCACCCGCGTTATATTAGGTTTATTTCCGGGAGCTGTTCGTTTTTCTGTAATAAAAAGTAGCCTATGTACTATTCCAGAACCTAGAGTACTTACATATGAAATTTCATCAAAATTTGTTCCGTAGTTATGTAAGGTAAGTGGGCACGGAGAAAACAAACACACACATACACACTCAAATTCACACACACCCTTTTACATTTATAGGATAGGATGGTATAGTATCTTAGCTAAGTCATGCTTGCTTTAAGTATTGTCGAAGTAGAGTAATAAATAATTAATCAAGATTTAAAAAAAATCTAAAAACCACGTTTTTATGGATTCAGAATGCAGAATCTAGTTATGAGCTACCCTGAAAGTTTCAGCAGGATAGATAATCGGGAAATGCTCGAAATTTGAGTTGCAAGATTCCACCTGGAACGACAGACAGACAAACAAGAAAGTAATAAATTTTTGTAATAATAAATAAATAAAAAAAAAAAAAAAAAAAAAAAAAAAGAGGAAATCATTCTCATTACATAATGACAATAATTAATTTTTAGAAAAAAACAAAAATCGACTTCAATGTATCTTCGAAATCCAAGGTCACATATCGATGAAATTGATATGGGACCACTTCGTAGCTATACTGAACCCAACGCAACAAGAATTTTCCAAATCGGTTCATAAATGTCGGAGTTCTGAGGTAAAAAATATAAAAAAAAGAATCGAACAGAGAACCTCCTCCTTTTTTAAGTCGGTTAAAAAACTTTGTAAAACGCGAAATAATCCTCTCACACAAATACAACATAAATATCATAAAAACAAATTCAGTAATTACGTTATCAAAGGACGTGCTGTCTCATTAATTGCGCTGGAGCGGAAAGTAACATTGCCACAGTGGAGAGAGGAAAATAAAATCAGTAGATCATTTCGTAACAAGCTCGAACTAGGTCACAAAATGCAATGATAATGACTATGGGACATGTGCTCAGAATAAAAGCGTAGTTGTTTCGTATCTAGGTGTTGTGGGACCATGGTCCGCGTAGTTCCAGGTTTCTTGCAGGGAATCCCGGTTGGGGGCCAAAATCTATGCATGTGATAGTAGGACAATATTAAAAATAAATATTGTTCGAAAATACTTACCTACTTCCATTACAAAGTAAAATCTAAAAATGGCGCTTTGTAGTTTTAAGTGAATTAACCTTCTTCATAAAATAATATAATCTATTTATATGCTTCATCATCATCATCAGCATTACGTCTGCCGTGACTCAGACCTTCCCTCATAGAGAGAGTATGGGTCATAATTCACCTGGGATGTGATATGTCTTTGAATTTTTGGTTTCTTTTACCGTTTTTAGAGAGAGTGTTAAAGCCACATATAACATAAAAAAGTCAGTGCTGCAGGGCCAGCGAGATTCAAACTCGGATGCGTTAGAACAAAACTCGCATTAACTCCCACTGAGCCACACTCGCTTTCTATTTATATGCGTACTCGTATACATATTATTGAAGTTTGGTGACTGTTCTTACTAAACTGTGACATGATTCAGGAAGCAAGAAATCGAGGCATTATCTGGGTGTAATTACAGGACCTAGTAAATTATGAGAATAGGCCGTTACTAGAAAGGTACGTTTATACTTTTTAAGGCTCTGTCAGATCGGTAACGAAACTCCATGTCTAGCCAGCTGCGAATATTTATTGGTTTTTCATAGTAATAAATAAATTAATTGAATTGAATTAAAAATAGTGTACGTATAAATAAAAACAGGATTTTTTTTTTCAAATAGAGCAAAGTACTCGTGGTAATTTGGGACTGAGTGATGAAACGAACAGTGGTACGCCTGATGGTAAGCGCTACGCCTGCCTATAACAATTGCAGCAAATTTGGTGATCATTTAAATTCGATCTGCCATTATATTTTTTTCCATTTTCAGTTAATTAAGTTTGTAAATAAAATATGGTATTTTATAGTCAAAGTAATGTAAAAGGAATAAAAACGACGGGAACTAATAAAATTTACGACAAGAGCAGGTATGGCATAAAGCGTTTCTAGTTACGATTGATTTACTGCCAGTCAATAATGTAGCTTGTACTATGTATATACATTTTTGTATGACGAGTGCAAGAAAGAAAGAAAGAAAAACCATTTATTCGGCACACGACAAACAAACAATACAAAAAATAAAAACTTAAATAATAAATATATGTGCCGAATGGGCTCAGCTCAGTATAAAATCAGAAATAATTCATATTTGAACAAAAAGAACCGACTTCAATTCTGAAGTATCTTTGAAAGGTTCGAATATTGATGAAATTTATATGGGACCTTGAAGCTTGAACCCAACGTAGAAATATGTTTTCAAATCAGTTTGTAAATGACTGAGTAATCGCGTAACAAACATAAAAAAACAATACATTTGAATAGAGAACATCCTCCTACTGAAGTCGGTTTAAAATGCGTAGCTATTCGTGAAAAACCCTGAAAGTTTCAGCCGCATAGCTTATCGGGAATTGCTCGTGAGTTGCATGATTCCCGGAATGTCCGACAGGCAGACAAACAAGAAAATGACTTAATAAAAACGTGGTAAAATATCCGAAATTCCAAAATTTGAACGTTTTTATTATGGATAGCAGTACTCAATACTCAATAGTTTATTGCAATCATATATGTATGTACATTTGAAGAGGTCTTATGATCCAGTGGCAAATAAGCAGAAGGATCGTTTGCTGGAATAGTAATAATCACTGTCACTAGGGACCGAACATTTTGAACATGTAGTACTAAAGTTTGTACCTGTGATTTCGACAGGGAGTAATGTAAAATCATTTTTTATGGAACTGATTAATGAGACGAGCAAGTCGTTTGTCAGATGGTGAGCGCCACGCCTGCCAATAACAATTGCAGTACCACCCAGAAATGTAATACGGTCGCTGGCTACAATGCCCTTCAAACCGGAACACAGAAATGATTGCGCACTACTGCTTGGCGGCCGAATAACTGCCAAAGTATCGTGTACAAAGATCAATTATCATGGCGATTTAGTGCTACTTGCGTCAACGTGAAATCGTTAGATTTCCCTTCATTCATTCATTCTTCATTAATTATTCTTTAATCATTCATTCTTCATTCATTCATTCTTTATTCATTCATTCTTTATTTATTCATTCTTTATTCATTCATTCTTCATTCTCTTTTCATTCATTCTTCATTCATTCATTCTTCATTCATTCATTGTTTCATTGTTCATTCATTTATTTTTCATTTTATTGATATCCCAATAGATTTTTAACTTGACAATTCAGGATAAGATTTTAAATAATTAGGAAGAAAAAAAATGATATTGCTCGGGCAGGGATCGAACCTGCGTCTTGCGTGCCTGCGTCTGGGTCGAGCATTGACGACAGATGACGTAGAATCGTCCCCGTAAGACGATATAAGAAGGTTAGAAGAAATTTGATTGCTCGAGCAGTAGGCTCGGTGGCCCAGTGGTTAAGGCGTCGGGACAGCATTCCGAAGACGCAGGTTCGATCCCTGCCCGAGCAATATCATTTTTCTTCTTTTCTTCCTAATTATTTAAAATCTTAAGATTTTCGCATGCGCTAATGCATTCAATATCAAAAATTCATGATAATTCTATAAAGAAGTTTTGTACTCACTATATATTTTTCCCGTTTCCCAGCAGAGTCCAAAACGCAACGAGGGTTGCGACTCTACCAACAGAATTTTAGTCACGTGCGTACACGAGCCGCCCCGAAGAACTTAATTGTTATGGGAATTTGTTTTTATCACGTTCATCACTTTATCTTAATCTGTAGTTACTATCTTTGTTCTTATCTCATTTTGGCGGAATTGGTCCAGTGCTTTTTTATAAGTTTTTATTTGATTTGCAATGATTGGGTCAAATCTTGCAAGTTGAATCGGAACCACTGCCTCTTATCCTACGGAGTTGAAATTTTGCATACTTATTTAAAAAACTATTTGACACAGTACCACTCACGGTTTTATTGAACAGTCGAGATCGCGACGGTTCAACAAAAACTATTTGACACGGTTCCACTCACGTTTTTGTTGAACAGTCGAGATCGCGACGGTTCAACAAAAACTATTTGACACGGTTCCACTCACGTTTTTATTGAACAGTCAAGATCGCGACGGTTCAACAAAAACTATTTGACACGGTTCCACTCACTTTTTTATTGAGCAGTCGAGATCGCGACGGTTCAACAAAAACTATTTGACACGGTTCCGCTCACGTTTTTATTGAGCAGTCGAGATCGCGACGGTTCAACAAAAACTATTTGACACGGTTCCACTCACGCTTTTATTGAGCAGTCGAGATCGCGACGGTTCAACAAAAACTATTTGACACGGTTCCGCTCACGTTTTTATTGAGCATTCGAGATCGCGACGGTTCAACAAAAACTATTTGACACGGTTCCACTCACGTTTTTCTTGAACAGTCGAGATCGCGACGGTTCAAGAAAAATTATTTGACACGGTTCCACTCACGTTTTTCTTGAACAGTCGAGATCGCGACGGTTCAACAAAAACTATTTGAAACGGTTCCACTCACGTTTTTCTTGAACAGTCGAGATCGCGACGGTTCAACAAAAACTATTTGACACGGTTCCACTCACGTTTTTCTTGAACAGTCGAGATCGCGACGGTTCAACAAAAACTATTTGACACGGTTCCGCTCACGTTTTAGGTACTATTGTATTCTAATTATAGAAGTTCACCAGTAAAGATGGATCATCTAAACACGTAGTTTCAATGGACCAGAAACCACCACGTTACATGGCGATCCTGCCAGACCAACGCACCACATTACACAATATTATGGTGACAGCCAGCTGATCTAATGATGAAGACGAAAGGTGGCCAATGGAACTCCTTGACGGATAACAACTACCGTTTTTGCTTATAATATTATATTATTTTTTAATATTATATTATTATTATATACTATTATATAATTTTTGCTTTTAATTTGTTCCGATTACGAATATGTTAAAAGCTTGTCTTGAAAAAAATATTTTTCAACAATAATCTTATTTAATAAATGGGTTAACTTATTAATCGTTAAGTATAAATCAATACAACCTCAATTGCTTACTACTAATATATGAAGCCCCTCTACTTGAAACTTATTATTAATCAGAAGAAATCCTACAGAAATCACCAGCAGCAAGGTGAATTCTCTTTAAGCCCCCTTTACACCAATCTTTGAATGGAGTTTCCCCATGAATATTTTAAAGAGATTTCGGGAATTGAGTTTAATTTTAAAGTGCGAGTTGGTGAAGTTATCGCAAGGCCATGGTGGACGAATATCAATTGATTTTGCTAACAAATTCATGCACACTCCAGTTTATAAACGCTAACAGTTTCCTGTGTGATATAGATGATCGACAAAAGTCGTAGATTGATAATTGTCAGTAGGTAGATAGATAAAAACTTTATTATTCGAACTACCCTTGAAAATATTTAAACCTAATGTCGCAGGTACCTATTGTGTTGATGTTAAGCTAAAAAGGTTGGTTTAGACTCGCTCTATATACGGTGAAGGAAAACATCGTGAGGAAACCGGCATGTCCAAGAAATTCAAGGATATGTGACATCCATCAGCTTGCAGTGGGCCAGCGTGGTGGATTATGATCCATACTCTCTTTATAAGAGAAGGCCCGTGTCTCAGCAGTGGGAACGTGATGGGCTGATGATGATGATGATGATGATGTTTAAATATAATTCAGTTATTCAAAACTAAAAGTATAATATGCATGTGACAGTGTGTGTAAAAGTGTAATAAACTATATTAAAAAATATTTGATAAGCTCGTGTGATAATTTCTTGTTATTTCTTGATAAACCCTGACTTTATTATCTTACGCATTGTTATTGTAATGTTTAACCTATTGGCTTCAACTCCAATCAGTCTAAAACCGCAATTGGCCTTTCGCAGATCTAGTAAACGTTTGCGTTGATCAAAGTCTGGTTTGAGCTGCGGTTACTTTGGATAAGATGTCTGCAGATATCTTGGAAGTGTTATATTGCACTTGATTAATGCCAATTAAAGTGGATAATTATTTACTTATTTTATTTATTTTATGTAACTGAATGACTAGACGAGCTGGCCGTTTGTCTTATGGTAAGCAATACGCCAGCTCATAACAATAACAGCACCACCCAGAACTTTGTATTGAAAAATCCTGCGCGGCGCTGCACTGCGCTAGACACCCTGAGACAATTAGCTGTTGAGTCTCATAATGCCCAGGAATTTCGCTGGCTAGATTTCACTTCTAACCGGAACACAGTAATGATTGCGCACTACTGCTTGGCGGCTGAGTAACTGGCAAAGCGGCGAAATTGAATGGTTCCGCCGTTTTAGCGTGATTTAGTTCTAAACTAATCAATTTTCCAATTTATTATATGTACCAAACTTTTGTGCAAACATTACATTACCATCCAAAATTATAACATTATCTAAATAGCTTAAAAATACGTTAAAAAGAAAGTGACAGATTAAAAAATTTAAATAATAAAAACCACGTTTTTAAGCGCCTTTTGAGGTGAGGTCGGCATCGCATACTAATAAGGATTTAGAATGCATTGTCATCGAGTTGTGAGCTACCCTGAAAGTTTCAGCCGGATAGCTAATCGGGAAATGCTCGAAATTTGTTGCAAGATTAATTTTGCAAGACACACAGACAGACAAACAAGAAACTTGTTAAAAACGTGGCAAAATTAGGTGTTCTGCTGCTACAAGCCTTATTGTGTATATTCACCTTATTGTCTCAGGGTGACGAATTGACGAGTGCAGCGCAGTGCTGCGTAAGGTTTTGCAGTTTTTCTGAGTGGTGCTGTAACTGTTACAGGCTGGCGTTTTGCTTACCATCATGTGAACAAACTGTTGGTCTCTTCAGTCAATTATATAACACCTTACCCGCCAGCACTTTTGTCACTAATCTATCTTAATTATAATAATTAAATATACCTAATAATTTATTTTTGTTATATGCGCATGAGGGCGATTCTTAAAGGACAATAAACCCTAACTAAAGTAAAAAAGTATGAAAAAAATATAAACCTATAATGCACATAATATTATTAATTAACAGCAAATATCTTCTATACACTGACTTTAAGTTATTATGCACTCTATTTTAGAGAATGGATATAATATGTTAGAATTTGAAACTTTAAAGTTTTAAGGTTTAGTTACTAATTTATAAGTTTAAAGTAGCAACGAAAATATTATTTTATTATTATTTATAAGTTCATTATCTTCGTCGTATGTATCAAGAGATTGTTACTGGGTCACGTTGGTGTGCACCGGATCGTACCGATTTGACAGTTAACTAGATCTCAGTCCGGCTGCGGTGACGGCGGCGCCGAATGCTGATTGGATGCTAGTATAAATCAGACGCTAAATGCAAAGCTAAGTTAGGTGCCGACTGATCTGACTTGACGATGCTTACTTTGCGGTAGAACGATCTTCAAATAAATTATTGTGTATTCTACTAAGTACTAAAGTAAACTGTAACGACTTGTAAATTACAGTTCATTTTAACTTCGAACAATTAATAGGATCGTTTGTATCTTGTAAGGTAACATTTGTCTCTGATAGGTAAAACAGCCATCAAAATAATGTACACTAGATTGTCTTAAGTTTTTCTTATTATATCCCACTGCTTCACACTAAATCTTATCATACCAATTACTTATTTAAGAACAAATAAGTACTATCAAATGACAATCGTCTTATTTGATCGTACTTTGTTTGTTCTTATTTATTATTTAATTCTTTATTGCACTAATCAATCAATCCAAAGTTGTTAATTCATTATTGGCATCACAGACGCATTTATTAACGTCAATTATTACAATTACTCTACCACCGTATCGGAAAAAGAACCACTACTCAGAAGATACGGCCAGAAACTGAGGATTTTTTTTAGAACTTTTGTTACATTATTTTATGTTTGTTTTTGACAATATTATGTTTCTTATGTGCCAGTTGGCTACTTGGCAGAAGCGGAATGTTTCAATCTTTGTCTTCTATGTAATTACTAACTGTATAGTATGCTCTTTTATTAGAATATTTTACAAACGCAATTTGAATCTACTATCTGTGAGCTTCGTTATACATTTTGGAATTTTATTGTAGAAACGTGCGCAATTGCCCATGAAGGACTTATTTGTTTTACTCAGTCTGAACCTAGGTACTAGGTATTAGAAGTAATGTACAAAAGGAGAACTTAATGCTAAAGCATTTCCTACCAATTCTCCAGTACTTAAGTCATAGGTAAGTAAATTTCCTCTAGGGATTATTAATTTCCGAAATTCTAATCTATGTTTGAGACGTTCCCTTGTTTTGTTGGCTGGAATAAAATATAGCTACAGATTATTATAACATTATTTCACCTAAACATCTCAATTAGATAATCCATCTCACAAAGCCTTTAACCCTCCGGAATATTTAACATAGTATCCCATTCCCGACAACTATTCGTCCGATACCGGCTTGATCCGGAATCTCGAGGGACACTCGCCCAATAAGGGCCATAAGTCAAACTTTTGGGTGAACTTGTGATTAATGAAATAGGAAGCAGTTTAAATTTATAGTGAAGCAGTGTAGTGGCAACAGAGGGTCAAAGTTCGATTTCCGTGGTAAAAAATATTGAAATGGTTTTAAAATACTTTTTACGTTAAATTAAAACTGCTATTTTAGATTTACGCGTAAAGTTCACTGTCCTCAAACATCGTCAATACTTTGCGTATGCAGGACTAGCTGCCCCCCTTGGTTTCACCCACGGAGTTCCAGGATAAAATTAGCCTATGTCCTTTTCCAGCACCTAAAGTTCCTACATACCAAATTTCATCAAAATCCGTCCAGTAGTGTTTGCATGATTGAACAAACATCCATCCATCTATCCATCTATCCATCCATCCAGCCATCCATCCACCTATACATCCATCCAACCATTCTCACGAACTTTAGCATTTATACATAACATTAATAGAAAGGATAGGATCCACGCAAAAAATATTTAACGCACCCCTATGGTTCTAATAACAGGACAACTCCGAAATCGAGTGTTAAGTATATCAAAACAAGTATACATTTTATCAAACAAAAAACCGACTTCAGTGTATCTTCGAAGTCCAAGGTCAAATATCGATAAATTTATATGGAACCACTTCGTAGCTATACTGAACCCAACGCAAAAAGAATTTTTCAAATTGGTTCATGAATGACGGAGTTCTGTACAAACATAAAAAAATACAATTGAATAGAGAACCTTCTCCTTTTTTGAAGTCTGTTAATAAAAATAATTGTTTTATAAACTTGATATATGACACATACGAGTATGTTTCTTGCTAAGAATAGATGCTTCAAAGTTTTCGAACAATATTATTTCTGTTGAAAAATGTATTTTTCAAGACAAGCTTTCAATAAATTCGTAATCGGAACCGCGAGCAGATTAAAATGAGCCCAAACACTTACTAGTCTACAATTATCCGGCAAGGAGTTCCATTGCCCTTCCGTGTTCATCATCAGAACAGCTGGCTGTCACCATAATATTGCATTGTCATCGGACTTCGACAAGTATGCAAAATTTCAACTCCGTAGGACAAGAGGAAGTGGTTCTGATTCAGCTTACAAGATTTGACCCAAGCAAATAATATACATTGCAAGTTAAATAAAAGCTTGTAAAACGGAAATGCCGCATGCGAAGCGGGGCCAAAAGCAAACACCTCTAGGAGTAGATGTCTCCGCTGTAAGTACCGCTTGCATTACTGAGCACGGTAGCGTGGGGAGGCCAAGTTTTAACAACGTTGTCAAGTTGGGGTTAACTTTTCAATTGGGACAATCCGCGGGTCATGCCGCTGGTGTTACTTTAAACATTGGTGCATAGATACTATAGATACATCTATAACTTGGTTACATCTACTTAATCAAACTCAGATTTCTATGAGTGTATCGACTTAGAGGCTTTTGGAAAACTTTAGGACACTATATAATAAATAAATGAATACGCCCAACGATCACATATATAGATCCTGGCCCCTAACTAGGATCTCCTGTATCTAGAAACCAGGAACTGCGAGGACCTTGGTCCTACAACAACCTGACACGAAACAAATGCTTGCGCTTTTTTTCTGTTCACAAATATTTGTCCTGTCGCGGTAATGGAACCCGCAACCTCAATGGAGTATGAGAATGTAAAATAATAGGTACACTTAATAAATTCTGCACTGCGATTGTTATGAGCAGGCTTGGCGCTTACCATCAGGCAAACGACGGACTCGTTTCATCAATCAGTTCCATAAAAGAGTTATGGACGCACGCAGTAACTGACATATAAAAAACAGATTAAAGGGAATTTTGTAACTAAGGCAAAAAGACTGCCACGTGTCTATAGGGTGCTATTCATTTCTGAAGTTATGCGTATTCTTGAATTGCTTATATATTCTTCAAGAAGGTGAAACACTTTATTTCCTTGCCACCATTTAATTTTACTCCCGCACAACACAAGGGAAACCAAGCGTCTCTCCCTCGAGACGGAGGTATTTTTTTGGCACGAGCATGTCAATGATTCATACCCACTCCCCAGAAAGTTGAGCAAAAACAAACTATTTCACTAAAGAGGCCGTATGAAGAAACATTTTAGTGCATCATAAATGCGGACCGTTTCGCAAAAATGGACGGATAATAGACGGGAGATGCTGTAATGTGACCACGGCTTTAGGTTTCTTGGGAGACTCCGTATGTTATGACGATATACTAAAACTTGAGTTTTATCTATCTTTTAGTATACCGTGAACGAGTATCGAAGCAATATCAGCTCCTCCACAATAGGGCTGAAAACCCGTTAGCACGAGAGGAAGTGCGGCTGTGCAGACGCCGAGCACGGCCCGCGCCGCCGCCCGCGCCTATTTGCGCTGCCTACACGCATCTACTCGATCCGCGCACATAACGTCCCTAGTAGTGGCCTAGTAGTCGATAGAAAGGTCATCAGGGACAAAAATAAAATAAATGTTCACATTATTGTCAGACTATCGATAAACTATCAATAGTGGCGTATCGAGCGGTAGCACTAGCCCCTACTGCCAGGGTCATAAGGTTATTCAACGACATGTTAGCTCAACAACCAGATCTAGATATATGTAGGATAAGGATAATGAGTTTATTTGCATAAATGTTAACATGTGAAATGCAAGTTAGTGCATCTAGATGGGAGAAGCCACTGGCACCCGAAACACAGTTTTTAACTAGTTCGGGAGCCTATGGATTCAACATTCACATGTAAACATTTATGCAAATAAACTCATTATCCTTATCCTTATGTAATGATAGGGCAGGCAGGTTCAAAGAACTACTTGCTTACCTTAGTACTTGCTACCTTAGAAAAAGGGAAAACCGCAGGTAAAGCTGTCGGGCGGGCGGGCTAGAGTATGATGTAATCTGTAACATATGACAAATCTTGAAACAAGTTTTAGAAAAAAAAAATACTAACAACGCATACATGTTTCAAAAACAAACAAGATTATGTAACAAAGTTGCAAAACATTTAATTTTCAATAGAGATCAAATAGGTTCAATCCAAGCAGTTCGAGTAACTTTGTTAAGCTTTGGCAATGCCTACAAAGCCTACTAACCAAATTCCGTTCCAGCGAACCAAACACCCAATAACACTAACATAGTTCCTAACCTTCCAAACAAGTGATTAACAATCAATGGTCACTACAAGCCCGGGACAGTCTGAAAACACCGTATACGCCGACCGACACCGTACACGCTAACGGGAACAACCTTATAACCAGCCGAATTCACATTAACACTGTCACCCTACAGCCGTAACTGTAACGCGCGGGTTTGCGTTTACGCTAACTCGTTACGTGAAATCGTGTGTTATCCTTAAACGTAGTTTTAACGGCGCACGTAATAGTTGAGGATGAGGAAGTCGGAAGTCTACGTTTTATATATGTTTTACCGGAGTATCCAGGTTTTGTGACCGAGTTTATCATGCAAAACTTTGCTTTGATGCTCACGTTGTTATTCCATGTGATAAAAGCGAGTAAGATTTCCTTGTAGCAAGTCTGCACTTTGGTTCTCTGTCGAAGTAATTCGACATAGAACCAAAGTTACCGACATAGCTCACAGAATTAGTCAGCTGAAGTGGCAGTGGGCCGGCCATATTAGCCGTAGAACCGACAACCGTTGGGGTAGACGCGTTCTAGAGTAGAGACCACGAATTGGCAAACGTAGTGGCAGGGTGGCCGGTAGCAGCTGGATGAAAGTAGCCGGGGATCATGCTCAATGAGCATTTGGAGAGGCCTATGTCCAGCAGTGAACTGCGATAGGCTGATGATGATGAGTCTACAGAATAAATGTACTAAAATTAAAATGTCAATAGAAACTAAACGATGGCAATAGCAAAAACGAAAAGAGAGTTAGGTAGAAAAACAAAATAATAGTTTGACATTACACGTATTATCATTTTTTTTTTTTTATGAGCCTGTTTCGTCCCACTGCTGGGCAAAGGCCTCCCTTCCCTCCTTCCATTATTATTATTATTTTTTATTTTTTTACAAAAGATAGGTCTACGTTTGACCACCATCTCGCCTGATGTTAAGCGACGATGTGGCCAAAGATGGAGCACGTGGATCTTTCTCACTTCACGCTTTCCACTTTTGTATTATCTGGAAGAGATCGCTTTGAGCGATAAATCCGCTCATTGTAACTCTAATATTACGTGAATTGTAATTTTAGATTTAATTAAATAAATAAATACGCCCGACGATCACAAGCATAGATCCTAGCCCTTAACTAGGATTCCGTTTCTAGGAAACCAGGAACTACGAGGACCATGGTCCAACAATACCCAGACACGAAGCAAATGCTTGTGCTTATTATTGTTTTCTGTGCACAAACATATGTGCCTTCGCGGGAATCGAACCCGCAACCTTTAATGGAACGTGTGATTTCAGCCATCCTGCTCAACCACATCACCACAAAGGTTGTCAATTGTCTCTGTATGGTGGTGTTATAGTAAAGAGTTATTCTATTCTATTCAACATAACCTTCGTTCTAAAATCCAGAAAGAATAGAATAATATTCTATTCTATTCTTCCCTAGATGTTAGAACGATCTACAAACGTTCAATTGCTTTCATGAAAGATATTTTATAGAGATACTTAAGACCTGTCACTAGTGCTTGAACTATTGAACTTAAGATCCCGACCGCGAGTTACACGAAGCAATATCGAGGTATACCGTTGAAAAATTCTTCACTACTACGGAGCTTTAATTTGAGCACTCATAACTTGGACCAAGCGTGCACGGAAACAAAGAAAGTTATTAATGTTTGTGCCCATTGTCTTCAATTCTGACAGCCACCAGTATAACCAGAACTGCTGGATGTAAGCAAGCGTTCGCAGCGATCTGAAGACGGCGAGCTCTACCTGACTGGTCGGTGTTGTCTGCTAAAATATAACAGTTTTCTATTGTCCGCGAAGAGAGGAAAGATTCTTCTTGGTAGGTACAGTTTATTTTGTTCGGTTTCAATTGCAATGCTTTGTCTGATAAATTGCGTTGATTGACAATCTGAGGGTTACAGCGCTAGGGCGCACGTCTGCCGTCCTTCAAAGTTGATTTTAATAATATTGCCGATATCCATAGATCAACTTTTTTAACCGACTTCAAAAGGAGGAGGTTCTCAATTCGACTGTATGTTTTTTATGCTTGTTACGCGATTACTCATCCAATTATGAATTGATTTTGATGATTCTTTATGTGTTTGGTGGTCATACTTCAGAGGTGGTCCCATATACATTTTATCGAAATTCATTAAGCGCTTTTTGAAATAATCGACGGATGATTGATGTAATCTTGACGGTCGTCGGAAGTCGGTTTTTTTTCTTACTAATATTACTATAATTATTAATATAAGAAACCATATATTTTCTTCGTCTCTAGTATTTCTAAAACGTATAAAACATGTTTAATTGATCGAAAACTTGGTTATACATAGGTATTTTAATAAAAACATACTGTTTTTGAAATCTTGATACATAAATATCTATATTTCTAGGTCGTGTATCACAATAGCCTTGATCAAACTTCGTTAATGAAACTCGCTCGCCGTAGCTCTATAATATTAAATGAAGGGCTCATCTGTTTAATTTCTAGGAACGAGCCCTTGAATATTGATTGAAGCTTTATGTTTTTCTTATAAATTGAAGAGTAACCTAGTTTTATTCTTAAATATACTTACTCCAATCGCTTTTAACAGATCGTGGGAAATAAGAAAGTCACCGTCACCTGTTTTCGTGAACACTCGTCAAAAAATGTTGCTAAGTAAGGCATAGCTACCACCCAGAAGTCCACATACAGCGCATGTATGGCTGTAGACTTTTGATTGGTTGCTGCACCTTACCAAATCAAGTGTTTCAACAAGTTCATATATTATTGTATAATGTGTTTTTTTCACTAGCTAGCCAGTGGCTAGCTAGTGGCTAGCCTGTCGATCTTCTACAGACTACATTTCGGGGAGTGTGCACAAGACCTGCATCAGCTGATTCCTTCATCCCAATTCCATCTTAGGACCACCAGGCGCGGAGAGTCCCTTCACCCTTATGTTGTGCACATACCACCAGTGTGCACAAACCGCTTCGCTGACTCTTTCATTGTACGTACTGCTAAGGAGTGGAATTGTTTACCAAAATACTTATTTCCTTCCAATTACAACCTGGGTTTTTTTAAGACAAGCGGCAATGGGCAATGGGCAAACGTGCTCCACCTTAGACCGCAACTACGCTTACCATCAGGTGAGTTGTTGACAAACGTGAGCCCATCTGATAAAAAAAAACTAACAAATGTTCGTTATCTGTTCCCGTAGTTTTTTTACTATGTCCGCCGAGGGGTATTGGTATGCCAAAACACAAGTCTACTAGTTTGGGTTCGGCTGGGAATAAAAAAATATGTTAATCACTTTTGAATACCTAATAATTAATCAAAATTGACAAATATATCCATTAAATAATAAAATTACTAGGAATAAATTAACTCCACTCAAAACCTGTGCAGCGGACAGGGCACATATATCTAGTCTATAAGAAGACTGTCTTTAACACCTGTCTGGTACATTACATGTAAGCATTAATAATAATAAATAAATGAAATTAATGTTTATGTCAGATAATGTATGTTGAAATTAAAATAAATTAATTTCGATCTTTAATTTATATTGATTTAATTCTAAGCTTTTATCAACTATAAAAGATATTCATCACAAACAGGATTATCAACGTTATGTGATGTGTTGATTTTATAATACTCGCTGTTTTTATCGCTATATATACTAGCTATATACTCGTTGGTTTTAGGCATAGCACAGCATTTAATAAATGCTATTCGTCTACAAATAAAATTGTAGTTGAGCAAAGGCGGTACGCTGAAAATCAGCCCTGCGTAAACTCTCAAGAGTGTACGCCGTACGACGCTGAGCTCTTTTGCCAAAATTAAGTTATTGTAGGTACACGTTTTGTTATATATTCTTATTAGCTTTTATAGTTTTAGTTAGTGCCTTAAAATATATTCTAAAATGAGAGCAAGTGTAGCTTAGTGGGAGAACGTACGAGTTTCGATCAAACGCACCCGAGTTCGAATCCCGTTGGCCCCGCACCACTGACTTTCTTAAGTTATGTGCGGAACTAACACTCGCTCTAAAAAACGTTGAAGCACAACATCGTAAGGAAACCGGTATGACTGATTCATCACAAAAATTCAAGGACATGTGACATCCACTAAGCCGCACTGGGCCAGCGTGGCGGATTATGGCCTATGCTCTCTCTATGAGAGAAAGTACGTGTCCCAGCAGTGGGATCATAATGGGATGATGATGATGATGATTCTAAAATGATACTTAAAATAAAATTATATATCCTTCAGAATAAATTTTACCGCCCTACCCAATCCCACAATACAATTTGACTTATAAACCCACGCATAAATAAACACACCACTCCACAAAGCCTACTCAAATCACAATAAAAGCCATAGAAAACGACAGTCACCGACACCTTCTTAGGCTATTGTACAAAGAAATAATATTTTTACAACGACCTTACCCACTGATCCCAGTTTATTTATTCATGGTCCCGTTTGAGACATATAACTTAGGGGACGTATACTGTACAAGGGCCCGAAAACGTTTTACAATTGCCTCTAACGCCCTCTGCGGTGTATTCGAAGTGAATTTGTTATGTTTATCGGCTATAATACTGTAGATACGCCCGAGGAACGCTATAATGTTATGGATACGCCTAACGGGAGCGTCTGAGCTAATGCTGCATTAAAATTGTCATATAAAATGTGGTAAGGGACTTGTTTTCGTAGGACGTGAATTACGTAAGGGTGTGTAAGGGTGTATAAGGGTTAATATTTAACAGGAATGGGTATTGATGATCAACGTGTACAACTTTTGGGAATACGTGGAAAATATAGCTCCCCACAGAAATTACGGATCTTGATAGGTTTTTCGGCAAAATACATTTTCGTTTAGAATTAACATGGCCCGACGTGGTGATCCGAAGCAACAGAGTTTATATCTGCGCTCAACTTAGTACTCATATTAAGTGTGAATTGCTCTAAAAATTATTGAGGATAGGAAAAAAAGTGATGAATTAAGAATATCAACTATTTCAATAAAAGAACTAGTATTTATTAATAATAATTTACGGGTGACACTCACGTTTAAATTGGAGTTATTCAACTATAGTTTCAACCACATCCGGTGGTCTTTTTCAAGGCGAGTGCCGGAGTCACCGGATGTGGTTGAAACTATAGTTGAATAACTCCAATTTAAACGTGAGTGTCACCCGTAAATTATTATTAATAATGTGTCCAAACCACGTTGATTTTCATAGTGAACTTGTATTTATAGAAAGCTTAGCTGATTTAGGTCAATACTCGTTCTGTGAGTACACCCTTGCAGTTGAAACTGGAATGGTGGACTAACATGACATAGCAAACATATGTAAGACCAGTAGCAGATATCTAAATCAATCAAAATATAGCAAATATATAAAATAAATTCTAAATCACTAAACCGTATAATAAACATCGTATCGTATAATAAGTATCTATAAAAGCGTCAAACATACATCAGCCCATCACGTTCCCACTGCTGGGACTCGGGCCTTCCCTCATAGAGAGAGTATGGACCATAATCCAACACGCTGGCTCAGTATCGGTTGGTATCACATGTCCTTGAAATTTTGTGATAAATTCTTGGAAATGCCAGTTTCCTCACGATGTTTTCCTTCACCGTTTTTAGAGCGAGTGTTAAATCTGCACATAACTTAAGTAGAAACTCAAGTAGAAAAGTAGAAGAAAGTCAGTGGTCAGCGGGGCCTGCAGGATTCGAACACGGGTGCGTCGGATCGAAATTCACACGTGCTCCTACTGAGCCACACTCGTTCTTTTAATGTAATTGCTACAAATAAACATTTTTCGAAAGTCGCTCGTGCCCTGAGCCATACTCGCTTTTAGACGTTAACATCAATTTAATGTATACATGTAATAAAATTGTAGAACACAATAAATCTGTACATGGAGGATATTCGAAAAAAATCAACTAGGGCGACTTAAAATGAGTAACTAAACATATTAAAACACCTTTTAAATTTTTTGTTTGTTTGGTTGACAGATTGTTTTGACGTTTCCACGAATATGTTAAATAAATCCTAATATAGGCAATCGAAATTTAGAAAAATCTACTTATGGGGGGTTAATTTATCAAATATAAAAACATGACATCAATCGCAACAAATGCTCACAAAAACCACACGACCCACTTCCACATTCGACACTAAATTGTCATAATAAGCCGCGCGCACACTGCTGCGAATATAAAGCCCGCAACACAAATATAAAGCCGGTACACACGGCGCAAATAAAACTCACCTTTGCAGCGAATCAGCGGACGGCCGTGCACTCGAAATATGAGGATTAAAGCGAAATGAATTTGCAACACGAGTGAGTTGTTGCAAAGATTATACGGACAGAGGGTTTATGGCGGGTAAGACATGCGAGGTTTGTGAGGTGGAGTGCTTCAAATATTCATGTGATGTATTTTTTGATACAGTTAGTTGGTACTGAACAAAATGTTTTGTAAATATTTGTTTTTAACGCTTAATAGATCTATGTTTGGCCACTATCTCGCCTGATGGGAAGTGATGATGTGGCATAAGATGGAGCACATAGATCTAGAGAGACGGCAGTTGAGCCTTGAGTTGGCCGTAATATTATTATTTTTTCTTTTTTTTATGGAACTGAGTGATGAGACGAGCAAGTCGTTTGCCTGATGGTAAGCGCTACGCCTACCGTTAACAGTTGCAAAACCACCTAGAACTTTTAATACCTTAAAAAGCACTGCGTAGCACTGCATTAAGTTAACTCTATATAAAAGCCTGATGTTAAGTGCGATGCGGCCGAAGATGGAACACGTAGATCTAGAAGATCCCCATATTATAGTTATCAGGAAACAGGGAAGACGGCAAAGAGTTATTCCTTAGCAGTACGCAGATTCACTGAACATCATCCCAAATCTGTAGTCGGTACGTATGTTGATTTGCGTTGTTTTTTGCATCACAAATCCAATCAAACAAATCCAACACGTGAGTTATGCAAAAAAAGTTACGCGTAGACGTGGCAGGTTTACGATGGAGTTCTCATTGGCGCAGCGAGTTTATGACGGTCGAGGACAGTAAGTTCTCGATTTATTGGCTCACAGAATAGCGGAGATTTTTACAGCATTCGCATTTAAGTTTCGCTAAGTCCTAACTACATGTAGGTACTACCTGAATAATACGTAGGTACTCATAATGAAGTGAGGTTTTCTATCAGGAATCCCCATGGCAGCTACCTGAACTACGCAGGATTCAAGGATTAAAATTTAAAAATAGTACTATCTGTCCCATTAACATAATCTTTGGCCTCAGGTTATGTATAAGGCATGGAATCTTGCGAGGACAGTTGGCCGCGATTCGTACAAATAGTAACAGTAATTCGTTTCACTCTACATACATAAGTTCGTACTTATATATTTAGTCATCTTTGTTTATATTTTTTTGATAGAATTGCACTACCTAGGTTTAGACTGAGTAAAACGGATAAGTCCTTCATGGGCAATTGTGTACGTTTGTACAACAAAATTCCAAAATGTATAACGGAACTCACAGAAAGTAGATTCAAATTGAGTGTGAAAAATATTCTAATGAAAAAAACATACTATGCAGTTAGTAATTACATAGAAGACAAAGATGCATGGAACATGCCGCTTCTGCCAAGTAGCCAACTGGCACATAAGAAAAACAATATTGTGAAAAACAAACATAAAATATTGTAACAAAAGTTTTAAAAAATATGCCCCTCAGTTTCTTGCCGTATCTTCTGAGTAGTGGTTCTTTTCCGATACGGTGGTAGAGTCATTGTAATAATTGACATTCATAAGTGCGTCTGTGACGACAAAATTGAATTAAGAACTTTTGATTGATTGATTGATTGATTTAAATTATACGTAGATACTGGCTGTGCCTCGTTATAAAGTAGTCTTTGTTTTAATCTAGGATATTATATGTTACCTCCATTCCGATTTCTATATTCTTACAATTTTTTGCATTTATAATACTAGTATGATTCTCATTTTAATAATAATAATAACGTTTATAGAAAAAAAGATAGGTTACAAAAACATAGTCTATTTATTGGTATTTGTATGCTGGGGTGCTGGTAAAGATATAGTAAAAATATATTAAATTCGAACGATACATTTGACGATAGTAACAATGATGATTGCTTCTTGTGAATATCTAAATTAGGAAATAAAATACGACTAAGGATATAAAGATAAAAAGAGGAAGACCAAGTACTCAACATTATTAGGAAATTACGAAGATAGGTATTTATTTATTTTATTTTATTTTACTTATTTCAGGCAGTATTAAAGTACAACAAAGTAAAATTAACAGAGGCCCATGGAACACATACCTTACAGACTAACATATATACAAAAATATAACACATTAACTATTTTATTACGCTACTACACAACACAAAAAGGTTTTTTTTTTATGTAACTGAATGACGAGACGAGCTGGCTGTTTGCCTGATGGTAAGCAATACGCCAGCCCATAACAATAACAGCACCCCCCAGAACTTTGTTTTGCAAAATCCTGCACGGCGCTGCGCTGCGCTCGTCACCCTGAGACAATTAGCTGTTGAGTCTCATAATGCCCAGTAATTTCGCTGGCTACAATGCCCTTCAGGCCTGATTACATTGTTCTCTTAGAAAATTTGTTAGCATTTGACTACAGGTAAATTGAACTTAATACAGACTCTATAATAAAGCCTATGCGGCACCAAAGCTATTAAAATCTCAAACACGCTTACGCACACGACACAACTCTATAAAACCAACGGGTAAACAACAAATTGAAATCAACAGCCGTAAACTAAAAAAAATGCAACTCACGCACCTATTTCCCGGCCGTCGTAAAAACATTCCCCATCGGAAAGTCGTTTATGTTTTAATTAAGAGTTCCTAGAGCCTTGTAAAGTCGGCATCAGTTATACTACAGCGTCTGGGTAGGTACCACAGCTTTGTCTATTCTACCACCAAGCAGTAGTGCGCAAGCACTACTGTGTTTCAGTTTGAAGGGTACTGTAGCCAGCGAAATTACTGGGCACTGAAACTCAATATCTGATGCCTCGGGATGATGAGCGCAATGCAGTCCTACGAAGTGCTTTTTATGGTATTAAAAGTTCTGGGTGGCAATTGTTATGGGCAGTTGTGGCGCTTACCATCAGGCAATCGACGTGCTCGTTCCATCACACAAATACATTAAAAAAGAAAAAAAATAGGTGTACATAGTGGTACCAAGTGGCTAAAAAGACTTCAACAGAGAGAAGCAAATTTGGAACTAGTGATTTAGACAAAGTACATAAATGTATAACGTATTTATAGAGATTGATTGTACTTCTTTTCGAGGATTATTAGGAAACAGCCTTACTTCGCCGGTGACGGCTTTAGCCGCCTTTTTAGCCGTTTTTACGGAGATAAAACAGGAGTTCCGAGTTTGAACGCTAGGCGAAGTTTGCACGAACTTGTTCTTGTTAAAGCTTTATTTTTGGAAGCTTTTATGGAGTCAATAGGTTGTGAATTCATTTCGCTGTTCATGAACCAGTAGCTTGTTTATCATGATGTCTATGTTCCATGAACATGACGTTTGGAGTGCTTTATTTCTTTAAAAAAAACATTCTTGTCTGTCCATATTTTTTCTCAAATCAGATTATTGCAGATGATATATAATAATAATAATACGATTAATAGCAAAATTAATGTGACTCCTTGCAAATGCAATGCTATACGCGATTAGCCGACAGCCGTGTTTTTTTTATCTATAGGTACATAACATTTATTTGATTTATTTAATATTTATATTTATATATAATATATATAATATATATATATTTAATAATTATACTAACACGACTATGGATTTATTTGAATAAAATATTTTTATTTATTCATTTATTATTTTTATTTTTTAATCAGCACGGGTGAACCAGTTACATCAATGAATAATATACAATAAGACCAATTGAATCGAATAAAGTAACATTAATATTAAATACTCTTTAAAATAAAATAATCAACAAAATACATCACAATATCTAAACGTGTATAGCTATATCCAAATACATAATTATGAAATTATATATGTTGTATCTACAGTACGTTCTACTCGGATGGAAGTATAGAGCAGGCTGTTAAATAGCGATTTTATCATCACTCGTTTTTAGAGTTCCGTACTCAAAGGGTAAAACGCTATAACTAAGACTCCGCTGTCCGTCTGTCACCAGGCTGTATCTCATGAACCGTGATAGTTAGACAGTTGAATTTTTCACAGATGATGTATTTCTATTGCCGCTATAACAACCAATACTAAAAAACAGAATAAAATAAATATTTAAGGGGGCTCCCATACAACAAACGTGATTTTTTTGTCGTTTTTATAGATAACTAGCTGCGCCCTGCGGTTTCACTCGCGGTTTCCCGGGATAAAAAGTAGCCTATGTGTTAATCCAGGGTATAAGCTATCTCCATACCAAATTTTATCAAAATCCATTCGGTAGTTTTTGCGTGAAAGAGTAACAAAGGTACATCCATACATCCATTCCTACAAACTTTCGCGTTCATAATATTATATATACATAGGATGGTACGGAACCCTTCGTGCGTGAGTCTGACTCGCACTTGGCCGGTTTTTTATAGTCTTCACTGCTGGGATTTGTCTTTTGATCCAAGGATTTTTAATGACAAGTAAATAGATATTTTAAAAAAATATACTAATAAAATTAATTCTTTTTATGACTATAAAATACCAATGTTTATTTAATGGATTGGTCCGCTCGCTTCTATTACTCCTATTGCCATACCCTGTCAGGGTACATGTTAACTAACCTTTTCATAAGACCTCTTCAAATGTACATACATATATGAATGCAATAAACTATTGAGTATTGATTTGTGGTTCGCAATGTAATCATACATAATCAGTTTATAATGGACAAAAATTACTACTCCAAATTCAGTGATCACAGTCTACACGTGTTTCGTTGAGAGTTTCTGAATCAGCAAGCTCAACACGAGCAAAAGTTAAAAACTGATTGAAATCTATAAACTCTTTGAAATATTTTTGCTAAATATAAAATGAGGTTTTCATAAAAATCTGGTATGTTTTAGCAAAATCTGAAGTCCATTCAGCTAACCCCCCAGAGGAGATAGTAATGCGAGTGAAGCGTTATCTGCGACTGGTTTATTTATAGAGAGGGAGGAATCAGGTGAATTATGGACGAAGAAAACACGGTTTAAGGGAAGCCCGAGATTACGAGATTACGGTTAATTTTTAAAAGTAATTTTTGTTTTGAATTAGTTGAAACGTAAAACTTCTTTGCGTATTTGTTTAATGGCAGCTAAAACGTAGGTTGTTATTAACAAGTAAGAGAATAAAAAGCTGAATGAAGATTAAAAACAAAGGATACTGATTCTTTATTGATATCAACAAGATAATTGTCTCAGGGTGACGAGCGCAGTGCATCGCTGCGCAGCAATTTGCACAACAAAGTTCTGGGTGGTACTGTTATTGTTATGGGCTGACTTATTGCTTACCATCAGGCAACGACCTCGCTGTTCGTCTCGTCATCAAGTTACATAAAAATAAAAATAAAAGATAAGAGTAAACTAACTAGACCATTAAAATTGTGCCAAAGTACTTCAAACTAAATTTTCCTAAAACAAAAGTGTATCAATGTATTCAAAATTCAATTTCAACTCGAACTTTCTAAAACAACCCGCTAAATGACTCGGACTCACTAAACAAACTCATACCTTGCTACATTCACACCTAGCAACGTACCTCTAAATCCAATTCTGACACTGAAAAAACATTTAAAAGGAGAAATCCCGCCACGACTGAAACTTCAACACATGAAAAGCTTTCAGGAAAATAAAATGAAATTTTCAGCGCACACACAGCGTTTAAACTGGGCATGAAGCCCGCAAGGGATGTGTAGAATAAAAAAAACAGGTCTTAGAATAAATCCTAGGTTAGACGCCGGCTTCAGAGGCCCTGGAACTTTTGGAATAGCAAATGAGCCACTGAAATGTCAGATGCGTTAAGACTTGTCTTTTGTTTGACAAAGTTTCTCTTGGTTTAGTAAGTTACTTGTTTGTGGTCTTACAGGGACTGTAAATTAGATTATTTTGTGCGCATACAAAATATTTTAAGCTTCGTGAGAGCCTGCATGACAATGAGGTACCTTTGAGGCTTCTAACGGCTTCCAGTAAAATTTTGGTGATTGTCTAGTTATTCATGTGTACTCGACTTAACTTACAAGGTATTAGACGACCTTGTGACTAAATCTGAGTTATATAAGAACTTTAAAATGGATTATAAAAACCCGGCCAATTGCGAGTCGGACTCGCCCACGAAGGGTTCCTTACCATCTATAAAAACGGAAAAAAAATCATGTCTGTTGTATGGGAGCCCCACATAAATATTATTTTATTCTGTTTTTTAGTATTTGTTGTTATAGCGGCAACAGAAATACGTCATCTGTGAAAATTTAAACTAACTATCACGGTTCATGAAATACAGCCTGGTGACAGACGGACAGACAGATGGATGGACAGCGGAGTCTTAGTTGTAGGGCCCCGTTTTACACTTTGGGTACGGAACCCTAAAGAATTTACAATCAAATCGAGAACCACCTCCTTTTCTTTAGAAGTTGGTTAAAAAGTCTTTTTTATGCTAGTTACCTCAGAACTCCGTCATTTATAAACTGATATGGAAAGTTATTTTTGCGTTGGGTTCAGTATAGCTACAAGGTATCGATTTAATGTATATGGGATACATTAAATCGATATTCGACCTTGAACTTCAAAGATACATCAGAGTTTCAATTCTGATGTATCTTTGCTATATCAGCTATTTCTTTCTATTTTTCTATTCTATTTGCTATATCTATATCAGCTGGCTGCCACCATTAAATTGTATTGTCATCGGACTTTGACAAGTATGCAAAGTTTCAACTCCGTAGGATAAGAGGAATTCGTCTGATTCAACTTGCAAGATTTGACCCTAAAAAATAAGTAATAAACATTGTAGGTAAAATAAAAGCTTGTAGAAAAGAAAGCTAATTTAATTATTTTTTTGTCAAAATGTTACAGTGTCTGAAAAGTTCACAATATCCTGCCTCTCCCGCCATTGTAAATGTTCTCTCGAACGCCTTTATCTTTAAAGTATTTCCTTTCTCTACATCTCTATATCATGTCGCGTCACCACAAAGAATATCCTTGCTCTACCTGCGACAATCGAGAGAGCCACTTGCTCTATAGATACTCTATAGCCATCGGGAGGCAAAGATAACCCCTTTCATTAAGGGTGCTACACCGCGCTGATATAAGTGTCACTTGCGGTATACTTTCGCTATACTTCATATTGCCGCCATTTTACGGACGATTTAAGATGGCGGACGGTGGGCGGCGACTTTTATGTGTGTTAATAGCGGGGATTTTAAAATCGTAAAGATTTCTGTGAGAAAGTAAGAAAATAAAGAAAAATGTTTATTTGAGGCCAAAACATTAAGAGAGCGAGTGTGGCTCAGTAGGAGCACGTGCGACTTTCGATTCGCCGCACCCGAGGTCGAATCCCGTTGGTCTCGAACCACTGACTTTTTTAAGTAATGTGCGAATTTAACGCTCGATTTAAAAACGGTGAAGATAAACATCGTGAAGAAACCGGCATGTCCAAGAATTAATCACAAAAATTCAAATACATGCGACATCCACCAACCTTCACTGGGCCAGCGTGATGGATTATGGCCATACTCTCTCTATGAGAGAAGGCCCGTGTCCCAGCAGTGGGAACGTGAAAAAGCAAGAATTTTATAGTAACAAAGTTATAGGTACAAGAGGCTTTTTCCTAAAAAGGTCACACATTACTGGTTGTTAACAATCAGCGCTGGTAGTCTACTGGAGCTTCTTGGTGACATGATAGCACGTCTAATTATTTTGTACATTATTATGGTTTTAATGTGTCTAAAATATTGTAATAAAATTGTGAGTCGAGTTTGTAAAATCTATGGCCTTACCTCTTTTTCCTAATTTGAAACACAAAATAAAGCCATTCTCGTACTTCACATTACCCTCGGTCCGGTGCACCATAATTCCCCATGTAGCCAGTGTTACCCGTTAAACTTAATCTAAGTATATTAACGGAAAAGGTTTATGCACTGGCATTAGCCCTGAGTAAGCGGAAATAACGTAGAACGCGTCTTTTAAATACTAATATACGTTCTAGTGAAGCGTATTGAATATACGATTTAGTAATTGGTGCTAATTTGGAATTATTGAACTTAAAACTGTGTCAAGATGATCATTTTACGCAGTTAATATTGTGCTACTTTTGTAAAAGTACATAATACCATTAGTAACCATAATTGTTAAACAATCCTTGAATTTTTTTTTAGTGTCACTCAGAACTTTAAATAACGTAAAAAGCAATGCGTAGCGTTGCCACCTCCCCGAGACATCAGATTTGCCCAGTAATTTCGCATTTCTTCCCATCAAAGTAAGTAATAATCATCGGGGATACGGGTCTGAGCAGCCGCTCAACTGCCGTCTCTCTCTAGATCTATGTGCTCCACCTTAGGCCACATCATCGTTTCACATCAGGCGAGATAGCGGCCAAACATAAATCTATTAAGCGTAAAATAAATAAATAAGTTGTACTGGATTAACGACCACGGTCCTGTTCATCTCATCATTGAGAAACATAAAAAAATACAAGTCCAAACAAGATAGATCTTGTGCTAACTTCTGAACTTACGGAACTCTTGGCCTTCAGTGGTTACTAAGCATAGCATATCACTGGAAGGGCGTAGGGGCGGATTTGTAAGGACAAATCCGTTGCAAATATTTGTTGTTAGACGTGCTTAATCTATTTTGTATGCGACGCGTATTACCTATATGGATATGCCATAGAATAATTAATCGTACAAAGTATTACATAGAAAAATTACACCTTAACAGATAACTTAACTTATAAGCGCATGAAACAATGCATAAGTAAAGTTATTACGAGTTCTCAATAACGTCGTAGGTCAATAAGATTTTTGGTGAAAAATATATTTTTCAAGACAAACTTAACAAATTCGTAATCGGAACCGCGAGCTGATTAAAATGAGTACACTAGTAGTGTACGATTATCCGTCAAAGACATCCATTGCCCACCTTCCATCTTCATCAGCAGATCAGCTGGCTGCCACTATAATATTGCATTGTCATCGGACTTTGACAAGTATGCAAAATTCAAACTACGTAGGATAAGAGGAAGTGGTTCTGATTCAACTTGCAAGATTTGACCCAAACAAGTTAAATAAAAGCTAGTTAAAAAAGCTTAGGCAAACTACCGCACGCACGGCGGCAAAGCGTGCCAAATTGTTCTACATTGCAAATTGAAAGTGGCCAGTAATTATCGTTGATTGGACTAATCGCGGCGACCGCGGCCCGATATTACCCGCTAGAGCAATTTTACCCGTACGGGCAATTTTACCCGGAAGGTAATATTGCCTAGTAAAGGTGGTGATATTGGCGCTCAGTATTACGCCGCACACGCGCACGTGATTGCGTAGCGTTTGAGGGGACGCATGTGATTTCGGGCTCCTATAACGATTCGGGACAAGTATAGATGTGTTCCAAGTTTGAATGCAATTCATAATTTCAACATAATTATAAAAAATCATATTTTTAGGACGATCAACATTCATTGCTTTCAAATCACAGCCAGAGAAGTTTCAGTAATTTACAGGTTAATTTTGACTGCTCGATTGTTATATTGTTTTTGGGAGTATACATTATTCAAATATTTATTACCAAATTTTTATTGAGTCACTTTATTTTGTCGTTAGTTTGTTGTGATAGAATCTTGCACCTCAAATTTCTAGCGCTTCCTGATTTGATTCGAAACTTTCAGGATAGCTCACAGGGTAGCTTAGGGTAGACAATGCATTTTAAATCAATTTTATTTAGGCGCGTAAAGCGTGGTTTATAGATTAATTTTTTAATTTAAATAAAAGCCTTGTTTCCTTTTTTAATCCTAATTTTTAACCGACTTCAAAAAAGGAGGAGGTTCTCTATTCGGTTGTATTTTTTTATTTTTTTTTATTTTCTATGTTTGTTACCTCAGAACTCCGTCATTTGTGAACCGATTTGGAAAATTCTTTTTGCGTTGGGTTCAGTATAGCTACGAAGTGGTCCCATATAAATTTCATCGATATGTGACTTTGGACTTCGAAGATACATTGAAGTCGGTTTTTGTTTTTTTCTAAAAATTAATTATTAAAAGGAATTTTCTCATTATAGAAAATCTCACCCCTCTAATTACTATATACTTTACTTAACAAAACATGTGTTATACCATTTTATACTTAGGTAGTAAAGAAAAATAAAACAGCTTAAAAACTAATACATCGTAAATTCTTGTATATGTTCCAAAAGCGTTATTTTTCACGTGTGAGTACGACTAGAATTGCAGTTCCACGCTCAAATTGCAGCGGTTCCAGTCTACAGCCTCACAGTAATTGCAATTGCATTACAATTGAATTAAATCTGTAGCTCGTATTGGAAACTTGTCTGCGGCCGCGTTAAGTTTACTGATATCGAGTGCAGTAATACAGGTAAATGCGATCAGCTTCGTAGCAAAGCCATTGTGTAAACCATTCACTCAGTGAATCTCATTCAGTTGAACAGCCAATTGAATGTGCTGGAGTTGTGTGCATCCCACACTAATTAATGTATTTCAATTTAAACATTGTTTAATTACCTTTAGGTCCTTTTCTTTATTTCAATTCAATTCAATTTATTTAATTAAAACGGTAAACCAAATACATTAATTAAATCACATAATATAATAAAATAAGCCTAGAATTAATTAAATACAAACATGAAATATAAGTCAGTCAATAAAATAAAAAAGTAACATATCAAAAATGATAAAATAGTCAAGAATGAATAAAAATAATCAGGAATGCAATGTCAAATTATATTAATTATATTATTTATTTTATTAATTTTATATTTTTATGTATGTCCAATTTTTCAATTAACATGTGGATATCCGTAATTAATGAATCGATTTTGATAGTTATTCTTGTAAGGATTTATTTACTTGTACTGTGAGACCACTTTTAATAAAATGTAACTATGGATTTCGGAAAAACTGCAATCTTCAAATCAAAGTCAGTTTCTTAAAGAGTGAACTATCAACAATGGAGACCAACTATCGAAATATTTTGATTAACATGTATTACGGCAAACGTAGTGTAGGACGTCCTGCGAGCTGGTGGCTAGGTGGAGCGACGATAGACGCATTGTTGCTGGTAGTGATTAGAGAAGAAAAACCGAAGATCGAACTCAGTGGCTTGCTATGTCCAGCAGTAGACTGATATAGGCTGATGATGATGCTGGTGAACATCTATAACCTACACCTAAGAACTACATTGTGGAATGCTAATAAGCTAATAAACTAAACTATTACACAATTTCTTTTGCCTAGGCTATACTGCCCCACAGCTGGGCCAAGCCCTCCCAGTACACAATTACAATTATAAAATAATAGCCACGATGTCGAATTTTTCAGTTTTTATTTTTCCGAATTTTCAATTATTTTGTAGAAAAAATTCTTTGGTGCAAATTCCACGAATATTTCTAAACTGTATAAATTCTGGACGTCTAACCACAAAAGTTAAAATGTAGTCTAGACTCAAGGGAAACCCTGACGAGTGTCAACCCCAACTCTATTTACGACCTAGGTGTTTAAAACTGTGTTTGTTTGTACAAGTCATTAAATTAGTAACAAAGCACTGACGTTTTAAGATAAACCATGTTTTAAATTACTAGAAATTATGATGTGGCTCAGTGGGAGAACGTGCGACTTTAGATCCGACGTACCCGAGTTCAAATCCCGCTGGCCTCGCACCACTGACTTTCTTAAGTTATGTGCGGATTTAACACTCGCTCTAAAAACGGTGAAGGAAAACATCGTGATGAAACCGACATGTCTAAAATTGATCACAAAAAATCAAGGACATGTGACATCCACCAACCCGCACTGGGCCAGCGTGGTGGATTATGGCCTATACTCTCTCTATGAGAGAAGGCCCGTGTCCCAGCAGTGGGAACGTGATGGGCTGATGATGATGATTTGTTTCTACAATGCAGTGTAATTAAAACAAGCCCCTTGTTAAAAAAATATAGTGCTTTGTAAGCTGCATTTGATAAAATAAACTAAACAATACAGAACGGATTCCATTTCTGTGGCAGCCACTGGCGGTGGCATTCTAGAGATCCATAATATTTGCGGACGCCTCTGAAGCATGCTATTGAAGCCTAAGCTTACTTCGGTGTGGATTGTAAGATGCGTTGTGGAGATAACATTTTATTTTATTTATAAATACCTTCTTAGTATGTGATGTTATACGAATCTTTTGTGTTGTTCCGATCCTCTCTCTCTCGTGTGGGTGTGTGGCCAAACCCTGGTGTCGGAGTTTTTTTGTTAGACCGCCCGAAGGCCTCCGACATGGCCTAACGTCTGTTGTCATATGACAACAACCGGGAAATTCACCTTAACATGCTCTCCGAAGCACGGTATCGCCCAAATATAAATACCACACAAACGGTCACCCATCCAAGTTGTGACCGCTGCGAACGTTGCTTAACCTAGAAGATCTGTTATGAACGGCTACGCGAGCTGCGCTACGAGCGTAGTTCCGATAAATATTGTGTAAATTGTGAATAAATTAGTGAATAAGAAATCTTATTCATCACGTGTCTACTCGCCAATCAATAGCTAGAACAAGCGTAAACTAGCAACAGCTTTACATACCACTTAAAACATTTTCTTTGACATCAGCCTGTATACGTTATTAATCCTTCATAAGCACATATAGACAATAAAAAAGGGAGAATGTTACTTGATCCTCTTTGTATTAGTTTGACAGAAAATACTTCGACACTACAAATTTAATGGCTTCAAAGACTAGGTTAGGTTATGTTAGTGCAGTGACCACACATCGCGCGAGCCAAGCGAGCGAAGCGAGCGTGCCGTGGCAGCAGCCGGCGAAGAGCCAAAGTAAATTGAGAATATCGATTGATTTGATTTATTTTATGTCTCAGAGAAAGAGGCTCAATTATTAAAAAAGTTGACCATTTAGATTATTTTGCTTGCTGTTTTTGTTAAATTTAAACACATGCCAATAAAAAATAAGCACAAGAGTATATCGGACCTTTGCGCGAGTGAATAACAATGATAAGAAGGGTAGGCTAAATATTAAAGTGCTGTGATGATAATATAACCAACGTTATCAACCTCTTTCGTAAATCGCTGCTAGGGAAAGGGTGAGGACATTATATTCTCGTTTGCCTTAAATCCACTAACAACTGTGGAACTTGTATAATAATATCACATGTCCATGAGATTTGTGATTATTTTAAACTTACGGAATATCCGCACATTACACCGTAGCATTCTATACGACCGTGCTATGACCGCACTCGTACAGGCTCCCCGACTCAAAACATCACGATTACAAATACCGAATCGATTCGACTGGATATCGATCTCATTTCGTAGGTTCGACCTATTAGACCCCGAGAATTCGATACGGTTTCGGCTACTATATGAGTATCGATTACATGTTGCATTAACGGAATTGAGCGACGATATACGTAGGGTTGCTGGTAGCGGCTGGAGAAGGAAAGCCAAAGATCGGGCTCAGTGGCGTGCTATGGGAGAGGCCTATGTCCAGCAGTGGACTTTATGTGGGCTGATGATGATAACGGTTTGGTACAATAATTTGTGTCGTACGATATCAAACCGATATGTCGTTTGACAACTATTTATCATGAGGTTCTGAATAGTCCAGCAGTACAGATAAAATTATTCTACCGGTTTCTATAGACAACGTCCACTACACCACCGTTCCGCACCACGGAACGTGATAAATATTAACAAAATTGGTATTCGATTTCTGGAATTTATTGGCTACCCTTATATTATACCTAGCACGGTTATATTATGCTATGACAGTAGTGTGCAGAGACTATAAAAAAGTTTTGCAAACAAAGTCAGATTCACCGCTTTGCCAGTTTTACTGCCACCAAGCAGTAGTGTGCAAGCATTACTGTGTTCCGGATTGAAAGGAACTATAGCCCGCAAAATTACGGGGCATATGAGAATTAATATCTGATGTCTCGAGGTGAGGAGCGCAATGCAGTGCTACGCAGAACTATTTACGGTTTTAAATGTTTTGGGTGGCACTGAAATAGTTATGGTCAGGCGTAGCACTTACCATCACGCGAACCAATTGCTCGTCCCATTAATTAGTTCGATAAAAAGATGCGTCATTTTCCCTTTTACTGATTTTAGTGCATCGTCTAAAAAGCCCTAAAGACAGATAAAGCAATAATCTCTCACGATGGGCTATCAGACAACTGAACCATCCCTCACCTGTCACTGGGTAACCCTGCGTTGGTTATCTAGGCTCGCATTAGGCCCCAAACGATCCACAGATCAGCACTAAACGTCTGGACGAGAATTTATCACTGTGCCGATCACAATGGACTATAATATATACAAGTTGCGGTCTTTTTATGTTATGAGGTCACAATATATTATATTATTTGTTTTACTTATTTATTTCAGGCTTTATTAAAGTACAAATAGTAAAACAAGTAATATAAATAATAAAAAAAAATCAATCGAATAGAGAACCTTCTCCTTTTTTAAAGTCTGTTAAAAATGAGCCCAAACATTAGTAGTTTATGATTATCCGTCAAGGAGTTCCATTGCCCACCTTCCGTCTCCATCATCAGATCAGCTGGCTGTCACTATAATATTGCATTGTCATCGGATGTTGACAAGTATGCAAAATTTCAAGTTCGCAGGATAAGAGGAAGTAGTTCTGATTCAACTTGCAAGCTTTGATCCAAACAAACAAACATTGCAAGTTAAAGAAAAGCTTGTAAAAATGATTATTTTTATTACTTAATCCATAGGGGAAGCATTTGCCTCACACTGGGACAACACAAGTTGACAGTAACAGTAATGCTATTAATATAATCAGCGTAGGTATTATAAAAAAACTTAAACCTATATAATAATAAAATGAATCACTGAAATGTTTGTACGCGCATAACTTCCAAAAGACTGCACCAAATTGGATAAATCTTTCTTTTATGTGTTCGTTATTGTCAGGAGGTTTGTATGAACAAGAAAAATATAAAAATAGCAAATATTTAAAAACGGCGGTACGAAGTTCGCCGGGTCATCTAGTATAAGAATAAATGAGTAAAAAATTGTTAATAAACATCGGTGATTGTTTAATCATAGGTCATATCTTAACTTTACATAGGCTTTATTGGCATTTATCCACATTATTGTAATGGCGTAGCCAAAACTGGATTTTGTTTGACGAGCTTATTAAACTTCAATCCCTAGGTATTCAACTTTTGTTGAAAACTAAAGTTGAATATTCTCATTTCACAGATTCCATTTCAAACTTTCTCTAAGCGTCAATCAGTTCACGAGGCCAATTTTCACGATTCGGTAATCATTTATTTTGGAGTAATATTCTAGTTATATTTCTTGACATTTTGCTTTTCAAAAGTTGATCCAACTAATCCTAAACACGATAATTAACGTAACCAAAACTTGAAAACTATTAATTGATTTATCGGTACCCAATCCGTCGTCATCTCTTATTATTACAATTTATTTTTATTTTAACACAAACAAAGTTTTCGGAAAGAAAAAATATGACCACCTGAGCCCCAATTCACTATGACAACTTGGCGATTCCTTGCTTCGAAATCACGTCGATTCCTTCATTAATAAACGACATTTCTATGACGCATTCATATATTCATATATATGACGAGTCATAGAGAATACAAATTTCGCAGATATCGTTTATTAATGAAGTAATCGAGGTTTCCTCGTAGCAAGTGAATTAGGGCCCAGCTGGGACTTGAACCCGTAATCTTATCTCAGCGCGGGAAGTACTGTATTGAGCTACGATGGTCACCAAGTCGAGTGTCAAGTTTCTTCCGTTATTTAACCGTCTTAACGGTGACGTTTGAGTTTTTCGCTTGGCATTAATTAATGCTACATATAAATGCAATAACAACTATTTTTATATTGTTTGAGCGCAATGCAGCGCCGCCGCCGCGCAGGTTTTTGCAAAACAAAGTTCTGGGTGGTGCTGTTATTGTGCGGGCTGTCGGGTTGTGTAATCTGGCGTATTGCTTACCATCAGGCAAACGACCAGCACGACTCGTCTTCAGTTACATAAAAAAAAAAATGACATTTGCGATTAAATAGGTTAATAAAAATATATATAAAATTAAATAATAATTTTAAATTGGCGTCAATTTTCTTACTCTTACCTCGATAGTTTTTACCACACTTCGCGAATATTCAGCAAATTTGTGTTTCGTAACATGTCACAAAAGTAATATTCAATGTATCATCATATTACATAATAGTTAGTTTTCTTTGATATTACGGCATGGCATTACAGCTGTTTCACAAGTTAAATATCAGTTATCGAACACTCGATAGCACGAACGTCTTTTATTCGATAACTAAAAAGTTCTTTATCTATCCCATTACGGCTCAAATGATCAGCACTAAACGTCGATGTGTAAATGTATCACTACTATACACTACAATGGACATGTTCCGTTGCGGGCTAGGCTTAAAGGACCGTGTTAACAATTTTGTCAATTGTTAGTGTTATTCTAAAATGTAAAGGTAAGGGTCGAATGGCCGGTATAACGGTGGTCTAAAAGTTAATTGTAGGTAAATGTTCCAAAATCCCTCGAGCTGTCCTAGATTTGGTAAACAGCTTTTAGCGCCTCGATAATTAAATGTTAAACAAGTTTTGAAATACCTAACAGTTTTGAAGCTAATAAGGTCAATCTTATTTTCTACTAGCCGGTACCCGCGACTCCATCTGCGTAGAATTCAGTTTATAGCTGTTTTCTAAAGTATTGCACCTTTTAGGCACGTTTGAAGTAAAAAAACAAGATTTATATATTGAAGAGCCCCTCTGTATTGGCCGTCATGTCATGCCACTAATCCTTTACGTAGCGGCGTCCGGTTTACCCGGTTTTCGGTAACACGGCACCCGGATTAAAATGCATTCGCGCGGTCGTGTTAGTTTAAATTTTCGGATACATGACCCGGGTCAATCAAAATATTTACCGGTTTTAGCTGACGGCAGGTAAATGTTATTCGACGTGGAAATGCTCTTTTGAATATTTTACGAATGTTGATTTTAGATTTGAAAGTCGCGGAAAGCCTAAAATGCTTTGTCAACGAATTGTAGGTTTTATTAGGAATGAGTTATATGTACACGCCCAGTTATCGTTTCTTTATATTTTTTTGAGCGAATGGTAGTTTTGCATAGAGCTCATTCTTTCATCATGATAAAAGCAAACTTGGACCACGTGTAGACTGGTACAAAACGATATAGCATAATATTTTCCGTTTATAAAAAAAACAAAATTATTATTATTAATTTTATTTTTTCATGGAGTTGAGAGATGATACGAGCAAGGCGTTCGCCTGATGGTAAGCGCCACGCCTGTCCATAACAATTGCAATGCCACCTTGAACTTTAAATACCATAAAAAGCACTGCGTAGTACTGCATTACGCTCATCCCCCGAGACATCAGATATTAAGTCTTATAAAATAAATAAATAATACAATTATATACATTAAATTTATGTACCTAATAAAATATCAAACAATTTCAAAACTTAACACATGTATAGCAGGCAATCTGATAAATCCAACGCACTCATACTTCACAAGTACAATTTTCTCTACAATACAGTTGAAAAATGGTCCCTATTGTCTCGCAAGGTGACCGAAACACTTTCGACGGGCTCTGAATTTCAGTGCAGGCTCTTTATTTCAGTGCAGATCTGAATTTCAGTAGTTTCACAGCCGTATTGGAGCCAGTGGGACGGAAAATCACGTTGGTAAAAATTCGGATGACGTCGTGTTATGTATAGTTGTATTGTTCAAAAATGGGATTGTAGTCAGTTGAATTTATGTTACTGGAGGTGAATACATAAATTGCATGTTACTTTGGCAAGAAAATAAATTGTGAGGATGTGTTGGTTTAGTTTTTTAAAACAAATGTGTATAGGTTCCGGGCCACCTATTTTAATCAACTTCAAAACAGGTAGGTTCTCAATTCGATAGCTTTTTTTATTATTTATAGGATTGCGTTTGACCGCTATCTCACCTCTTGTTAAGCGACAATGCGGTCGAAGATGTAGCACGCTCGCCTAGAAGAAACCTGTTCACTCTAATGTTTGTTACCTCAGAACTCCGTCATTTATAAACTGAATTGAAAAATTCTTTGCGTTAGGTTCAGTATAGCTTCAACATGATCCCATATAAATGTCATGGATATTCGACATTGGACTTCGAAGATACGTCTGAATTAAATTTCATTCCTTAATCCTCTGCTCTGGTTTCACAATAAATAGAAAAGTATATACACTACTACTGATTTGGTTTTCCTGTTGTATTTGTCATTGTAATCTTATTCTACGCCCTACTATGCTTTATGTTACGGTTTGGCTTCTAACAGTTTACCGCCTGAGTCATCCTGAAAAATATATTCCTCAATAAGAAAAAGCCAACCTTCGGTCACGGCTCACGTACCCGATATTGCCACTAGCCAAAATCTACTTCTATACTCAAAATAACAAACATTGCTCATTCTCTTCCGAGCCTCGGAAGTGGATATACCGCCGTAGTTTGCGGCCTAACTGCGCTGCAGACGTCTCCGAGATTACGTGTGATGGAATGAGCCATCCTACACGTGGGGAGTTGAAAGGTACGTGTGTAAGGCAGTGAGAGGTTTACTCGAGATTAGACGGAGAAACTACTAAAGTAACTACAGTTGTAACAAGACAAAAGGCTTCGGAAGACATTGTGTTAAGCTCGCCTAGCTGGCGTGGAATGCTTAGATCGAATTGAACAAACTTACAAATCGATTTTTAATCGTTTATTTTGGCCTCTATTTTTTTTAATTGGTAACTGGGCCTGATGGAAAGCGAAGATGCGGCCTAAGATGGAGCACGCTTGCCCATGAGATGCCCATGAGATGAGCAGTTCGCATGATAAAGGAATCATCCGGATGATATCTCGCCTGATGTTATGAAAGGAAGTGGATGAAGATGGAGCACAAAGATCTAGAAGTAAAAGGTAATTGAGCGACTGATTATTTCGTAGGAAGTAGGTCTGTTGACGGCCTTATCCGGTGGTTGGTATTATACCATTTTTACGATATATTATCGCGTAGATAAAAAAAATTACATCATTTGTTATTTTTTTTGTTAATTTCTGTGTGACATGGTAGGGTAGGAAAACAGCATGTAGATATATACATACTTCACTATATCGCTCATGTAACTATACCGCTATCTTTCTTAGAGAAAGAGACCCAACACATTTTTTGTCAATTACATGATATATTCTTAGTACAACATTTTGTAAACGAAATATTACTGATACGAACTGACTAGTGAATTGCGAGATCTAGAATCTGCGACCAACCTGAGCATTCACCTATAATGTTGCGTTACAGCGCACGGTAAAATCGGGTGGAAAAGCTTGTACTGTGCTGCAGTAGCGTATAGTTCTGCTCCCTGTACTGAATACTAGAACGTTCCTTACGTAACATGTAACATCAATCGTTACCAGGTATTTTCCAGCTCTTAAACTAACAATAAAGGTTTATTAATCACGCATTACCATAAAGCAATAATTCTATCTAAGTTATATGAATCACGGTTGTTTGCAACATATCAAAATGGCGACATCAGGCGTCATTTGCACAATTTATTGCGTTCCAAATTCGAATATATCAATGATTCGCGGATTCGTTCATCATTCCCACAATTAAGAGAACCGTGGATATGGAACAGTAGATATGTATCACATATAACTCGTTAGTGATGAGTTATTAAGCATTTGTACGTATGATCTAGTTTTGCAGATCCAATTTATTTTACATTTAGATATATTACGACCAACGCCCTTCGCGTGAAATCTTTAATACAATATAGATGTGTAAAGGCCCATTTACGCGATGCAAGTTTTTTTCTGGACAATAATGGTAAAGTAACAATTAACTTGTACAGTCAGCTGCGCTGATATGTATACCCTCTTATTTTTCAGAATGCGGTATACAATTTATTAAAATTATGTATAAATTCCCGACCTCGACCCCATCAAAACTTGGGAGTGCATAGACGGTGCAAGCTTGCCGGTTGTATACCATAATGGTAACTGGAAAACTTGCCCTGTCTAAATGGGCTTTTTTGTCAAAGTCTATGCGGCCGTATGCAGTACCTAACCAATTTTAATTTCGATTTGCTCCAAAAAACATCACTTATGGATACATATGTGATTGTTGGGTGCTCTGCTTTTTGATCTTCAATAAAAACCTTTTATTTCTTATATTCTTGCTTTAATTACCTTTTACAACACAAAACTACATCTTAACTTATGAGAACGCCATGACAGAGAGAACATAGAGTAAATCAAATCTTAAGTCTAGGGATGGGACTAAACGATAGTGATGTGCATTGCACCTATCTCAACACTCTCCCTCAATGCACATCTTAATTAATTAATACCTAATTCGCACACAAAGTTACTAAACTGATTTTTAGGTAAGGGCTTAGTTAACACATCTGCCAATTGAAATTTAGTATTAACATATTTTACAATTATCAGACCTTCCTCTACTTTTTGTTTTACAAAATTATATTTGATATCCATATGTTTTAATCGCTTTTGGTCAGGATTTTTTACAGTTTTTATCGCACTTTGGTTGTCCTCATACACAATAACATTTTTGAACTCTACATTTAAATCTACCAACAATTTTACAAGCCAACATGCTTCTACTACTGATTCACACAAAGAAACTAATTCTGCCTCTGTTGTACTGAGTGCTACAGTTGTTTGTTTTTTAGATCTCCATACAATGGTATTATTAAATAATTTGAATACATATCCGGTAGTTGACTTTCTATCATTATCTCTTGCCCAGTCGGCATCTGCATATCCAATTAAAGGTGTTACAGAATTACAATCATTTTTAGTATATGTTAAAGTATAGTGTACAGTTTGTTTTACATATCTTAGTACTCTTTTCAAAGCTTTCCATAAATTTTCACTTGGTTTTGATTGAAATCTACTCAAATAACATACTGCTGTAGCTAGATCAGGTCTTGAACCTACTGTTGCATACATCAATGACCCTATTAAAGATCTACATTGTAACTCATAACTCATATCAATAACTGAATCTTCATCATATTTGAAGTTTACATCCATAGGTGTATCATTACCTTTACAATTTTCCATTTCATATTTTCTTAGTATACTTTCTAAATATTTAGTTTGATTGATTTGTATTTGAGCCGGGTGTGTTTTAATTGAGATTCCTAAGTAGTTTAAGTTATTAGAACCCATATCCTTCATTCTAAATTTGGATGCAAGAAAACCTTTTAATTTATCTATTTTAGTTTTGTCATTTCCCATTATCAAAAGATCATCGACATACAATGTTAAGTAAATATCCCCCATACTGTATAAGCAATAGTCATTTTCTGATCGTTTAAATCCATATCCCGTTATAGTCTCATTGAACTTCTCATACCAATATTTTGGTGATTTCTTCAAACCGTATAATGATTTTGTTAACTTTAATACTTGTCCTTCTGGTAAATCTAGTCCTTGCGGTGGTTTCAGATAAACATCTTCTTTTATGTCTCCATATAAAAATGCTCCCTTCACATCCATTTGATGTAATTCATATTCTCTACAAGCTGCGACTGACAACAAAACTCTTAAGGTTTGTAACTTCAAAACAGGTGAATAAATATCTTCAAGTTGATCTTTCTGTTGAAATCCACGTTCTACTAGTCTTGCCTTACATATTTCTTGTTCTCCTACATTTTTCTTTGCAAAAACCCACTTACTATCCAATAACTTATCTTTTTCTGGTTTAGGTACAATTTTCCATGTTTCACTCTCTTCCAGGACTTTAAATTCTTCTTTAATTGCATTCTTCCAATCTTGTTTATCACTTCTTTCTTCTATTTCCTCAAAGCATACAGGTACATCCTCCTGATTTGCTGAAAGTAGTGCATATAATGCTTCGTCATCTTCCTCTAGGTTAATTATATAATCTTTATGCCATTTTGGTTGCTGAATTCTTCTCTTAGCCCTTGCACTTCTAGCACTTTCTTGCCGCTGTCCTTTTAATGTTATTATTTGCCTCTGGTTTAACTCTTGGTTGGGACTATTTTCTATTTCTTGTTCTTCTATTTGCAGTTCTCTTCTTTCTTCTTCATTTCTTTCTTCATAATAATTTCCTTCTTCTGGTCTTATTTCTTCATCACGATTTTCTCCTTCAATTTCCTTTTCAATTCTTCTATTATCTTCTATAAAATCTCCCCTCTCTGTAGGTAAGTATAATATTCTGTCTTCTTTTGTTCTTTCATCAAACACCACATTTCTTGCGTTAACTACTTTTTGTGTTTCCATATCATATAGTCTATATCCTGACGTAGTATATCCAATCATTATCATTTTTCTCCCTGTATTATCAAATTTCCTTCTTTGTTCCTTTGGTATATGATTATATGCAGTGCACCCGAATACTCGCATATTTGACACATCTGGTTTTCTACCGGTCCACATTTCGCTGGCCGTAACTTCTCTACCTACTGAAGGACTTCTATTTGTAACATACGCTGCATATAGCACGGCATCTCCCCAAAATTGTTTATCTAAACTCGACTCCAATAAAATTGTTCTAGCCTTTTCAATCAAGGTTCGGTTCATTCGTTCGGCAACACCATTCATTTCCGGATTGTATGGTACAGTATAATGCATTTGTATTCCTTCCTTAGCACAAAATCTTTGAAATTCATTTGAGATGTACTCCCTTCCATTATCTGAGTGTAGTTTTAGCAAGTTTGTATTGAAATGGTTTGTTGCATAATAATAATAATCTTTAAACTTATCAAAAACCTCAGATTTGTTTTTAATTAAATATACAATGACAAAATGAGTAAAGTCATCTATAAATGTCACAAATTACCTATCATCCTCTCTCCCTGAAGGGGTGATTGGCCCACAAACATCTGTGTGTACAAGTTCTAATGGTTTTCTTGCCCTATATCCTTGTTTATTAAAAGGTTGTCTTGTCATTTTGCTTAAAAGACATGGTTCACATAAATTATGTTCAATTCTATTATTTTTCAAATCACCCAATCCAGTTACCAAATTTTTTTGTACCAAAATGTTTATGTTTTTCATACCTAAGTGGCCAAAACGCCTGTGCCACAGATTTACTGAACTGTTATTATCATTTGTCACAGAATAATTACAACTTTGAAGTACAATTACCATTTCTATAGTATACAAGTTACCATCAGCATTTCCTATCATTAGCAAATAATTTTTATTGTAAATTCTTACCTTCCCTCTACAAAATGATACTTCCAGACCGCTGGATTCCATTTTAGATACAGACAACAAGTTTTTTCTGAGCTCTGGAACATAATACACATTTTTGATAGTACAATTTGTTTCTTTTTTACCAACAAAGCATTTTACATTTATATTACCTACTCCGAAGGCTTGCAATGTTATTCCATTCTTTGCTGCAGAAATATTTTTTGGTTGTTTTAGTTCCAAATAGTCCACAAAATAGTCTTTTGTATTTACCAAGTGGTCAGAACACCCTGAATCGACACACCACACTATATTTTCATTTTTATAAATATTAGCCTCACTGTCCTCATTCTCACATTGAAACGCATAGTTACCCTTCTCCGCACTATAAGCTTGACGCTCTCTCCCTTGACCTTGCCTGTAGTTACCTCCCTGTGCTTGATTATAACCTCTTCCTCCTGCTCCCTGCATGTGACCTCGTCCTCGATTCACCATCCCTTGAATATATCCTCTACCTTGTGTATAGTCTCGTCCTTGTCTTGAGTTATTATTATAACCTCTACCATGTTGTTGATTATTTGTCCGGCCTTGTCTACATTGAAATCTTTTATATCCTTGTTTACCACAATTATAGCATAAAAATGCGTTAGTAGATTGGGAATTATTATCCACCACACTATGTTTCTTCTTCTTCTCCTCTTCTCCTAACAATCTGGTTTTGACAAAATCATATTTTAAGTCGGTCACTGTTTCTAATGCGGTTACTATTCCCTCATAGGAAGGTGGCATTGACAACAACAAATAGTTCACCTGTTCTTCTTCGTTCAATGCTGCATCAGCCTCCTTGAGCTCGGAGAACATTTCCTCTAATATGGTAAAATGTTGTGACAGAGATTGCTTTTCAACATATTTTGTGTCTAACAATCTTCTACGTATGAATAGTTTACTTCTCACTCCTTTCTTTTTGAAGCAATTTTCCAAACTTTCTAACATGGCGAATGCCGAATCCTTTTTAATATATTCAATGTGACTGTCGGCCACCCCAGCGATGAGTATCGCCTGCGCCTTCGCCTCGCTGTTGGCATTTTCCTCACTTAGGTGAAACTTTTTGTCTTGAACTGCAGATAGTACTCCATTTTCCTTTAATATACTTTTGATTCTAAATGTCCACGTGTTGAAATTCTCGCCGGCAAATTGCGCCACGGGAAAACGTTCCCTGGAACTCATCTTCAACTCCAAAACGGTAATAACCACGCTCTGCTACCACTGTTGGGTGCTCTGCTTTTTGATCTTCAATAAAAACCTTTTATTTCTTATATTCTTGCTTTAATTACCTTTTACAACACAAAACTACATCTTAACTTATGAGAACGCCATGACAGAGAGAACATAGAGTAAATCAAATCTTAAGTCTAGGGATGGGACTAAACGATAGTGATGTGCATTGCACCTATCTCAACAGTGATATTATATCTATACTGTCTAGTGTTGCCAGGTGACCGGATTTGCGCAGGACGTCGCGATTTTTAAGTGTCTGGTGACACGTCGCGATTCACTTTTGATCGGGACGCCAAATATCCAGTTTTTTCACTGACTTCTTTAGTGTGTACTTTATACGATAGTTTTGATAAAAGAAGGCACAAACTTAATATATAACAGAGTTTTATTTGTTCTATCATTAAAAAAACTGACTATCCGTGATAAATATATACGCTGATTCAATAAAACCAGTACTCTCTTGTAATAAATAAAAATATAAATAAAATAAAAGTAACTCTTTCGTAGCCATTGCTGTTGTCCCGATTTGAAAACAAAAATCACGATTGTTGTAACCTTCCATTCCGGAATTTGACACAATGAACCTGGCAACACTAATACTGTCGTCCTAGTTATGAGCGCCGCGTATCCAAAGGAATCCCTCAGGCTATGCGACACTTTCATCTTGTACAGCAATCTATGAGATCATAGCACAGTTAGTAAATTGCCTTCATATATGGATGTTTGACAAATTGTTAGTTGTTGTTTTATTTGGAGTATTAGAGTTTAGGTATCTACTAACAGCGCAGTTTTATCCTCCTGGAAAAAAAACAATGATAAAAAGTTTACTATAGCCTATTCCAGGACCTTATCTATGATTCTTAACAATCCTATCAAAATCTGCTCAGTAATTTGTTGTTGTTTTTGTGCCAAATAAATGGTTTTTCTTTTCTTTCTAATTTTTGATTGAGGAAGAAACACCCATCACCATACATTTTTGCATTTGTAATGTGTAAATAGGAATAGGAAAGTAGGTTAGTAGGATTATTATAAAATAACCGGTATGTTTTTTTCAGGTATGTACATATGACTTCTACGAAAAAGCGGAGGAAAGATTCTACAAATTCGTTTTCCGTAAGTTTAGTATTTCAATAATAGTAATGATACGAAAGCAATGCGCATAAATATGACAAAATGGCGACGTAAAAAGAATTATGGCTGTTATTAATTTTTTCACTTATCTAACAAAAGTGTGGCAATTCCAAACAGCCAGGTCGTCAATACAAACGCTAGTTCCAAATTCAAATATTCCCCTGCAATTCAATACAAGTTCTATCTTCAAATCAATCAGAACAATGCATTCATGTGCAAATATCCGAACGCAGCGCGCGCAAATACTCAAAATGGCGTCTTGTGTACATTTCTATTTTCCGTCGAAGGTTCGAGATAAATCGGCGATCTTAGACGAGAGCCGAGCAATCGATTCGGCAATAAATTTGGAATCAATCTAGACTAGAGCCCGGCTGAGTGCTCAGGTGACTGGAGACTGGAAGACACGTTGCCAGATTTTGTGTTGAAGCTGTGGATATTTTTGATGGTGTTGCCAGAAAGTCGAACACAATTTTTATGTCAATATAATTCAAGGATATAGTGAACGAGTGCGGCTTAGTCGGAGCACGTGTGACTTTCAATCCGACGCACCAGAAATCGAATCCGCTGGCCCCGCACCACTGACTTTCTTAAGTTATGTGCGGATTTACCACTCGCTTTAAAATGGTGAAAAAAATATCGTGAGGAAACTGGCATGTCCAAAAATTCACTAACCCGCACTGGGCCAGAGCGTGGCAAATTATGACTTATACTTTCTCAATGATCGAAGGCCCGTGTCCCAGCAGTTGGAACGAGATGGGCTGATGATGATGATTTCAAGGAAAATAAATAAACTATGATATTTTTTTAACGAAGGCGATCCCTTTGCTGGGAAAAGGTCTCCCTTATCTCTCCATGGATCTCTATCCAAGACAATAATAATAATTAAAAAAAGTACTTTCTTCGGGTAATTATAGAATGTCTTTTTATAAGAAGTTCTAATTAGAACTAATTTAGTGCACTACTATACTACTTTCATACGCTAATTTAGTAATTAGGTATCTCTTTTTTGTTTGAATATACGACTACAAATAGCTGACAAAACTTAATTTTGGACGAATTGAATTACGTCTACCCAATTAGAAAAAATAATGAAGTTAATTTTCAAAGTAAAAAAACTTTCCAATTAGCTTTATTGAAGTTGGATACAGTAACGAAGCAATAAGGCGTTATATTAGAAATGCTTCAGTTGGTATCGTTAGAATACCTATCTGACAATTTCTTACAAAATATCGCTTATAATCTCCTCGTGGCAGGTCTTTCGTATGCAGGAGGCCGTCTGTGTAGGTACCAAAGTTTTGCCAATTATTATGCTGTCAAGCAGTAGTGCGCAAGCATTATTGTGTTCCAGTTTGTAGGGCATTGTAGCCATCGAAATTTACCATATGAGACTCAATATCTGATGTCTCGGGGTAATGAGAGCAATGCAGTGCTACGCAGTGCTTATTATGTTGTTAAAAGTTTTGGATGGCACTGCAATTATTATGGACAGGCGTGACGGTTACTATCAGGCGAACGACTTCCTCGTCTCATCACGTAGATGCTAAAACTTATTAATTTTGTAAAGTAAGTCTAATGGTATGGCTCACGCTCGTTATGCTTAAAATGTTTCTTAGCGTGAGGACCTGTAATTATCTTTCCTATATATACGAGTAGACCAACTAACTACGATGTAATATATAGGTAATAAATATTTAATAAAACGGCTAGGACTGACTTAGAATTAGTCGATCTCGGTTTCGAGCATGTCCGATACTCTTCATCAGGGGCGAGTTTACGCTGCGAGATCGCGGCGACCACTGGCGGTGGCGGTGGCGGTATCGAGATGACGCGCGGGCGGCCGCCCGCTCCGCACGACGCGAGGTGGCGTCGGCGGCGCCTGCGGGGAGCGCCACGCGCCTCTCGCGCGCTGTCGTGTTGCAATGAATCAAACTCACGAAAACTTTCATACTATAATACATAGATCTTTGTAAATATTTAATAAAACGGCTAGGACTCACGTAGTTTGTCGAATTAGTCGACCTAGGTTTGGTGGCGACCACGGACCGGAAGGCGGAGCGTAGGACGTCCCCCCACAAGGTGGACGAACGACCTGGTAAGAGTCGCGGGGAGCCGCTGGATGCATACAGCGAGCAACCGCTCGTTGTGGCGATCTATGGGGGAGGCCTATGTTTAGCAGTGGACGTCTTCCGGCTGATGATGATGATGATGACATAGATCTTCCTCTCAATAACAAAAATAAAATAAAAACGTTTGGATTCATTAAACCCTCTGACACTTACAAAACAACGCTTATAATATGCCCTTGAAACGTCATCACTATCAAGCCACCCACGAAATAACAGAGAAGTTTGTAATTATTTCAGCGGCAGTAGAAAAACAATTTAATTCATTGCAAGCTCTCGATCGGCCAAGATACCGTCGTTGTCTCTCCATCGCCCATTCTTGTTTTCTGGCGCGCGTCCAATTCCTGAAAAACAATTAATACTGAGAGAGGCTCTCGTACTGTTTCGCTGCGACATTTTTTAAATTTTTAAAAGTGATTGTATAAAATTTACATTGTTTTAGAAAGCGATATTGTTTTAATACCAAGGCTTCTTTAAATTGCTTGCAAATTAATAAACTTGAGATGGTGTGTTTTATGTACAATTATGTTTTAAACAATCAGGCTGGAGTACCCGTAGGTATTAGAAGGTGAATTCTCGTGAGACTGACGACTTCTTTGACATTGAATATTTTTGAAGTGGAGACGAAGCCTCTCACGAAATAAGTTTGACTTGACTTTGATCTGGAACTTAATTGAAATGCTTGTTTATGAGTTTTCTTATAGCTCATGCTTAAATAGAATGATATGATGAAAATATACAAAACTATGTTTAACTTCATCAGTTATTTGTATTCTGTGGTACTATACATACGTAGTTTGTCACGTGTACCTAACACGTGACAAATAAACAAAGCCATGCCGTCAAGCGAACTAGTCGTGTTTCGGGATGATGTTCGGTGAACCATCGGGGAGACGGGTCTGAGCAGCCGATCAACTGCCGTCTATCTCTAGATCTATGTGCTCCATCTTAGGCCACATCATCGCTTCACATCAGGTGAGATAGTGGCCAAACATAGATCAATTAAGCGTAAAAAAAAACGTGATATATGTGTGAAATATTGGGTCCATCACGAAAAAATAATGCAAATATTTTAGCCAACGAGGTAATTGCTCCGGTGGCTCATTTGGTTAAAGCGCTTTCTGTAATAAAAGAAGAGGCCCTAGATTAAGTCTCACTTGGAAAAGATTTTGCATACTCAAAAATGTATTACATTTTTGCTATTTATTCCTAAACAGTATAGTAGCCACCATCACAATTTCCTCCATAAATAAAGTACCTAATCACTACGTTCTAGATAAATTGTTGACTCTTCGGTTAACAGAAACCATATATCTTCGATTGATTATTAGATAAGCTGGTCACTTCAGCAGCCAACGGCTTAAAAGGTCTCTGTGGTGTAGTGGTTGGGCAGGTTGACTTAAATCTCATACACCACTGAGGTTGCGGCTTCAATTCCCGCGACGGGACAAATGTTTGTGCACTGAATAAAAGCGCAAGCATTTGTTTCGTGTCTGGGTGTTGTGGGAACATGGTCCTCATAGTCCCTGGTTCCCTAGATACAGAAAATCCTAGTTAGAGGCCTGGGGCCTTACTCTGAAAAAGTACTCACGATTTTCGTTCTGTCGGATGAAAGGGACAGCGCTATGCAACAGGCATGAGAGTGTCTCTTTTAGTCCGCACGAACGAACGAACGAAAGCAACTCGGAGTTGGCCCCCAGAATCTATGGATGTGATAGTTGGACGTATTTATTTATTTGTTTCGTTTTTTTACTCAATTACCATGTGCTTCTTCTTTTTCTCTCGTGTGGGTGTGTGGCCAATCCTGGTGTCGAAGTTTTTAGACCGCCCGCATGCCTTCGACATGACTAAACAATTACCGACGACTACCGACGGTTTAACATGCCCTCCTAAGCACAGTAGCGCTCAGATGTAAATACCACAAAAACAGTCACCCATCTAAGTTGTGACCGCTGCGAATGTTGCTTAACCTAACAGACCTGTTACAAACGGCTAGGTGAGCTACGCTACGAGCGCTGCATTACCATGACAGCCTATATGGTGTAGTGATTTGGCTGGTTGACTTAAATCTCACTACCAAGGTCATCCACTAAGGTTGCGGGTTCGATTCCCGTGACAACTAACAAATGTTTGTGCATAAAAAAGGGAATGCATTTGTTCCGTGTCTGGGAGTCGTGGGACCATGGCCCTCATAGTTTAAAGTACCCTAGATACAGGGATTCCTAGTTAGACCGTTGGACGTTAAAAAATATGTGCTATGACATCACGTCCCTTGTACCCTCACAGCTTCCGAACTAATTTATGGGCGGACGAAACCCAACATAATCCTCACAAAGTCCCACTTTCTTTGCATACCCTCACCGATAACATAAACAACAGTAACCCGTCTCCACCCCAACGGGGGGCGAAGACATTACATTACTCTGCACTTTGCTTTTGTCCGTGAAGATGACCCCCCATCTCTATAATAAATCACGCCGTGTCATTTAACCCGAATATGTATGAACATTGTGTTCCGGTGTCTATCAAAATGTCAGATATTTTATTCACGAATCGCTTTTCCAGTCGTAGAAGTGTGACGTTATTGCTGAAGTATCATTTTGTATTGTCATTGAAGTTGAAATTCATTTCGAACACGCCGTACTTGTTTTGAACAAGCTCTGTAGGGAGTAAATTGGTAGGTCGTAGGTGCTGAATATCAAAATCATCTGCCACAGTAGTGGCATTACTTCTTCTCCACTCAACATTCAGAGCTTCTTGATTGACTGATTGAACACAATGACAGTTTTGAAACTGTCATTGATTGAACTCCGTAAAATCGACATACAGAAACATTTGAAAATTAAAGTAATAATAAACTTTAAAGTTTAAAGTTCTTTATTCGATTTGGGTGTCACAGACGAGGCATCACACTTTTGAACTTTAACTATAATTACAATACGGTAATATAGTCAATATTACCGTAAAAAAAGTATCGGAAAATAATAACTAAATATAACTACTAATATGACACTTATGGTGGCTCTACATCAGTGTACGAGCAATTTAAATTTATGATTTGATAGCTTAAATCAGTAACGCTACTATAGTTATGAACAACAACAAAATCTTGTGCGGCACCTATTGGTTTTTATAAAAAAAAAAACAGTTTTTAGGCACGCACAAACATTTATTTTTTATTTCCACAATATTAAACACACGCTAGGGACTACTTTACGCACTTTACAGTATAAAAAATACTTTTGCAGCGATTCTACCTGACTGCTTATTCCAGGCTGACCGGCAGGCCGAGGGCCAGGTCCATAGTCAGGTCGCTTGAGATTAAGGAAAAAAGCCTTGAATTTTAGAATTTACCAGTTTATATAGGGAGGTATTGCTGACAGCGATTTAACTAGTGGTGGGGTTCGCCCCTAGGTCAGCAATATTGCGATGTGTAACAGTACGACATGGGCTGATGATGATAGTGCACAATCAATGGCAATCTCGAATAAGGCATGGCATCAATTAAGAGCGACCATCACGTTCTGGCGACCAAATTTGTACTAAGTGACACTTACGATAACTTGACTTACTAATGGCCTGTCAGAAGCGTTTAAAGACGTCTTTACAGTCAAAACATTTCATATGAATTTAGGAAATTTAATTACATATAAGTATTTTTACATGTAAGTGTGTCTTTAAATTAGGAGGCCGTCTGGGTAGGTATCACTGCTTTGCCAAGTAGTAGTGCGCAAGCTCGATTGTTAAAGAGCATTTTAGCCAGCGAAATTACTGGGCATTTGAGACTTATTATCTGATGTCTCGGGGTGATGAGCGCAATGCAGTGCTACGCATTACTTTTTTGGTATTCAAATGTTGGGTAGTATTGCAACAGTTAGGGGCAGGCGTGGCGCTTACCATCAGATGAACAACTTGCTCTTCCCATTACAGTTCAGCAGTCAGTTTCGTTCAGTTCCATAAAAGAAAAAAGAATATGAATTGTGGCGAATTTATCAATTCTATATTCAAATACCATCTATATGTATAGGTAAATAGAAATGACTAATATGAATCATTGTAAATATTTAGACAATAATGGCCAACTGACGTGCACTCACTTGCAAACACCCTCACAGGGTACTTGTACATACCCACTATGATAGCTTATAAGAACTTTGCTTTAATTTGACTTAAATAATATAATGTATGTACAATGATTGCAATAAATAAATAAATAAATAAATAAATAGAAATGAATGTTGGTATGTTTGTCCTCTATGCGTCCCTAAACCATTGACTCGATTGTGATGAAAATTGGGTCGGTTCTTCTGTGTACGCCTGCGAGGGTTTCTGGCGCAAAAAATCTGGCATTGCAATGCTTGCAGCCTACATAGGTACAGCTAGTCATTATTGTAATATTACCCCTATCCGTAAGCACATTCGCTGAAACCGACTCTTTCATAATTTAATTTTTATGTGCTCATTACGACCTGTTCAAATGTACATTATTCCCCTTAAACACAGCTACGTAAAGCTTCAGGATTAGTACAATTCATAATACAGTACAGTACGCGGCAGATTCCGGGAAACGGCAATTTTGTATGACCACAATGGAATGTAGCGGTTTACATATTATTATTCATATTGAATGTTGAAATTTAGTATTTATTTTGTGTTGAAACAAATGAAGTAATTTATACTTGTTACAAATGTTATTAGGTATTTTTTTAATTTATTGTATTTATTTATTTCAGGCAGTATTAAATTACAATGAAGTAAAATTAACAGAAGAATTTTTTATGTAACTGAATGACGAGAAGAGCTGGTCGTTTGTCTGATGGTAAGCAAAACGCCAGCCTATAACAATAACACCACCCAGAACTTTGTTGTGCAAAAACCTGCGCGGCGCTGCACTGCGCTCGTCACCCTGAGACAATTAGCTGTTGAGTCTCATAATGTCAAAGTCAAAGTCAAATATCATTTATTAAATAGGCACAAAAGTGCACTTTTAAAGGTCATAAACACATGATACAAATAAAATATGTTAAAAATTGTAACTTATGTTAACATGACTTTGAAAGAAAGGTGTTTACCCATTTCTATCCTATACTCAAATTGAAGTCTGAGTGCTGAAAAGAAATGAGAAAAGTGACTCTACCAGTGCTTCGGAAATACGCCCGCTAGAGAAGATAGCACCAAGAAACTCTGCGGGGATGTCTTTTTTTCAGCACAATTACGTATAAATTAGAATTAACAGAATGTCAAACAAGAAATGCGAGTGAGATGTCCCATAGTCATAGTATCAGTAACAGAAAAGTGTAAGTAAAATATAAGTAGGTGTGACAGTAGCAGTAGGAGTAACTAGAACAGACCAGTCCCCGCAAGCAGCACCCGTTCACGAGTATGACTTGTGGACCAGCCATCACCCCCCTCAACCATATTGGAGGGAAGGGAGTGACCCGACACACAGAGCCGCCGCAAGCAAAGATATTTGAGTGAGCATGACTGTAAAACCTAGTCACTTTCAACTCAAATACAATTTTTATAGCTTTATTTGAATGACTAACTAAATTAGACATCTCACATAGCATTGTACAATCCAAGAAGAAATAAAATATAAATATCATGCACACACTTATGTGTTAATCTTTATCATCATGGGGCTTACGGCATACAGGCCATGCATTTTTGTCATTAACATATTTATTGCCTTTTTCTACTTACTCATTCATTTAATGCCCAGTAGTCTCGCTGGCTACAATGCCAAACCGAAACACAGTAATGCTTGCGCACTACTACTTGGCGACTGAATAACTGGACAAAAATATAACACAATAACTAAGTATTTTATTACGCTACTACAAAACACATAAGGATTTGTTGTTTCTGCCTACTTTCTCTATGACGGCGGTAGACTACCCCTGTATCCCAGAAGTCCAGGGTAAGGAACATCTTCGCGTGTTCCGCTGGAACCTGGAGCGCGTAGGACTTGAAATCAGTGGTCCTTGTCTGCTCCAACCGTGAAAAACTCTCGTTGATGGGCTCCTCACGCGAACTCCGGAACATGCCTATTCCCTCGCGGAAGATCACTTCACTTAATAATCCACTTATACGCTTGTTAATTAGAATTATGCTTTTTTTATGTGCGCATAAAACATTCAAAGCAATTAAGCCATCGGCCCTTGTTGTTGTCTTAGGAAATCAATCGTTCGGCCATGTCGGAGGCCTTCGGGTGGTCTAAAAACTCTGACGCTAAGGTTGGCCACACACCCACATGAGAGAAGAAGAATATTCAAGGGATTATGCATCAATTTATAATTGAAATCCTTTTGGGCCAGTTTACCACTTATTATTGTTAAATAAGAGACTGGCTGGAGTCCTCTTTAAAGTTATATTAGCAAAATCAAAAATTTTTAGCTTTTTAAAACTCGTCCTCGCGGGTCACCTTTCCCCTAAGCCGAAAATTGAATGAAGATGCAAGGAACATTCCCCTTCTGCCAAGTAGCCAACTGGCACATAAAAAAACATTATATTGTCAAAAACAAACATTTTAATAAAAGTTCTATAAAAACGTTAAACGTTGTTTTTCTTTCTTTCTTTCAAAAACGCCTCTCACTTTCTTATCGCATCTTCAGAGTAGTGGTTCTTTTTCCGATACGGTGTCCGATTCATTGTAATAATTGACATTCATAAGCGCGTCTGTCATGACAAAACTGAATAAAGAACTTTTGAACTTTGAACATCGAGCTCCGGTTCATTCAATCGAAAGCTACACATTCAACTACAGGCTACACTCGCTCATAGCATTATAATACAGAGTACAAAGAGGAATACATAGCTTCTCGGTATGTTTTATGTTAAGCTATCTCCCACAAAAACTATTCCTAACTACCTCACAAAGGGAAAACTGAAACAGCCAAAAGTTTTATAAAACTTTTTACCGCGCCTCTATAACGAACGCCTGAGTGAAGCTAACTTGCCCAGAACTTGGCCAGCTGGTAAAATACTAAACTGATCTCTAAGAAGCTAGAGTAACTTAAGTAAAGAGTGGGGATGGGAGACACCGAGTTTTGATAAACTTGTGGTTATTGTACATGTTTTTCAAAACAAGAGTCCGTAACAGATTACAAAAATATTCTAATAACCATGTTCCCATGGATTTAAAATACATTGTCATCGAGTTGTGAGCAACCTTGAAAGTTTCAGCCGGATAGCTAATCGGGAAGTGTTCGAAATTTGGGTTACAAGATTCCGCCCGGAACGACAGACAGACAGACAAACCACGCCTAGCGCACTACGCAATGTAGGTACGAAGCTACAAGTACATAGCCGGACACCGAGGGCAGGTCCTGCGTCGTTATACGTGCCGCGTCAGAAGAGATAAGAGCTATGCGATGGAAAGAGAGGCGCTCTGTAGGTTAATATGACTGGTAGGTATGCAGCACTACGATCTGAATTGAATATTATTGCGTCATAGCAAGAGTCGCTATTTGTAAACAAACTAGAAGGCGAATTCATAAAAACGTGGTAAAATCTCACACTTCTCGTGAAACCTACTGTATCTCTATTCTATTTTTACTTGACTTAAAAACTACAAACTTGAACTGTGGCACGTGTATTCCTTTTTTATATCATTGAGTAACGAGACGAGCAGGTCATTCGCCTTATGGTAAGCAATATGCCTGCCCATAACAGATGTATCACCACCCAGAACATTGCGGTGGTTCCAAACCAGGCGCCTTTTATAAAAATACTTAGATATTACATATCTTATGTAGAAAGCGTGTTACTACATTATTTAATTAGTAAAATCATATATCGTTTATATATTTTTTAATAATTGATTAAGTATATATTTGACAAAAAGAGAATAATAATGTTTAAACTAACACGGTCACTGACATTAGAATTTGATTTAGATACAGTATATTAACCATGTATTTGTTATGTTTTGAGTTCTCAATATTTCGGCAATGTTTAAAACTCAAAACAAAACAATACATGGTAAATATTCCGTTTCTAAATCAAATTCTAGAGATATAAACTCAAAGCAAGTCAAATCGATCTAATCTACAAATCTTTACCGCAGAGTCTCTACCCTCACAGAAGACTACGTTAGCCTCTACGGTAGAGATTTTAAGTGCAACTGAATTCTTAATCCGCCAAGTTTGTGTAAGTCCAATATTTATGGCCGTTGTACATGTTTAATGGGAGAGCTGCGAGTGCTAATAAAGTGGCGTTTGTTATTCTTTTGACATTCGAAACGGAACTGTTTTGTAAGTGTTCCAATAATCTTTCTGATTCTGTCTTCGAAGTGATACTAATAGTTCTCCGTCAAAATAATGAAAAAGTAAACAAAAGATTGAGCTAGTGTGGCTCGGCGGGTACTCGTGCAAACCAATTTGACTTATAGGAGTTCGGTACCCACTCGGTCATCCATTACTGACTTTGAACCAACTCACCATTTCACAGACTTTTACAATTCACCTTTAACTTTTCATCAATTTTGGCTGTAATTAAAAATAACAAAACAAAGCGATTAAAACCAAAGAAACAAGCTGCGAATCGTAATATGGAAAACCTTTTTCATTGGACCATACATTTTACAATAGAACGGCTTTTCCACACAAAAGATCCAAAAATAGTCTTGCAACAAAAGACAAATTACAAAACCCTGACACAGCTTCTGTCAGTATTTCAATTTGCTTCGAACACTCGATAGAAAATTAGGCTAAGCTCGATATTTTCGATACACCAGTTTTTATCAGTATAAAAGCTTGTGAAAATTCAATTACAGCTCCAATAAACTTGTCAAATATCAACACGGGTACGAAGGGTAGGTAGGGGGGGGGGATGATCGACGGTCTGGGGCATTCTTTTTAAAGGTTTTTCTGAGTAAGTTAGAGCAAAGTTGAATGATCGTAACTTTTTCATTCTCTTTATTTCAATCATGCAATGCGATTGTGTCGCGGTCTGTTAGTCGGCTTCATGCGTTTTTTAATAATTGGAATGTCAGACATTGTTTGTAAAGTTATTTGAAAAATTGAAAACTGGTTTTGTTTTGCTTTTAAATAAATGAAATTGTTGTTCGAAAGAACTGCGAATTAATTAAAATATTTTTTCGAAAGCATTTTCCTTTTAATTTGCAATGATAGTATGTACTTATTATGTATGTGCATATAAAAATATATAAATAGCAACACATACATGGAGATATAAGCCAAGGAATTGTACGTCTTTTCGTATTATTTAGAAAACCAACAGTTTTGTTCGCCAGTCAATAAAAAAAGTCAGAGTACTTATTTTTTAAGAACTTAGGGATATTTGAATATCCGTCATCACCCTTTTAGAGGTTACATCAAAAGAGAAAGTTTTCAAAGAAGAATAATGGCGCCAACAAAATTATTAATTTCAACCCTTTCTAACAAATACGTCTACAAACAAAAAGTAAATAGGTAGAAGCTAATAAAAAATGCCTTCGCCAAAAACTCCATTTTACATCAAAAGGGATTTTAATGTTCGGAAGAATTCTTACTTATCTTGTATACCTACTTACAGAATATTTACCGCAGTATAGAAGCTTATGATGTCCTATTAATATACCTAACCATACCTACCATACCTACTACCATAACCTACTATTATAAATCCGAAAGTTTGTGAGGATGGAAGTGTGGATGTTTGTTACTCAATCCCGCAGAAAATTCTGTTCGGATTTTGATGAAATTTTATAATTAGGTACTTAAAACCTACATGCCATAGAACATAAAGAGTTGTATATCAATGACTCTTCTTGACACTTACTCTAAAATAACGAAACAGATTCATGAGAGAAACATGCCACAAGTCCAAAACCCACAAAATATCAAACATTAAACAAGCATTCGTTAATGCTTCATATAATTTTTTTTAACCTATTTGATCCCACTGCTGGGCAACACCTCCCCCATCTCCTTCCATGGATCTCTCTCCATTGCGATCTCAGGCCAGTCCCTCCGGAAAGCGTCCAAATTGTCCCGCCAATGGTTTCTGGGCCTTCCATATAAATATAATAAGAATTAATATCAAGCATTGCCAGCAGCTCTGGGGCCACGCATCGATTAATAGTGTACTTGCTGCGCCTCGCGGTTTCCCGGGATAAAAAAGTAGCCTGTGTGTTAATTCAGGATAAAAACTATCTCCATTCCGAATTTCATTTAAGCCCGTTGAGCTGTTACAGCGTGGTAGTAAGAAGAGTAAAGAAGTAACAAACGCACTTATATAGAAACTTTCGCATTTATTACATTAGTTTGATGGGATGATACTTTCCCTTTGTGACAGAAGTATATTGTATTGACAGCCTCTGTGGTGTAGTGGTTGGGCAGGTTGGCACAAATCTTTTACACCACTGAGGTTGCGGGTTCGATTCCCGCGACGGGACAAATGTTTGTGCACAGAAAAAAAAGCGCAAGCATTTGTTTCGTGTCTTGGTGCTGTAGGACCATGGTCCTCATAGTTCCTGGTTCCCTAGATACAGGGAATCCTAGTTAGGGGTCAGGATCTTTGTATGAGATCGTTGGGCGTTATTTATTTATTTTATTTATTTATATATTCCAGCAGGGCGAAATAGCCTGACTGTGGGCTTCTGTCTACCCAAAATGTCTAATCTTCGGTACTGTACTCTTATCTCTGTGTCTTGGACCAGTTTGCCTAATTGAGCAACAAACTCGGGAGTCCGATGAAGGCCCGGACATCCGGTCCTTCAGGCTTGCGAACATTCCCAATTTTATTATAAAAAACGGGCCCTACCCGTAAGGAATCTCGTTATCCTTCCAAGACTTGTTTTATTGAATTAAGGTGTTACTTTACCGAAATTTCGACGACGTTATGAAGATGAGGCGCGATCGAGCCTGTGTATTGTCGAAATTGGAGAAGGTTCAGAGATTATTGGCAATCGGCACCTGACTTTTAAGGTTAACTAGGTGCTCAGATTGTCAGAGAGTTTTTTATGGTATTTATTCGGCGTCCAGATGCTATTCAGATGGTCAAGGTAAATTTAACATGGTTAATAGCCTATAACTATGCTTACCTACATCCAATACAATACAATAATACTATATTTTAGCTTAATGGCATCCATGTAAGACACTGCCTCTCAATCACAAGTGCCTAAAATGTGTACCTATACTCATATATGTAATATGTAATTTTTTACCCCATGTACAGACGAGTCTTAATGCGTAACATTCATTATCATCATCATCATCATCATTTATATAAAATTCTTGTGTCACAATGTTAGTTACCTTATTCCTCCGAAACGGGTTTTCTGATTTTTACCAAATTTTATATGCATATTCAGTAGGTCTAAGAATTGGCTACTATCTATTTTTCATACCCCTAAGTGATAAGGGTTGTTCACCCTTAACATTTTTTTTAAATTTATATGGGAAAACCACGTTTGCCGGTCAGCTAGTGTAAGTATAATGCAATGTGCAACCTTATGATAGTAAATACATTCCATTCTATTTTATTCTACTGCACATCAAAAATACAAGGAAACTTACAAAAGAGTAAGCAAATAAAATTGTAGAATGAAAAACAATGTGCACTCTTGTCGCTCAAAATAATTTCTTCCAGTCAACTTCTTCTTATCTTCTCTCGTGTGGGCGTGTGGCTGATGGTTTTTTGACCGCCTTTAGGCCTCCAATATGGCCTAACGTATGTCCTAGGACAACAACCGGGACCGGTTTAACGTGCCCGTGTCAATACCACAAGCGGTCATCCAAGTTGTGGTCGCTGTGAACGTTGCTTAACCTAGAAGATATATTGCGAACGGCTAGGCGAGCTACGCTACGACCGCTAAATTTAATTATACAAAATAGTAATTAGCTTACGAAACTTAAAGATGGATATAATCGATAGAATCAGCATGAAATATAATGCTATTGGACAAAATATTGTCTTTACTAAACTTTGGTCTATGTGCAGTTTTTAAGATCACAAACTAGCGGAAGTCTTCCTATCAGTAATTTTAAACTACTTTGTGTTACCCTCTCCCTGCCGAAATTTGTTTCACAACTTGAACTGAATTTATTCACTAGCTCTGCTCTCACGCTCACGTCATTACTTTAAAGTTCGTACAAGACACGGCGAGTGTTCACTCGAACAAAACCAACTGCAGAACTGAAGTACAGTCATGTATTCTAGGTGTATAATGAATCGTTATGTGTCTACTATATTTCGTAACCTAAGGAGAGAGCAGCTTTGTCAGTTATTCTGCCGCCAAGCAGTAGTGCTCAAGCATTATTGTGAATCGGTTTGAGTGCTTCTTATGGTATTAAAAGTTCTAAGCGGTTCTGTAATTGTTATAGGCACGCGTGGCGCTTACCATCAGTCGAATGGCTTGCTCGTCTCATCACACAGATACGTAAAAAAGGCGAGATAAGATCTGGAACTGGAAGAACTATATAGACGGCTTACTTATATCCTTATTTATTTTTGATTTCGCTGTAATTTTACTGTTACTGTTACTGTTGGTGCAATTTTTTCCATTACTTGAAATGTATTGGAAAATGGTGTTTCATGGGATTTCCAAATTCAATAATGTCAATTATTACAAATTTGTGGTGAAGATGTTTTCGAAAATTTTCTGGTGTGTGATGATGTATGATGATGATGATGTGATGGTGTATCTTTTAAACATCACACAAACACATAATTATGTGTAAAATGACCCCTTCAATTCAATTCAATTCAAATTGTTTATTACTAGAATGTTGTATACAAAGATGACAAATAAAACTAATTCCTAACATTCTACCATGACAATGGTGTGCAATATTAACATAATTTCAATTAACATAATTAAATTTATTTCAAATTGTCAGATTATTATAGGTTGATTTTATCTGCCCTTTTATCGCTAATATGGAGTATTCCTAAATACATATGATAATACCTTTGAAATGTCTATGTATTTTTAGTTTAACAAGGTTTATGGAATGAAAATATGCGACCACCGGCCGGTGCTTTTCGTTTTATATTTCCGAAAAACTTTGATTCAGTTTTTCGCTTGACATTTATTAATAATTCATGTACCTACATATTCTAGAAATTATTTTTAGTTTGTTCAAAATTTTACGCCTATTAGGTCTATGTTTGGCCACTATCTCGCCTGATGTGAAGCGATGATGTGGCCTAAGATGGAGCACATAGATCTAGAGAGAGACGGCAGTTGAGCGGCTACTCAGACGCGTCTCCCCGATGGTTCACCGAACATCATCCCGAAACACGATTAGGTCGCTTGACGGCATGGCTTTGTTTGGTGGGTGGTATTACAACCACGGCCAGAACCTACCACTCCAAAGCGCGTAAGCGGGTTTCATCACGATGTTTTCCTTCACCGTTTTAGAGCGCAAAATACTTAAAAAAATGCAAAATTACTGCAATAAGGAATGGCCCATCATCGCAATGGACAGAGAGGCATGGAAAGCGGGAAGGGAGACCGATGCCCAGCAGACCGACGACGCAGGCTGATCCATTCATTCATGTTAAAAATTGCGTTATACTATTCCAATATCTATTGAATAAAAGTTAAATTGCTAGCCTAAATTTATTCACACGCTCAGTTCTCGCGCCCGTTTATCTTTACTTTATAGTTCATACACTGAACAAGACATGGTGAGTTAGTTCACTTGAATAAAACTATATCTTACACTCAAGAAGGAACTGCGTTAGTGTGTGTTAAGTTAGGGATACCATGTCTACGTGAAACAAGAATGGGAAAGAAATATAAGGAATTTCTTAATGTTTCAGCTTATATTCGTATATGTGTTCAGTGTTAAATTTTAATACTTTTAAAAGATTTAAAAAAGGGGCATCGCCGCAGTGATTCTTGGTGCAGTCTTCTCTAGCGGGCGTATTTCCATAGCACTGGTAGAAACAGTTTTCGCATTTCTTTTCTGGGCCCGGACGGAATGAATTAAACATGTAAAATGTCAATGAGCGAGCCTAGGTAGTGTATCTGTTTTATCTGACTTGAATTCTCACAAATTAATTATCAGCCCATCACGTTCCCACTGCTGTGATACGGGCCTTCTCTCATAGAGAGAGTATGGGCCATAATCTACCACGCTGGCCCAGTGCGGGTTGGTGGATATCTCATGTCCTTGAACTTTGTGATTAATTCTTGGATATGCCGGTTTCCTCACCATGTTCTTTTTTCACCGTTTTTAGAGCTAGTGTTAAATCTGCTCATAACGTAAGAAAGTCATTGGTGCGGGGCCAGAGGAATCAAACTCGGGTGTGTCGGATCGGAAATCGCATGTTTTCCCTCTGAGCCACACTCGCTCTATCTCAGAAATTGTCGATCATAAAAGTCTCGATCGACATAATCTTATTGTTAAACTTGTGTGCTACAATTAATTACAACAATACAAAAACAATATAACCGTCTTACCCCGAGGCAATATTTGCACCTGACAGGTTAATCGGTGGATTGATTTGCGACCATGAATCACTGATGTGGTACCTCACTATAATAATTGTCATTTCCTGAGTTAAATGAGACATGTGATATGTTGCTATAAGCAACTTGACAAAATAAGTGATAATAATAATACATTCATTTTCATTCTGGCAATAATACAGTTAACAAATTAAAAGTACTAAGTAAGTCGACCGCGTCGTCACTTTCCATCAGGTGAGACCTGTGGTCAAATGCTAGCCTATCAGGTAAAAAATAAGAAAAAAGTACCAGAGGCCCTTAAAATATATACCTTACAGACTATCATATATTTATTTATAAACACTTAAGCTACGATTAGGGAATTAATTTCGGCTTCACCTCCCTGTGTGCGCCGAAATACTTATGTCTATAATAATTCTCAGTTTCTAAATGAAGAATATAAAACTGATAAAAATCAGTGCACTTCGAATTCTATCTAAATGTCATGGACTGCATTGGAAAGGACTTCTACAAGTGCTTAACAGCTCTCAACTGTCCGGGACAAGAGAGATAAACGTTCCCCCTACCCAGGTAAAAATATCCGCAAGACTGAGAACTAGAAATCCCGTAGTCCCGTATACTAGAATTTTAAATAAAGTTATGGCATACGGATTGTTTGAAAGGTTCTCGAAGATTCTGGACATTCTGTAAGCTGGAGCTGGTTGTGCTAGTAAAGTTGGTGTCGTTTAGTATAAAAAATCAGACCTATGCTTGTTTACGTATGTAAGTATGTTGTAGATTATCTTGACTTCGTCTTCCGAGATTTATCTTTGACCATGTAGTAGCCCTGCTACGCCTCACCAGTCGCACAAGTATTCACAGTTGTAAAAGAAAGATATAGGCATCTCTTTCCTATACTGACTCGGTATCGTTACCCAGTTTCAAGCCCATTCTTGTCTGTGCGCGCGCACCGACTGCACAAGTGCACAATTCGACGAGCGCAGAATAAAACAAAATCATGCTGAAAGGAAGGCATGAAGAACAACAGAAGAAATGTGGTCAAGAAAATTGAAATATGAAGAGAATTTGCAAGAAACACGACAACGCCGCCGTAGTCAGCGGATCATTTGTTCCAGCGATTAAGATGACATTGCAATTTTAATCTCGTTGTATTCTTCGAGATAATATTCCGATCGTTGGCTAATTAGCTCGATCTCATAAGCTTATTGACACGTATTCGTGCCAAACAATTGCGTAACAGCACAGTGATCTAAGTACATTCCGTTCTTTATACGATGTTAACACATGCCTACCCACATTTTATTCATATTTAGCTCTTTATAGTACAACACAGAAATTCTGGCTGCCACATCATTCAATTATTGCCTCCTGAGTTTTTACTATAGTTGATTTTCATATTTACTGCGACTCCATCAGCATATTTATCAACTTTTAGTAAACGCCCGCGACTTCGTTTGCGTCGATATAAGTAATAAAATATAGCCCATATCACTAAGGGATAGTGTAGCTTTTTATCAGTGAAAGAATTTTCAAAGGTGAAGCTGATAAGTAGTTCCTACAAACGTAAATTTTTACAACTTTACCTCTTTCTAACATTAGTACCTATAGATATAGATGGATTTCAAAATTTCGAACCAATACATTGATTTGTATTGTGTTTTTGATAATAGATATCACTCCTATATAATAATATGTAGGTAAGTAAAAGCTTGATTGCATTTGTAAATTTCATTTGCAAAATATTAAATATTAATCTTCGTAGTGCCCCATCCCTGCCAACTTGCGTCGGGTGCGGGCGACCCGACGCAAGCGCCCCGACTCAAGGTCGTACTGACCGAGCCGAGCTGACTATATAAGTTCAATAATAACACCGCACTTACGTCTTATATTATATATATATTTTTTTGAAAATCTATGATAAGACGAGCATGTCGTTCGTCTGATGGTAAACGTCACGCCTACCCATAACAATTGCAGTGCCACTTAGAATCTTTAATCCCATAAAAAGTACTGCGCGAAAGTGCATTACGCTCATCACCCCTAGATATCAGATTTTGAAGTTTCATATGCTCAGTAATTTCACTGGCTGCAATGCCCTTCAAACCAGAACACAGTAATGCTTGAGCACTACTGCGTGGCGGCAGAATGACTGGTAAAGCGGTGATACCTACCCAAACGGCCTCCCGCATTCGGGAGACCTACTACGAGTGGATATAATACTTAGTTTGGGAATTATTAAGCCAAGACCTTTTCGTTACGGTGCACATTTCTGCCCTAGTACCCTTACCTTTTTGATGTGAATTTAGACGTTTCGTGTCAAAACAAAACCGCCAACATTTTTCGTTGTAGTACCTATATAGGTACCCATAAATTAACTATGATTTTGCGTAAAAACATATTCATCGACTGGTATCCCTAAAATGCATATAACCCTACCTAATAAAATGATAGGACGTTCCGTGTTGTCATTTAGCAGAAACATGCACTACAATTCGTATGGCTTATTTATTTATTTATTAAATTACAATTGTAAACTTACAGGCAAACCAAAGCGTTTACATTGTCATACCAAATACAAGACATTTAGAGATGCTACTAATAGGGTCAGCATTTATGTCAACATTTTGGACATCGTTCAATATTCGTTCGTTTGTTCGTTCGTATATATGATATTTATTCGTATGTATCGATAGTTATGATCTTTACACACAAACATCGGATATGAAATATTGCAAAAATCACTGGAAAACGTGATAAATGTTAATAAAATCAAGCCATAGATTACGAGACTGCGGACCACGAATATAAAATATATTCAATGAAACAAGAATTTAAGTAGGTACGAAACGTTATATTTGGGATATTTCGCTGTTTGACTTTTACAGTCCAAAATAGAACAAGTAACCATGTTTTAGTACGTCACCAATAAAATAACAATATCCAACCACATTTATAACACTTCACAAACGAATTAAATTTCCAAAAATATACTGTGAACTTATTTCATGAAAATATTATTTGACTCAACATTTAACTCACACAGACGGAAAATCTCAAAATGATCGCATACGCAACGTGAGATAGAATATTATTATGTGCCTCGTTCTCCCCTAACTATGTGATCATGCACAAATACAATACAATAACACTTTATTGCACACCAAAATAAACACAACAGCAAAAAAGAAAAAATAGGAAATAATAATGACAATATACATTAATTTGAGGTACAATGGGCGGCCTTATGGCTTAGAGCGATTTCTTCCAGACAACCATTGGATGGATAAAACAGGTATGAGAGACATCTCGTTCTGTTATTATTATTATCGTACTGACTGCTCTGGTATACTCTGTTTCAGAATAAATTCCGAATGAGTATCCGGAACGATCGTTTTCGGTACAAAAGTCTCTAACGCTAAAACAAGAAATACAGCATTTACTAGATATTAAAGTAGTAAGGAAATGCGTTCCGATTAGTGGGCAATTATATTTGATATTTTTATTTTGTATCAATACACTAAGAGTCTATAAAGTTTAGATTGGCTGGAAAAAAAAAAATAGTTTTTTATTATGTAGAACATTTCAGATGGACAAAGATATTTAAAGGATGACAAAGCTTATAACACAAGGTGGTTTCATGGCTAATATAGATAGATCTCCAAGAGGCATACTTTTTAGTTCCTATAAAAAGCAGTCATAGAAAGTACTTACGATTATTTAACCAACATTTCAAATGAATCAATTAGCTTACAATTGTTGAGTAGAAAATTAGTTATGTTGTTAGCCTTAGCGACGGCAAAGAACGTAAATACTATCACTGGCAAAAATCTCTAATATTAATACAGTAGTAGGTAGGTATATCATTATATCAGATTTGATAAATTGTTTATTGGTTATTGGTCGAGCTCAACCTGTTTGAAATTTACCATTTTCATCAGAAACAGTGCTTGCCCAGCCGCCACACAATAATTCCTTCCACCACGGCCGCTTCTAGTGTTGCCATAAGCGTCGATGTCATTCGGAAGACTGCCGATTAGCCTGACGATCAGCAGTTCTTTTATTCTTTTCACTAATGTCTATAACATACTGATGATAGACTCGACTTCCAATTTGTAAAATCGTTAATCTTGGAATATTATTCTTTTTTATTAAATTGCTAAAGTATTTTCTGTACATAAAATGAACCTGTTCATAATAAGAACCATACCTAATAAGAAATCAGTATTTTTTTCTACAACTTATCTTATTATTTGCTCGCAACATTGATTATACTCTCTGAACATCTACATGGTCAAAGATAAATCTCGGAAGACGAAGTCAAGATAATTAGATGATCAAACGAACTTACCTGAAGTGAAGTTCGATCTTAATTATCTTGACTTCGTCGAAGAGATTTAAGTTCCCTCCCTTCCCTTATTTATTATTTCAACCCTTACTGTCAATGTTGCTCTTTCTCTAAAAATAATGAGCTTGAAACTGGGTAACGATACCGAGTCAGTATAGGAAAGAGATGCCTATATCTTTCTTTTACAACTGTGAATACTTGTGCGACTGGTGAGGCGTAGCAGGGCTACTACATGGTCAAAGATAAATCTCTTCGACGAAGTCAAGATAATTAAGATCGAACTTCACTTCAGGTAAGTTCGTTTGATCATCTAATAAACTGTGACAAACATATCTAAGATCAGATCTAGGTTTATATGTATGTATGTAGGTACTCGTAGTAGGTATAATGCAGGTAAATATAATACGAATACTTTCGAGCGAGTGTGGCTCAGCGGGGACTCGTGCGCTTTTCGATCCGACGCACCTGGGTTCGAATCCCGACTCGGCCCTGCACCAATGACTTATAGTTAAGTGCAGATTTTGCACGCTCGCTCTAAAACGGTGAAGGAAAACATCGTGTTGAAGCCCGCTTACGCGCTATGGAGTGGTAGCTCTGGCCGTGGTTGTAATACCACCACCGAACAAAGCCATGCCGTCATACGACCTAGTCGTGTTTCGGGATGATGTTCGGTGAACCATCGGGGAGACGGGTCCCAGCAGCCGCTTAACTGCCGTCTCTCTCTAGATCTATGTGCTCCATCTTAGGCCACATCATCGCTTCACATCAGGCGAGATAGTGGCCAAACATGGATCTATTAAGCGTAAAAAAAAAATGTGCGACCGCGATTTTTTAATTTTAGAATTTGATCTGGAAACTGTGATTGATTGATTGATTGATAACACTTTATTGTACACCAAAAACATAACAAGAACAAATAGACATAGAACTTAAAAAATTAATTAGTACAATGGGCGGTCTTATCGCTAATAAGCGATCTCTTCCAGACAACTGTGATAAGTTTAATTCATTTATTGGTTCTAAAACAAACAGTTACGCTACATTTCAGAAGTGTTTTATAAATATCATCTACCCTCGTTAAATAATAATGATTTTTAAATAAGTAGTTGTATTGACTAAAATGTGATCGTAGGATAATGTGATTCAATTGCCATTCGTTTGCTGGACAGCGACTTAAAAGGTTGTCTTGTGAATAAATATTTGTATTTTCGCACTATAAAATATTTTATTAAATGTATTACATATTAGAACCTATACCACCGAAGTGAAACAGGGTAAAATGTTAGAGCTTGGCGTCTTAAAGCTAAAATGTACGCCAATAATATTGATAGAACATACTTTAGTACTGGATAAATCATAGCTGATCATACAGTTAACAGGGGCAGCGGCAGCGCTCCGAAAACAAAGGTGCTCTTAGGAGCTTTACTCTTGATTTATACTTTGCTTTATACCTTGCACTATGTCTTCAAGACATAGATAAAGATAATAAAGTCTATAAAGATAAAATAGCACACATCTATCTAATCTTAAAATAAAAAGAAAAAACTATCCTTTTTCCAAGACGTAACTGAAGCTTTCATTCTTCATTATAACCTTCTGTTACAAAAAGCAGAAGGTTATCAAATATAAACCTTGCTTTCACACAGTTTATTCGACCTGTCAACTGGCACATTAATACTCAAGTAATAAAGGCCAGTGCAGAAAGTTCCGCCACAGTGCAGGGAGCACAGTGGGGTGTCACCAGCGTGGAAGCGGATGTCGCCGTCGTCGCGTCGTCCGCACTCTGCGCTTCCGCGGTGATATCTGCCGTCTGCGCTTTGTGCGGCTTACGCACCCGTACTTGTTTTTACTGTAATCAAGTAAAATAGCATTTCGTATTATAGTCTAGACGATAATTTAGAAGAGTTTGAATACGTTTTGAGTAAAATAAAGATAGTTGTATTAGCTACAGAGGCGGGAAAGAGAGCGGTGTAGTATACGAGTAAATATACAAAAAAAATTGTATGTTAATCTATACTACCACTTATTTATGGGCGGGACACTTTCTCATTTCGATCTTAAGATTTAAAATCATCACCCAGGTGAAAATTTTTTTACAATAAGCATATGTATATGTTAAGTAACGCCAATAAATCAGAAACAGAACAATTGCTATGTAATTAGAAATAAAGCTATGATTAATAACATCCAATAGGTTATTTCCCGTAATTGATTACCTGAATGACTGTTTGACTTTCTCATATCGGAAATGGCTCTCTGAGAATATTCCACTGTGCCCCAGAGTTGTGAATTATTCGCGTCTATTATTACTGACAGCCAGCAACTTTTATTACCTGCCTCATTACCTTTTATACCGACGATGTAATTATATATTTATGTTATAAATTGGTCTTTCATTTACTTTGTGTTGCGAGGAAATATTATTTATACTACACCTGCTCGGAAAGTACCTTGATACTTTATCAAATTTACGGTAGAAAGTACGTCATTGCATATCGAACAAATATGCGGCGAGAAAACGCATCTGAGCGGGAGAGAAAAGTGTATGAAAATCCATTTCTTACGTGGTTTTTCTTTTTTAATTTTGGGTAAGACTATGCGCTGGTAACCTAAATATCAAAAGCCAAAAAGTTTTTACAGTGAGTTTTTATCTCCAAGTTCGCAAAATGAGACTGGCCACTAGCTGTGTGTTGGATGGTGTCAAACAATTTGAAAAAAGAACATCGCAAACATCTCAAATAAACATTAATGGAAAAAGTGTTACATTAAGCTTCACTAACTGCAACAATTTCAATATAAATTTCAATTAGTAAAGATTTAGTTTTTTATTTTCCTCGTAGGTGTAGTATAAAGCACTATGTATCACTCGAGAGAAAGTGCGATTCCCGATCTCGGGTGTTTTAAAGCCCTCGCCTACGGCTCGGGCTTCAAACGACATCCTCGACGGTAATCGGTCACTTTCTCCTCTCGGTGAACAATGTACTATTATATTTCCGTAATATAAAATAAACACTACAGTAATAGCGTATGGCAAAACCCCCAGAATATGTAGATAAAGTCAGAGTTCTTTTATGGAACTGAATGATGAGACGAGCAATTCGTTTGCCTGATGGTAAGCGCCACGCCTGCCCATAACAATTGCAGTGCCACCCAGAACTTTTAATACCTTAATAGGTACTCCAAAATATAAATCAGTACTAAGCGAATATTTAAACATATACGCAGTAGCTAAGCCCTTTCGAAGAAAACCGATGATCATTTAAAACCAAGAGTTGTCTCTATCTCATTACAGCTTTATACTCTGAAAATGTCAGCGAAATATGACACAATCAGCACACGCTGTGAAACGTCGAGTAAGCCGTCGTGTTGCGGTGTGACCTCGCGTCAGCAGCTTGGGACGTAGCAACAAGCGGAATATGAGCACAATCAGCGCTTTTCGCAGCACTCGCCGTATAATGAAACCAGTACAATACAATGTACAAAGAATTATGAATTAGTGATGTTCACTCAAGAAAACGTGCTCTTATACAGTCAATTATATATACCTATATTTAATTGACTGTGTAAAGGCAGGCTACATAAGGGAAGGTTGTATCGGCAGAACAAAAAGTAAATGATCACCAAGTTTAGTAAATGACCACCAAATCTTACCCGAATTGCCGGACCTCACTCTTCCGTGGTCCAACTCGCTCTTACCCCTAGAGTGTATATAAAAAGCGCGGAGCCAAAAGTTCGCAAAGTAGGTCTTGAATGAAGCGAGCCTACCAGGGCGAGTGGAGCGAAGGGTGGGGGGAGGTAGGTGGCGAGCAAAGTGGGCCGGCGACTTCCGCAGCGAAGCGAAGGTCAAGTAGGGGAAGCAACATGAAGGGGTGACGAGCGAGACTTCTGGTGGAGCCTACTTTGGTGATCATTTACTAATTTTTGTGATTATTTACTATTTTTGTGGTTATTAAATTTTTTTATTTGGTGATGTTTTTTTGATGATCATTTAAACATTTATGGGTTTACATTTTACTATATCTGGTGGTCAGTTAAAGATAAGCCCTATAAAAGTTAACGAAAGAACGAAGTGAGATAATTTCTATGGTGAGGAAACTTCCATGTGAAAAAACACTACTAAAACTAATTAACTCTATCTACTAGCGTAGCAGAACGTTGCATTGACGGGTCCATTTTATTGTTCTTGTTCATCTGGATATTTCAGTAAAATAATATTTTATATGAGAATAAGGCTCCAATCTCAGCGGTGGAAACGTAAGGTGCTGATGATAATGATCTATTATCTCATTTCATTATTTGAAGAACATGGATGTCTTTACCATCACAGAATATTGACTCTTCGCTGGGTCTAAAAATAACTCATAATATTTTTCACTGGAACCATATTATCAGCAATATTCCAAAAGATAAGAAATAAAATGAGGACATATTTTTTCACGACTGAAATATTCTCGCAATTTCTTTATGAAACTAAGTACAAGCAAATGAATTTATGGCGCTCGAAGCCGATACCGAATTCGGGGAACAAAATTTTAGCTCGTATATCATTGTACAAGTTAATTTCCCCATTTCTCCGAGTTTTCATATCTTTGGGTGTGATAGGTAGAACTTCACATAAATCAGCCCCAACAAAATAAATTAAAACACTGGCTTAAAAAGGATTTACATCCTTTGCCAATAAAACCTTCAAATAAAAAAGCGACGTCAACGAAACGGTGGTACTGGCTGGAAACGTTTTAGTGCCATGGTGAAAAAAAAGAAACGTCAATTGGCGATTTCCCGCCTCTTTCGCAAAGATGGCCGCCAATTCCTTTTGGCAAACGGTTCTTCACCAGAGACATGTTTAAGGCAACAAAATTCACTCCAATTAAATCCCTCTTTACCTCCAGAGGGTACTATTAATTAAACGCGGCCTTCGGTCCGTCCTCGAGTGCCGCCTCTCCTGCCACCGTCACTTGCGATAATCGCCTCCGAAATTATTCTCTTTGATTGTCTATGAAACGCTCACGCTTTGATTCATAATTGCTCAGGATTACGAGTGATTACCACCACTTGTGGATCAAAGAAGGTATGTAATGCGACCATTGTTCTGCTTCTAGATCAAACGGAGAGACTGATGTAACGTAATTAAGTGGATTGTGAAGTATCGACTTTTATTTTGTGAATCAGATTTATTCACGTCACGCTCGCTGAGATATCAGCACTCCGCGTCGATGCGACGCGTGGCTACAATTTGAGGTGCTTATATTTTTTCGTAGAGAATCGCGAATCAGCTTTGCTATTCATTGAGGCTGCTAGGATTACAGATACAGGTAGCGAACTGGTGCTGAGTTGAATTATTGTCTGAAAGTCAGACTGTATTAGCAGGCCTAGCGCACTCGTAGGTACGAAGCTTCAAGTACACAGCCGGACACCGACGGCGGGTCGCGCGTCGTTACATGTGCCGCGTCAGAAGAGATAAGAGCTATGCGATAGAAAGAGATGCGCTCTGTAGGTTAATATGACTGGTAGGTATTCAGCGCTACGCGAGCTGAATTGAATTTTATTGCGTCATAGCAAGAGTCGCTATTTGTTTAAATTTCTTTGCGGAGTGATGCTTCTGTCCCTTAGTATTCTGTGGTATTAGCCTCTTTTGTATATAGTATTCGTCAGGCAAAGACATGTGACATACGTCAACTCAGACTGGGCGTACGTAGTGTATGTACCTTTACTCTCTTTCTTTGGGAAAAGGCATTTGTCCCAGCAGAGAAGGGATCGAAAACTTATGCTTTGTGTTGTGTGCATCATCATCAGGTGTCATCAATAGAATTACTATTCTCAGTGGTCGTATTGAACATGGTACACGCATACAATATTTTTTTTTTTATGAATCTGAGTGATGAGACGAGCAAGTCATTTACCTAATAGTAAGCGCCACGCCTGCCCATAAGATGCATTGCCATCTAGAACTTTTAATAGCAAAAGCACTGCGTAGCACTGCATTGCGCTCATGACCCCGCAAAGCTGTATATAATATGTTTAGAAAGCTGTAATAACTGTATTAAGTTGGCATAGATTATTCAGTACTTCTTTCACAAAACTCAAAACATGTTTTGAGCCAACAAAGAAAAACGTGACCTTTTTATAAAACAATATTATAACATCCGCCGCGGCCTCGCCTTTATTGAATTCCACCATTGTAATGAAATATTGTTTGAACGAGCGCGCAGTTCATTAAAACTGCCTACACGAGCATTAACGTTGACCGCATCGGAGCTAACAGATCCACGGCCTATTTATTTACACAAAGAGAGTAGGATTCACAAAGCGTTCCGTTCCGTGGTGTGTTAAATGTAAGCCTGCGAGGGAACTGTTGCCAACTAGATAGATTTCAAAGTGAATATCAGTTCGATGCGTCAAAAGACGTCTCTTGAGTGAGAAGATAAGACTTCTGAGACACAGTAGAGTATTTAACTTAACTATGTAGAAGGGTTCTCTTTTTATTATGATGAAGGTAAGGCATCGTGCCTCTTCAAGTTTTAGTAGCAAGCTAAATCACTGGGTGTAAAAACTATGGGATTTTAAAAGTGATCTAGGCTGTCGAGCGCAGTTCTGGGGGAAATCAAAAAATCAAAATCAAAATCTCTTTAATCATTTTGGCATCACAGACGCACTTATGAACGTCAAATTATCACAATGATTCTACCACATAACTTTCTGTAGTGGCCAGTATGTCATTACGTACAAATTGCTTCTCTTGTTATCTTGTTTCAATTTTAATAAAAAGCCGGACAAGTGCGAGTCGGACTCGCCCAACGAGGGTTCCGTACAAATTTGTACGTACATATTATAAATAGTTCAGGAATCGAGACTCGCAGTTTTTTAACCTCGATGATTGATTACGTACAATAGAGACTATATTTTTTTGATTTATTAAAAATGTAGGTATAGTTTTTAGATTTTTCCCTGTACTTGTAGTATAAGACGATGTTACTTGCCAAATTTCATAGTTCTAGGTCAACAGAAAGTATCTTATACATTTTGATTCCCTTGAGAGTGCCGAAATATACTTTTTTGCGGCATAAACGACCGTATCTTTTTTTACGTTAACTTAGAACTTTGATTTTTTCTCAGCTTCAAGGGACTGTAAACTTAAGTATATGATTTTAATTTCAACTTGATATGTACCTCCACGTTCTCGAGATAAAAGGTCTTCACAGACAGACAGACAACAAAGTGATCCTGTAAGGGTTCCGTTTTTTGTGAGGTACTTCATCTTCATCTTCATCAGCCCATCACGTTCCCACTGCTGGGACACGGGCCTTATCTCATAGAGAGAGTATGGGCCATAATCCACCACGCTGGCCCAGTGCGGGTTGGTGGATGTCACATGTCCTTGACTTTTTGTGGAAAATTCTTGGACATGCCGGTTTCCTCACGATGTTTTCCTTCACCGTTTTTAGAGCGAGTGTTAAATCCGCACATAACTTAATAAAGTCAGTGGTGCGGGGCCAGCGGGATTCGAACTCGGGTGCGTCGGATCGAAAGTCGCACGAGCTCCCACTGAGCCACACTCGCTCTTCAGTCGCACGAGCTCCCACTGAGCCACACTCGCTCTTCTTGTAAGGTACGGAACCCTAAAAATAACGAATACCTATTATAATGTTTCTTATACGAGATGATGTCTAAGACCCAGCAATGCCAACTAATATTTAATGTATGCTAAGTAAACATGATGTTATACCTATAAGTTCGGTATCAGCATAATGTATGAGCTAACTACAAATAGAATTCATTACTATTACACAGTCTGTTAGACAATTACGCGGTTAATCATCAATTAATTATCAAATATTATATAGGATTTAACTTAGTAATTTAGGCAACTGCGTTTACCTACTGAGAATTAGTGGATAAACTTTAAATTAACGAACGTTAGACTTCAGTTTGATAGCTTTACCAATCAAACAACTTAATAATTACATTACATATAGGTAGGTACTTAACAATTGATAATATAATTGACAGATTAATTTAAATTCACACAAGAGAAGAAGAAGGTCAAGGAACAGAAAAGAGAAAGAAAAGAGTCAGGGCAGTTTTGAATGTTTCCCTAACCAATAAAAGTCTGAGAAACCGGAAAAAACAACCTTTAGTTAGTAAAAAACAAGCCTAATTCCTTGCATTCCACCCTAACAAACAATCCATGTAACACATGGCTTTCAGCGGTCATGCCCGCGTCAGCCGACCCGCGTCAATCACGCGGCTTCACTTGACGCGCGCGTCGACGTTTTTGTACGCGTCTCTTGTAGCCTGCCAGGCCCATTGACGCTAGGAAAGTTTTATGATACAGGACGCGTAACAAGTTCTTTTATGAGGACTTTTTGGCGGGAAATTAAATGTGATGCAGTTCGATTTTGTTTTATTTTCCAAGCAAGAGTTATTTCGAGTGATCATGTGCAATATCGGCGGAATATTAACCATTATGTGTTCGTAAACGTGCACGAGTGTAGGCAAATGAAACAAAATAGAGAAAAATATGCTTTTAAGTGCTCTCAAAAAGTCCATGGAAAGCTTGAATAAAGTTCCACCACTTTATTGAAGGACAAGAAGGGGGTCCGGCTTCTTGCTGATGACTCTCATTCTCAACAAAACTTGTAATATCGAGAAATCATTGTAATTTTTACAAACTATCAAATAAAAACTACGCAAGACTTTAGCCTGCCCAAACAAACGAATTAAAAAAATACTTTATGCTCCTAACATATAAAAAAGAACGTGTCAAGTCATCGGGAACATGTCGAGTCGTCGGACTTGACAGTTCTTTTTTTAAAAGTTACGAGGACCGTACTTTCCTGGCGTCAATGGCCACCCCGGAGTGAGTGAATGAGTATTTTTTTATTGGTAGGGCTATTACCGTATCCTTTTTATATTTGGAGCATTCACATCTTATTTTACTCAGTTTTGTATGAATAGCGTATATTTGTACGGGATTTTTGTTAATGAAAGTGGCAATGCGTACAATGACGACGCAAGGTAATTAATCACGTAGTAGCTTAACTTGACGCGCGCGTCGGAGTTTTTGTACGCGTTTTTTGTAGAATTGTTATCGGGCAGCTGGTGGATTGTGTGAATGAGGTTTTATTTGGGCTGTTTTTGTACTGTATTTTTGTTTCTTTTGATTAATATCAGACATAGATAAAGTAATCACTACGTTTTAGATGTCATTTTTATATTTTTTTATGTTAAAACACGTTCTTATTAAACTGTATCTTAATTCATCATTCATTTATTGATTGCATTCATATACATTAATTTGTCATTTATATTTAGGTCTTAAATATAATAGCCCTGTAAGGGCGTTTTCAATTGAGTGCGATATTTATACATTCTGTGATTATTACCATATTTATTTTCATTTAAAAAAAAAATATTATATTTAAATAATTGGGGATTACCATATTGTCAGTACTTATGTCAGTATAAATATAAATAATATCTTTAGTCTTGTATGAAAATGAAAAAATGTTTGTAGATTAAAGAGGCAAAGGCACATATTTATTCTACTACGTCTATTCTTACTATGTCGTCTTTATAGGGATGTTTTCTTGTTCTAGACCATGTCCTGTCCTTCTAAGAACGAAAATGGTCATAATGAAGACCAGATAGATAATATCGATACGAAATTATTGTGTTCTCTGTTTCACTGAGATAGCATGTCGCATCATTTCTGTTATTGTGACCATCTGTCCACAGGAAAACAACTGTCACCTCAAATTACTACAAATCACCTCAGAGACGTAACAAAAGACGCTTTCAGCCAAAAAAATGGAGCATTAAAACAAACAGAAACTAATTCACATTATCACTGAACTTAAGGGGTGGTCGTTTTTCTTCATTACCATCATTAAGGGGCGGACACAGGAGCAGCTTAATCCTGCCTGTTATTGCCTGTTCAATGCTTAATGAAGTTGGATTTAATATATGTGCGCTTGGAATTAGTTGCCGAGGACCTTTACGAGCCATTAGGGGAAAGGGGGCGTTCTTTAGAGAGCAGGTGATTGAGTTTCGTTCAAGGTTGAAACAAATTGAGAAGGCCATGCCTGATTTATCGTTTTAGAATAGCTAGCTTGCTAGGATATTCTTGTCGTCTGGGTATCTTTAGTCTAGAGTGAATCGGTTTTTTTTTGTTTTTTTTTATTACCTGATAGGCTCGCATTTGTCCGCAGTCTCACCTGATGGAAAGTGACGACGCGGTCGACGATGGGTCATGCTTGCCTAGAAGATACCGATTCACTCGGGAATTGAAGACACCTAAACGACACGTGTTCTAGGCAAGCATGATCGATCATTGGCTACGTCGTCACTTTCCGTTAGACTGTGGTAAAATGCTTGCCTAAATGATTATATCAATCAATTAATAAGACTATCGTCCCTTGTTATATTAAAAAACAAAGTTTTTTAAACCATATTTGTAAGCATTATTATTATATTTTCGCTCTAAGCGATAAGGCCGCCCATTGTATCTCAAATAATTGTATTTTCTCATTTTTATTCCTTTCTTTTTTGTATTGTGTGTTTATTTGGTGTGCTATAAAGTATTATTCTACATTGAAAATAGGTTATTTAGCAATAACGGAACGTAAGTCAAACGTCAAAGTCATAAATTTGTTAATGTCAATGTTATACGTCAAATGAAATGTCATAGGATCTAGGTTAGAAAATCGATAATATGCAATGATAGGACCTTAAACTTCGGTTCACAGACTATCATCGTATACTCAACCCCCTTTGATGGTCACCTGATTTTTTTAATATTACCATCATCATCATAGTTATTAGAAAATTGGTGCAGAGCTGAGACGGGAACTCTACCATGTAGGTAGAAAGCCCGTACAAGTTACTGCTAAATTTCACTCGCTCTACGAAACTTCGGTTCAGAAGAGATTAGTTAATAACAGAGAACAGAGAAACATAAGATCTGGCATAAATCCATTTACAGAGCAGATCATGATATACTTTTACCTACGATTATGGTGTACGTTTTAAGAGCGAGTGTGGCTCAGCGGGAACTCGTGCGCCTTTCGATCCGACGCACCTGGGTTCGAATCCCGACTCGGCCCTGCACCAATGACTTATAGTTAAGTGCAGATTTTGCACGCTCGCTCTAAAACGGTGAAGGAAAACATCGTGATGAAACCCGCCTACGCGCTTTGGAGTGGTAGGCTCTGGCCGTGGTTGTAATACCACCCACCGAACAAAGCCATGCCGTCAAGCGACCTAGTCGTGTTTCGGGATGATGTTTGGTGAACCATCGGGGAGACGGGTCTGAGCAGCCACTCAACTGCCGTCTCTCTCTAGATCTATGTGCTCCATCTTAGGCCACATCATCGCTTCACATCAGGCGAGATACTGGCCAAACATAGATCTATTAAGAGTAAAAAAACCTTTATTTCTTTAGGTAAATTCAAAGCGTGGATATTTTCATACGTTGCACCAACAAAATTAATCATCTCACATGCAACAATATTAACGCTACCATTTACCACTAGCCCCGCGTTTGTCACAGGTGTAGTACAAATTATTCTAAGCATAAAATTAGCCTTAATCATCGTCCTGCCGGATTAACATTAATCCTAACCCGCCCAATTTACAATGGCGCTGGCAGGTGCTAAAATAATAAATTAAATACACCACTGGACATAATCTAATTTTAGACTGGACATAGGATCTAATTCTGTAAATTGTACGAGTCTGATGATGTAAACAACCCAAATGCGTTCCAAAATTAAGCTACGGTAATGAAAGTTATATTACATGCGGTGCCCGATACTTCCGTATGTAATAGCATATTTGAGTTGAGAAAATAATGAGGTATGATTCATTTTGAGTGATAAGTAAAACAGCTGAAGTCATAGGATAACTTCTCTACATAAATCTGACGTGGCATCGTATCTTGGTCTCGCAAAATGTTAAATGTTAATGAGCTCTCAAAGAGTCTCTGTTGTAGAAACACTTTGCGATCTTCAGTCTTACAATGAAGTGGCAGATTGACTGCCGTAAAACAAACACCGTTAGGAGAAATAGCTCTTAAAGTAGAACCATTACGTTTGAAATCTAGATGTCTGTCTAACTATGTTTTGTCAAGCTCCAAAGACAAACCTTCTTAGCAGGATATCTTCAACTCAATACTAGTAATGTCTCGGGGCGATGAGCGCAATGCAGTGCTACGTAGTGCTTTTTATAGTATTTAAAGTTCTAGGTGGCACTGCAATTGTTATGGGCAGACGTGGCGCTTACCATCAGTCATCGACCTGTTCATATCATCACTCAGTTCCATTAAAAGCTTTATTTACTTTAATAGCGTTTTAAAGAAATCTGAATAAAACTCTCCTAAGACTTGAAATCCATTAAAATTTAAGTCTAAGGTTTAATAAAGTCCAGTTTTTTCAATGAACGCGAATCAGCAACCTCAGCTCGATAGCAGATTAGGAGCTTCTGAATAAAAATGCTATTAGCAGGAATAACCAGGGAAATGCTGGAGCCAGTTAAGTCTTAAATCTAGCGTCCTGATATCGTCCAGTTTCGGATATTAACCGGGCATTATGCAGAGAGCGCGGTTTATAATAAATTCTCAGCATAACCACTCCAGGATTAGTCCCGTCAGCTCAAAGACGGATAAATTCTTTTTCTCATTCTGTTTTATTGCGCTCTCAAAGCTCCGTGGTTTTGGAGAGGTTTATAATTTAAATTATTCCATTATGAACCACGACGGATGTCCCTATTTTTGACAGAGTCGTAAGATTTCTGCTGAGGTAGTGCATAAAACCCTTGTCTTATTTGAAATAAGGAACTTTCTGATGCCATTTTGCATCTACAGTATTTATCAGTGGTTATAACTTGAATTGTGCAGAAAAAACATAAAGGCATTGATTAATTGATTGATAACGCTTTATTGTACACCAAAAACATAACAAAAACAAATAAAAATAGAACTTAGAAATTTGATTACTATAATGGGCAGTCTTATCGCTAATAAGCGATCTCTTCCAGACAACCTTTGGATGCAGAGGATTGGACATCAGTGATACGACAAAAGACGGTGGTGTACTTATGTATAATATTATAACTGCTTTTGTAAAATTATATATCATACAAGTTTAACATACATAAATAATAATATAATAGGGACCATGTTTTTAAAATTCCACTGGTATATTATCTTAGACTTGAGATAGTTTTCTGACTTGCTTCATACAGAGAAATTTAGATCGCTATTTCTCTGGCTTCATAACCTCGGTACATTGCATGATCTTCAGATGTTGCGATAACTTCAGATGGCGGGGCCGAGGACAAATTTAACAGTCCTTTGGAATAATTTCGCTATATATTTTGAACAGCATTGGTACGGTTCTGTTTAAACGTTAAACGAATGTTCATTTTATGTTTGGCATACCCATTCTCTTTTAGAGCTCATATGCGTCCGTAATTTTAATTTGATCAATTTATTTCAAGAGTTCCATTGTAGTTATGGTTGGACATCGATTAAAATAATTTGTGTGATTGCACAGCTGTCTCGTTGACTTTTAATCAGAATTATAATAAATATCATGTTATTGTTACCACAATAATATGATTATTATGCATCCTGTAATATTATTTTATCATAATTAAATTTTAATCAGGATATTTCTTGGCTAACTTTATCTTTTGCTTTTTCTTTTATGTAACCTAAGCTTCTAGCTTTAAAGATGTAATTTAATATGATTGATATAAATAAATAAAAATAAATATATAAAAGTGCGACTTGCGATCCGACGCACCGAGTTCGAATCCCACTGGTCCCGCATCACTGACTTTTTTAAGTTATGTGCGGATTTAACACTCGCTCTAAAACCGGTGAAGGAAAACATCGTGAGGAAACCAGCATGTCCAAGAATTTTTTACAAAAAGTCAAGGACATGTGACATCCATCAACCCGCACTAGGCCAGCGTGGTGGATTTTGGCCCATTCTCTCTCTATAAGAAAAGGCCCGTGTCCCAGCAGTGGGAACGTGATGGGCTGATGATGATGATGATGATATCAAAGTAAAAAAAATAAGTATTTTCTAATCAGGTCTTTGATCATACTTTGATTATCCTTCCTTACTAATATTATGAATGTGAAAGTTTCTCTGTATGGATGTATGTATGTATGTTATTCTTTCACGCAAAACTATCGAACCGATTTTGATGAAATTTGGTATGTAGGTAGGTACTTTAGAACTTAGAAAACGCTACTTTTTATCCCGGGAAACCGCGGGTGGAACCGCGGGGCGCAGCTAGTAACACATATTTACTCTATATCGGTGATTTAGTACTCTATCATTTTGTGTTTATCATTCGACAGCTGATAAGAAAACTATACGTAGGTGCGTAGCGCTACTCACATATTTTCTTTTTATAGCAGATCTTACGGGTTTGAAAACATGAACTGCGAACTTGATGCAAAGTATCCCCCCGTCAATAAGTGCGTCTGAGATGGCTTTATTAAAGGTCATTTATTAAAAAAAAATGAAATAAAATAAATAAATAATTATATAAATAATGTTGAAATTTGTAACGCATTTCCGAACAATTGTTACTTGTGCGTTTTTAACCGACTTCAAAAAGAAGAGGAGGTTCTCAATTCGATTGTTTTTTTATGTTTGATACCTCAGAAGTCTGTCATTCATCATTTTGTGTTTGGCTAGTTAGTATAGCTACAAGGTGGTACCATATATATTTCATCGATATTCGACCTTGGACTTCGAATATACTTACATCAGAATTGAAGTCGGCTTTTCTTTGTTTTTTCTTTAAGTTTGCATTGCAATTCGGACACTGACCGCTCTTTAGGTGTTGTGCCTTATATTCACTGACTCGCACAAAATCCTCAATATAAAGGCCGTGCTACACAGACTAATAAATAATCTAAAATCAATATACATTCGCATTACTCGGCAGCGTCAGCGTATAATCCTGATGAAATGAAAAGCGAGGTCCCTCTGGCAGCGTGCCAGGAGAGAGCTGCAACTCAATTAGTGAAATAATAACTGATATTCCATATACGTGGACTAACCCTGTGGACGACTTACTTAGGTGGATGGAGTCAGGCAACAAACTTGAGAGTGAAAATGAAAAGTTCTAGAAAGTTTTTGCTAAGTCAGACCGATATCGTTATAATAATATCTTTTAATATTAGTTAGTATGGTATTATATTATAGTAAAGTATATTTGTATACTATAGTATATATTACAGTATTTTATATACATTTAAGTGTAATATTTTAAACCTTTGTTATTTGTAATGTCACAAAAATATTTCATAAAGAAATATTGGTAGTTATTGACAAAAGTGCTTTTTTATCAAATTTCAATTTCTAACACTTAACGAGGTAAATTTTTAACCGACTTCAAAAAAGGAGGAGGTTCTCTGTTCGATTGTATTTTTTTATCTTTCTTTTTACTATTTTTTTATGTTTGTTACCTCAGAACTCCTTCATTTATGAACCGATTTCGAAAATTATTTTTGCATTGGGTGTAGTATAGCGTAATAGTTAGTTTTCTTTGTTATAGTTACGAAGTGGTCTCATATAAATTTTATCGATATCTGACCTTGGACTTCGAAGATACATTGAAGTCGGTATTTGGTTTTTTTTCTAAAAATTATCTATAACAATTTTCTAGTGTTCATAAATAAGTCCCATTTTTAAAAGCCCGCAACATTAGTCTAGGAAAACAGAAGCCCATTCATTCTCAAAGTTCCACAACTCTCGTGTAAAAAGCAGGAGAATAATAACCATTATTAACCTACTTACTAACCTACTTTTAAAGTTTCGCGATTTAAAATGACTCGATACAAAATTATGTTTTTTTTTATAATTTTTTCGCAGTCTAGGAGATAGTGACTTAGATTAAAAACAATACCTCACAGAACATAAAAAAAACTAATATGTCATGTGTAATTAAATCGTTTTCATCCCTTGGTTAAAAATAAAGTTCTAATATTAAACTTTAACCAGTTTCGTCCAGTTTTATCTCTCCCAAACCAGTATAACGTGTACCTGTTCATACATGCCATGCTAATGAGGTTACATGATACATATTCACCTCGAAGTCCGGTCTCGGATATCATTATGGTAGTTTAAATTAATTTTGCTATCGGAAAATGAGCCAGAAATTCGGCAAAGTTGGCGAGATTTTAGTTAGGACAAAATTAGTGCCCGGTGATACGTAATAGATATTTTATGTGATATGATTATGGGTATTGGAAAAAGAGATATTATTAGAGCATTCATATAAAAAGCTGGTCCTGAGATCTTATTCCATTGTAAAAGAACATCACAAATTTTGATATTGATTGCATTAGCGCATGCTAAGCGAAAATCCTAAGATTTTAAATAAATAGAAAGTAAAAAAATGATATTTCTCGGGAAGGGATCGAACCAGCGTCTTCGAAATACCGTCTCGACGCCTTAATCTACTAGGCCACCTAACCAGCTCCTTGATCAACCAAATTTCCTTTATCCTTCTTATATCGTATTACGGGGACGATTCTACGTCATCTGTCGTCAATGTTTACATTGATCAATTTATCTGGCTCGGTGGCCCAGTGCGTTAAGGCATCGGGCTCGCATTTTCATTTTCCCCAAAATTTATTGTAAGGCATAATATAGCTTTTAAGAATACTTACTTACATTATGAGCAAACGTTTGAAATAAAACGATTTTATTATAATCAAAAGATACTCAAAATGATAGTCTTATCTAAGTATTTCTAAAAAAATGCCCCTCAGTTTCTTGCCGTATCTTCTGAGTAGTGGTTCTTTTTTCCGATACGGTGGTAGAGTCATTGTAATAATTGACGTTCATAAGTGCGTCTGTGATGCCAAAATTGAATAAAGAACTTTTGAACTTGAACTTGATATCTCAATGAGATAATCTAATATGATGTTATGAAGATACCATAGAGGTGTAATAACAGCTATTTTCGTACAAATTCCTTGCTATTTTCAGATAGTATTTATTTATCGGTTCAAAAAGATGTATAACACAGATTTTTTATTGGAATGGTAAAGAAAAAATATTATTGACGGGATCAAGCAACATATGACGGGTATATATCCATATATTATCATATATATAAGGCCTCTTGACTCTGACTGAGTCACTGACTGACAGAAAACGCGACATGATAAAACCCTGAAATTTGGAATATTTAATTCCCTACTATACGTTATATTATATATATGGATTTTTCGAAATTCCTACAAAAAAACGGAAAACCGCGAGTGAAGCTGCGGGGTGAGCCAGATAGTCGATAATAATTTGAATGAATTTTCTAAAGGTCGTAAGTAGGTTATTCGAGTGGTCAATATTATACTCGACAAGGTAGGTACTAACAAATCCTAAATGGCATAATCACAGTTTTTGTTGTATGATTGCCGCTCAATTCGCACAATTGGCTATCATCTTGTTAGCTAGGAAACTGCATCGGCTATCGTGCAATTTATCAATTTAGACCTGATAAACAAGCAGAATCGTTCGAGAAAATGTCTTTGATTATCGCGTAAACATTGCTTTGGACAATATATGGTTGCTGCTTGTGCTTATAAAAAAACCGACTTCAATTCTCATATATATTCGAAGTCCAAGATCGAATATCGACTAAATTTATATGGAACCACTTGAACTTACGTAACCCAACGCAAAAATAATTTTCCAAATCGGTTTATAAATGACGGCGTACTGAGCTAACAAAAATAAACAAATACAATGGAATTGAGAATCTCCTCCTTTTATGAAATCGGTTAAAAACTCACGTTATTCCACTACCTTTTACAAAATCTTTTGGTTACGTCACTTATTTTAGCTTTTAGATAAATTGTTTAATTTGTATTTATTAAAACGCAATAAATGTAATATGAGCGAGTGTGGCTCAGTAGGAGAACGTGCGACTTTCGATCCGACACACCCGAGTTGGAATCTCGCTGGCCCTGCACCACTGACTTTCTTAAGTTATGTGCGGATTTAACACTAGCTCTAAAAACGGTGAAAGAAAACATCGTGAGGAAACCGACACATTCATAAATTTATGGCAAAAATTCAAGGACATCTGCCATCCACTAACCCGCACTGGACCAGATGATGAAATATAATATTCCGATAGAAAAAAAATATAAGCTTTTGTTTGAATTGCTAAAAATTGCCAGCGATCGACGCGATCCGCTAACGAACAAACGTTCGAGTGTTCGTTACATAACAATTTGTGATGGTTAATAGAGATGGATCGTAGCCGTCACATTTTCATTTTCTGGCCGGAGAGTACATTGCTGTTTTCAATTGACCTGAGTTGTTTTGACAACAATGAAATACTATCGCACTATAGCAGTGCAACAGCAGAAATAGCGATTATTGAGTGAAAAGATTCAAATGATTCAAAAGTTCTTTATTCAATTTTGTCGTCACAGACGCACTTATGAACGTCAATTATCACAATGACTCTACCACCGTATCGGAAAAAGAACCACTACTCAGAAGATACGGCAAGAAACTGAGGGCATATTTTTTTGGAACTTTTGTTACAATGTGTTACAATTTGAACTTTTGTTATAGTAGAATCCAAAGTAGGAATAATTATTTAAGTTTTACTTGTGGTAGATCTCTCGTATGCGGGAGGCCGTCTAAGTAGGTACCACAGCTTTGCTAGTTATTCTGCCGCCAAGCAGTAGTGTGCAAGCATTAATGTGTTCCAGTTTCAAGGGCATTGTAGCCATCGAAATTACTTGGCATATGAGACTTAATATCTAATGTCTCGGAGTGATGAGCGCGATGCAGTGCTACGCAATACGTTTTGTGGTATTTAAAGTTCTGGGTAACACTACAATTGAACGAACACTTGGTCGTTTTATCACTTAGTAACATAAAAAAAATATGCTTGATTCATTCATCGAAAGCAAGCTTGTTAGAATAACTTCTTTAACATTTATATCCCGGCTATCTATCACCTTATCCGACCAAATCCCAACCGATTACAGCACTAACGATCACGTTTTTATATTCGAGAGGAAACCGGAACCCTAACGACTTCCATTCAAGTGTCCATGTCAGACATTGGTACAATATAGGTTCTAATTGCCAGTTGTATTGGCACTTTGCCAATCCCCGCATTGTATCTGCATTATGATACCGATATCATTTTTCAGTTTCATATTATATTTTTTTGGTTACACTTTTGGGATCTCGAGCGGGTGGTGCAAAAGTTTTTGTAATGCGAGCTGTAATGATCCCGTGTTTGTGATTTGGCAAGCGTGTGAAAGTTTACTTATTAATTTTGGTAATATTAAAATAGGGGAATGATATAATTCTGGCCAGTAGATAGCATAGTAAATCTGACAGTAATCGAGAAAAAATCTAAAATGTAGTTAGAACGAATGTTCTTCGAACCACAAAGATCATCCAATAAATCTATAATAAATCTATAAATAAATACTAATAATTCTGACATTTTTAATATGATCTTTATTTCAAACGAAACAACAATTAACGCATGACGTCATTTGAAGGCAAATGCCGTGAGTCAAGCTTGTGATTATTTTACGTGTTCGCTTTTCATAAAATGTATTTTTGCTAATTTTTTCGTTCCATTACTACAATATAGTGCCCAAACTTCACAAAACGTATTTAAATCTCTTTGCAAGTTTTATTTCTAAGAGTTTGTCGTTTTCTACCTTCATATGACGTCACCTGTTTTGAGCTGAACTTTTGCGCGGCAATATTTGAAACATAACATTTAAACAGTTTTAGGTACTTTTAGAGCGTTATTTAATTGAAATACAATTTTTCATGGGTATGTATATTCATTATAGTTAATTTAAAACACTTTCTGAAAAGTTGTCCGGTCCCCTATTCTTGTTCGTCGAATATAGTGTTTCAAAGTTTATTATTATAATTTAGGCTTGCGTTTGACCGCTATCTCACGATCACGAATCTACGATTATCCGTCAAGGAGTACCATTGCCCACCTTCCGTCTAAATCATCAGATCAGCTGGCTGTCACCATAATATTGCAATGTCGTAGGAATTTGACAAGTATGCTAATTTTTAACTTCGCAGGACGAGAGAAAGTGGTTCTGATTCAGCTTGCAAGATTCCACCCGAATAGACATAGTTACATACATATATACATACATACACCCGAAAAAACTTAGTTACATACATTGCAAGTTAATTAAAAGCTTTTAAAATGTAAGTAGATTATGATGGCTCACTGACGCGCACTCATTGCAAACCCCACGTGGTCTATGTACATACCTAAGAAATTATGAATTTACAATCAGTGCAATGAAACATATTATGGTAATAATACCACCCACCGAACAACGCCATGCCGTCAGGGGACCTAGTCGTGTTTCGGGATGATGTTCGGTGAACCATCGGGGAGACGGGTCTGAGCAGCCACTCAACTGCCGCCTCTCTCTAGATCTATGTGTTCCATCTTAGGCCACATCATCGCTTCACATCAGGTGAGATAGTGGCCAAACATAGATCTATTAAGCGTAAAAAAAAATGAATGAATTTACCAAGCTTATAACTCCAAGCAAACTCTAAAATTCCTGAAACTACTCTGAAGCAAATAGCGATGAAACTTTGAAAAATGTTGCTCGCCATATATTTTAAGTTTACGATAGTCGGAAAAGATAACATGTTACGACATCAGCATCCAATTTTTACTACGTCCAATGTCCATATAGCTTTTATAAATAGTTACACCCCATCTTTCGTAAAGTAACAGTTTTCGTTGGGTAATAAACAATACAAGACAGTACTGAATCTTCGAATGAAAGAGCGAGTGTGGCTCAGTGGGAGCTCGTGCGACTTTCGATCCGACGCACCCGAGTTCAAATCCCGCTGACCTCGCACCACTGACTTTCTTAAGCTATGTGCGGATTTAACACTCGCTCTAAAAGTCAAGGACATGTGACATTCACCAACCCGCACTGGGCCAGCGTGGTGGCTTATGGCCTATTCTCTCTCTATGAGAGAAGGCCCGTGTCCCAGCAGTGGGAACGTGATGGGCTGATGATGATGACTGAATCTTCAAACCAACTTACCCAAGTCAAAGTCAAAAGTCAAGTCAAAAGATATCTATTAAATAAGCACAAAAATGCACTTTTAACCGTCTTATATACCCACTTATATACATAATACGAATTAATTAAAATACGTCCAAAATTGTAACATAAAATATCACGACCTTGAAAAAAAAGGTAAGCATGTCTACCCATTTCTTTCCCATACCCAAATTGAACTCAAATTGAAGTCCGGTCCCAGAAAAAAAATGCGATAACTAACTCAACCAGTGCTTTGGACTTGGCTTTTGTATTATTTGGCTATGTATGTTACATCGTGACTTGATATACTGATCGCGACTTGAGATCCTGCTTTTAATAGTACATTGTGCGTCCTAGCAAACTTTTGATGGTCGTTATAAACATTATACTACCATTTCACGTGGTTTCTCTCGCTAAATGGCCGACTCTCGGGTGCGAGTGTCTTTTTATTTGACAGTTTGTCTTAAAGACGTCTGTTAGTGGTATAATTTCTGGACGGTTAACGATAATGGTGTACCTTTAATATTTTTGATGGTGTTTTGTTAATGGAGTGTTTTTGTTTTTGAATTATAAAAAACGTTTTTATCCCATGACAATAAAAACAACACGTCCCTCAAAACCCCCTTAAGAAATCAGCAGAGTATTGACATTGTCTACAAGAATCTGTAGCCTCTTTAGACCCAGGTCACCAGCCTGTCAGTCTTTATTAACCTTGCCTAGTAAAGGGCTAGCTCTTCAAGGAACAACAACACTAAGTTTGCCTGGAGGTTACGATCAACGAGTTTGTAGTTTCACGATCACGATTCACCATTCAACGAAGTGAGTTGAACTTTCACGACATGGCACTCCTCCACGGCCCCCTGACAAACTCCAGAAACGCGCCCTGCCCCGCCGCCAGAAGAAGACAAAGAGGGCAGAGGCGACAGCGACCACCGATTAAAAAAGAAGTCCAAAACAGAGCCACTAAGAGGCGTATTGAGTAGCGGAGCACCCACCAGCGGCTTGCCAGTTTCCGGGGGCCCCAGAGCTTTTACACCTGGGTAGAGGAGACCACCCCGAGACCCACCGCTACATCCCCCCCAGGGTGAGGTGGAAATCTGACTGAGATAATTCACTATATCAAGTGATAAACTGCATAATAAGCTTACCACAGCACTATCAACAAACAAAGCTTAAAATTGGTGAAAAAGCAATGAATTACACAAAAAAACACGAAATTTCCGAGTTTAAACCCCCAGCTGACACGTTAAAAATTCATAGCAACGGTAAATCCGTTGCTGAACGAAAAAAGCGTTAATCGTTGTATTATTCCGCAAAGGTGGTGGTAGTCCGTTGATGATAACTTTATCTCGCCGCGCCCGCCCTGAGTGCAGTTTCCGGCCGTTTGGGCGGGCGGGATAATCGGGAATTCGAACGGTCGTTAATGAGGAGAAAAAAAGGGATTAGTAGTTAGTTAAAATATAAGGTGAGCTATCGTTAACGCGCTGGCAGTTAATCTGTTAAAGTCACAAAAGTATTAGATGTATCTTCCACATTTTGAGAAACTAATCTATGGTTTTGTGTCGCTACAATTTTGGAGAACCGGAAAATATAATGTGCACGGTCTTACTCTCAAAAAATTGTTACATTCCAAAAAATTTTTTTACATTGCTCAATGACAAGACGAGCTGGTCGTTTTCCTGATGGTAAGCAACACGCCTGCCCATAACAGTAACAGCACCACCCAGAACTTTGTTTTGCAAAATCCTGCGTGGCGCTGCACTGCGCTCGTCACTCTGAGACAATTAGCTCTTGAGTCACATGCCCAGTAATTTTGCTGGCTACAATGCCCTAAAAACTGGAACACAGTTATGCTTGCGCACTATTGCTTGGCGGCAGAAATAACTGGCATAGCGGTGGTACCCACCCAGACGGCCTCAGGCGTACGAGATTCCTACCATGAGTTGACTGTTTGACGGTTGAATATCTAGCAAAGGTATTTTTTGTATTTACACTGAAACAAACGCACAGTACATGCTAGTAACTCGCACTCGCAATGAAGTAGGTAGTGATCAAAGTAAACTTTGCTCATCCAATCTGCTAGCTCAAACATTGTTGAGCTTAATATGAAAATGTAAAACTACTTCTGCGGACTATGTTTGATTTATAATGTGATTTTATTTGTACACGTGTTATTTAAACCAGAATTATATTTTGTAGCGAGAGCGAGTGTGGTTCTGACTTTCGAGTCGGCATCGCACTGGAGCTCGAATCCTGCTGGCACCAATGATTCTTAAGTTAAGTGCAGATTATATGAGAAGGCCTGTGTACCAGTAGTGGGAACGTGGTGGGCTGATGATGATTGAAAAATAAATTAGTTCCAAAATATATTCATATCATTATTGTCAGCCTCTGTGGTGTAGTGGTTGGGCAGGTTGGCTCAAACCTCATACACCACGAAAGTTGCGGGTTCCATTCCCGGGACCAATATTTGTGAACAGAAAAAAACAGCACAAGCATTTGTTTCGTGTTCGGGTGTTGAAGGACCATGGTCCTCGTAGTTCCGGGTTCCCTTGATACATAATCTTAGTCCTAACTAGGATCCTGGCCCCTAGGCCAGGATTTATGTGTGTGATCGTTGGGCGTATTTATTTATATACAACATATTTTTTATGCGATTTTAAACACTTTTTATTTTGATAATAATTGAGATATAATCATTATTGCATAACTTTATCAGTTGGTGGAAATGGAGCTTGTTTTATTTATCTTTTTCTCATTGTTATACCTCTTTCAAATGCAGAACTCATTTAATTAAAGTTAATCCGTACCTACTCCCAACTCAAAGAAGTCTTTTGTTTAGAAAACAACAAATAATTTATTTGAATTAGTGAAATAACGAGTTTGTACAAGGGTGAACACAGATTTATATTTTCACTGGACTTATATTATACTAGCCTTTTCCCGCGACTTCCTCCGCGTGGATGATAGAGGAAGCCCTACTATATTGTTGTTAAAGTATCTAGATTTTGACGTTTTTTAACAAACAATTTTATATTTCGTAATTATTTTTTTTATTAAAAGGGTTCCTATGTTATATCTAATACCTCCAAGAATAAGTGTCTAAAGTTTCATGATGATTGATTAAGTAGTTTTCGCGTGAAAGCGAAACAAACAATCTTACATTCACATTTTTAATATTAGTAGGGATGAAAAGAGACACTATTTGTTGTCAGAAATAATATGATGGGGTAGACTGAATTTTCTTTAAACATACCTAAGGTATGTTTTTAGAAAATTCAGTAATCGTCCGGGACAGACATTAATAAGCTCTACCTATAGCATTGAGATTTGTTTTAAATTCTAATTCTTGAGACATCATGGTTACCTTACTTCAAACCGGACTTGCCGGACAATATAATGAGTTATGAAAGCCCCGATATAAATACACCTAGCAGTGCAAAGCGGTATAGAAGCGCCACGGCTTTATACATACGCACACTAATACTCGTAAACACAGCATGTCAGAGTGCTGAGCGCAAAGTGTTCAAAATTGTTGATGATTAGAACTGATTAGAAAGGCATACCTATTATAAATCAAAGTTAAAAGCTATGGCAAGGGAATGTTTAACAACGTCCATTTATCTCGGCCTAACTATCTCGCCACCTCGCCGCATTTCTGTTTTCAAAATGACCATCATTTCAAAGCCTTTTCCCTAAACTGAGCTTCCCAATCACCCAAATCGTACAAGTTTAACTACTGTATTAATTTATTATACTGCTATTACAGGAAGGGTGGCAAAGAGAAAAGGAGGAAAAAGGGGGAAGGGGATAAGAGGAAATGAAACCCAGAACTTTCGATATTTACACGCCAAACTCGGTTTAAATACGGATGAACTTCGCTTTTTGTGTAAACTTTATGTATGTAGAAAGGTATTGTTGGGCATGAAATAAACTTGATTTTATTCGAAAAAAGGGGACTAGTAAACGTAGTCATAAAGGTATATTACTAAGAAACCGCCCTGGCTTCAAATCACGCTAACTTAAATCTTCTTCAAAAAGTTCCAATGAGGTGTTATGGGACTAACTAAGGTCTTCGTTTAGTTCCTGGTTCCCTAGATACAGGGAATCCTAGTTAGGACATTATTTTTACTTACCTAAGTATGTGTCTAACTAGCAAAAATATCAATATATATATATATATATATACAATTGTTCCGTTTAATAAAGTTGTAACTACAGTAGAATTAATACACGAATAATGCCTATCAATTTGAAATTTTTAATGCACCGTTTTACACAAGAAAAACTCGCCAAAGACCCAAATGACATCTATGCAATCGTTTACAAATTATCCAAGCGTATTTGTTTACAAAAACATGTTTAATAATTAATTTTTAGAAAAAAACAAAAACCGACTTGAATGTATCTTCGAAGTCCAAGGTCAAGTATCGATTAAATTTAAATGGGACCACTTCGTAGCTATACTAAACCCAACGCAAAAATAATGTTTCATATCGATTCATAAATGACGGAGATCTGAGGTAACAAACATAAAAAATATATATACAATCGAATAGAGAACCTTCTTATTTTTTGAAGTCGGTTAAAAAGACACTTTGAAGTGTAACTTCAACAAATAGTACCTAGTCATAGGCCACCGACCATATATTGCTTTCACTCCATGTTTTCACAGTACTTCCTCAATAGTTTAACTGTTTCAATAAACAATATCAATCAATCAATTATTTTGTTTCGCTTTGTAAACAGCTATACCGAATGAAAGAACTGAATCCGTACGACACAGGAGGTTATCCTAGTGTATTCAGAGCTCATAGAATTGATTGTACTACACGAATTGTATTTGCAATAAAATGATTGATTGATTGATTGAATAAAAAATAGAAAGTGTGTCTATAAACTGCTTATTTGTGGTAGAAAAATAACGAACATACATAATCCTACTTATATTGTTTGTAAACAAAAATGACTTTCACGCAAAAACTACTAAATGGATTTTGATGAAATTTGGTGTGGAGATAGCTTATACCCTGGATTAACACATAGGCTACTTTTTATCCCGGGAAACCGCGGGCGAAACCACAGGGTGCAGCTAGTACAGTTTACTAAAACTGAGCTTTTAGATAGGCTGTATCTTTGCAATGCATTTAATTTTGACCCATTTATTAATAGTCGATACCTATACCTACTCTTTATTCTCAGGACTCAGGTCTACTTGTGATAAATAGTAGTACGACGTGGATACACTTACTTTTATCTGGAACAGTTCTGCAACGAGGGCGAACCAACACGGAGATTGTCCGCCCGCGGCGGTGAGTTCCATCAACTCATGGCTTACGCGCCGGAGGCTCGTGTTCTTTGGCTTTGCCGCGTTGCAGTTTATAAACAGCCTCTGTGGTGTAGTGGTTAGCTCTAATCTCATACACTGAGGTTGCGGGTTCGATTCCCATGACGGAACAAATGTTTGTGCACAGAAAAAACCGCAAGCATTTGTTTCGTGTCTGGGTGTTGTAGGACCATGGATGGTCCTCATAGTTCCTGGTTCCCTAGATACAGGGAATCCTAGTTAGGGGTCAGGATCTATGACGATCGTTGGGCGTTGTTTATTATGGGTTTTTTCTGACCCATACATGGTTAATAAAATGAAGCAATGTTGGACATGTTGCACATAAATTATATACCTATATTATAATTATATTCACTGATACATATATGTATATTAATATATTATTATGATTATGTAGTATGTACATGATATTATTATTTTATTTTATAGACAACACCACCTCTCTTACAATTTCTTTGAGTCCTCTGCATCCAAATATTGTCTGGAAGATATCGTTATCAGCGATAAGACCGCCCATTGTAACACTTTATCTTTAAGTATTGTTTTGTAATTATTTCTTGTTGTTGTGTGACAATAAAGCGTTACCTAATCTAATCTATAGAGTGAATATTACAAAGTAAACTTAATAACACGGTCTTATCGCATATAGTGATCTCATCCTGACAACTATAAATGGGGAGGATTACCGGAAAAATACACATTTTTAATGGTACAAACCAATACCTTAGTTTCTTGCCATATTTTCTGAGTGGTGGTTCTTTTTCCGATACGGTGGTAGAGTCATGGTGATATTTGACTTTCATAAGTGCGCCTGTGATGCCAAAACTGAATAAAGAGATTTTGATTGATTGATTGATTGAGTGCAGTATTCATACGATGTTCAATGTGATATTTTAGTATATAAATATGTTTGTGTTTGGAAATATTAAAATAATTAAATCGTATAACATTAAAGAAATATAATTTTGCTAAAACATAAAATATCAACCAAAATTCCATTATTATACTATACACATTATAAAAGTAACAATAAATTTTCATGTTCCTGTATATTTAGCACCAGAAATGTAATAAGTAAGTCATAAATAATAATCACATAAATATTACATGCAGCTTGTTCAGCTCGTAAAGCGTAGCATTAGCAAAACCTGATTTAAATAAAATTTAAACCTTGTTTTAAACTCATTAGCTCCAGCACAGAATAATTACAAGTATATCTCTGGCTACAATGGCTCGTGTCACACATAAGCGACCCACACAACTGAGAACTACTGAGTATTACTGGTGGTAGGTTTCTCGTATGCGAGAGGCCGTCTGGGTGGGTACCACCGCTTTGCCAGTTATTCAGCCGCCAAGCAGTAATGCGCGAGCATTTTTGTGTTCCGGTTTGAAGGGCATTGTAGCCAGCGAAATTACTGGGCATTATGAGACTCAACAGCTAATTGTCTCAGGGTGACGAGCGCAGTGCAGCGCCGCGCAGGGTTTTGCAAAACAAAGTTCTGGGTGGTGCTGTTATTGTTATGGGCTGGCGTATTGCTTACCATCAGGCAAACGTCCAGCTCGTCTCGTCAATCAGTTACATAAAAAAAAAAGAACATGCAATAATATTAAGAGAGTTATTAAGAGTCTGATGGACCGCGTCATGTTGACGACGACCTACAGACGATGGGTGGCTATTACCACCTGAATTTTTTACATGGTTTATTTTATTTTAGTTTTATTTTTATTTTAGTTTTAGTTTGGGATAGTAAGTGCTATGGCATGGTATTTATAACAATTATTAATTTTATTATTACGCAATATATCAAATAGTTAACAACCGTTTTTAATTAGTCTTTAAATTTTTATTTTTATTTTTTTATTTTAATTTTTAATGTTTCGATAATAGCTATTTTTACGCTTTATAGATTTATGTTTGGCCACTATCTCACCTGATGTGAAGCGATGTTGTGGCCTAAGATGGATCACATAGATCTAGAGAGAGACGGCAGTTGAGCGGCTGCTCAAACCGGTCTCCTCGATGGTTCACCGAACATCATCCCGAAACACGACTAGGTTGCTTGACGGCATGGTTTTGTTCGGTGGGTGGTATTACAACCACGGCCAGAGCCTACCACTCCAAAAAATGATATGGATCTTTGTGTCTGCAATAAATAATAATAATAATTATTATTATTTTAATAAGCGTTTGTTAGCTCTGAAAACAATATCGGTGTGCATTCCGTAATAATATAACTTTTAGGAAAAAAGAAACAAAAACCGATTTCAAGACTACACTTCTTATTTTTATTGATTTCAAATAAAAGTGCTGATTCAATTTCGATAAAGTTTACGTGAAACAACCTCTGAAGTATGTCCTACCAAACAAAAAAAAATATCAAAATCAACTCTGAATTGAGTGATCGCGTAACAAACATACTAACAAAAACATACAGTCGAATTAAAAACCTCCTCCTGTTTGAAGTTGCTTAAAAACAATGAACAGCGTTGTTTGGGCAGTTGTTGGTGGTTCGCAGTCACTTTTGTCGTATATCTACTGGTGGTAGGTTTCTTTACAGGTTTCTTGTATGTGAGAGGCCCTCTGGGTGGGTATCACCGCTTTGCCAGTTATTCAGCCGCCAAGCAGTAGTGCGCAAGCATTAATGTGTTCCGGTTTGAAGGGCATTGTAGTCAGCGAAGTTACTGGGCATTATGAGATTCAACAGCTAATTGTCTCAGGGTGAAGAGCGCAGTGCAGCGCCGCGCAGGGTTTTGCAAAACAAAGTTCTGGGTGGTGCTGTTATTGTTATGGGCTGGCGTATTGCTTACCATCAAGCAAACGACCAGCTCGTCTCGTCATCCAGTTACATAAAAAAAATGCAGGCTTAGGACTCATTAGCTGTTCATAGCGTTTAGAGTAGACGAGATGAGACTGGTAAATATTTTCTGATTACAAGTTAAAACAATCTTGGATTTGTTAATAAGCTTGAATTTAAATGGAGTTAAGTTGATTCCTAAAGTGGTTGGCAGGTAAAGATTGGTTGCCAGGTTGTCTGCAGTTTTTAATGATAAAGTATATTTTAAACTTTCTTATATTTACAATTTATTAGGTAATATAAATTTAAATGAATATACATAAATAAACAAAAACTAAAGTAAACATTAATTCTACAAGAATATTTTTCCGTTGTTTTGAGTTTTTTTAGTTTAGTTTTTTGAAGAACCATTAAGTATTTGCCTTGTTCAAATTAAAATAACTTCATCTCCCACCAAGGGGAGTTTTCAAATACTTTTAACCTAGCCTTTTGTATGTATACCAGCATATTTCCAAATTTTTATTCCCGCAACGACCCGACCAAACCAAATGAGCATCTCGACAGCAACTTAAAGTCTATTTACAGTTGGTGTAACGTCACGTATTCAGCACGTATTCGGCACGTGGTAGGCACGTAACACATTTTGGCGCTCGGCCAGGCTGCTGCAGCGCCTATCCGATCTCCTCTCCATCCGATTTGCGGGACGGCTCGGGATGCTCCGCTAGCTCTATTCCGACGGTCTCACGATTGGTTTCACTCTGTGTCAGATCCGGGATTGAGTTTCGATTCATTATAAATGCTGTTTATAATCTAATGGCTTCTGTTTTGGTGTGTTCGTAGGAAGTTCAGTTGGCTTTTGAAACTAGGAATAGAAAATTTTCAGTCAGGGTAATGGATTTAGCTTTTGCTTTCCATGTAGAATACTAAACTATTAGAATATAATTTGAGAAATCCTTTGAAAGAGTGTTTTATACTTAGGTACTTCTTGAGTTAATTAACTTATTTTGCTTTGAGGCATATTAAAATATTTATTGTTATCACACTAATAATATAAATGCGAAAGTTTGTGAGTGAGTATGTATATTTGTTACTTCATCGCGCTTTATCAACAGATTTGAATGAAATTCGGAATCGGAATATTCGGAATAAATGTACTTCTGATTATGAACAATACATAATGACTACAAATGTTTATTGTTATTATTTATACTGACATTTTATTGAAATATGATATTAATTTAATTTCATTGGGCAATTGTTTTTATAATGGAAATAATTATATTGATCATCACAATGTATGTATATATAAAACTCGCACTCGATGGCAAACAACCTTACAGGGCTCATGTACCTACCTACCATATTATTTAAGACCTATATATGACAAATTAATGTTTATGAATGCAATCAATAAATGAATTATGAATAGCTTATACCCTGGATTAACACATAGGCTACTTTATTCCGGAAAACCGCGGGGTAAACCGCTAATAGTTTAAATAGCATCTACGAGGACCCTGGCCACAACACCCAAACACGATAATTAATGACTAATTTAAATTACGATTATTTATTACGTTTAATGATGATGATAGGGGTAGACATAATTACATGCATTAGCCCCCGTTTCCATAAGTAAACTTATTTAGTTAAAAGCTCACAAAGCAACATGCACCAGCAAGATAAGGGGTACTTTCTAAACAATTTTCCTAGAGTTCATTACACGACTTTTGCATTTCAGAATCAGAAGTTCCTTTATCACTGTGCAAAACTTAGAGATGCTCAGAAACTTCGGAGTTTAATGCAGCCATTACGAAGATGAGAAAGTCATCCAGATAAGCTACGAAATTAAGTTTTTTATAACATGACTTTTGGAAAGTATGAAAGTGAGTCATTTTATAAAAACTTGCGCCAAGGGAAATTATAGGAATCGACGTCTTGATTCTAAAGAGTACTTATAGAGTGAAACGCTTGATCGCTCAAACAAATTCTTATTTGTTGATATACTAAAGTGAGATCGACTTAATTAACTGAAACTTTTTTATTGTGTGATGAGACGAGCATGTTGTTCGCCTGATGATAAGCACTACGCCTGCCCATACTAATTGTAGTGCCACCTAGAACTTTTAATAACATAAAAAGCACTGTGTAGCGCTGCATTGCAATTGTCACCCCGAGACATCAGATATCATATGCCCACTAATTTCGCTGGCTACAATGGCCTTCAAACCAGAACACATTAATGTTTGCGCACTACTGCTTGGCGGCAGAATAACTGGCAAAGCTGTGGTACCTACGCAGATGGCCTCCCGCATACGATAGATCTAACACGAGTAAAAAGTGCTTGTCCTCGTTTGTAAATGACACTTATCCATTTACTTTTGACACAGTCATGTAACAAGATTAGCATTAGGGTTCATATAATATTCAGCTAAAAGTAGTAATTTCGTTTATAGGGTAGCGTCTTGGAGCTTCCAATTTCTTACCATTAGTATAGAACTTAAATACAGAGTGCTTAAATGTTACGATGATTCCATTTGCATACTGTGATATTGTATGTTGTGTGTATGATAAAAATGATAACCTTAATATTCATTGGTTTTCCCTACAGCTTTGAGATTAGACCGTTTTTTAATATCAGGATTAAAATAAACCCATAATGTTCATTAAATGAAAATAAAAAAAAAATGGACCCTTTTTTCACGATGAATGATCAAATGGTAAATAAAATTCTGTAAATATAGTATGAACATCCTCATAATTCAACTGCAATAGCCATGAATTGCTCATGATTACCCATTAATGGCAATAAAACCTCTTCACGTTTTTTATGAGAGTAATCTATAAAAAACTGGCGGTAAACCTCTAAGCTCGTAACCGTTCTGGGCTGAAGGCAATTTAACAAAAAGCCTAAATAGATACGTAAGTGGACGATAAAAATTGGATGCGATTCGCTCTCCTAATCGCTGCTGTGCTCGGGGGAAATCACAAAGTAGCAGGCAATGTAGAAACAAGCCTTGTGGGTAACGATGTAAATAGACCGAGAAATATTTGATCTCTTGTTCAGGAATTTAGTGTTTTACTCAGGTACGTAAGCCATATGATTTTGGGCGGGCTTGTTTTTCTATTATTAAGATTTGTGGTGCCTGTAGTAGTTTTATGTTTCTGGCTTTATACGATCTGTACCTACACTAAAGTTTTTATGTAGGTGTAAAACTGAGTTAGAAGTTATGTCGACTTTGGTGACGTTTATTAAATTTATATCAAATCCTTTTGTTTCTGAATGTACGGTTTAAATGGATGTTTTCCAAAGTGGTGAGACAAAGATTTAATTCATTTAATATTATGTTTGAATTAACTCACTGAATAATTTATTGCAAAAAAAACCTTCCTCTATCTCTCATTCTCTAACGATAAATAAAGAAATTCATTAATTACCAAGCTGTAATTATTGGTAAGTTAATTTTCCAAAAATTTATCATTGCATTTATTTAGACAATCAGAGAGATAGTAGTTTAATTGCACAGAACAAAGTTAATCGAGATTTAAAATCCCCATTATAAATTAAACCACTCCTAAGGTCTAAACGAAATACCGAGCCGTCCCGACGTGACAATAATTACCTAGCACCACACAACAATTACAAATAGTGTGTTAACCCAAAACAAGGTTAGACTTATTCACAGTACAGTATATAGAGAAAAGGGAAGGAATGAATAATTAAATAGTATGAAGATTGTACAAGTGGTCACTGATACACATACACAAACGCTAACCGTACAACAGTTGTTGAAATTATGCCAATTTAAGTTCACTTGTTTCAAAGATATTTTCGTACATCGAAGATGTATTTATTAACTCGACAACATTTAATGTTTAAATAATTGTGTCTTGGGTTTTTAAATTTGAGCCAAATATGTTGTTATTGTTACTTATAAATATGAATGTACAGTGCGAAGAACCATCTAAAATCATAGTTTTACGCACTGATTTTAGAACTCTATAGAGTTACGTTACTGCACAGATTATGTACTACACTGTACTTTAATTGTGTGCTCCGATAAAGTTTAATTCGGACCTCGGCCGGCACCTTGTTGCCATCCCGTTGTGGATAGTTTCGTTTAAAGGCTAATTGCTATTGGGTTTAGACATTACAGTTCGGATAAGTTAATTTACTGTTTGAACTTGCTCTGCTTTAAGTTAAATATATTTAAGGAAGTTATTTATTGCACTTGAGTGATAAGCAAACGCCTTTATCATCGCTATTAATTAGTAATCATCACCATTAATTAAAAGCGTGCGAATTTAACTTACTGTTACGAGATTGTGGATTGTAGCGACAAGCCCGATCTATCAGCAACCGGTAGACAACATACGACCTGTGGACCTACAGCTGATAAAAGTAGACAAGAGATCTTATAAGATGAAAATAATTTACATTGTCTTGGGTATATTTTCATACACCATCATTTTTATTTTACTAGTGGATATCAGTATATTTTTATTTATAAAACAAATAACAAGAAAATGAGTTGATACTATTATTTTTACTTCCATTCCGGATAATTTATTAGATTAACTTTTAACAAGTTATTTGTGAAAACCAAGTGACACGTTCATATCAAAATAAATAAAACTATAATCATACATATCATAGTCTTTGAAAATAAAATGGTGAAAGAGAATATAGATACTTGAATAGTTCACAATTCTAAGTAACAGTACTATTTGTTACAATATATAATAATATTACCCAACTGTATCTCTTGATAATGCGGATCAAATTCATTGAGAGCGGATCCCGTTTCCTCAATACCATCCGCGCTGCAAATCCCTTTATAAAACGTTGCCACCAACATCCGCTACGTCAAAGGTATCCTTAAACATGTCTATTACATTTAGCTATTGAATAATAAACGTTGCGCCAACCCTGAATATGGCACAAGACGTGAGGCGACTCACAAGAACCAACCCAACAACATCATGCACGAACCACATTTGGAACCCAACCGACATTGCACTTTATTACCTACCATCTAAGACTCGTTTTGCTAGTCAGTAATTTTAAGTTAAGTCACTCTTTAAAATGGGGTGAAGAAAGTTTTTTAAGCCGGGGTTTTCTCAATTTTCTGGGTAATTTCCAGGTCCCTTTCATTGTCAGTTCTAAATGTGTGCTTGAAATAGTCAAATAGGAGTCACGAAGTTATTTATGACAGTTATAAGAAAAGCCGCGTGAATTTGACACGGGAAAGATTTTCATATAATTCCAATTGGAGTTCCAGTGATATATTTGAAAAGTTATTAACTACGATACCTTCCGAATTTTAATTAAAATCAATTTGCTTGAGTTAGTCAAGTTAATGAGTTTACAGGTAATTTGTCGCGGAGTAATAAATAATAATTAATAACAAGTGGGTACGGAGATACAATAATAACAAGTGGAGAGCAATCTATACTTGTCTGTTTAATTTAACGTAGATGATTGATAAATGTTACTAAATTTTAAGTAAAGTATAATTGATATTTTAGGATATTTTCTTCGAATTGTCAAATCAAAGGAGCGATTTCTAAAAATGTTTTAGATACCTTTATGTTTTTGTTACGAGCAAAAGTATATCAAATTGTGAACTGCCAGGTCGTACTAAATTTGACTAAGTTTTCCATCAAAAAGCAAAAAATCTAACCAACTCGCAGCTATAAACTTTGTTTCATTGCATACATCACACGGGTCTTGATGATCGATAGAGCAAAACGAACGCAGGAAAGGTCGCAAAACTTTAGTGCCGTTTCGTCCCATAAAACAACAGAACGTCATCATAATACGTAAAAATACAAACAGAGCGCGATGGGCTTTCAGCGAGGTAAATATTTAGACAAGTAATGGCTCTAACCCGTCGAATGAAAATAAAATACAAATAAATGGAGAATGTTTTGAAATAACTGAAAACGTTTGTGCAAAATAAATATGAAGGATGATATGTGATGGTTAATTATGATTCAAAGGTAGAGGTTGATGGTTTAGAAAAGATTGATGTTAAAAGCAAGTTATAATAACGATATAACAATATGCCAAGGTTGAACGTGATTTAAGTGGCTTATAAAGTAAAAGGTTGAAAAGGTCTTCAGATTAATAGGCTAAAGATTTAGTGAACGAAACTAAAGTTTAAATCGAATTTCAATAATAGGATCTAAAAGATTTAATTAATGTTTAGAATTACAGTTTTCAATGTTATTAGAATAAAGATCTAATAGAGGCAGAAAGTCTGCAAGAAGTAGATAAATAGATAGATAGATAGATGAACGCTTTATTGCAAACATTAAATTACATAAAAATACTTAAAGAAAATGTCGGCCTTATCGTAATGAAGTATGTAAGTGCAACTCAGTTTACTTTCCAGTTTAATGTGTTCAAAAGAAGTGTAACTGTTACGGTAGTATTATTGGTATTATCACAAGATATTCTGTTTGTTTTATTATTGATACGTATGAAGTCATTTTAACTAGTCTTTTAACATTGGGAAATCTACAGTCGCAGTGTAAACAGTTTGTGTCGACGCCACCGTCTCAAAGCTTGTGTTGCATCGCATCGCGACACAAAGTTATGCTAACGCCGAGCTCTGTGCGGCTTACATTATCGTAAGCGGCTTAGTTCGCTCAGTCGCCTCGGGATGCAAATGATTCCGAGCTGCATTATCAAATGCTGTTTGTTACAACACTTTAGAGGGTCATGGGCCAATTTGATAAAGAAAGTGTCTCCGTTTAAGAATGTTCATATAAACTAAATAAACTATTGTTCTTAGACCTTTAAACGAACAAGACAGCAATGTTATTATTGTATAAAAGCATTTTCTCTACAACGAGATACGTTGGAAAAATCAACATCAAAGGAAACTTTTCCTAGAGTTGGACTTGGTAAAAATACTTGTTTTACTACACGGGTACCTCTCCCAGTCTATTAGGTTCACAGATGTTAAAGTTTGCTCTCCAACTTTGTATACGAATCGAAATAGAAAAATCCAAAATCTTCTTTAAAACTACTTAGAAGGCGTCTTCGTGTAGGTACCGGTTAATATCAAGTTAAGCCAAGTTTAATGTGGATTAGTTTCCAATAAAACTTGCATTTGAGTTGTGCATTTCCAAGGATTTCCGCAAGGCGTTCGATAGCGTTAAACTGCATTTTGTTGATATTCACATGATAAATTATTTTCACAAACACCATAACGATTTTAGAGATTAATGTTGTTTATTTGAAAAATTAACTTTGCTCTTCTTTAAAATAGTATATTTGGGCTGAAATTGACGAACATATTAATAATTAAATAAAAAAGTCCCACAAGGCGCGGTTTTAGGCCCCGGCATTTTCAGTTCACACCTCAGAACAAAAATGTATAAAATCCATTCTCCTCGGGGAAATTTAATTAAAATCCTACATTTTCGCGAAAACAATGTCGAACTTAACAACCCCGCGAACTAGGACAACGGTGATCGTAAATGTTTTACCAGCGGTGGTAAATTGAAATTTCGCGGCACTCGAAAATACGTTGCAGGTTATGAACACTTTAAACATTAAGTTGCTTTATAGTGGTTTGTCAAGTTAACTGCCAGATTGTCAAAAGATATTAAATATTTTTTGACGTGCTAAAAAGAAAACTGAAGCAACAGTGATTTATTCGTTATAAAGAAACTTTTTCAAAAAAGAGCTCTCTTGTGAAACTAAATTAATTGACTGTTTAATCTTTCATCTATTTAGGCATTAATAATTAACAACGGGTGTGCGTGTGGCTCAGTGATAGCACGTGTAACTTTCGATTCACACGTGCTTTCGATACTACGCACCCGAGTTTGAATCCCACTGGCCCTGCACTACTGACTATCTTAAGTTATGTGCGAATTTAACACTCCCTCTAAAAACGGTAAAGAAAGACATCGTGAGGAAACAGACATGTCCAAGAATTTATCACAAAAATTCAAAGACATGTGACTTTCATTAACCCGTACTGGGGCAGCGTGGTAAATTATGGCCCATAATACTCTATCTATGAGGGAAGGCCCGAGTCCCAGCAGTGGAAACGTAATGGGCTAATCATGAATTAACAACGAAGTTTGCAAAAAAATTATACACATAAATATTTGTCATCATTTGAAACATCAGAAAGCTATGAATAATATATATAAACTAAAACACCAACTATCGTATCGATATCGCTTAGGATATCGTATCAAACAAAGATACGATTAATAATCTATAGTCTAATTGCCACACGTGGCCAACGTGGGCCAATAAAAATGTAGATAGGAAAGAAATAACATCAAATCACACTTACACAGGCCGTATTAACAGAGGAACACGTAGCGAGAACGAAACCTTGAGTGTTATGAAGGAAGATAATAAGCCAGAATTGGGTCTTCATATACGCAACCGCAAGGTGGGTTCGGACGTGCCCCTAATGTGTAATGTGAGAGGTGTATCGGAGAACGAAATGGAGGGCGTTAATAATGTTTGAAATTGTTTTTACCTGACCGCAAAGCGAAGGAATTTGATTGTCAGTTATGTATAAATAAATAAATAAAATAAATACGCCCAACGATCACATATATAGATAGTTCGTTATCACACTTCAATACAACACAAAATGCTTTGTACACTAAACAAAATAATAATAAATAACGCCCAACAACCACATACATAACACAACATACATACAAAAGGTAGTAGATAGTTACTACCTACAAGTAGTACTTACTATATACATAGTATTTATCTGCTACCTAATAGACTTGGCTGGCACCGACTTCAAATATATGAGTGGGTAGCGCTTATGATAATTATATTAATTTATTTTTTACTTTTGAGTGCCATTTGTGGTTTTGAAGTCGGTTTAGTTTTTTTTGAAAAATAATTTAGTTTTACATAAGATAGATCTACACTTGACCACACCATCTCGCCTGATGTTAAGCGATGATGTGGCCGAAGATGGAGCACGTGGATCTAGAGAGAGACGGCAGTTAAGCGGCTGCTCAGACCCGTCTCCCCGATGGTTCACCGAACAGATAATTAACAATTAGAAAATAGAATAGAATAGAAATATAATACATTAAAATTACACATACAATTAAAACACAATTAATACATTAAAATGCTTAAAATTTATTAGTTTACTAAGGCTATATTAAATTAGCAGAATCAAATAACATAGGTACTAAATAAAGAAACTTCCTTGTAACAAGTCCAAAGAAATACGAAGACAATAAACATTTTCAAGAGCAAATAAATAATACCTGTTCCATTTCCACCCATCGAAATTAAAACAGGTGATCATTAATTGAAAACGAAAAGTGTCGGCGAGAAATGTAATTTAAGAGAAGCATCCTTTTGAAACGCTAATAAGGAAAACGGGAGTTTTAAAATTGAGGGCAGAGAGGGAGAAAAAATCGCATCCAGAAATGTCTGCAGGCCTATCCGAGGAGCTTCGGACGAGGGCAATTTGTGGAGATTAAATCCTGAGCCCAGCCGAGCATGGTCGAATGGGTCGCGCGCCCGACTGAGGATTCCTCTGCTCTCGAAACCGCTTGGAGACAGAAAACGTTAAGGAGATGAACTTATATGTATAAGTGCATGTGTAATATCTGTCTGACTGTCTGTTCCTGTTATATAATTTAAAAGAATCTAATTTGAAACTTTTAGTAGTGCTTAATCATTAATTTGTTACAGTTTGAAAGGCATTGTAGCCAGCAAAATTACTGGGCATTATGAGACTTAACAGCTATTGTCCCGGGGTAAAGAGCGCAGTGCAGTGCCGCGCAGGATTTTGCTAAATGAAGTTCTGGGTAGTTCTTCAACTGTTATGGGTAAACGTATTTTTTTTTTTTATGTAACTAAATGACGAGACGAGCTGGTCGTTTGCCTGATGGTAAGCAATACGCCAGTCCATAACAATAACAGCACCACCCAGAACTTTGTTTTGCAGAATTCTGCGCGGTGCTGCACTGCGCTCGTCACCCTGAGACAATTAGTTGTTGAGTCTCATAATGCCCAGTAATTTCGCTGGCTACAATGCCCTTCAAACCGGAACACAGTAATGCTTGCGCACTACTGCTTGGCGGTTGAATAACTGGCAAAGCGGTGGTACCCACCCAGACGGCCTCTCGCATTGTTTACCATCAGTTTTTTTCCGTCATGCTCATACATATATTATTACAGACAGATGTTAAAATAGTGACTACCCTGTAAGGGTGTTGCATAGTGGGTGCAGTTCTATTATAATTCAACATTCTGATTTTAATTACTTATAAGTATTTACATTATTAATTTAATTTAATTTAATGTCATAAGTAGTCTGTGCTTAGATACGAAACTTTTTTAATATTATAATATGTAGGTATGATATTCTGTAAGGTATATATAATATTTTATGAATAGAATTACTTCAGTCGCTAATGTAACTAACTACTGCTTTCTTAACTTACCTGAAACAGAGAAGTAATAATAATAACAAAATATCAAAATCATAATTTAAGTGCGCGAGAGTCAAGAAACTGAAACAGACAATTCTCAATTATTTTACTGGTGGTAGGTTTCTCGTATGCGAGAGGCCGTCTAGGTGGGTACCACCACTTTGTCAGTTATTCAGCCGCCAAGCAGTAGGGCGCAAGCATTACTGTGTTCCGGTTTGAAGGGCATTGTAGCCAGCGAAATTACTGGGCATTATGAGACTCAACAGCTAATTGTCTCAGGGTGACGCGCGTAGTGCAGTGCCGCGCAGGATTTTGCAAAACAAAGTTCTGGGTGGTGCTATTATTGTTATGCGCTGGCGTATTGCTTACCATCAGGCAAACGACCAGCTCGTCTCGTCAATCAGTTACATAAAAAAAAAACGAAAATACATAGACTACAATCGTATAACTTAAGATTAGGTATTAGTTTTGCATGGTGATATTACGCCATATTTGAAGATTTGGTCCTACAAAAGCGATTCAGAATCACGATTTCTGACTATAATCTACGAGTTCACGTCGTGTACCCTTCTTTCCTGCAATATTGTAATATAACGCACATTTGACAAGCATTTCATGAAAATATCCCTCTGGTTTCACTGTGTCACCGTCGCCGTCGCTAGATTTCCTCCTTACCTTTATTCATATCGTGATATTGGGGCGCTGAGAATTGGTAGCTTCGTATCTATTTCGGGACAATTTGAATATTTCTTTGTACGAGAGGGAGGGGGTGAATATTACACACTTTTTTATTGAAATGAGTTTCGGCTCCAACTGGAATATTAAACGCTGTTCGGTAATTATTCATGGATTATCTTTTCAATGATTCTTGAGTGTTTCCATTTCAATGTTATGAAACACCATCTAAAGGTTATCTGAAAGAGATTGCTTTGAGCGATAAGATCGCCCGTTGTGAAACTTTAGTTTTTAAGTTTGTTATTTTTCTTTTTTTGTTATTATGATTTCTGGTGGTATAACAATAAAGAGTTTTTAAAAAGACTAGCTGCGCTTCGCGGTATCACCTGCGGTTTTCGGGATAAAAAGTAGCCTATCCTTTACTAAGACTAAATAAATAAATAACGCCCAACGATCACATACATACTCGTAGATCCTGACCCCTAACTAGGATTCCCTGTATCTAGGGAACCTGAAACTATGAGGACCATGGTCCCACAACACCCAAATAACCTTTTACCCTTATTCTTTTTGTACTTTAAGCTCTAAAATAGGATATAAGTAGAATACTTTTTAGGAAAAACGAACAATTTCTTACGGAACAACTATAAACCGAATTCTATGGACGGAGTCGCGGGTATTAGTTATTATAATCATACACTAGCTGCGCCTCGCGGTTTCTCCCACGGTTTCCTGAGATAAAAAGTAATCTTATGTTAATCCAGGATATAAGCTATCTCCATTACGAATTTCACTCAAATCCGTAGAGCTGTTACAACAAACACATTTACAAACATTCGCATTTATAATGTTAGTGTGTATTTACACCGCCGCCCTCTCTCACTCCGTTAATTAACTCTATCCAAAGATTGACTGGAAGAGATCGCTCTTAGCGATAAGTCCGCCCATTGTACTTTAGTTTGTAAGTTGTATTCATGTACCTATTATTCTTTTGGGTTTATTGTGGTTGGGCAGGTTGGCTCAAATCTCATACACCTCTGAGGTTGTGGGTTCGATTCCCGCGACGGGACAGATGCGCAAGCGCAAGTATTTGTTTCGTGTTTGGGTATTGCTGGACCATGGTCCTCATAATTCCTGGTTTTCTAGATACAGGGAATCCTAGTTAGTGGTCAGGATCTATGTATGTGATCCGCGTTATTGTACAATAAAGCATTTTGTATTGTATTGTAGTGTGATAACGAACTATCAATTTAATTTATTTCCCTTTTCAAATATTTTTACTGAGAATCTCGCTTAAACCAACTGTAAAATAAAGATGGCGGCTCACTGCACCCCCGCTCCTTTATTAAGGTGCTCTAGGAATGCTATACAAAGGCTTTGAGTGGCCGCGTCTCGAGACGTAGGAGTTAGTTGTCGCGTAACATGCCGCTGTATCGTCTAAGCTAGTTTGAGGCGACTTTTCGAAGTTATTCAAGACCACTACGTGTATGTGTATATATAATCGTGGTAGCTTCTCGTATGTATGTAGCGTGGTAGGTCTGTCATAGGCGAGAAGCCGTCCAGGTAGGTACCAATGCTTTGCCAGTAATTCTCCCGGCGAGCAGTAGTATGCAAGCATATTTCATCCTTTTTAGTGAAAACGTCAAAGGAGTGGAACGCCTTGCCGTCGTTTGTGTTTCCACATAGATATAATCTGGTAAACAAGTACTTACTGGATAAGCGTACTACATCTTCGACTACATCGTCACTTCTCGTCAGGTGAGATCGTGGTCAAACGCTGACCCAGTCAGATGTAAAAAAAGTTTGTGTTCCGATTCGAAAAGCATTGCAGTTAGCAAAATTACTGGGCATATAAGATTTACGCAGTGCTTTTTATGGTATTAAAAGTCTTGGTTGGCACTGCAATTATTATGGGCAGACGTGGCGCTTACCATCAGGCGAACAACCTGCTCGTCTCATTACTCAGTTACATAAAAAATAAAGATAAGTACGCCAATAGAAAGTTTAATGAAATGTCATTAAACCTATTGGCGTACTTAACATCTTTAATATCTGATGTCTCTCATGATGCAATAAAAATCTATTTATATCTACTAACTCCAAAAAGGTGTTGCCAATCATATATTATTGCGAGGCAAGTTGGTATCTTCTGGGAAGGTTATAATAAAAAGAAAAAAAAATCGCCCAACGATCACATATGTACATAGATCCTGGCCCCTAACTAGGATTCCTGATATCCTAGGGAACCAGGAACTACTAGAAGCGTGGTCCCATAACACCAATGTAACAAATGCTTGCGCTATTTTTTCAGTACACAAACATTTGTGCCGTCGCGGGAATCGAACCCGCAACCTCAGTTGATAAAATATTGTTTGGTTATGATAATGCGCCACGGCTAAGCATCCCCCAACTCATAAGTTAATTTATTAATGTCATACATCTCATTACCCAAAATCTGCGTTTAAATTCCGCCGCAGCCATATCTCACCTTAAAGCATTCATAAAATTCGAAACGCTTCATGGTTGACGAAAATTATCCCTATAGGCACTTGAATTTACAGCCGTATCGTAATGTCACCATGGAAACCAGTGATAAAGCTTCAGCGGTTACGTTAAATTTATCAAAAGACGATGTTAAAATGATCTACACAAGGAGATTCGGAAAAGTTACAAGTGCCTGTACTCCGTCAACCAAAACAATATAAACAAGGACTGAGTGTAAAACTAATATAATAAATTATTTCTTGACGTGACTAAATTACTTACCCTAGAATTCAAAACAAAAATTAAAGCTTTCTTCGAAACACATCCTTTCTACATAAACGAAATGCTGGATGGCAGAAATACTAATTTTTTTATTGCATATACCTATAATAAGTATGTTTGAATATACCTATAATTAAACATACTTATTTTAAATTAATTACGATTAATTACATAATTATTTATAATGATGATAATAATGATACATTGTTACAACTTGATCAATAAATGTATTGATTTTCAAACGGCGAAGGCAGGAATATTCAAATGCGATAGCAACGCACGAGATTTCGCTATCGCTCTTTTTGGTTATCAAATCAACATTCACGATTGTTGTGTTAGAACAACAATCGTTATGCCATGTCGGAGGCCTTGTGTGGTCAAAAAACTCCGACACCAGGATTGACCACACACCCACACGAGAGAAGACAAGAATATCACGATCTCAAGTACTGTCTATTTAACTATAAGCTAAAACTTGCCATTCCGGGACCTACAAACGGACCCGATGCTATCTCCGTCTGTAAACGCGGTCGGTTAAAATTATAATATTAATAAAATTAAGCTTTAATTTCGCACTGTAATTGGTGCCGGTTGGAATAGGTAATAGGGTTTTTTAGATGTTGTCGTTAGAAGTGGCAATTTATTTGTAGGTTTAGTGCGGCCCTTATCTAAAACTGGGGTTGCCGGTAGAAATGTTGCGTAAATATTTTAGTGGGAAGATTTTGTTGCCTGTTTTGTTGATTTAAATTTTTAACGATCACATACATAGATCCTGGCTCCTAACTAAGGAATCGTAGTTTATATTCTGACTACTACGTGACCTGGTTCCTTAGAGTGTCTAGAGAACCAAATTCCCTAGAATTCCCTAGTTTCAGGTTTTATAGAGTGTCTAGCTAGAGCACCAGAAACTACAAGGACTATATCATGGTCCCATAACATCCAGACGTGGAACAAATACTTGCATTTTTTTATGTGCACAAAGATTTGTTAAATTTAATATAGAAATCCTTACTAATATTATAAACGCGAAAGTTTGTATGTATGGATGTTTGTTACTCTTTCACGCAAAAACTAGGACTTGGATTAGCACATAGGCTACTATACTCTTTATCCCGGGAAACTACGGGTGGAATCGCGGAGCGCAGATAGTTAGAGACTAATATAGCACTTGGGAGTTTTGTTTAGTGATAAAAATGCGGTTATTTCAATATTTTATTTGTTTCATTTTCGATTTGTGTTCATTATTTATTTTAATTAAGTACTTCTACCATAGTCCAATGCTGGTTTCTAAGGTTATAATTAATATAACAATAAAATTAGAGTTAAAAACATATATCAACTATTATTATAGTTTGCTAAGCTGCTACTAGTTACTTTTTATCTTTTTTCGTCTATCTATTAAAATGAGACATTTTATTGTTTAAAGTGCCATAAAAACGGAATATTGCCATTTATCATTGTTTCATGTGAAAAGTTTTACGAATACTATAAAAAACATAATTACCATATTTTTTTTTTTTAGGGTACTACTAAATATTGTCTACTTTTGTTTCAGGTAAGAGAAACTTCAATCTATCGGTCATTCTGAAAATTAGTGACCAAATTATACCAAGCATAGACACGGTAAGGCAAAAACCATATATTTTTTCCTGTATTTTGTAGTGGTAATTCTACGGTGTGGTACTTAAATCATTAGCCATATTTACTTCACCTACGAGGAGCGAGTGTGGCTCAAGAGAGCGAATATGGCTCAGTAGGAGAACGTGTGACTTTCGATCCGACGCACCCGACTACGAATCCCGCTGGCGCACCACTGACTTTCTTAAGTAATTTGTGGATCTAACACTCGCTCTACAATCGGTGAAGGAAAACATCGTGAGGCAACCGGCATGTCCAAGAATTAATTACAAAAATTCAAGGACATTCAACCCGCACTGGGCCTGCGTGGTGATTTGTGGCTCATACTTTTTGTATGACAGAAGGCCCGTGGCCCAGCAGTTGGAACGTAATGGGCTGATGATGATACTTCGCCTGCATGTCTAATATCATGGGCAGAAACCTTTAGTTAAATATGGCCAAGGTTATCTTTAACATCTGGTATAGTCGTAGGCCTTTTCTGCAAGAGTTCACATACTACATCATTGCCGGATATTCAATCGCCATGCAGTAGTGTGCAAATATTACTGCATTTTGGTTTCAAGATCACCTGCTTTAAGTGTAATTACTGGGCATTATAAGACTTAAGAGCCATTGTAGCGAGCGCAGTGCAGTGCCGCTCAAAATGAAAGAAACAAAGTTAGTAGGCGTGTTGCTCACCATAAGGTGAAAAACTTGTTTGCCTCAGCACTTAAATATATTTATATTTTTTTTATTTTCATACACCCAAACAATAAATTAATAACAATATTAAATCGCATAAACAAGAATTTCGGAACGTTTTTAACTTTATGCTACACAATATGAAACGCTGCATAAATCAGAGGTAAAACATAAAATCACGCGCCAGATAAACGGCCAAAGCGTTCCTTTCTTCACAAAACAGCAGGTCTCTAATTATACCATCAACCTGCTGAACGAAGTCTGAAGACGGAGCCTTGAAGAAAATGTAGTCTTTTTGCTTTAGAATTCCTACGCTTTACCGTTGCCAAGCTGTTGGGCAAAGCGTTTGGATTCTAAAACGAAATAACTGCTGCGCTACGAAGCGACGGAGCTACGACGCTACGCCTCTACGAATTAACTACGAACGTCTACGCGGATAATTTATGAAAGGGTAATTATGCTTTTAATATAAATTAGCATTTGTATTCATGTACGTTTGTTAATGAAAGGTAGTTGTTTTATATAAGCAAACGATATTGTAAATGCAATTAATTTAGAGTCGGGCCTTTGATGCTTTTTGACGGCATTTTTAAACATTTTTTAAATATTTTATTCCGAAATGTATTAAATTATTTAATTTAAAAAATATTATAAAATGCATGAAATTGATTATGCTTAATGGCATCAAAGTAAGACACTGCATCTCAATCACAAGTGCCTAAAATGTGTGCCTATACTTATGTATGCTAAATAATAATATTCGTAATGTTATCATGTACAGACGAGTGTTAATGTGTAACATTCATTATGTAAGTATAATGCAATGTATAACCTTATGATAATAAATATATTCTATTCTATTCTATCTATGATACAAAATGTATGTTAATGTTTATAAAATGTATATTATTGCGAAAAATAAATATAATTGTATATAAGTGTGTTACGCCATTATGTTTCTGTGTGTATATATACTTTTAAATATATTTATATATATACAGTTAAAACTCATAACCAGTCAAAATTAGTATTGACTGATTTGACCTACGTCCTTTGTTAACAGTTCTAACTTAACTTAATCTAGTGATCAGTTAAAACCAATTTTAACAAAGGACGTTGATCCGCCTTTTTGAATAACGAAAAAAGAACCCCAAGCAGGCATAATACTTATAAAAACAGTAAATAACGGTAAATCCTTAACAGAGGCAAAACGTATATTTCCGAACACTTTCCGAACACTATCCGAACAAACAGTCGTACAGAGCGGAGTGCTTTATATTGAAAGCGTCGCGGGACATTTAAATGCATTAAGTCCAACCTAGTCGATTATTCAGGGGTACGTTGGAAGTTATAGGGATGTGACAATCCGGCTTATTTTATCCGACCACATAATACTTTTTATTCCGGAAAATCAAACAGTTCCCGAGGGAACTGTAAACCGAAAGTTCAACGCGGGTGAATTCGCGCAACGCATCTATTCTAGTAGAGTGTCCCTCTGAACTTCGACAGTTATTTATTTCGGCACGACACTTACTTCGTAAAAATATAGTTTGTCAAGTCAATGTTTCAACAAAACATAATTCGACAAGTATAGTTAGACAGATAATACTTTGACAATATGCATATTCAATTTACTTTCGCCGGCCTCTGCCGCGGCACGCTCGCTTCGCTCGCTCGGCTCGCGCGATGTGTGGTCACTTCTTTAACATAACCTAACCTGATCTTTGAGGCCGTTTGTTTTTCAACTGATGTATGACATTTTAAATTTTATAAGATTTCTTTTTTTCTTGGGAGTCATTGTTGTTAAAACATTGTCAATCGCGTATTGATCGAAAATATACTTTAATAAATTATTGTTGCTGCCTTAATTTTATTCATATTCAAATTAGCATCCGGCCAAAACTGTCACCGCTACATCCCTAGCTCAGAATTTTATGGCCCACGACGATTGTCGTCCGGATTACTGGCCTCGTTAGACCGACGCCCACGGGTTTACGGCTGCCTCTGAACGATTTAGGTGGTATTGGTTTTGTAAAGATTTTTATAGCCTAGCCAATAGCCTAACCGGATTTGGATGAATCGGTCGCTTTAGTGCTGAATAGTGATCTTTGAATGCTGTATTTATGTCTTATTTAAGCAGTGAGAATTAGGTTATGCGTTTAACTTGTGGATTTAGTTTGGTATAGAAGTGCTGATGCAGTCTAAATAACCTAATATGTGTCTCTAGCAGTTTTCAGTTCTTCAGTTAAGTTCGATCCTACTCTATTTCTACTTCTTATCCTACTAATATTATAAACGCGAAAGTTTGTAAGTATGGATGTGCCAACTACTGTATGGATTTTGATGAAATTTGGTATGGAGGTAGCTTATACCCTGGATAAACACATAGGCTACTTTTTATCCCTGGAAACCACGAGTGAAACCGCAGGGCGCAGCTAGTCCTTAATATTATAAACGCGAAAGTTTGTAAGAATGTATGGATGTATGTTTGTTACTTTTTCACGCAAAAACTACCGAACCGATTTTGATGAAATTTGGTATGTAGGTACTTTAGGACTTGGAATAGCACATAGGCTACTTTTTACCGGGAAACTGCGGGTGAAACCGCGTGGTGCAGCTAGAATATTATAAATGCGAAAGTCTCTTTCTCTCTGTCTCTCTATCTCTGTGTGTGTGTGTGTGTTCGTTTTCACTTAAATTCATTGTGACTGAATGGACTTTGTTTAAATTTGGTATGTGATGTGAACTTTATGTCTTGGAATGGGTTATAGAATACTTTTACCTCGGAAGAACACTTCCATAGGGACTGACTATAGACCGAGTTCTACGCGGACAGAGTCACGGGTACCAGCTAGTAACAAGATATTTGAAAGACATAAATCCCTTTAGAAAATATATTAGAAAAAGTTTTAGAAAATATTTTTTTTTTAATGTTTGATGTTTTTATTTTGCTTGTTCAGTGTAATGTTGCGTGTTAGGAATAAATGTATTTTCTTTCTTAATTTATTTCTTCTTTACTTAAAAAAAACTTTATATTGATATTGTAATCATGTAAAAGTTTTCCATATTGAAATCTAATTTCCATTAGGCTTTAATGTGAACAAACTTATACATTTACCAAAATTAATATTAGGTTTACCTAAAGAGCTAAGTTTCAACTTGACAGGGTAACCGGGTATGCTTACATCCGTAAGTTGTTCACTTCACAATGTTTCCTAAACTGTGTTACATATTAAGTTCTAAATATTAACTAAGTTATTTTAGTCTATCTAGTTGTTAACGTAACATAAGGTATGATGAAAGTTTAGCATTTAATATGTATTTTGTTACATACTAGAGCGAGATTGACTCAGTGGGAGCATGTGCGACTTACGATCCGACGTACCCGAGTTCAAATCCCACCCTCCACTACTGACTTTCTTTTATGGAACTGAGTGATGAGACGAGCAAGTCGTTCGCCTGATGGTAAGCGCCACGCCTGCCTATATCAATTGCGATGCCACCCAGAACTTTTAATACAAAAATGGAATACGTAGCACTGCATTGCGCTGATCACCCCGAGACATCAGATATTAAGTCGCATATGCCCAGTAATTTCGCTGGCTACAATGCCCTTCAAACCGGACACAGGGCCATTGCGGTGGATTGGACCATACTCTTTCCATGTGTCCCAAGATTGGGAACGTGATGGGCTGATGATGATGATGATGATGATATACTAACTGACACACGCGACTTTGTTTATATGTATAATTGGATTATAATTATTGTCTATTCAGACTGCAGTTTGCAAAAGATAGTCAGGGTGGGTACCACCACTTTGCCAGTTATTCTGCCATCAAGCAATAGTGCGCAAGCATTAATGTGTTTCTATTTGAAGGGCATCCATAGCCAGCAAAATTTTTCTGATGTCTCGGGGTGATGAGCGCAGTGCAGTGCTATGCAGTACTGTGTACGGTATTAAAAGTGGCACTGCAGTTGTATGAGCAGGCGTTATTACGCGTATGGGCAGATTTCAAGTCCTGAACATAAATATATTACTTTCTATTACGGAAAATCGCGAGTGTAGCCGCGGGGCTGAGCTAGTGTACTATAAAATTACTATTGCTATGAGTATGTTCCTGTTACGTTCACCATCAAACCCCATTTTTTCTAATATTTGTTCTATTCATCTAAAGGTTGTCTGGAAGAAATCTAAGCGATAAAGCCGCCCATTGTAATCATTTTTTTTTATTTTTATCATTTCTTTCTTTTTTGTATTGTGTGTTTATTTGGTGTGCAATAAAGTGTTATTGTATTGTATTGTATTGTATTGTATGTTCGTTTTATTTTCTCTTCAAATCAATCAAAATCAAAATACAATAACGCTAGAACTAATTAACTTTGTGATATCAAAGACGCTTGTGCTCTTAATTATTTACGTCAAAGACTGGTTGAAACATTTTGTTGATAACTAAACTTGTTAAGTCAATAGCAGTCTGTTCATCCCTTAATTCGTTAAAATACAAAGAAAATTCGAGAACTTTTAAGTTTCCAGCGAAGCTCTCGTTAATGTGGGAGGTGTTTTTACGAATTCATTGAGGATCAAACCCACCGGTACTAATCAATGAAATTTTATTTATTATTTTGAAATAATTTTATCAATATTGTGCCGGAAATTCAACCGCCAAGCAGTAGTGGGTAAACCTTACTGTTCTGGTTTGAAGGCACTGTTCAAGCGAGGTAGCTCCCAACGGATCACAAAAATTGAATCCTATTTAATATTTGTCGCATCTAAGCCCAGACAATTATTTTGAGCTCTCATTGAATACCAATCAAATTGTATGTTATAAAAGAATCAAAATGTGCCTTTCCTTATCTAACAAAGTTACTTACCATTATATGACACTTAAGAGCTGTCATCTCAGGATGATATGACTTTTTTATTTTCTTTTTACTCTGTTTATGATTGTGACATTTCTTTTATTTAATGTGTCGGCAAACAAGCAGACGGCCCGCTGATGGTAAGTGGTTACCGTCGCCTATGGACATCTGCAGAACCAGAGGCATTGCTGATGCATTGCCGACCATTAAGAGGATATGGCACAGCCGCGGCCAGCGAGCACTAGGTATTTGAACAATGGTTTACGGTCTCGCAGAAAATGCGTAAATTAAATTAAACAAATTAACTAAATAATAATAATAATTATAATTTAACTAAATTCGTATCAACTTCAGATTTTTGTTAAAATTTGCGTTTCGGGAGAAAACGTTTCTACCGCACTAAATCTCAACAAAATTTAGTAATTTTGATCTCAATTTCATAAATGGAGAAAAAACTAGGTTTGCAGCTTTTCCTTTTCCTAAGTTTATGTCTATTATTAAAGTTAACAGCTTCCAAACGTCAAAAAAAAATTCGAGTAAATATCGAGTTTTTAGGGTCCATTTATTCAAATTCCATAGGAATTATCGAAAAAATATAAACCTACAAACCTCAATAATGATAACATCTCTTACATGTCCAAATTTCATCGAAATTGGTTAATGTTTAGGGGTAGAAAAACGTTTTCTCTTTTTGTATGAAAATTTCAGCGTGCCGTTCCCTTTTAAGGACTCTATTAATTCCCCTTTTAAAGGACTCCATGTTGTAATTCAAAGGAAATACCGACGAAGGTACGTCGTTCCACTTCTTACAAGTGTAGGAAGGAAAGTGCGAGTGTGTACAATACCTATTTAAATGAATTAATTCGAATAATTACTAATTTACTTATTTATTAATCTCTGGCAATTGTAATTGTATTAATTTAATTATATAATATGTGATTAATAGTATTAATATTTAATTTTTTAATTGTATTAATGTCATAATATTTGCACGCCAAATTGGCAAAGTACGGCATAGTTTCTGAATCTGATTGTATAACATCTCCTTGGTACCTGTATTTAATGCAAATAAATGAATCTTTAATTTATGATTTGATATTTTGAATTAGGCATAATTGGACCTAATTATTTATACTATTTCTTGTGACTATTGTTCATGTGACTTTTAAATCTGTTATTTAATTAAGGTGTTCTTGTTTGGCCTAGCGAGTTTCAACCATAAGTCTTAGTCAGTGGTAGTGAATAATTCTTTGTTTCAAGAGTTGCCCAGTCCGACTGTAGAGCTTCGGCGAGAGCTTTCGAGCGATGGTGTCCTAATGAATGTATTTGCATTTTCATTCGAAGTCGGAGTCTGAGTTAAAATGTGTTAGTTTAGCAAAATATTTTCGCAAAGGGCCTACTTAATTTTTTGTCATTAGCCTGGTTATGTAAATTAGATAAATTAGATCGCTTTTAGCGATAAGTCTACCCATTTGCAGTTCCTAGGTTTAGACTGAGTAAAACGAATAAGTCCTTCATGGGCAATTGCATACGTTATTACAATAAAATTTCGAAATGTATAACGTATTAATTAGTATTCTTTGGTATAACGGAACTCACAGACAGTAGGTTCAAATTACATGTGAAAAATGTTCTAATGAAAAAAGCTACAGTTAGTAATACCATAGAAGACGAAGATGCATGGAACATCCCGCTTCTGCCAAGTAGCCAACTGGCACATAAAAAACAATATTGTAACAAAAGTTCTAAAAAAATGCCCCTCAGTTTCTTGCCGTATCTAAGAAGTGGTTCTTTTTCCGATATAGTGCGTCTGTGATGCGAAAATTTAATAAAGAACTTTTAAACTTTGTTGTCGTTATCAGCCCATCACGTTCCCACTGCTGGGACACGTGCCTTCTCTCATAGAGAGTATGGGCCTTAATCCACCACGCTGGCCCAGTGCGGGTTGGTGGATGTCACATGTCCTTGAATTTTTGTGATTAATTTTTGGACATGCCGGTTTCCTCACGATGTTTTCCTTTACCGTTTCTAGAGTGAGTGTTAAAATCCTCATATAACTTAAGGAAGCCAGTGGTGCGGGGCCAGTGGGATTCGAACTCGGGTGCGTCGGATCGAAAGTCGCACGTGCTCCCACAGAGCCACACTCGCTCATACATTGTATACTAGTTCGTAAGATTTTTTCTGTAAAATTTTAGTTTGGTATACAATAGAATATTATGTATGACTTGTATTATACTGGATTGTATTAGAGCTTTTTTACTGAGTTTTGTAAAAATGCGTTCATCAGTCATTTCATTTATTTTGGTTTAGGTTCGCATGGTATCTATTCGCTAGGTATCACATTTAATATTATAAATGCGAAAGTTTGTATGTTGGTGTGTAAGTTTGTTTGTTACTCGACTCTTGACGCTGTAACAGCTCAACGGATTTCAGTGAAATACGGGATGGAACTGGCTTATGCCCTGTACTAACACATAAGCACTTTTTATCACGGGAAACCGTGGGTGAAATGGCGGGGGCAGCTTTTACGTTATATCACAATGTTTACGTTTCACCTTCACGGTAATTAATACTTGTAGATAATGTAATCAAGTCCCATGTTTGTACAAGTGTCAAAATTAAATGAAATCAAACACACCATTGGCATACCATTCAATGCATCCCATTGTATTAATTCTATTGTCAAACACGTGTCGTGCAATCCGCGATTCCGCGTCAACAACGCTATCGAAAATGAAATGTTTGCTGTTATCCCAGCAATGATATTCTTTATATTCGTTACAGCCGTTATATTCGTTACGGCCGTTATATCCGCAGTAAGCCGCGCGATCCCTCAATCAGAGGGGATTATGCCGCGGAGTTCTGTTCTATTCAATGCAGTTGTAAGGTTATGGGAGAAGAGATATTATTGTTTAGTAAATAGTAAGGTAGTATTTGTTTGTTTTTTGTAACTGAATGACGAGACGAGCAGATCGTTCGCCTGATGGTAAGCAATACTCTTACCCATGACAGTTGCAGTAACACCCAGAACTTTTTCAAAATCCTGCGCGGCACTTCACTGTGCTTGTCATCCTGAGACAATTAGCTCTTAAGTCTCATAATGCCCAGTAATTTTGATGGGTAAAACTCTTCAAACCCGAACACAAGCGTTTCGCTTCGACTTTCATAATGCGAACAGCTAAGAAATGGAACACCTTACCAGCGTCTCTGTTTCCCGATACTTATAATCTAGGTGTCTTCAAGTCCAGAGTGAATCGGTATCTTCTAGGCAAGCATGATCCATCGTCGACCGCGTCATCACTTATCATCAGGTAAGACAGCGGCCAAATGTTTGCCTGTTTTGCTTGCGCACTTAGCGGCAGAATAACTGGCAAATTGGTGGTACCCACCCAGACGGCCTCTCGCATACGAGAAACCTACCACCATAACCACCAGTTGTAGATTGGTTCAGAGATAGTCGACTGTCATTTAACTACATAATAACGTTGTTTAGAAACTCCATAGGTTGGTAAGTTTCATGATAAATTGATTTAATAGAACTTTAGAGAATTGGGAAGCAAAATAAAAGATAAGACAGAGCTTACGAGTATAGTTGAGATAAGTGTTTTATTTTCAGATTTGATCATTTTAGTTAGTTATTGAACAAATATATGCTCCGCAATCGCATACATAGATCCTGGCCCCAACTATGATTTTCTATATCTAAAAGAACCAGGAACTATGAGAACCACCCAAATTAACAACTTAACAAAATTTTACACTTGAACAAATATGTACTTGCACTTTTTTCTGTGCACAAATATTTGTCCCGTAGTGGGAATCCAACCCGCAACCTCCGAGGTGTATGTAATATAAGCTGAATCACCCAGTCACTACACCGCAGCTGTCTAGTTTATTGTTCACTATGAGTGCTGAATATTACTATCTCTATTTAAATATACATTACTCTAATCATTTTACTTTTTAATTCGTGAAAAAAGTGGACACAAAAAAAGGTAACAATATAAATAGATTTTAAATTATTTTTAAGCATTTAGCTTTTAGTTTTTGTCGTTCAAAGGGTTGAAGAACGTGCTAGACTTTTTCACGTCCAAGCGAAAACTCTTTTTAAGTCTTCAAAACAAATTTGATATAGGCCTCATGGATTCAATTACGCAAGCCATAGAGTTTTCATTTCCCCTGTTGAATAAGCCGGATCGGTGTCATTGTACGGAGAATTTAATCCTGAACCCTTCATTTGCCATCGCTTTGTTAGGCTCTCCTGATGATGTAGAGCCTGTAGAGCTTACAATAATGTTGTGTTCGAGGAAATGGGACGAGAGGACGAGAGGTTGTGTTATGGTTTTATTTGTTGGAGTCAAATTTCGTGTTTTTTTTCTGGACCTGGACTTCAATTTGAGTATGGGAAAAAGAAGAAATATGGGAAAGAAATGGGTAGACATGCTTTTCAAGTATTTTAATTGATTTTTATTACGTGTATATGACGTTTAAAAGTGCATTTTTGTGCCTCATCATCAGCCCATTACGTTCCCACTGCTGGGACTCAGGCCTTTCCTCGTAGAGAGAGTATGGGCCATAATCTACCACGCTGGCCCAGTGCGGGTTGGTGGATTTCACATATCTTTGATTTTTTATTTGTGATAAATTCTTGGACATGCCGGTTTCCTCACGATAGGAAAACCCTTCACCGTATTTAGAGCGAGTGCTAAATCCGCACATAACTTAAGAAAGTCAGTGGTGCGGGGCCAGTGGGATTCGAACTCGGGTGCGTCGGATCTAAAGTCGCACGTGTTCCCACTGAGCCACACTCACTCTACAATCTCTCACTCTTTTTGTGCCTATTTAATAAATATCTTTTGATTTTTTACTTATTTTTGAAAGTCAATTCAATTTTTTAGCTGCAACTTTTATGGGTAGGCGAGTAATTTACCATCAAGTGAAAACCCAACTCGTCTCGTCATTTAATTTTTTTTTTTTTTTTCTAATGAAGTTTCTTTATAAGACACCTCAAAATCATTACAATCTAGCCTAATAAGACTAATAAGTAATTTGAATTTAACTTAAGCTGCTAAGTAGAGTAAAACTAAGAATGTGTCCATTAACACTTTTCTTACTGTCTCTATTACGGCGAAGACACTATGTTCTTGTGTTCTTTATGGGTAGCACTATTATACTACAATACACTGTCACTTCACTACACTAACTCAAAAGGTTTTGTCCGTCATCTCAGCCTGTTTTCAAGTCTCACATCTCCAATTACAGCCTCAATCCTAACTCATCAATACATCAACTCACAATTGGACCACATACAACTATTTAGCTGTTATACCATAGAATAAATAACAGCGCTTATAGTTTTACAGCCTGCTTACAGTACATTCGCATGTTTATTCCCAGCCTTTCAAATCCCACATCCAGTACAGCCTCCATAGCCGTACCCCACACAACTCATCGAGACATCAATCTCGGAGTTGGCATGTCGCCAGCCCATGCCCTTTCACTCAGCCGCTGATACGATGATGATGCTTGAAGATACAGATCTGAGATATTGCTGCCGCAACCCACTTGTTATGATATTATAGCCAGCCTTTTAAAAGATGAAAGGTTTCAACTTGATTAAAAGATTTGGGTTGAAAGTATTTTGATGGAATAGGCTTGTTCAAGTCTCGGACTGAGGGTAGCTTCAATCTTTTATCGAGCATCGAGGTCAATGCTTGTGCGTGGAAAAAGGGCCAGTCTATTGATAAAGCATAAGTAATGTCCTTGGTGTTGCAGCTACAAGTTTATCAAAGAAACACCGGTGTGTAAGTTTATATTAAGCCCGTCACAAACGTAACCGTAATAATACGTTCAAAAAGAAAAAGAAGAGGAACAGATCGCTTTGAGCGATAAAACCGCCCAATTGTGACTCTATAATTAAGTTAGTTGTTATTTTAGCTTTTAATTATATATGTATTTTGGTGTTATAATATAGATTTATTCTATCCTATTTATTATACATTACTAGCCGCGGTTTCGTAGGATAAAAGTAACCATTGTCCTTTTGAGGACCTAAAGTACCTACATCCTAAATTTCATCAAAATCCGATCAGTAGTTTTTGCGTGATTAAGAAACAAAAATCCATCCATCTTTACATCCATCCATCCATTTTAAACACAAATTTTGGCATTTATAATAAAATATAAAATAATATTAGTGTGATAATGTGGTGATATATTAATATTCATATTAAGTTTGCGAAAGTTTGTGATATGTTTTTTCATCGCGGGAACCGCTAGTAATGTCATAAAATAAACATGACATTTATATTTTTAGTGTGATAGCTGGCCTAGCGCACTCCGCACTGTAAGTACGAAGCTACAAGTACATAGCCGGACACCGTCAGCGGGTCGCGCGTCGTTACACGTGCCGCGTCTGAAGAGATAAGAGCTATGCGATAGAAAGAGAGGCGCTCTGTAGGTTAATATGACTGGTAGGTATGCAGCGCTACGCGAGCTGAATTGAATTTTATTGCGTCATAGCAAGAGTCGCTATTTGTTTAAATTTCTTTGCGGAGTGATGCTTCTGTCCCTTAGTATTCTGTGGTGATAGTTGATAAAATGATAGCATAAAACTTAGAACTGGATCTCAGGATCTAACATTCCAAACACCTCAACCTGCATTAACTCAGTTTCGCCTGTCAGCTGATTGGTGGTTGCACAAAAGGCGGGCTCCACTTGGCACTGAGCCAGCGGCTTTGTCGACATAGATTGAAATTTTCTCTAGCCACGTAACAGTTACGTAATCGGTCTGTCTGTTTGTTCTTTGCGTTGGATGCTGAATACTGGATGATAATGGAGTTGGAAACGTAGGGTTTTTTTTTAAATACGGGTTCAAGATATTTCCTACGAAATCATAAACATAAATATAAACATAAATAAAAAATATTTATTTACAGAACCAATTAACAATTATGTACAAACATATAGAATGATAAAAACTAAACTAACCTACAACAAAATTAAAAAATGAAATTAAATATAAAACACAGAATTTTAAATTTTAAATTTTAATTTTTCTTATTAAACAAAAATATAAAAATTTATTTATTGACATGGTAAGTGTTACAAATTATGATTAAAGCCCTCGACGTAGCTTGACGCTGTGTTTCAAGGACTAGCTCCTTCTCCCAATTTAGATATATAAAAATGCCAAAAATGAATACATAGACTATAATGAATAAATCGTCTCTTATAACAACAAACTGGGCATTTTATAAAACAAATTGACATAAATCTCTTGACCTGTTTACAAGTCTCATATCTTCAAGTACATCCTCAATCCTAACTCATCAATACATCAACTTTCAATCGTCAATAAACCGGACGTTAAGGAAAAAATAGAAAAACACTTTTTTACAATACAATTTTTATATCGTCTTATGTTGTATAGTAAGACTTCTAAAGTATGATTCTTCTTCTCTCGTGTGGGTGTGTGGCTATCCCTTGTATCGGAGTTTTTAGAGCGCCCGAAGGCCTCCGACATGGTCTAACGACTGTTGTCTTAAGACGACAACCGAGCCATACGACTTAACGTGCCCTCCTAAGCACGGTGGCGCTCAGATGTAAATACCACACAAACGGTCACCCATCCAAGATGTGACCGCTACGAACGTTGCTTAACCCAGAAGATCTGTTACGAACGACTGGGTGAGCTACGCTACGAGCGCTACAAGTATGATTGATTCTCTAATACGTTGAAACATTTCAAAATTCAAGAGTAGCGGGCGGGCGAGTACTCCAACTGGTAGAGGGCTGGAGCATCTGGGCTATCTATAGGTCTTTAATGGTCCTTTTTGTATGGGAATATGTACTGTTTTGACAATATCTGAGTGATCCCTGACTGCATTAGTTATAAAACTGTGTCACAGACACCAAAGGTCTGTGCGTTTCCAATTGGTCTCCAATTGCTTCTCCTTGTAAGAAGTCGGCTTAGGTTTAGGTAATATTTAGTTTCCTTTGGTTTTAGTAAGTAGAGTTGTTTTAAGTACTAAGAGAATTTACCTTAAAAAAAAGAGTAACGTAGTTGCCAAATGTAGGTAAACCACAAATAACTGTAATATCACAATTACGCTTAAAGCAGCAAAACAAGCCAAACTGCGAGAACTAAAGCCCAGCGCACACTTCCGAATCGCAACGTCCCATCCGCTCGTAAGAAAACATTATAATAAAGAACAACAGAGTCATAAACTCTTGGTAATATGCGCTTACCTCGCACAAAAACTGGCTTCCAAATGCCATGTACTGCCAACTGGCATTTATGTTGTATACAACATAACAGAGTTGACTACAGCAGTTTATAGGGAAGAGCTGGAACTAAAGAAAGTGAGATGGTTTTTCCGAACCTTTGTTTTGGTTAACGAGCTGAGTTTTTGTCAATGTGAACGTGATGTCATTGACGTTTTTAACTGTAGTGTTGTTAAATAAGTCATCGCAATGAACGTGAAGTTTGTAACGTGTTCCTGTGTGTCGGAGATTCGAGAAATGGATTTCGGCAATTTTTTCACAAATTTGCTCAAGTGAAAATAATTTAAGCATTTTCATCATCATCTACTTTAATTTTTTTTTTCTTTTTATTTTTAACTAGCTGACCCGGCGAACTTTGTTCCGCCTTAAAGGCAATAAATAAGCAGTTTTTTTTTTAATTGGAAAAAATACAAAAAAAATTAAATACCTACATTAATCATTCATAATTATTTCAATATTTTATTAAATAGGTTGCTCTTCATTTAAGTACCTTGTGATACACGACATTTTTTGATTTATTATCAGGCGCAAAAACAAACAAGTAATAAATAACAATTCAGTAATAAAGGCATTTGCCTATTTTTAAAAAGATTAAAAAAAAAATGAATACTTGTTATTATTGTTGCTGATATTTTTTCAAACCCTGACCGTACATTGACAACTATTGGCTTAATTTGAAAGTTCTCTTTCCGCCAGGGTTTGATGGAAGAAAACTCTTTTTAGGTTAAGCTTTTCTTTGTTAATTTACTGTATAATCCACTATATACGTGTATTGAAATTGTGTACAATCTTGCGAACTTTCAAGAGTAATGAATCGACATTCCGATTTTTATTTCCACCAAATTGGCTCTCCTCAAAATGCCACATCCTGACAATCTCTCGTACGATCATCTCCTGTCGTAAAATCCTGCATAAATATGACTGGCATTGCCGGAACAGTAAAGTTTATTGGGACTGTTGCCTGTTTCACGTATACAGTTAGCATCAATTTTATAAGTACTACCTAGGTAAGACCGTCCATTGTACTACCATTGTAAGGAATTTTATGCTCTTATTATTTTAATTGTTTTGTAACTGGTATGCAATAAAGAGTTTTGTAATTTGTATAAATTAACTTAAATTTTTACCACGTTTTTATTAAGTCACTTTTTTGTTTGTCTGTCTGTATATCTGTCGTTCCGGGTAGAATCTTGCAACTCAAATTTTGAGCACTTTCCAATTAGATGTCTGCCTGAAACTTCCAGGGTAGCTCGCAACTCGATGCAATGCATTTTAAATCTTTCTTTCTTTCTTTCTTTCTTTCTTTCTTTCTTTCTTTCTTTCTTTCTTTCATATATGTCACACACAAACACACATCTTCACCCTCACACACACACACACAGACACACTTTTGTAATATGAGTAGGATTAATAAGATTATTGGCGCTAACAGCACCTTATTTAATAGGCAGAGATATGTTTGAAATTATGAAATATTAGATTTTTTGTGTCAATGCATTGACTTAATATTTAAATGTTAAGCAATTCAGTATTCTTAATTTTATTGTTTTCTTGGAGATGCCACATCTCGATAGCTGACAATCTTTCGTATCAATCATCTCCTGTCGTAAAAGCCTACTGCCGCCATTGCCGGGACAGTAAAGTTTATAGAGACTGGAGGATGCTTGTCGATGCTCGTATGTGTGTTCGATAGGACGAGGTTTAGGTATAGATATTTTATTTGTCAACTTCTGTGGCTTAGTGGTTGAATAGGTTGCTTGAAACTCGGAAAATGCCGGGTATCTCGCTACAGGGCCAACACAATAAAATATAATACTATAGAATAATACTTTATTCACAATAACACAGGAAAAACATTAGTCAGCATAGTCAATAAATAGTGGGTACAATGGGCGGCCTTATCGCTATGCGCTAACTTTTGGATGGACAGGAATTTTAATAGAAATATTGTTAGGGAGAGCGTTTGAGTCTTACATTTTGTGAGATCATTATAATAATCATCTTGGCTCCTGATTTCCTTAATTGATGAGATGACTATTAGACGAGAGTAGAAATGCTTTTCGATGCAAATTAGATGCAAATTAAACTTAAAAAAGGAGAACGGTAACAAATAGATTGTATTTTTGAAATGTTTGTCTTGTAATGTGAAATATGTTGATAGCAGTTGAGCGGAGCGGCTGACACTATCCACTTATAACGATGGTTTATATCTACTTTAAGATAAAATACAAAATACTATATAACTTCTATTAGACTTGCTATACTATTCTTATCAGAAACTTATCCAAACCTGGCGGATCTAGTCAAAACATCCCTGGGTCATAAATATTATTGCAGATCAAAACAAAGGCCGGCCGTATATCAGTCTCGGAGGAGAACGGCTCTCGTAATTCTGTCAAAGATACTGTTTTTTTATTTTATATCCCTTGGTACGTTAGTTCGGTAATAGACTGCTGTTTTATTATGTCTTGTTCTATGTTTGGGTGGGAGATAAATAAAATATCGGATAATGAAATTACCTATTGCCCTCAAGGTAGTTCTTGTTTTCGTAATACATATTACCTGAGTAATGGATTTTTGTAGGCGGAAGTGATCATTAACAACATTTTTTTTCATCATCATCATCATCATCATCAGCCTGTCGCAGTCCACTGCTGTACATAGGCCTCTCCAACTGCAGGCCATTGAGCACGATCCCCGGCTACTCTCATCCAGCTGCTACCAGCCATCCTGCGAAGATCGTCGCTCCACCTATCCTGAGGGCGTCCTACACTACATTTGCCAATTCTTGGTCTCCACTCTAGAACGCGTCTACCCCAACGGTTATCGGTTCTACAGCTAATATGGCCATAACATTTTTTACCACGATTTTATTAAGTTACTTTCTTGTCTATCTGTCTATCGTTCCGAGTGGAATCTTGCAACTCAAATTTCGAACACTTCCCGATTAGCTATCCGGCTGAAACTTTCAGGGTACAGGGTTGCAAGGTTGGCATAATCACAGTACAAATAAAAACAGCAATTTTTTTTTTATGTAACTGAATGACGAGACGAGTTAGTCGATTGCCTGACCCCATAACAATAACAGCACCACCCAGAACTTTGTTTAGCAAAATCCTGCGTGGCGCTGCACTGCGCTCGTCACCCTGAGACAATTAGCTGTTGAGTCTTATAATGCCCAGTAATTTCGCTGGGTACAATGCCCTTCAAACCGGAACACAGCAATGCTTGCGCACTACTGCTTTGCGGCTGAATAACTGGCAAAGCGATGGTACCCACCCAGACGGCCTCTCGCATACGAGAAACCGGTATAAATAATAATAATAGCAATAAAAGATAACCAAAGCAACGTTAATAAATAATACCACATTTTCAGATAAACAAACTCCGATTTATTACGTTTATTAATTAATACGCATTCTCTTAAAAAAACAGTGAAGCTGGACATATTGTTTCATGAGAACGCAAAACAAACAGATTCGTATGTTCTGTGAAAATTTTTAATTAAAATGTTCGTTAATATTTTTTCTATGTCAAATTCATGGCATTTATGAGTTTGATGTCTGTTTTTGTATTTGCTTGAGATTCATTATTTAATTAAATTAAATAAATATATTTATGTACTTTAAGTATGTAGAATCGTATTGTTAAAAAAGCAGTGATCATGGCTCACTCTAACAAAATCATAGACATTTTGATCTCATTCCTCCATATATATATATTACTAATAGGCAAACAAGCAGACGGCCCGCCTGGATGGTAAGCGGTTTCCATCGCTTATGGACGCCTGCAACACTCGGGGCATTACTGGTGCGTTGCCTACCTTTAAGGACCCTTTTCACCCTTCTTTTAAACTACCCCATGTTATAGATCTGCGGAAAAACCTCGGGCGGTAGTCCATTCCATATCTTGCATATATATATAAATATATATAAAAACATAAATGCACTTTTAAACGTCTTATATATATTATTAACCATTTCTTTCCTATCATCGTCATCATCATCAGCCCATCACGTTCCCACTGCTGGGACACGGGCCTTCTCTCATAGAGAGAGAATGGGCCATATTCCACCACGCTGGCCCAGTGCGGGTTGGTGGATGTCACATGTCCTTGAATTTTTGTGATTAATTCTAATAATGCCGGTTTCCTCACGATGTTTTTCTTCACCGTTTTTAGAGCGAGTGTTAATTCCGCACATAACTTAAGAAAGTCAGTGGTGCGGGGCCAGCGGGATTCGAACTCGGGTGCGTCGGATCGAAAGTCGCACGAGCTCCCACTGAGCCACACTCGCTCTTCTTTCCTATACTCAAATATAAATACGGGCCCAGGAAATAAATTCGAAAACTGGCTCTACCAGTGCTTCGGAAATATTGTGAAGTGGGTAATGGGGAATAAGAGAGGCTAATTTCTTATTATATTATCTAAAGCATTAACTTTCAAATCCCAGAAAAACCTTGTAAGAGAGTTTGAATTGAGTATTTATGCTACGAACGAGTTTTAGCAGTTTTTAATTCAGGCTTTCGGTTTTATATCCCGCTGTTACGCGTTTTGCAACAATAAGATCATCCAAACTGCACGATAGAGAAAACTCGTATTTAAATATTTACCCAAATTAAAATTCAAGGCTCACTGCACCGCTAGTTAGTACCGACCTCGCCACCACTTTTTCAATGCAGTACAAAAGCCCGAAAAACAAGCAAAACCTAAAATGTACAACGGCGCATTATAAGGCCCGGCGCACACTGGCAACTCGCGCTAATGAGCCTCGTTAGCTCCGCTCACTAATCCCGACCTCGGAAAAAGACATTTACGTATTCCCTTAATAAACGCACGGGAACAATGATGACATGTGCTCAAATCACACAAGTTTACACCCTATTCTTGTATTTTTAAAGTCCATTATTCGTTGTAAGGGTAGGTTTTATAATTATATGTAATTCATGCGACACGTTGGCGCCACGTGTGAGAAACTAGCAGATGGCGAGAGGTGGTAAACATGTGAAGTTATTAGTGCGGACTGCGCCTAATTTGCATTTAATTTAAAAATATTTCTTGTTTTTTAGGAATATTCTTTTGTTTTAAAATGTGGAACTCGGCTTACCGCTTCCCCTATGTACTGAATTCATACATTGGAAAATTATAAAAGCGCCATATTTTCGCATTCGTATGTAACAGCCTTTAAATATAGTAGTGAATGTATTTATGGTTTAATAATAAGTTGTTTTTAATTAAGGCAAAACTTTTTAAACCGCTTTCAAATAAAGGAGGCGGTCCTCAATTCGTTTTTTTTTGTTTGTTACCTCAGAACTCCGTCATTTATAAACCGATTTAAAAAAATATTTTTGGTTTCAATATAGCTACAAAGAGGTCCCATATAAATTTCATCGATATTCGACTTTGGACATTGAAGAGACATTAGAATTGAAGTCGGTTTTTTTGGTTATAAAGTGAATTACAATACAATACAATACACAATACTTTATTATACACCAAACAAAAATAATCAGTAGGTACATAAAAACAACTTAAAAACTAAAGTACAATAGGCGGATTTATTGCTAAAAGCGTTCTTTTCCAGTCAACCTTTGCATGGAGTTAAATAGTGGAGTGAGAGAGGTCGGTGGTGAAAATAAAAAAATATGTGGTCTTATCCTTAATTAATTCATAATTAATTATGAATAATATATAGTATTTACTCGTAACTTAAGATTTTAAATAATTAGGAAGAAGAAAAATAATATTGCTCGGGCAGGGATCGAACCTGCGTCTTCGGAATACCGTCCCGACGCCTTAATCACTGGGCCACCGAGCCTACTGCTCGAGCAACCAAATTTCTTCTATCCTTCTTATGTCGTCTTACGGGGACGGTTCTACGTCATCTGTCGTCAATGCTTCCATTGATCAACCGAACAAGTCTAATATTACATTTAGCAACATGTTCTAATGATAACCCAAGCCCTATCAAATTTTTGATATTGAATGCATTAGCGCATGCTAGGCGAAAATCTTAAGATTTTAAATAATTAGGGACAAGAAAAATGATATTGCTCGGGCAGGGATATTGCTTGATCAATGGAAGCATTGACGACAGATGACGTAGAATCGTCCCCGTAAGACGACATAAGAAGGATAGAAGAAATTTGGATGCTCGAGCAGTAGGCTCGGTGGCCCGGTGGTTAAGGTGTCGGGACGGTATTCCGAAGACGCAGGTTCGATCCGTGCCCGAGCAATATCATTTTTCTTCTTCCTAAATATTTAAAATCTTAATTATTTAACTTATTCATATTTTAACAAATATCAATTTTAGTGTGATATAATGTAAGTTTTGTATTCTGGAAGCACGCCAGTTCCCTGCGAACGTGATTCCTGCGAATGGACTATTCTAAAGGCATTCGATAAAATGTCGCGTGATTTTATTCGTAACTCATGATATTTTATGACTCTGTGAACTCGGAGGCGTGGTTTATGCGCTCCGTTTCATATTTCGTTTGACGAGACGTCGTAAAATTGAAAGTGGAGGTAGTTAAAAAAGTGATTTTGTTAATAAGTACGTATGGTTTCTTAATGGTTCACTAATTTCAAATTTAGTATGAAGGAAGATTACTAGTGGTAATAACATTTTATTACGCAGGTACTTATCAAAAATAGTGACTGAATGAAGGTTCAATAAACATTATTTTTTATAACAGGTTTCTTCTAGGCGAGCGTGCTACATCTTCGACCGCATCGTCACTTAACTACAGGTGAGATAGCGGTCAAACGCAAGCCTATAAATAAATAATAAAAAAAAACTTACCGCTTCTATAAACTATAAAGTTAATTTAATGAATTATAAGTATACGTAAATTTATATCCTTTCTTTACTCTATCAGAATGTTTATTATCAAATAAAATATTCATACATTCATTTACAGCCCCTAGAAAAAAAGAAAATCTACCACCGGCCAACCTCCTCCATAAATTCACACCCAAACGTCCAATTTGGAGGGAAACGTAAAAAGGGAATTTATCAGTAACAATTTGTATGCGATAACCGGTATCGAGCGCTTCGTAAATAACCCCCGACCATTGAAGAGTCATGGTCCCTAAGGAATCCTAAATAAGTTGTGTAAAACGGGAACGTGTGGGAGCCTTTACTTTAGGGTAAGTTTCCACGAAGACTACGTAGGTACATGAATATGACGGCAGATGAATAATTCAAACCAGTACGTATCAAATTATAATTATGATGGTTTTTCTACATTTACCTGGCTCGCTAAGCTTGGGGCAGGCACAAAAAAAGAAAAAAAACCGGCCAAGTGCGAGTCGCACTCGCGCACGAAGGGTTTCGTACCATTATTTATAAAAGCGGCAATATTGTATGGTAGCCCCCTTAAATATTTATTTTATTCTGTTTCTTGTTGTTTGTTGTTATAGCGGCAACAGAAATACATCATCTGTGAAAATTGCAACTGTCTAACTATCACGGTTCATGAGATGCAGCCTGGTAACAGACGAACAGACATACAGACAGACTGACAGCGGAGTAACAGTGTCCCATTTTACCCTTTGGGTACGGAACCTTAAAAACATTTTTTATGTAACTGAATTTTTATGTTTGCCTGATGATAAGCAGTACGCCTGCCGATAACAGTTACAACACCACCTGGAACTTTGCTAAGCAAAATCTTGCGCGGCGCTGAACTGCGCTCGTCACCCTGAGACAATAACAGCTTTCGATACCGTAAGTCAAAGGGTATACACGAGAAAAATTGAGCCTTCAACAAAGCTGCCAAGTTCTGCAAAAAGAACTAAGCGGAAGGCTCGTTTTGAGCATATTAGCCGAATAGGGAACAAACTAGCTTCATACCCTGCGGGAAGTAAAGCTTTTTGGTCCCTAGGTAAATCAGTCGAAACGAACTTCTGCCGGCCCTCACTGCCTCCACTGCTGAAACCGGACGCCTCACTTGCTGGCTAGATTCAGATTCAGATTCTTTATTGCTTCCATAGGTAGTACAAGGCTACAATGCTCTTTAAACCGGAACACAGTAAAGCTCGCGCACTGCTTGGCGGCAGAATAACTAGCAAAGCTGTGGTATTTAACCAGACAGTCTCCCGCATACGAGATATCTACTACGAGACATATATACTAATCGTTGCTAACACTACATTAACTAATTAATTAATTACGCCCAAGGATCACATACATAAAACTGGCCCCTAACTAGGTAGGATTCCCTGTATCTAGGGAACAAGGAACTACGAGGACCATAGTCCCACAACACCCAGACAAGAAACAAATGATTGCGGTTTTTTTTCTTTGCGCAAACATTTGTCCCTTGCAGGAATCGAACCATGGTATGTATAGTATGGATAAAAAAAAAAAACCTCAAGAAATCCCCCTCAGTTTCTTGCCGTATCTTCTGAGTAGTGGTTCTTTTTCCGATGCGGTGGTAGAGTCATTGTGATAATTTGACGTTCATAAGTAAAATACTTAGTTATAGTGTAATATTTTTGTATATATGTTAGTCTATAAGTTATATATTCTATGGGCCTATATTAATTTTACTTTATTGTACATTAATACTGCCTGAAATAAATAAATAAATAAAATAAAATAAATAAATAAGTGCGTGTGTGATACCAAAAATGAATAAAGAGATTTTGACTTTGACTTTGACTCTGACAAGGTATATACATACCAGACTTTGTGGCAATGGTATTTATTCTGTAAAGTAAACAGGTTCCCAGGAATATCTTAATTTCGCTGTAAAACCGTCTATCGAAACATTTCTGTATATTGAGTGCATTTAGAGTGCGAATTATTTTGTATTAGCTACCTGTTGTACTGTAGCTAGTAAAAGTACCCAAGGCTATTACAATTTATTTTACTTAAACGCATTATCTTAAACCACCAGGCCAGTGTGAAGTTGGGGCCTGGTTACCGTAGTGCCTATCCAAGTGCTGCAGGTTTAAAACGTGACTTGATTAACAGTGTTCATAGCTATGATAATGATAAATGATAAATAAATGATAATTTATTTGCAAGAAATATGGTACAATTAAGTTCTTAGTGTCTTATTAAGAACATCTATTACGACGGGGGTATGATTTTAAAAAAATTATAGATTACTTACATAACTGCCTGATTTATTTGTAGTTTAAAATAGTTCTGAGGGATCATTTACCCATGTGTATACAATGAGAAGGAGAGCTACCAAAAGAATAGCATCATTCTTAATTAGCATTTAAATACTTTTCAACGCTCGTTCCAAATCAAATGACAGCTGGGGTGCAGTGATTGGGCAAGGTGCCTCATAAAACAAATGTTGCCGGTTTTGATTGTATTACAGAAAAAAAAATGTAACGGTATTAATTTGAGCCTGCATGCTTGGTTTTCGCAATGCCTGGTTGTCTACTATAGATAATAGACTAGCTAGGAGTTGTATTTGATTGAAAATAAATTCTGGTAATCCTGTAGGCCACTCAGTTGGCTCAACCAATAGCCGTTTGTACATATTATTTAATACCTTTTAATTGTTAGAAACTTTTTGTTTTTAGAGATAAGTAAATTTTATTGTAATTTATTTACTGGTGGTAGGTTTCTCGTATGCGAGAGGCCGTCTGGGTGGGTACCACCGCTTTGCCAGTTATTCAGCCGCCAAGCAGTAGTGCGCAAACATTACTGTGTTCCGGCTTGAAGGGCATTGTAGCCAGCGAAATTACTGGGCATTATGAGACTCAACAGCTAATTGTCTCAGGGTGACGAGCGCAGTGCAGCGCCGCGCAGGATTTTGCAAAACAAAGTTTTGGGTGTTGCTATTATTGTTATGGGCTGGCGTATTGCTTACCATCAGGCAAACGTCCAGCTCGTCTCGTCATTCAGTTACATAAAAAAAAAATCATAAAATTTAATGAATATATATTCTCCTCAATACTGATTTCGGAGATTTGATGAAGAAGCTTCAAATTCGATTTTCATTAATGCCTTTGAATAGGTAAATAAACTAGACTAAATAGTCTACCTTCAACCGCAATAAAATTTCACCAAAGCGGTCAAAAACAAAGCTTTTACAAAAAAACAACGTTAGGCCTCCCAGCTGCAAATCTCTCCATGTCCTACAACTTCACATTCAAAAGTCGGCCAGCAGCCTACATTTTATACAGAAAAACAAAGCAGTACTCTTGGAACTTCAAATTGATACAGTTCTGGCGCGAAGCCAGCGCGGTCTGAGTAGTAAGCGCTTTCATCTCTGCAGCGCTTGAGGAGAGCGCTGTAAGCAGCTTTCGATGGCCTTTTCGACCAGGAAGTGTGATCGTTTCTGATATTTGAATACATCGGAAAGGCCTTGAATTGTTACCGAAGGCTTTTGTCAAGTTGAACGGTTTCGTTATTTACCTAGAGTAAAGTTATAAGATAAGATAGATAAACACTTTATTATTCGCCATAAAAATAGAGATAAAGTACATATCAAATGTTTACAATGAAATAACTCTTTATTGAAACACACACAGATAATTAAAAAAGTAACAATAACAGCTTATTTATAGTGTAACAATAGGCAGTCTTATCGCTTAAAGCGATCTCTTCCAGACAACCTACAAGCTATATACTTTGAAATAGTTTGCAGTAACGCGCGATTCATTCTACTATAGTACATTATGGTACTAGTGTGTAATGTTGGTGATTACCGCTGAGGCGCCTTTGAGACCCGAGCCGTTAGGTGAGGGTCTTAAGAGAGCCGAAGACGGTAATCATCAATACACACGTGTATCATACGACGTTTTTCAACACACTTGTGGATAAAATAACAATAAAAACTCATTTTATCCTATGCGCGCGCATTGCGATCAGCCACAGACTAAAGGGATGAGGTTTTTTTTTATTTTCCGCGCATAGGGTTTGCGCCTATTCTGCCACGTACAAATGGGGAATTTAAAGTTTTCTTTTATTATAGAGAAAACAAAATTTATTTTTGAGTGAAAGTTTTATTTATTAAACACGTACGAGTTAAAGTTATCTAATTAAATAAGAAGTTGCATGAAATGAGCAAGAAATAGGAACATTAATTTATTTGTTCTATTAAACACGATCTTTTTTTGAATAAAAACTTTTTAAAGAACAAAGCACCTCAACCAATAAAATTTAAAGAAAAAACTATAACTCACTAGTGAGTTATAGCAATGAAAAAGTCACAGTTTGATTATGGGTGTCATTCTGTGCCTAATTGCGGTGACCATAGAGCCACTATATGAGCAAGTGTGTTGAAAATAATATTATGAATGCGAAAGTTTATGAAGACGGATGTTGTTAGTTACTGAATCACGCAGAAAATACTAAACGAATTTTACGAAATTTCCACTTAGGAAGGGGAAGAAATAAAATCCGCGAAGCGCAGCTAGTTCTATAATATTGTAAATATGAAAGAATTAGTGATAAAATCGGAAACGATTAATTGACTAAGACGCGGCCCATTTATAGACAAGAAATAATAATAACCACTATAATAACACACATTCATTATTATTTTTGGTGTAAGTGCGCTAAGTAGGATGCGGAGGTTATGTAATAAAAATTGTTTTTTTATAAAGACTTCGAAAAATAAATAGATCTATGTGCTCCATCTTAGGCCACATCATCACTTCACATCAGGCGAGATAGTGGCCAAACATAGAACTATTAACTATAAAAAAAAAAACCTCCGAGATTTGATTCCTTTTACCTCTTACATCAGCGGTCCATTTTATAACCCAAAACATTCTCCAGAGATTTCGAAATAAGTCATTCTTTGAATTTATTTTCAAAAGTTATTTTCCTGTAAAAGCTTGAGGTATATTTTAAAACTTCAGTCGGATATTCCTCCAGTGAATTTCATTTGAAAAACTACTTCCGAAAACCGTTTCTATAGACTGAGTCGGCGGATAAATAAGACGACGCAGAAAGAGGCAGGGCTAAATAAAGGGATGTGCTGATAAACGAGCGGAGGCGATAGCGGAAACTGAAGATTCAAATTAATTCAAAAAATCTTCCCTTTGTTTTGTGAAAGTGGTTTCAGTTGATCTTTGCAAAATACTGAGATACTTTGGACGAGATTTAAATCAAGTACATAGGTACATGTAGATTATAATTTGCAATATAGTTACAAGAGTATGCTATAGAGGAATATTTAAAACATTACTTATTACAGAAAAATATTTAAATGTTCCGTTCTCACTACAGCTACTACTATTGTAATTGCGAAAGTTTGTGAGGATGAACGAACGGATCGATGGATAGATGTATGGATGTTTGTTATACAATCACGCAAAAAACTGCCGGACGGATTTAGATGAAATTTGGTATGTAGATACCTGAGGTCATAGAAAAGCACATAGGATACTTTTTATCCCGGAAAAACGCGGGTGAACCCGCGGGACGCAGCTAGTATAATACCCTAATAGTATCTCTACTGGACTAGGGAGGTGTTATTTGAAACAGCTACTTATATACCTACGTCTTTCTACATTATGCCGTTATACGCTTCTGAGGAGTCTCATGTTCAAATATGGCACACGTGTATCAAAAATTACTATACATATTTTTGTAAAAAAAATTAGGAAATAAGAAGTCATCAAAGTGAAACTTGCCAGGTGCAGGTCGAACATTGTATTACAAAAACAAACGTATGTGTATGTTCATTTATGAATTTGACACATATAAAATTAAATAAAAAAGTATTTATTCATCTTCCACAATTTGCTGGTTTCTAATTAGGTAAGTACTTAATTTTAAAACATGATGGGAATATGTACTGTATTGAGAATATCTAAGTCGGATCGGTGTGCCTGCAGTAGTTATTCAAACTGTGTCACAGACACCAACGCCCCTACATAAATAACTAAAGCGCTACCGCTCCCGCTACAGCTTATAACACAAGCTCACCCGTATAGTACCTTCAGCTGCTAGTCATCCGGTCAGTGTATTGTTTGAAGTCGCTTCGTCTTCCCTTATTGTGCTGTAATGAGACTCCCGAGGCGGTCTTGGACACATGTCAGACACACGTACATACAGTCACCATCAATAAGAATACGTTTTAGTTCCATGTCACATTCACTAGTTTGTCATTTTGCTTCTCTTAAATAGCTTGTTTCTGGAATTATTATTGCAACATGGTCCCAAAACGAATACCAATTTTTGTTGCTGCCTATACAGTATAGATGACACAGTTATATCAATTAGGTCAGTGTTAGAGACAGGCACGAGATAGTTAATGCGGACAAACGATTTTGTCTATGTCATGATTTGATAAAAATATTTGTAAAATTTTAAATATTTAGGAAGAAGAAAAATTATTTTGCTCGGGCAGGGATCGAACCTGCGTCTTCGGAATACTGTTCCGACGCCTTAACCACTGGGCCATCGAGCCAGCTGCTCGAGCAACCAAATTTCTTCTATCCTTCTTATATCATCTTACGGGGCGTTATTTTTCTTCCTAATTATTTAAAATCTTAAGATTTTCGCCTAGCACGATGTATTCAATGTCAAAAAATATTTATGTTTTACAGATTTTGCAAATAAAAATAAGCTGTTTGTCTTTGGCAGTATGGATAAATCTTTGCCACATTTAAAAAAAAAAGCTGGAAAAAGAAGAGACTTTAAATTAGATCGTATAATATTATTAAAGACGAGCTTCTGAACGTTGTTATTAGGAGCTAATTAAATTAAATAATAAGGTTCAGATTTAATCAACGTAAAATCTGTGTTTAAAACATGTATACCGAAAGAAAAGTTATTCTTAAATATTTAAATAGTTCTCATAAAATCCAATGGTTTAGTTTCCTGTTTTCCAATTAGATATACATATACAAATATATTTTGTAACATACTAAATATATATTTTACCATAAAGTTGTTGCTAAAAATAGCATAAGGAAAATATGAGCTCAAACTCTACGTTTTACCCATTTTTCCTCTACAGCACAAACTTATTCTATATACATATCGAAGCTATATTTTCATTGTTTACCAGCGTAATTTTCTCGCAAACTCTACCGAGCCCCAAATTACCACATGAACTCTATCTCAAAGGAGTAAGGATTATGTTTCTGTGGATTTTCTTTTGGTAGTTTTGTCAGTGTGTATAAAGATTTTCACCTCATAAATATGTAGAGAAAGACTGTTTAGTGTATGATTTGAGGGTAATGGATTGGAAGCTTGGAAAAATAAAGGAGCGTGGAGAAAATGATGATTTCTCGTGTTTTCAAAATTATAGAGTTATGTTTGGATGGAATTACGTAACTCACATATTGGACTTACTTGTATTCGTGGTAGATCTCTCATATGCGGGGACCGCAGTTTTGCCAGCTATTCTGCCGCCGAACAGTAGTGCGCAAGCATTACTGTGTTCCGGATCGAAGGGCATTGTAGGCAGCGAAATTACTGGGCACATGAGACTTAATATCTGATGTCCCGGTGTGATGAGGGAAATGCAGCTACGCAGTGCTTGTTATTAAAAGTTCTGAGTGGCACCAAACAAAGACATAAAAAATGTTACTAGGGATATGTAATTATTCCGTAGATGAATTCAAAACTGACAAGCATGTGGAAAAAAAGGACTCAATTTCGTGATACTATACTGACATATACAATATACTGACTTTAATAAAACATAAATCAATATAAATTAAAATGACTAAATGTACTCTCGCACTGACTTGCAAACGCCCTTGCAGGGCTCATGTACCAACCTAAGATATAATTTAAGACCTACCTATGTATGATAAATAAATGTACATGAATGCAATGAATAAATGAATTATGAATGAATTATGAATTATGTTTGGACATTTGTCATTTATAATACATTACAATACAATTACACTTTATTGCATACCACAAACATAATTACATGAGTAAAATAAATCTTAACTAGGGTAATACATCTTCTTCTTCTAATATATAAAATTCTCGTGTCACAGTTTTCGTTGCCATACTCCTCCGAAACGGCTTGACCGATTTTGATGAAATTTTTTGTGCTTATCCGGTATCTATGAGAATCGGCCAACATCTATTTTTCATCCCCCTAAATGTTAGGGGTAGTCCACCCCTAAATTTTTTTTTTTAATTTATATGGCAAAACAACGTTTGCCGGGTCAGCTAGTTATAATATAATAAGGTAATAGCCAATATTTAAAAAAGCAATGCTATGAAATGAAATTGCGTTTTTGTTTGGTTAACCTACATTTATAGATAGGATATGATGGAGGTTATGTACATAAAATAGAAATTTATTTTTATTTTATCGGTATTAAGTTTCGTAAGAGAGAGCGAGAGTGGCTCAGTGGGAGAACGTGTCTTTCGATCCGGCGCACCCGAGTACGAATCCCGCTGGCCCCGCACCACTGACTTTCTTAAGTTTAGGTGCAGATCTAACATTCGCTTTCAAAACGGTGAAGGAAAACATCGTGAGGTAACCGGCATGTCCAAGAATTACTTACAAAAATATAAGGACATATCCACCAACCGGCATTGGGCCAGCCTTGCGTGGCGGATTACGGCCCATACTCTCTCTATGAGAGAAGGCCCGTGTCCCAGCTGTGGGAACGTATTGGACTGATGATGATGATGATGGTGAGGTTTCCCAAGTTTCCGTGATCAGTTTCAGTAACAAGATACAGGCCTAGTTTGGGGCCCACCGACAATCAAAATCAACAAAAAAAAAGGTATGTATAAATCAATATTGTAATTTAATTGAACTGTGGATTATTGTAAATACAGCGCTGCGTTCTCATCTACGATGTGAACACAGCACATGCTGAATTTACTCCATTTGCACTTTGACTGTAGGTACATTGCTTATATTGTATAGTTTTAATTAGATACTAAGTACTCGAATAAGCTGTGTATCTGTTTGTAGTTGCAATAAAGAATTTCTTATCTTATCTTATCTTAAATTTGGATAATAAATCATTCATTATTTATTTATTTGATATCATGATCAGTGAAGACAACTCGAAATTTTCAACCTATTGAATTCAAATGGAACCTTATAATCCAAAACAACGCAAAAAAATCAATAATATCTAAACAAAGAGTACAAAACCAGGAAATTAAAGTATACCCCCACAGTGTATCACCCCACAAACAAAAAACGCAACAAAAATCGATTCATTGTCACATCAGCGCCACCTCCCAAGTTTCAATAGAAACCTCATTAAGAGTAAAGTTCTTACAAAGTTCTTTACTCTGAAGTTTTGGAGTCTCGTCAGCGGTCAGTTGCAAGTATTTTAAAAGTTGGGTTAGTAAAAGCCAACGTCTAAATACACCGTTCTTTTTACGATTAAAAGTTCTGGGTGGCACTGCAATTGTTATATAAAAAAATTATACACTGCAGACGGCAAACGGTATATATACGTATATTATGTATAACTTCAATGTAACGTTAGCATATGGTGGTAGATGGTACTTTGGTGTTATTTTTTGAAAGGGTAGTTTTATGCAACTGAGTAATGAGACGACCATGTCGTTCACCTAATGGCAAGCGCCACGCCTGCCCCTAACAAATGCAGTGCACCCGGAACATTTAATACCACAAATATTACCGCGCAGCACTGCATTGCGCTGATCACCCCGAGACATCAGATATTAAGTCTCATATGCCCAGTAATTTTGCAAGCTACAGTGCCCTTCAAAGCGGAACACAGTAACGCTTGCCCACTACTGCTTGACAGAGCAACTTCTTAGTATAACTATAATAATTTATATAAAACCTACACATTCTACGAATGACTGCATGTATACATCTGATACTTCAATTATTTAGATTGTTAAGTTTACCTAAATAGTCCAATATTTATATTTCAAAGTTATATAAACAAAATGCTAAACATTTACACCAAAAAGTATTTGGTTTCCTGAAAATGTTTAGCAAATGCAAAACGGGTCCATTCTCCTTGTTTCTGCTAAAATATTGTTTCAACTTACGTGAGAATCTAAATGCAAGGAAAATAGTTCGAGCTTCAAATCCAATTTTAAAATTCAAAACATTTCTAACAATAGAGAAACGGTCCTATTCCGAACACACGAAATCAAAACGGTTCAACATCGAATGTCGTTCGACATCGAATATCCGTCTACAGAGATTGTGGTAGAAAGTTAAAACTTTTATCGTGAGAATGCACTCGGCAAGCGCTGGCTTCTGTCGTGCATGATATTCTATCAATGGTTTTCTGGCTGTTGAGTGGGCATGACTGGGTGAAACCTTTTTTATGTGAGTGAAACAGATTCCGTGCAAAAGGAAACTCCAAAAATAAAGGTCGATGCAGGAATAAAATTTTGATACGGGTTTTACGTTTTCGTAATACCTATTATTTAAGGCTATAGCCGTGTTTGATCCTATGGATTTAATAATAGACGAAGAAGAAAATATATATAAAAGTTATTTTAAGCTGCAAATAAAAGTTTAAAAATAAAACGGAATTTTAATCGTTGAGCAAAGAGCTATCTTTTAACTCAGACTGGGCAAGCTAAAGTGGCGCAAACTCAAAACTGTAGCTCATTAAGCTGTCACCAGAAATAAGTGGTTCCGGTCATTTCACGCGAGTTTTTAATTCGACCGCGGCACCCGGATTACCGTTTACAGCCGGCTACGAGCCGGTTTCATCCAGTTTTTAAACGCCACTCTGTCACTTTGAGCGCGCTTAATTTGTTTGAGCCGGTTGCGTAATTTGTCGTGTACGTATAATTTTACGCACAAATCGGAACTCAATCATACGGGTAACTTTGTTTCATAGGTAGGAAATAAATAGTCCCTGCGTCATAAATTATAATGCTATATGAAAATATAATGTATGTATGTTGTTATGGGCTGGCGTATTGCTTACCCTCAGGCTAACGACCAGCTCGTCTCGTCATTCAATTACACAAAAGAAAGAAAGAAAAATGTTCGTAAGAATCTGCACAAATTCAAGGTGAAAAGTGACCATTATGACATAAACACTGGAAATAAGGATAGAATTGCTGTATTTAGGTTTAGGCTGAGTAAAACGAATAAGTCCTTCATGGGCAATTATGTACGTTTTTACAATAAAATTCCTAAATGTATAATGGAGCTCACAGAAAGTAGATTCAAATTGCGTATGAAAAATATTCTATGAAAAAAGCATACTATACAGTTAGTAATTACATAGAAGACAAAGATTCATGGAACATTCCGCTGCTGCCAAGTAGCCAACTGGCACATAGGAAACATAATATTGTCAATAAAATTACATACAATATTGCAACCAAAGTTTAACAATGCCCCTCATTTTCTTGCCGTATCTTTTGAGTAGTGGTTCTTTTTCCGATACGGTGGTAGAGTCATTGTAATAATTGACGTTCTTTAGTGCGTCTGTGATGCCAAAAATGAATAAAGAACTTGTGAACTTTATGTTGGGATATTCTTTACATTAAATCGATTTTATTACTGCCATTTCATGCCAACGCCCGGTAAGGTGAAAAAGTTGTTTAATTAAATTTCCCATTATATTGAATTTCAGTTGAACTCCGTCGTGACGCGTTGATGAAACTTTTACGCTGTGCCGTCAATAGTGACGTCAAACGTCTATTGAAATCATTGTATTAGTATATCGTTAACATTTCGTGCGCATGAAATCAAAAGGAACCTTGTACCTACGTGACGTGTATGGTTTCATAAAACGTGTATGTTGCTGTAAAAGCCCGTATATCAAAAAAGCATGCTATACAGTTTTTATTACATAGAAGACAAAGATGCATGCAACATTCCGCTTCTGCCAAGCAGCCAACTGGCATATAAGAATCAGAATATTGTAAAAAAAAACCATAAAATATTGTAACAAAAGTTCTAAACAAATTGCCCCTCAGTTTCTTGCCGTGTCTTCTGAGTAGTGGTTCTTTTTCATATACGGTGGTAGAGTCATTGTAATAATTGACGTTCAAAAGTGCGTCTATGATGCGAAAACTGAATAAAGAACTATTGAACTTTTAAACTTTGATTGGTAAATTCCAAGATCTTCCAGTAAAACGTAAGATTTACCAACTCTTTATGGTAGAAGTCCGAAATGTTTTGCGATCATAGTTAATTTCGAACGTTTACCAACATTTACTCGGTATATCTTAAAAATATAAATGTTAAAAAAATAGTCAAGTCTTGACGTGTTGGCACATTGCCCGAAAAAGAATTTTAATTTTGCTAAAACGCGCTTTATCTTTTAGTTGTAACAAAAATATTACTCATTGTTTTATTCCCAAACACAACATTTACCAACCGTCATTGGTAAAACTTAGCATGTTCCAAATGGTAAAAGCCCGAAAAATGGTCTCTTTTTTTGTAAATGCCATGTTGTTAAATCTTAGGATTTACCAGTCAAACCTAAGATTTACCATTATACGGGCTTTTACAGTAGCATAAATACAAAATGTTCCAAACAATAATCCGACACGTAACAGCAAAGAACCCGCTATAACATTGCATGGCAACTCGTGAACAGCTCAATTACGTTCATTCGTTCGTTGTTTTATGTGTGGAGGGAATCTATTGCGTGAACAACTCTGATTTGTTCCTTTACTCACTGGTTCGTACGTTTTTTGTTATTTGTAGGGGTCTCATTTTTCAGTTTTTGATGCTTATATTGCGTTATGTAGCTGCTGGTTTCGCTGAGCATTAAAAAAGAAAAGGTTGAAGAAAAGTTTTAGTGGAATATTATTACCTACTGTCTTTAATTTTACTTAGAGAATATATCGTATTGTCTTTTATTTAGTTTTATTTAGTAAGTTCTCAATAATTAGGTACATATATATATTATTAACTCAACAATAATACATGGCGCGAATATAAATAAAAACAGTCGTGAATAGGTTGTTATAAAACTCGCTTCCAAACCGGAGAGTCAATTTACTATTCAGTAATGTTAGATACTATATTTTACAATATTTAATTATAATAGCTTTAGCATTTTTCTTTAGCACTTTTAAAATAAAAAGATATAGTAAACAAAATAGTAACCATTCTTGTCTACGGAGTTCATAAATCGTTATCCATAAATCCAAGCAAACTGGGTCGTAAACCTGCGGCTATCAGGAACCTAATGAATTCGTGAGTTTGTTACCCTAATCATAGTTATTAGCAATCGGTATAACTCACGCACAATTAGACTCTAAGACCTTTAACACTGTTCAAATATACCTACAGTTGCGACCAGAACATAAGCTCAGCAAGATTTATTTAATCTGTTCACACACATAAGAATTTACTTACACGATATTCGAAAAACAAACTGCATTTTGTCGCGATGGCAATAACAACGCAAGAGCTCGTATCATAAAAAACAACGATGCAATCGATAATGCTTATCTACAGTTACGTCATACAAGAGGATAGGTAGTGCAAAGCGGGCCAGACAGACCTAATGAGTCCCTGAAACCAGTAGTTTAGTTTAGTTTAGTTGAAGCAAAAACCACGCGACGCAACTAGTTATAACTCTTTCTTACTTACCGCTTTTGATTTACGCCATGATTTCGCTCTTGGGTAGTTATTAAATTTAAGCCACATCTGTGTTTTCTACTGAATACAACCTGGGTTTGTTCAAATCAATAGTGAATAGATACTTTCTAAGTAAGCGTGCCTCATCTTCGACCATATCGTTGCTTCCCATCAGGGCCCTAATTCACTATGATAACTTGGCGATTCCTTGCTTCAAGGAAACGTCGATTCCTTCATTAATAAACGACATCTGCGAAATTGTACGCGTCATAAAGAATCATATATTTGATATATGAATGCGTCATAGAGATGTCGTTTATTAATGAAGGAATCGACGTAATTTCGAAACAAGGAATCGCCAAGTTGTCATAGTGAATTGAGGCCCTGGTAAGATCGTGGTCAAACGTTAGCCAAGACAGATGTATAAAAAATAAGCCACATTCTCATGTCCACAGAAGACAGCATCGTGCTTTACTCTCCTTGGTAAAATAGAAGCTTACGTACTGTAACCACTGTAGGGTTTATTAAGCGGTACAAACGCGTCGCGTGCGAGTGTCTTGTTACGCAGCGATTGCGCGGCCGCACGCCACCGCGCGTGTGGCCGCCGCTTTGTTTTATTAGTCCACTATCTTGAGATGTTGTTTACTTATAAGGGCTTGGAATGTGTGAAATGTATGGTAATAAAAAAATACAAATTAGTTACTTAAAGAAAAATATTTGTGCACCGAAAAAACGCGCCACCTCAGACAGGGTAATAGCTGCAAATCCATGTTTGCTCCTTAAACAATATTATGCGCTGAGCTCTGACCCATTTGTCACAACTGCAACACACACGTACTTTTAGTTTATAGTACCGTGCCTATTTTATTTTGTGTAGTGCATAGTTTGCGTACTAATTTATATCTGTGACATGTAGTTTAATGTATTGTAAATATTTTAGATGTCACGTTTAGGCATAGTACCTACCTATTTTTATTTAAGGATTAAATGTAAAACAATTGAATGTACATGTTGAAGTGACAAATAAACGTTCCATCTATCTATCTTGCTTGTTTGGGTATTGTGTAACTATAGGTATACTTTTAGTTTTTAGTTGCATAGGTAGAATAAAATAGAATCATTTATTCACCGTAATAACAAAGTTTGTTATCCTAGGCAAGTCTTAATTACATTATTTTCATATGTTATTATTTATATACATGAAATAAAAAAATATAAATTTGAATTATATAATTATCAATTCCATTAGAATTATTTGTATATATTGAAATTTACATTATAATAAAATTAGTCACATCACATTAAAATATTGATAAAGAAACTTTAACCAAATATTAATTAACCAACATCGTACAAAAATGGTCATATTTGCCGCAGAACCGATAACCGTTGAGGCAGACGTGTTCTAGAGTGGAGACCACGAATCGGCAAACGTAGTGAACGACGCTCTGCGACTAGATGGAGCGACGATATACGTAGGGTTGCTGGTAGCGACTGGAGAAGGAAAGCCGAAGATCGGGCTCACTGGCGTGCTATGGGAGAGGCCTATGTCCAGCAGTGGACTGATGTGGGCTTATGATGATGATGATGATACAAAAATGAGCAATCGCCAAGACGTACAGTATGTACAACTTTGATGAGAGATCAAGATAACATGTATATAACATAATATGTGATCGCCGGTGGACGTTATTACAGACTTACTGATAAATTACAGATAGAGATACTAAATTATAGATATGAAAAGAAGAATAAGGTACGACGAGCCATCGAGTAAATCAAGATATAAATGAAAGGCAGGTGACCTTGACCTTGAAGACACTCGAATCAGAAAGGTCAATCTTCTTCATATATTGTACTCTTTTATTGAACCTGCCTTTTTTGTGAACGCCAACGGTTCCTAAGCTTGCGATCACAAATATTTCAGAGACAGACCAGACTAGGTACTTTGTCCAAAGCAATCGGAGTCCATTTTAATTTCTGAAATAAAAATTAACGCGTTTTGAGGAACTAATATCAATAAAGACTAAGGTACCTCAATAATTAGGTATAAGACTCAGGTAGACCAAGCCATTTCAGTCTTAATCTAAAAGGTCTTCTGTAATGAACATAATGAGTTTTTTCGTTTAATCCGATTGAAGTCCTTAATGAGTCCAATTATACTGATTACAAAGGATCTTCTCGTGATGTCACTTTGATGGAGGCAGGTCGGGAGGTTCGTTTTGGAAGGTCAAGTGGAACGAGTGATAATGATTAGGATTAACTGAAAGTTAGAAAAGCTATGGTTGAAGCTATTTTAGAAAGGCTGGAATCATATCGGCCGCGTGGCGGGGCCGAACAGAAGCAACGTAGCACGATCGCGCCGTTTTTTACAAGCTTTTACGCATTTTTGCGTTTTTTTTGTAGCTTTTTTTTATATTTTTTTTAAACTTGCCATATTTGATTGTTTGGGTCAAATCTTGCAAGTTAAATCAGATCCACTTCCTCTTATCCTACGGAGTTGAAATATTGCATACTTGTCAAAGTCCAATGACAATGCAATATTATGTGACAGCCAGCTGAACTGATGATGGAGCAGGAAGGTTTGCAATGGAGCTCCTTACCAAATAACCGTAAACTACTAGTATTTGGAATAATTTCAATCTACTCGCGGTTTCCATTACGAATTTGTTAAAAGCTTGTCTTGAAAAATATATTTTCAACAACAAATTTTGTTAGTTATTTCTGACAGCTTCTGTAGGGTAGTAGTTGGGCAGGTTGGCTCAAATCACATACATTATCGAGGTTGCAGGTTCGATACCCGCGACGAGACAAATGTTTGTGCACAGAAAAAAAAGCGTAAGCATTCGTTTCTTGTCTGGGTGGTGTGGGACCATGTTCCTCGTAGTGCCTGGTTCACTAGATACTAGAAATCCTGGTAAGTGTTTGTGATCGTTAGGCGTGCTTATTTATTTAATTCGTTTCGTATAACCTACAGCTTAATAGTGCTCACTAATAACTACAATCAATTAACCATAATATTTTTAAATTTAAATTCTTAATGTTGCTTAACACCTTATTCAATTACGTTTTTAATTTTTACAAGATTACTCATTGATGAAAATATTCAAGGTTCTATAAATAAAAATAAATACGCCCAAAGATAGATGATACCTTCATACATAGATCCTGGCCCCAACTAGGATTCTCTGTATGTTGGGAACCAGAAACTACAAGCTTTACTACGAACTTTAAGAGCGAGTGTGGCTCAGCGGGAACTCGTGCGCCTTTCAATCCGACGCACCTGGGTTCGATTCCCGAGTCGGCCCTGCACTAATGACTTATAGTTAAGTGCAGATTTTGCACGCTCGCTCTAAAACGGTGAAGGAAAACATCGTGATGAAACCCGCTTACGCGCTTTGGAGTAGTTGGGTAGGCTCTGGCCATGGTTGTAATACCACCCACCGAGCCGTCAAACGACCTCGTCGTGTTTCGCCATGATGTTCGGTGAACCATCGGGGAGACGTGTCTGAGCAGCCGCTCAACTGCCGTCTCTCTCTAGATCTATGTGCTCCATCTTAGGCCACATCATCGCTTCTCATCAGGCGAGATAGTGGCCAAACATAGATCAAATAAGTGTAAAAAAAAAAAAACTACGAGGACAACAATTACATACTATACAACCTGGCACTTATAAGGTGAGCGATCTGCTTGTCCTGTCACCTATTTGCGTCTCTTCATTAATACTGATTACGGAGGACGTACTGAGTGCTGTCAACTTGGTAGAGACAGGTCAAGATGCTTTATTTGTGAAAGGTCAAGTGGGACGCGTAGGCGAGAGATAATTATTGGGATTAGCTTGAGAGAAAGGAGATTGCCTTATTTCGTGGGGTATAGCCCCACGAAATAACTAGCTGTTTTATATTTTTCATAATAAATATTCCTAGTACTATAATTTTACTCGTGGTAGGTCTCTCGAATGCGAGAGGCCGTCTGGATAGGTACAGGTTTGCAAATCATTCTGCCGCCAAACAGTAGTGCGCAATCATTACTTTATTCCGGTTTGAAGGGCATTGTAGCCAGCGAAATTATTGGGCATATGAGGCTTAATACCTGATGTCTCGGGGTGATGAGCGCAATGCAGTGTTACGCAGTACTTTTTATGGTAGAATATAGAAGACAAAGATGCTTGGAACATTCCACTTCTGCAAAGTAACCAACTGGTACATAAGAAACATAACATTGTAAAATCCCAAAAAATTGTAACAAAATCTCTAAAAAAAAATGCGTATCTTCTGAGTAGTGGTTCTTTTTCCGATACGGTGGTAGAGTCATTGTGATAATTTGACGTTCATAAGTGCGTCTGTGATGCCAAAATGATTAATTAGAGAGATTTGAAGAGATTTTGAATTTGATTTTAATTTTGGTATTAAAAGTGGTACTGCAATTGTTTTGGGCAGGCGTGGCGCTTACCATCAGGCAAACCACTTGCTCGTCTCATTATTCAGTAACATAAAAAAACCTACTAGAGCGAGTGTGGCTCAATGGCATGTGCGACTTCCGATCCGACGCACCCGAATTTGAATACCGCTGGCTCTGCACCATTGACTTTCTAAAGTTATGTGAGGATTTAACACTCGCTCTAACACCTTGAAGGAAAATACGAGGAAATCGGCATGTCCAAGAATTAATCACAATAATCACTGCATTATTAACAAGTCTCGCTCAAGACATAAGAATCAGGACCAATGATAAAAAAAAAATGATAGATGGATAGAAAATAAGTTTATTAGTAACCTACTTATACTAAAAGAACCGGCCACGTGCGAGTCAGACTCGCGCATGAAGGGTTCCGTACCGTTATCTATAAAAACGGCAAAAAATCATGTTTGTTGTATGGGAGCCCCACTTAAATATTTTTTAATTCCTTTTTTTAGTATTTGTTGTTATTGCGGCAACAGAAATATATCATCTGTAAAAATTTTGACTGTCTAACTTTCACGGTTCATGAGGCAAAGGTGACAGACGGACGGACGGACAGCGGAGTCTTAGTAATAGGGTCCCGTTTTATACAGAAGGTTAAAAAGAGGTAATACATTTTGAGGCAAAAAATAAAAATAAATCTAGTTTCATGAAATTAGATGGCTATAAAAGGACACAACTCAGCATTAGGCGCCATTATAGCAGCTGATCTTCACTTGTGCCCCTTTTCGTGACAAGTAGTTGCAAATTAGCTTATAAGTACGTACTTACATAAGTAGATAATAAGCAAGTTGGTACCAAGTAATTTGATACGCAGGTTCAAGCCCAACTGAAGTTCCTGTTTTGTTTTTCAAACTGGCAATAAAAGTTCTTCTTCACATGAAAATATGTCTGATACCAGAAAAGTTTCAGATAAGCTAAAGTCAAAGTTTAAACGAGCCTTCATACAAAATGAAATAATTTCTATAAAGACACATTTCAATTAAACTCCGCCAAAAGTGCTCATACAATTTGCAACGCAGCAAAGTACCAACACTGGCTCTCCCAACTTTTAATGAAACATCACATTTAGCCTACTGCGGGTACTTTTACCCTAACAAAATCCAATTTAGAAATTGCTTACGACCGATCCAATGATCCCCTATTTCAATATACCATCTATACCATAACCAAGTCTTCGAACAATCGAAAATACACCTTGTTGTAATAAAAATATGATTCGAAATGATTCAGCAGAGCGACAGCCCTGTTGGGTCCATATTCTGTAATGAAATTGATAGGTAATGTGATGTTTTTTTCATGAGCTCTAATAAGAGATTAAACTAGACGTGGCTTAAATTAAAATTCATGACTTTTGAGAAAGTTTAGTCATAAACGCAATTGAAAGAGTAGATTCTAAGATAAATTATAAAAGATATTAAACTCAAGTACGTCAGTTTCATTAAACTAATCTAAAAATCTTAGGTCTTATAAGAACTTAACTTGCTTTGACACAATATCTTGTAGCTTTAGTAGCAATGATAGTATATCATATCGATTACCAAGTAGTATCTATATAACCAACATACGCAACAATTACACCTTTTACAAAAAAAAAACCGTATTTAATTCTGATATATCTTTAAAGTCCAAGGTCGAATGTCGATGAATTTATATGGGACTTTTAAGCTCTTCGTAGCTATACTGAAGCCAACGCAAAATCTTTTTTAAGAAATGACGAAGTTCCGAGGTAACAAACATAAAAATATACAGCCGAATTCAGAACTTCCTCTTTCTATGCGCTGTGCGCGCGGGATTGAATTATATCGTAATCCCTCAGAACCACGTGTTAAATTGGGACAACAATTATCCCATATCCTTTTTCGGACTACAGGCTATCTCTGAGTCAAATTTCATCAAGATAGATTCAGCCATTTAATCGTGATAAGGTAACAAACAGAGTTGCTTTTGCGTTTATAATATTACTGTGGAAGTGTGGATTTTACATGGACGTTAAATAAATTATACAATTTTATTACCACGTTTGTATTAAGTCACTTTCTTGTTTGTCTGTTTTTCTGTCTATAGATCCGGAAAGCGCTCCAAATTTTGTTTCCGATTAGCTATTCAGCTGAAACTTCAGAGTAGCTCTGAACTGGGCATATGAGACTTAATATCTTATGTCTCGGGGTAATAAGCGCAATGCCACGGAGTGCTTTTTATGTTATTAAAAGTTCTGAGTGGCACTGCTATTTGCTATGGGCAGGCGTGGCGCTTGCCATCGGGCGAACAACTTGCTCGTCTCATCGCTCACTTTCATAAAAAAACTCGATGACAATGCATTCTAAATCCATTCCTTAGCATGCCGACGTAACCCCAAAAGGAGCATAAAACGTGGTTTTTAGATTATCTTTTTATTATTCAAAGTCAAAGTCAAATATCATTTATTAAATAGGCACAAAAGTGCACTTTTAAAGGTCATAAACACATGATACAAATAAAATATGTTAAAAATTTTAGCTTACGTTAACATGACTTTGAAAAAAAGGTAAGTATGTTTACCCATTTCTTTCCTATACTCAAATTGAAGTCTGAGTGTTAAAAAGAAATGCGAAAACTGACTCTACCAGTGCTTCGGAAATACGCCCGCTAGAGAAGATAGCACCAAGAAACTCTGCGGGGATGTCTTTTTTTTAGCACAATTACGTATAAATTAGAATTAACAGAATATTTCCCTTGTTTAAAAGAACATTTAGACGAGGCGTAAATTCCGACCAAGAAACACGAAGTATCCGTACCTTTAACAAGCGAGTGGCTTTCAAGAAGGCTCTAGAATAAGTCCGCCTAAGGTCAGCGTTTCCAAATGATGAGCGAATATAATCCCGTGGTTAGGGAGATCCGAGTTATTAGCGCTATCAACTGCCGGATTTATACGAGGATACCACTTTAGTGGACTAAACGCTGAGCTTTTGAGTTGTTGGAAATTATATTTGGCTATTTTAATAGCCGAAGAAGGTAACATTTAAATAAATCTAGATAATATGCCATTCTTTAAATATTCTTCTTCTGCTTAATTTAAAAACTATTTTTTTAGTCCCAACGATCACTTACGTAGATCCTGGTCCCCAAATAGGATTCTCTGTATCTAAGGAGCTAGGAGCTACGAGGACCATGGTCCCACAACACCCAGACACAAAAAAAAACGCTTACATATGCTTATGCTGATTTTGCGGATAGGTGACGTCAAAAATGAGATACCTACCTATATAATTTTGTTTGCATTAATAATATATGCTAGTGCGTATGTTAAATAATATATTACTACATTCTATTAATTTAATTAATTTTAAGTTTATTTACCAAAAATAATACACAGGAAATCAATCAAAAAGAATTAAATTGATGATACAGCATTGTCAAATAGTGATTAATGTGAATAGAATAAAACAAAAGTTATCAATTTCTAGGATACCCATTTTTATTATATAGGAGTTACTCATTTTCAGTATCATTTGCCTTCCCTGCAGGCGGTGACAAAATTTTTGTCTTTTATCTTTAAAGTTATTTTTTTTTATAAATACCTATATGAAATGATAATAAATAAATGAAATGAAATAAGTTTATTGTAAAATATAAATTAATGACTAAACTAAGTAGGTATTGCCACAAAACGGCCTCTACTTAGTATAATGCCGGCTAAAGCCAGCAGCGTTTATCTTCCGTAGGAGCCGCCTGGTGACATCACATCATTTATAATTTTGTTGTTGGATAGTCTTAATCAATGTATATATTTATAATTCTCTACCGGAATCCTTGTTTCCTTCCAATTACAACCTGGGTGAAGACAAGAGTGTCTAAAACCCGCTTACGCGCTTTGGAGTGGTAGGCTCTGGCCGTGATTGTAATACCACCCACCGAACAAAGCCATGCCGTCAAACGACCTAGTCGTGTTTCGGGATGATGTTCGGTGAACCATCGGGGAGACGGGTCTGAGCAGCCGCTCAACTGCCTAGATCTCTCTCTAGATCTATGTGCTTCATTTTAAGCCACATCAGGTGAGATAGTAGCCAAACATGGATCCATTAAGCATAAAAAAATATATATATTTTTACAAATACACTTTAAACTTGAAATTGATAATTATAAACATTTTAAGCCACTTTAAGACCTCTGTTGCCTCTTCTAGCATATTTAAGAGATGGATTAAAAAGTAATCAGGTGCGACCCGGGTCCCTATTCCGTCAGTTAGTAGGAATTCAGTCAGTTAGGGGTCCCAAAAACTTTGAGTGATTGTTTTGTAACCGTATCACTAGTGATTAGGGCACTTTGTATTAGGTGGTGATTAGTGATAAATTATTAAGTAAATATCTTATGTAATTAATTATAGTAATTAATTATATTAACAAATATTATATATGTGAAAGTTTGTGAGGTTGGGTTGATGGATGTTCGTTACTCTATCACTCAAAAATACTGATCGGATTTTGATGAAATTTAATAGGCACATACGTACCAATTAATATAAGTCCTGGAAAATAACATAAGCATACTTTTTATCCCGGGAAACAGCGGGTGAAACCGCGGGGCTCAGATATATCATTATATAATTGATACAACATGTAATTATTTAATTGTAATAAAAGCAATACGCAGTTCCAAAAACCCAAATTTAGTTTTCACAAGCTTAGTAAACTAAAATTTAAAAAACCCCACAATCAACACAAAAACCTATAAAACTAACTAACCGATTTTGATAAAACATGTCTACGAAACACTGCTAGAAAACCTGATTTCAAATTAAAAAGCTGCATCTAAATCTGTTCACGTGTTTAAAAGTTGAAAAAACTGGTGAAACTTATACCCCTCTTTTTTGCGTTGAGAATAAAGTGAACGTGAACGTTTCCAAAGCCTAACCAAAGAAACGTGACCATTTCTTGTCGTATCTTCTGAGTATTGGTTCATTTTCCGATACGGTGGTAGTCATTGTAATATTTTTTTATATGAATTAATGGGGTCACGATTGACAACAACTCACCTGATGGTAATCGTAATTGCGGTCTAGGGTGGAGCTAAGGAGTAAGGAGACCCAGGTTGTAATTGGAAGAATATAGGTATTCTGGTAGGGAATTCCACTCCTTAGCAGTACGTATGTTCAATAAAAGACCACCAAAACGTGTCTCTCCAACCAAGAATATATATACGTATATTTCGACGATAAGGTAAAACCCGTATATCTTATTGTCTGTGTTGACGATACGTCTTTTGTCGTTTCATATCCGGACTCTGCCCCCACCCCGGCCTTGGTAGGAACTATCCGTGCGTTGTATAACATAAATACGTTACGTCCGATAGGAAAAGGAAAAGATGACATCAATAAATGACTTTTTTAGTATGAAAGTTTTCGTGAGTTTGATTCATTATAAATATTTAATAAAACGGCTATGACTCACGTAGTTTGTCGAATTAGTCGACCTAGGTTTCGAGCATGTCCGATGCTCTTCATCATGGTCGAGTTTACGCTGCGAGATCGCAGCGACCACTGAGTGAAACTACGTGATTCCTAGCCGTTTTATTAAATATTTATAATAAATGACTTTGTTGAGTGAATTTTTGAACAATATAAATAGATAAATAACGCCCAATGATCACATACGTAGATTCTGACCCCTAACTAGGATTCCTTGTATCTAGGGAACCAGGAACTATAATTACATAAGACAGGATGTATGTAGTGATGATTATGGTAGTGGTGTATACTAATGATTATGGTATGTAGTGGTTCTTTTTCCGATACGGTGGTAGAGTCATTGTGATAATTTGACGTTCATAAGTGCGTCTGTGATGCCAAAAGGATTAAAGAGATTTTGATTTGATTAAGTACCTGATTTGCAGAATAACACGCAAAAAAACAAGAACCTCATTTTAAATTCAACCATTGAAATTCGTAACAACCAACAAACAATCCAACAAACAAATCTTGACATCATCATGTGCAAAACAAAATCTAAATCCGTTTTTGTAATTACGCGACGCTTTTACGTACGTGACGCGATTTTGTGGCAAATGAGAAGCAACGGAACGGGGCGAGGGGGGAGGTAGGGTTGTCGACTTATTTTAGTACTCGCTGGGTATAACTGCCAAAATAAAACAAAGTTGGATAAAACCTTTTTTAGTACGGATAGTAACTTGTATTGTATGTTGGCTTTCAGCCTAGTGTAATAATTGCGATACTCAAATATTCTCAATAGACTCCAAATTTTTTTCTATATTTTTGGTTTATGTTGATTTTTTCAAAAAGCGTTATTTCAGTTTTGATAAAATTTATATGGGTCCACCTCTGAATGACCTACCAAAAAATGAATCATCAAAATCTATTTAAAATTGGTGGAGTAATCGCGTAACACACATACAAAATAAACATACAGTCGAATTGAGAACCTTCACCTTTTTTGAAGTCGGTAAAAACGTTAAGTCTACGCAAAGCTCAAAAATGTGTAAGTTTTTTTCAGAAACTACAATTGACCAAAAAACATTTAAACGATTTAATACAGTTAGTTTTAATACAGTTAGGTTAACAGCCCTACGTAGTAACAGAGGGGATCTTTTCAACAATTCGTTACCTGCGCGCGACAGGAGGTATTCAATCGAACTTTGGACGGAAATGTACGACCTGGACTTTCACAATGACTCCGCTTTACCTACCAATTTCTGTAAATTTTAGTAAGAAATGACTCCCCTAAACGTCTTTGAAAAGTCCCTCGAAAGTCCGCCAAAAGGCCCCCAAAAGTCCCCATTATGTCAACGGCACACGGTCGCGGTACGCGGAACTGTGACGCGCCAAAAATCAAATTACAATTTACCGTCCGTCCGTCCGGAAACCATGTTAAAATTATTAATTAAATGGCGACGTGACTCTAGCACATGAGTCGTATGGAGAAGGACGCAGTGACGAAGCTCATGGCAATCTGGCAAAGCACCGAAATCCGGGGTTTGACTATGACTGTATTAAAAATTACAAGCGATGATCTTACAACCATATACTGTTAATGTGACTCATCAATCAATCAATCAATCAAAATCTCTTTAATCATTTTGGCATCACAGACGCACTTATGAACGTCAAATTATCTCAATAACTCTACCACCGTATCGGAAAAAGAACCACTACTCAAAAGATACGACAAGAAACTGAGGGGCATTTTTTTTAGACATTTTGTTACAATTTTTTAGTATTACAATTTTATTTTTCTTATGTACCAGTTGGTTACTTTGCAGAAGTGGAATGTTCCAAGCATCTTTGTCTTCTATGTAATTACGAACAGTGTAGTATGCTTTTCTCATTAGAACATTCTTAACGCGTATACTCTTTCATCCTCATTGGCCGTTCGCATTATGAAGATCGAAGCAAAGCGCTTAGTAAAGCTTGCTGTACGTCTGGTCATCCGATAATGGAACGGGCATGGCGGAATTAGTTCATGTAATTCCGCACACTCTCCGAAATGTATCCGGTAAAATACCAATAAACTGGCAACTTTGCACCGATGCTTAAAACAGTGAAACTTAGTCTTAACCAGCGCATCGTCACCTTTTTGGATCGCCTTTAATGGTCTAAGGTTTCGAGCTGGTATTTGGCAAAACCGACCCACAAAAGAGAACAATACTCCAAAGTATCTAAAAAATTTTAGTCGTAACTACGTCATAATGAGTCAAATACGTTCGTACAATGAATACTCTCAATTCTCAACAAGCTCTGAAACCGACTGACTATGATGATATTGATAGGTGAATGATCACACAGATGGCTTGACAGACCTGAGCAAGCACCATTCAAAACTCCTCTGGGAAATACGGCACTTACGATGATTGCGAAATTACTGGGCATATGAGATTTAATATCTGATGTCTCGAGGTGATGAGCGCAATGCAATTCTATAGACGCAGTACTTTTTTCATGTAACTGAGTGACGAGACGAGCTGGACGTTTGCCTGATGGTAAGCAATACGCCAGCCCATAACAATTACAGCACCACCCAGAACTTTGTTTTGCAAAATCCCGCGGCACTGCACTGCGCTCGTCACTCTGAGACAATTAGCTGTTGAGTCTCATAATGCCCAGTAATTTTGCTGGCTACAATGCTCTTCAAACCGGAACACAGTAATGCTCGCGCACTACAGCTTCGAGGCTGAATAACTGGCAAAGCGGTGGTACCCACCCAGACGGCCTCTCGCATACGAGAAATCTACCGTAAAAGTACTTTTATTGTATTAAAAGTTCTAGATGGCACTTCAATTGTTATGGGCAGGCGTGGCGCTTACCACCACGACTTGCTAGTCTCTTAACTCAATTACATTAAGAAAAATTGCATAGCCAACATCGCGCAAAAATTGTGCGTTGATAAAATAACACGGTTACAACTTCTCTCTGATTCTGTTTTCCCTAGTCTACGTCACGTGGTTCCTACACACGGGTCGCACCACAAAATCGGGCGCTCTAAATTTCATCAACCCGTAGTTTTTGCGGCGTTCGAACTAAGAGTAGCGGTAATTTGTTAAACGCTCGCTGCAGATAAGTGCGGCGAGTGCTGCATCATTATTATGATGTTAAGGCGCTTTTAACAAGACACTCGACGCTTGGAGAATGATACAATGGATGGGATTAAACGTGTAGATTCTTAAATCTTTCGAAACAGTTTTGGATTATAATTCCTCCTCTTCCTTTAACATGAGTGCTACTTTGATGTGTAGTTTTGTTTTGGACTTGCTTATGGAATAAATTTAAAAATGGAATAAATAATTTAGGATGGAAACTACGATCGAATTATTGGTGAATTATAATTATAACAAAAACAAAGCGACTTCAATTCTGATGAATCTTCGAAGTCCAAGGTCGAATATCGATGAAAATGTATATGGGACCACATTGTAGCTATAATCGGTTTAAAATTGACGTCGTTCTAAGATAAAAAAATACAATCGAATTAAGAACCTCTTCCTTTTTGAAGTCGGTTAAAAATACGTCGCAAATTTGTCTAAGAGAACCAGATTCTACAAAAGAGTAAACTGATTTTCCATTTTCTCCCCATCACATCTCTGAGTAATTTGACTTATAACTGGAACATAGGGAACCCGCCAAAACCACGTGCTTAAACGTCATACTGAAATTATTTCAAAACTGGGCGGACGGAAAACGCCCGTGACGTCTGCGCCGTCAGCCGCCGGCCACGACTTGACCGCGCACTCCGGAAATCGAGTTACGATGTCCAATATTGATATAATTGTACTAACAAAACGGGCGAACATAACTACGGTAAGACGGGTAAGTCGGGTAATTCAATTTCAGATGATACTTCTTTGCGCAAGTTAAGTTGGACTAAAGTTTCGCTGATTCTAGCGTTTGAAAAAGTTGTAGAAAAAGAAGAAGAAATTTTAAATATATATCATAATAATATACTTCAGAATAAACTTACATTGTACAAAAACAACATGCGAAATTAAAATTTAACTGTAAATGCAATTTTATATCAGTATATCTTGTAATTATTGTTTGACATATTTTACTTTTTACTTCAATATTTTACTGTATTTTTTAGAATAATTTTACAAGGCTGCATAATAAATAAATAAATTTTATAACATAATGATAACAGTTACAATTAATTTAATTAGTCATAAACCATAAAAAAAAGCTTAATAAGGAGTCCACCGCGATCGACACCGCTGCTAAAGGAGCCCATCAAACCGGCGGAAATAAATAAATAAGAAATAAAATTATGTATATCGTTAAAAAATATTATTTTCGTACTAATGTACATCGATACAAACCTACTGTAGTTTTGTCATTTTCGTACTGTACTTCTAAATTCAGTACTTATGACAGATGTACAGTATGACTGTTGGAATGCAATTAGCTATGGGTTTCTTTTTTCATTCCTTTTGAGGGCAAGGAATTCTTACTGCATTCCGGAATTTAGGTAGAGAAAACTAAAGCGTTTAGAGCCTGTTTATTTATTTTAACATTTTCTGGAATACGTTGAAGTTGTAGGTGTATCTGAAATGTACATGTTAATACGATTCCGAGAATATTCTTTTCAATTTGAGAGTTTCGAGAATGCACAATATTAACATTGTTGGTATTTCCTTGAATTATATATTCCCAGATATTGTCGAACTTATTCAGAAATGTTCTATACTTCTGTGGTTAATGGTCAAAGCCGGTCAAGTTTTTAATATTATGAGAACTCTTTTGTGTATATTATAAATAAATAAATAAATCTGATACGTAATGAATGTATATAGTGTAATCCCGGTGAATAATAAATAATAAATACGCCTAACGTTCACTTACATAGATCCTGGCCCTTAACTAGAATTATCTGTATCTAGGGAATCAGGAACTATGAGGATCATCATGGTCCCACAACACTCAGATACGATATAAATGATTTAATGCTTTTTTTTCTGTGCACAAATGACACTCTAGAATCGAACACGCAACCTTAGTGGTGTATGAGATTTGATCCAACCTCCCCAACCACTACACCACAGAGATATTAATGTAATTATATATTTTTAAGAAATTTTAGTTTCACGTTATACTTCTATCGTTCTATTGTAACTAACCCTTATGGACTTCGGTCTTAAATAAAGCATTGTAACCAGCAAAATTACTGTGTTTAAGGGAATTAATATCAGATGTTTTGGGGTGATGCAGTGCGGCGCAATCTGCGCAATGCAGTGCTACGCAGTACTTTTTATGGTATTAAAAATTCTTGGTGGCACTATAGTTGTTACGGGTAGGCGTAGCGCTTACCATCAGGCAAAACATGCTCATCACATTACTCATATAAAATAGAAAAAATAATACATTAGATAGATGATAGATAAACACTTTATTATACACCTTAAACATAGAAATTAAGTACAAGTGAAATGTTTACAATGGTGTAACAATGAGCGGTCTTATCGCTCAAAACAATCTCTTCCAGACAACCTTTGGATAGAGAGGAATAACGAAACATAAACGGACGGCAGTGATAGATAGACATTTCAACATACATATTATTATGAATTTTAAGATTAAAACATGTTTGGGTCAATGAAAATGTTTACGATCATGAACCGAAATAAAACCGCCCATAAAAACATATTTAATCACGAAATAAACTTGCAGACAATGTGAACGTTTTGTTCGAAAATCTCCATTTCGTCGGTGTCGCTTCAAAATACATAAAATATTGTCCGGAGTCCGGAACTCCGGAAGATATCCGTGGCGGCCATTACCGTGATTGTCGCGATATTATATCCAACTTATGTCGGATTGTTGACTTCAAAATATTATGTTGACATTTTGAAAGGAATCTTTTTAATACTTCACCATTTTAATGACGATCGAAACTTAGCTAACGGGTTGCTTCGTTTTTTTGTTGTGATCGTTGAACGACATAATAAAAGATTGTATTCCTTCTTACTATTACAGACAGTTGCAAGCCATATTTCAAAAAACACAATATCCTTACCCTACCGTGTATTTATATCCTGGAAATATGCAAATTTGTAAGAAAACATCCACAATTCGTTACAAAACGAGGAGATATACCTACGAACCGCTCAATACGAAACAAAAACCGGTTAGTGCTACCTTCCTCCCGCCTCAAGATGCACTCGTCAGGTCCCCTTGTTATGTCAGTAAAAATTTATAACAAGCTCCCGGAAATAATTAAAAACGAAACAAATGACGGACAATACATAAAACAAATAAAACAATTACTAATTAGCAAAACCTACTATACAATTCAGGAATATTTGAATGATAAATTAAATTAATAAGAAACTGGACATAATTAATTGAATTTGACATTAAAAACTATAATATAAAAAAAAATACTTAGAACAATTAATCGTATATATTATGATATTGACATTTTTTTTTTTTGTTTGACTTTTGATTGACTCAATAATACTATTTCTATGATACTTTTTTTATATTCCTTAATTAATTTGACATGTTTTAATACAAATGCACAAATAGTCTTCCTCTCTCCTAATTGCTGCGCCCAACAGGGTCCATGATGAACTTTATTTTTATTTTACCTATCATCTAATTACATTATGGATTGCAATAAATAATTGAATTGAATTGAATTGAATTGAATTAATAGCACTGAGAGGTACCTAAGTTATAGCCGTGAAAGTCAATTTTTTTTATATTGATTGCATTAGCGCTTACTACTACTACTATTAATCAGCCCGTATTCACCCACTGCTGGGTATAGGCCTCCTCTCGTTCACGCCATTCCTTCCGGCCCATTCTTTCCGGTGCTTGTGCTAGCCTCATCCATTGCAATCCGACGTGCTTAAAGATCTTTCCATCTGGCCGGTGGTCTGCCTGGAAGTCTTTGCCCAAGCCTCGGATACCACTCGGTGACTGCCCTGGTCCACCTGTTGTCATCCCGCCTTGCCAAGTGTGCTGTCATTGTGACAGCCTCTGTGGTGTAGTGGTTGAGCAGGTTGGCTCAAATCTCATATACCACTGAGGTTTCGGGTTCGAACCCGCGACGGGACAAATTTTTGTGCACAGAAAAGCGCAAGCATTTGTTTCGTGTCTGGGTGTTGTGGGACCATGGTCCTCATAGTTCCTGGTTCCCTAGATACAGGGAATCCTAGTTAGGGGCCAAGATCTATGTATGTGATCGTTGGGCGTTGTTATTTTTATTATTGTACATTGTTTCTTAAACTAAAGACAAAGATGAATTAAAATTAAATAATGCTAAATGCACCACCAATTACAGGTAAACACAGCGTTCAAATATGAAGTAACTATTAACAAAATATCAACGTTGTATAAATTCAAAAAATTAATTTGTTCTAATATTGCACTCACGGCTGTGAGTGGCAACGCAGCTTAATTAGAGAACAAACTGCAAGATTAACAGCCCGCGTCATGTTGGATGATCCACGCGTGTACTGAGTCACGTGGGCGTGGGCCAACACCAAATTACCTCCACGTTAGTTAAGTAATTGCCGCGTAAACTCAAATCCTCATCTGTATTCAGGACAATAAGCCGTTACGTTTCGAAATTAGGTGGATATGTTTTAAAGCAGAATTATTTTAAAGGTGGGGTTTGGCGTAAAGCGTGGTTGGACTTGACCTACTTTCTTGTAACTAAAGTGATATTCTAGCAATGAGAGCCTGATGTTTAGAGCCTCTGCCGACGTCACACTTTTTTTAGGTCCGAGAGTCGTCGGTCTGATTTTTTCACCGACATTTGTCACATTTTTGTGCAATATAAATCATTTTCACCGACAAAAATATCGCTTATTCTCAGTTTCAATCAGTTTCAACTGTTTTTTCAATTTTTGAATCTATTTCGAATTCAAATGAGTGAGAGAATCTCAATATTCAGTAAGACAATGAAAGAGCAAAATTGCATTTAATTTTATTTTTATAGACAAACAAATAATTAATACTCACGGGACTACGTTGAAATTACTCTGATTAGGTTTCTGATTTTTTAGAATTATTTCTATTCATTTTTTATTTGGTCTGTACACAACTTGTGCTTAAAAGAACATTGAATAGGTTACAGTATGTGAGTGTAAGACCTTCTTGAAGAGAACACAGCATGCTAATTTAAATGAAATTGTTGATTATGGTACACTACGATATTTTTTTCAATGAAAAAGTTGATCTCTTAGGCACTATCGAGATTTGTACGCGATGTGTTGTGGCTTACACGTAACAGCATTATATATGCTCTCTTATCAATGTATGTCAAAGTTCAACATATATTTTTAGAATGTCTATGACCAGCGTGTCCAGTACAATATTCAGCTAGCACTGGCAGAACTCAAACTCAATTAAGCGACGGAGTACATAATTCCCAGGTTAGGCAGTAGGTCGGGTCGGAAGTGCGCCGCCATTACTGCTGGACACCGGAAGTGATTTAGAGCTCCACCGGTATTGGTAGCGTTGGCGCCCAACGTGGGACTAGCACTTCGGGTATTTGGAAAATTGATAAAATTGATTCTCTGGTGGTAGGTTTCTCGTATGCGAGAGGCCAAGATTCAGCCGCCAAGCAGTACTGCGTAAGCATTACTGTGTTCCGGCTTGAAGGGCATTATAGCCAGCGAAATTACTGGGCATTATGAGACTCAACAGCTAATTGTCTCAGGGTGACGAGCGCAGTACAGCGCCGCGCAGGATTTTGCAAAACAAAGTTCTGGGTGGTGCTGTTATTGTTATGGGCTGGCGTATTGTTTACAATCAGACAAACGACTAGCTCGTCTCGTCATTTAGTTACATAAAAAAAATACATGACAATACTAATATCATTCCACCAACCGGCATTTCACCAGCATGGTGGATTATGGCCCATGCTCTCTCTATGAGGGAAGGCCTGAGTCCCAGCAGTGAGAACGTAATGGGCTGATCATGACTAATGTCAAAGTCAAGTTTTTTTTTATTTAACTGAATAATGACGAGCAAGTTATTATCATGGAGCTTAGCTAGGGTATTCAGGCCATGCATTTTTGTCATTAACATATTTGATTTATTTATTGAGTAGTATCTACTTCTTCATTAGATTCGTTTTAATAAAGGATTTGAATCTATGCTTTGGTAAGTTTGCATTTCTCTCAGGAAGCTAACTACAAAAACATTTACAGTTCTCCTAAAACGAACCATTGACTCTCTGCAACTTGGAATCTATGTACATAAAATATATATCCTTCTTTTTTTTCAACGGGCGAATGCCTTTATTACTGAAAACAAACTCCACTCTACTTACTAAAACTAAACTAAGTACATACAAGGAGAAGCAATTAAACAACCCATAGACCACTAAAGGCCTATAGATAGCTCAAATGCTCCAACCCACTACCAGTTGGCAGTGTACCCAAGATGCTGGCAGGATTGCCCCGTTGGATTGCAATACTGATACGTTGAGCCAAATAAGTCCCAGCATTTCGGTCACGCGTCGCATCGATCAGGCGCTCTGACAGACTTTTGAAAATACGATGAGCTCCCGGTCCCCACGGAATGAGCTCCCGGTCCCCAAGGAATATTCGACGTATATTCTTATGTCTAGTGCTAATTATGTCAGTCACTGGTTTTATGAGCATGTATTAAGTTTCTATAAATATGTATATTGGCAAGCCACTGGAAAGATGTATACATAATTCATTTATTAAAAAGTTGTAACATAATAGTACACAACCAAAGCGTTACAAACACAGTCATAAAATATAATTTAATTAATTAAGGATATGTCATTAAATTAATAAAATTAACAAATAAATTAAATAATATTTATATAATACATATACATAAATATCTACTACATCATCAGATCATCAGATTTAAAGTTCTGAAAATGGCGCCCAACATGTGGTATAATATAATTAATAATTATTATTATGTTTTAAACTGTACAGTACATTTAATAACTTAAGCTCCAAACGATTTGTCTTATGATAAATACACCTTATTTCATCTTAAATTAAATTTCCAAAATATCCTTTAACAAATTAATTTAGCCCGTCATTGTTTAGGGAAATATCGCTGGGCGACTTTTGCTGAAATGTTTTTTTCTCCCCAAGTGTTTCTAATTAAAATGAATTGCGTTCGTTGAACTTAATTGTAGCGCAAGACGCCTTAGTTAAATTGTTGAATAAATGAAGACGCCGTGGCCCGTTATTAGTTAGTTTACCTACCAATTTGCTATATGTTCATGGTGCTATTAGCAAAGCTTTTTAAAATGAAAACAAACAAATGAAACAAAAAGCTTTGCATAGGTACATAAAATGCTAGCATACAATATTACTCAGTTTAAACTTAGATTAAAGTTATGAACACGTATTATATTACCTACGTTTGTGAAAATTGCTTTTGATAAATATGAGGCAGCTTGGAATATAAAATAGCCAATTTGTTTTCGAAACATGATTGTGTTTCACTACTATGCATTCTGCTACTTTTAGCATATTCAGGTATTTCTCGGCGAATGTCTAGAAATCTCTCTTGAAGTGAGACCGCACTAGGCGTCACTGCGCGGAAAAATATTGTTTGTAGTGACATTATATGTACCTTACTATACTGCGGAGGCGGCGCGGCGTGGCACGGCACTGCACTATTACGTATTCTGTGGCACTCACTCCAATAATTCTGGCAGGCCGCCGCTGCTCTGTTGCGCCACGCAGTGCCGCCTAGTAAAGTTACATTAATAAATTGACAGACAACAATAAAATACAATGTGTATATTTTATTTAATACGTATAATATTACGTATATAATAATTAAGTATATGTATATATTAGTTAGATATTTATGTAAGTGTAGTATGTGATATTTTTAAAACTTTGTGAGTACTTACCTATAGATACCACCTGGATGAGATCAGATCAGATCGCAGCGCTAAGATCGCCTTCTGATAAACTTTAGTTATAAGTTCCATTTTCTTTTTATAATTCTGATGGTACCACAATAAAGAAATATCTATCTGTCCATCTATCTACCTATAATAGCCAGAAGTTTCAAAGCGACTACGACATAAAGGTGAGACACAAACTTTCATACCAACAAAACCGATATAACCGTAACTTGACCATAAAGCAACTCGTAATAAACGCTCAGTAAAAATAAGAATTTTGCTTCTTAGACATCGTAAAGCGTATTTTAAAAGGCGTGCTCCCGTCATTTGTACCACAATATTTTGTCGACTTGACTCTAGTGTGCTCCCTTATTGAGCCATAAAAGATAATGGGAGCATTTTCAGTATCATATTGTTTTAAGGGCTGGCCTTTCATATAGAGGTTATGACGTGCTACGTATGATACGGCGGTGGATAAAATGATGGGAAACGTTTTAACACGTTTACAGTTCAGTGTGCCATATAGAGCAAGTGCGGCTCAGTGGGAGCACGTGCGACTTTCGATCCGACGCAACCAAGTTTGAATCCCGGCTGGCCCAGTACCACTGACTTTCTTAAGTAATGTGCGGATTTAATACTCGCTCTAAAATGGTGACGGAAAACATCGTGAGGAAACCGGCATGTTCAAAAATCGATCACAAAGATTCAAGCACATGTGACATTCACCAACACGTGCTGGGCCAGCGAATACAGCTCTACTCAAACTCGACTCAAATGTCGTTTATATACTCTGTCTATGAGAGAAGTCCCGTGTCCCAGCAGTGGGAACGTGATGAGCTGACGACGATGCCATGTATAGTACACGAAGTATGCCGATGAAATTCAGTGTACCGCAAATAGAACTAAGTGCTTACTGAATAAAATTGTAACAAAAACAAATGAAAATAGAACTTAAGAATTTGAATAGTACAATTTAGCGGTCTTATCGCTAATAAGCGATCTCTTCCAACCTTTGTATGGAGAGGATTTGTGATACGACAAAAGTCGGAAATACTACAAAATATATAAGACGGAAAATACTAATATAACGAAACTATTTTTGTATACCTATGTAAAATTATATATCATACGAGTATAATACACAAATAATAATAATTATACAATATTTATATAAGTTATACAATAAATATATCCATTTAAGTGACATATTTCTTTTGGTTCTCTGAATTGAAATTTTTTGAACAAAAGTCAACTGGAACTTTAATGACTTTTATCATAACAATGGCTTCTGCAAAATTTAAAATAAGAACCTTAATTTCTAAAAGTCCAGAATACATTACTTCCTAATTAAAACAAGGTGCTATTACTGCCATAACGAAATTACCTGCCTCCCTCCTCCCATCAAATATAATTACGTTTTAATTTATACACTTTCACACATAAATTTTTCAGAGGCTTTTGTTTCGAATCCAGTGCCGGGTAACGAGTTAATTACAATAACAATGGCAGTACCCACCCCGCGATGAATGTGGTGGAATAAAAAAAACCCGTCATTCCGTAGAACAAGTCCATTGTGTTATTTATTGTGGCAATGTCACTACCGGTAATTATTGTTTCCCCTTGCAACCCCCCGCTTTTTTGTGGGGACTTTGATTAATTTATTGCTGGGTGAATTGATCTGGACAGGGCTTAAAAATGGAAAAATAAAGATATTTTTTAACTAATGAAGGATAGAACTGTATGAAAACAGCTGGAATTTGTAATTCAAACTCTAGACAAATACATATTCAAATGCCAAAAGTTTCAAGGCCCATGCACATGACCATTTTGGGAGTGTATAGCTGTTTCGTCTGTTTAAGACTCATCAGGTGCGGAAACTGCCACACGACAGCTAGACTACTGTCTGAAGAAGGTCTAACGACTAAGATGTGTCACTTTTAAAATACCATCGCATGATTTTGTCCTCTCTAAGGTATCGATTCAAGCTGTTTTTAATGTCATTTAGTCATCATGGGACAATAATATCTCTCAAGTCTATAGCCCAGTAATTTCGCTGACTACAATGACTTTCAAACCGGGACTACTGCTACTACTACTCGGCGGCGTCTAATTCCTTTAATATTTCTTTAGACCTTTATTAAAATGTTTAAAAAAAAAGAAAAAACGCGCCATGTGCGCCATATGATCCACATTATATGCCTGAGACGTGGCCAGACATGGCGAAGGCAAATATGTGAATTAATCTTCATATTAACATATCTTCGTATTCTTCAATTATTATATTTAAAAGGTGGCATAAATAATTTAAGAGCGAATGTGGTTCAGTTGGAGCACGTGCGACTTTAGATCCGACGCACTCGTCTTCGAATCCCGCTGGCCTAGCACCACTTACTTTCTTAAGTTATATACGGAATTAGCACTCGCTCTAAAATTGGTGAAGGATAATATCGTGACTAAACCGGCTTATCCAAGAATTAATCACAAAAAATTCAAGACCATGTGCCATCCACTAACCCGCACTGGGCCAACGTGGTGGTCTCTAAACTATTTCTTCGAGAGAAATCCCCAGCAGTAGGAATGTGATGGGCTGATGATGATGATAAATTATGTCATTTGTTTCAGAAGCCGATTATACACTGGACGACTCATTTTGGAATGAAGAGAGCCCAGTTGGTAAGCTCCTATTAAACATTTTATTTTATTTTATTTCCTAAAGGTATAGGTAACGTGATGGATTAAAGGATTATCTTAAATTGGAATCTCTCTGTCCCCGAAATACTATTATGTGATTTTAGGACCAAATTGGTTTCTTTTCCTTCGTATTGAAGTATTTGTGTTGTTAATGGTAACAAGAGATGTACAAAGTTGTTGTTATAACGGTTTTATAGACGATAGGTTTCCAAATATACCTAATTGACTAGGTTAGGTTCTTGTATGACTGGAGGCAAATATTAAACAAAGCTAGTCTGTTCATCATAATAATTATTCTAATTTTTTTGATGAAAATTTGAAAGATACATTTTTGAATTTCTATTCAAAGGCATTTAAGCAATGTAAATAATGGATATAATAAGTCTAAATAGAATTAACCTATCGGCATCGCGAGATCGAATTCCTATGTACCCACCATAACCACAGAAACCACAGAAACCACAGAAAAATTAATAGTACAACTATAACGCATACGCTTACGGTTTTCTTTTATGTAACTGACTGACGAGACGAGCTGGTCGTTTGCCTGATGGTAAGCAATATGCCAGCCCATAACAATAACAGCACCACCCAGAACTTTGTTTTGCAAAATCCTGCGCTCGTCACCCTGAGACAATTAGCTGTTAAGTCTCATTCTTGTTCTTTAGCCATTTTCTACCAATTGACTGTTGTAGACCTCCTTTAAACTTCTCATAATGCCCAGTGATTTCGCTGGCTACAATGCCTTTCAAACCGAAACACAGTAATATTTAAGAGTAAAAGAGCAGTTGTTTTTAAGAGGTTAATAGAAATGGGACAAAACAAAAAACTTAATAGCAAAATCGAAGCACGTTACTGGTATAAATCACTGTTACTTTATGATTTGGAACAAGTTTAGCATAGGTAGTAGCAATCAATAAACATAATTGTTTTTGATATTGAGTGCATTAGCGCATGCCTAGTAAAAATCTAAAGATTTAAAGTAATTAGGAAGAAGAAACATGATATTCCTCGGGCAGGGATAGACCTGGCCGTCGGAACTCCATCGCGACGCCTCAACCACCGGGCGACCTAGCCAGCTGCTCAAGCAACCACATTCTTCTATCCTTCTCATATCGTCGTACGGGGACGATTCCACGTCATCTGTCGTCAGAGTTCACATTAAGGTTCGATCCCTGCCCAAGCATTATAATTTTTCGTCTTCCTAACTATTTAAAATCTCAATAAACATATTCAATTCAAAAGTTCTTTATTTCAATTTTGTCGCCACAGACGCACTTATGAACGTCAATTATTACAATGACTACCACTGTATCGGAAATAGAACCACTACTCAGAAGATACGGCAAAAAACTGAGGGGCATATTTTTTAGAACTTTTGTTACAATATTTTATTATGAAAGTTTTCGTGAGTTTGATTCATTATAAATCGAACATGCTCGAAACCTAGGTCGACTAATTCAACAAACTACGTGAGTCCTAGCCGTTTTATTAAATATTTACAATATTTTATGTTTCTTTTTGACAATATTATTCTTCTTATGTGCCAGTTGGCTACTTGGCAGAAGCGGAATGTTCCATGCATCTTTGTCTTCTATTTAATTACTAACTATATAGTATGCTTTTTTCATTAGAATATTTTTCACACTCAATTTGAATCTACTTTCTGTGAGCTCCGTTATACATTTTGGAATTTTATTGTAATAACGTACACAATTGCCCATGAAGGACTTATTCGTTTTACTCAGTCTAAACCTAGGTACTGCAACATAGATAGATACATGAACGCTTTATTAAATTGCAATCGCAAACATTAAATTACAGACATTTCATAAAAACAATTAAAGAAAGATTTGCAATGGGCGGCCTTATCGTTAAAAGCGATCTCTTCCAGGCAACATAATATCATGTAAGAACCTATCCGTTTGGTAACTGTTCTATTACTAATCTACCACTAAAACCTAATATCGTCTTAAAATGCAATCAAACAAATCACTCCCCAAAAATGCATATTCGCAAACCATAATTTCTCCAATATTAGCCCAGCAACGAATTGTAAAAACGCGCATTTACCGGACGTCCTGGGCGTCGCTCATTTATCACAAGCGAAACCGGGAAGCGAGCTATAACCGGTGCGGGGACCATAACCGGGACGAAAATGGGAACCTGGCAATAACCGGGTACCGACCATCGCTGGGGGTCGTGTAATAATGAATTTTTTAACCATCTTTTTATTATAACAGGTAAGGAGTTGGAAGTAGGCCGTTGTTGATAAAAGTGTACGTAAATGCGCGCCGCAAATTTCATTTTGCATATCTGGCACGTAATCTGTGGTAATCCACTTTTATTCTCTCTGGGTTGCCATATCATATTTGCCGTTTCAGTTTATAGTATTGCTTACTTAGTTTGGATCACAAATATATTTTTTTTTATGTAACTGGATGACGAGACGAGCTGGTCGTTTGCCTGATGGTAAGAAATACGCCAACCCATAACAATAACAGCACCAGCCAGAACTTTTGCAAAATCCCGCGCAGCATCTTCACATGTTCATGTGAGAAAATTTTCGGAGCTTAAGCAAATGATATTGATATCATTGTTTCTTGATAATATAGTTTTTTAATCAACATCATCAGCCTACATCAATCCACTGCTGGACATAGGCCTCTCCCATAGAAAGAAAAAATAATAGAAAGAAAAAACATTTATTTGACAACCACAACGAAATAAATGAACAAGACATACGTAAGATAAAATACAAAAACAGAGAAAAATAATAATTATAACATAACAATACGAAATACATGAATAGATAAAGTTTGTGGTGCCAAAAGGGACTACAGCTCTTCATCTTTGGCTTTCCTTCTCCAGTCACTACCAGCAAACCTACGTATATCGTCGCTCCATCTAGTCGCAGGGCGTCCTACAATACATTTGCCGATTCGCGGTCTCTACTCTAGAATACGTCTACCCCAACGGTTATCGGTTCTGCGGCAAATATGACCCACTGCCGCTTCAGCTTGCTAATCCGCTGATGTCGGTAACTTTATTCTTTAACCCGAACTTTAACTCTCTGGCGAATACAATCTGGGTGTGTTCAAATCAAGAGTGAACAAGTACTTACTGGGTAAGCGTGCTACATCTTCGACCACATCGTCGCCTCCCATCAGGTGTGATCGTGGTCAAACGCTGACCCAGTCAGATGTAAAAAAATAACTTATTTTCGTTCCGGATTCAATCCCTCAAAGTGATACCTAGTATAGCTCTTTCCATAGCTCGTTTTCCATAGCATAGTATTTTAATAAAATATTTGAAAACCCTGACTTCCAGACAATCTACGCAAGTTCAGACACAAGGTTAATATTTGAACGTAAAATTATGCTCATGTAGCATAATAATTTTTCCCACATGTGTTCGGCTTTCTCTCTGTGGAAATTAAAACTGCACGATTAATTACTTAAGCCTTCGAGAACACATACTGGCATATTTTCATTGTTTTTTTTATGAAATTGAGCAGTGAGACGAGCACGTCATTTGCCTGATGTTAAGCGCCACGCATTCCCACAACAATTGCACCTAAAACTTTCAATACCATGAAATGTTCTGCGTAGCACTGCATTCGCTGGCTGCAATACTCTCCAAACCAGAACACAGTAATGCTTGCGTACTACTGCTTGGCGGCAGAGTAACTGGCAAAGTAGTGGGTAACTACCTATACGGCCTATTTGTGCATACAACCACTTCCCTATATGGTCATTATTATGAAATAATTTGCCTGCGATTCAAATAATTATATCGTAAATGTACAAACAAAAGAAATTCCACCACATATTTATAGTTACTCATCATACAGAACTGAAATTTTGTGTCGCCACATCAAAGCGTTAGATTTCAAACTAGTATGAAACTGTTTAGCCGGTTTGAACTGCTTTGAACCGGTTTTCAGTTATAAGGTCTCTGTTTGCATAATATTTTGTTGAAAATAGTATTTTGTTTTGGAATGCTTTGTTGTAGCCGCAACAGTGTTGAAAACGAAATAAAAAAATAATAAAATAAAAATAAAATTTGAATAAAAAAAAACCTTAGCATCAGTTGGGATAGTGGCTAGAACATTCTGTAAACGATAAAAAAGCGAAATGAAGGAGCAATGACAGACTCTTCTGTTAGAGCCTACTTGACATTCTTGAAGTTTGCGTATTAGATTGACATAGAATTCTGCGAAAAGAGTTTTTGCGAGAAAATGGGGAACCGTAATACATGTATCCTAAATAACATAGTGTCTTAATTTGCTCATGTCGGCTTAAAGTACTGTCGAAGTAGTGCAATATCAGAGTACGGTGAGATCGTCATTGCATTTTTATAATAACAGTGGTCGGATTTTGATCCTGGAACAGGATAAAAAATTATATAACATTATCCTAGAAAATTGATTACGTGGGCGAAATCGCGGTAGTTACGCGGTAGTTACTGGTGGTAGGTTTCTCGTATGCGAGAGGCCGTCTGGGTGGGTACCACCGCTTTGCCAGTAATTCAGCCGCCAAGCAGTTGTGCGAAAGCATTGCTGTGTTCCGGTTTGAAGGGCATTCTAGCCAGTGAAATTACTGGGCATTATGAGACTCAACAGCTAATTGTCTCAGGGCGACGAGCGCAGTGCAGCGCCGCGCAGGATTTTGCAAAACAAAGTTCTGGATGGTGCTGTTATCGTTATGGGCTGGCGTATTGCTTACCATCAGGCAAGCGACCAGCTCGTCTCGTCAGTCAGTAACATTAAAAAAAAAAGTTAGTATTTAATAATAATAATACTTTTTATTAGGCAGAAACAATGCTTATGAACGTTGACATGCGATTCTGCAAAAATAATTTCTGCAAGAAAATGAGAACTGTAGACGTAACCTACTGCCGGATTACATAGGTACATGTATTCTAAATAGCATAGTGTCGCAGCCGATAAAAGACTTGCAAGCTGCATTGCTGCACAAGACTTCCCAATACAGCAACGGCGCTCAAAAACAAGCGAAACCTTGTTCGTATCATCACGTAAAAGACATGCATACGTAGTGAGTATATGAATATGTAATTGTGCAGGACACAGCCTAGAAGTGATGCCAGCCGAGCGTAGAAGTCAAGAGGCGTGATGTTCAGGCATGCGTAGCCTTTACTGACGCTCTGTGACATCCCGAGTCGTTCCGGCACCGTCTCGTCCATGGTATAACTTTAATGTTAATTGCAGAGCGTTAGTGACTTGAAAAGTTAAGTAGTCGAGCAGTTTAGTTCATAAAATATGTGGGTTCGATTCTGTGGGATTTTAGAACTTAAATTGCTATTTGCAATCCTTAAATGCTACAAATATGTATTGTAAATGCGAAAGTTTGTAAGGACGGATGTTTGTTGCCTACTCAATCACGCAATAAACTCCTGAACTAATTTCTTTAGTTCTTGGAAAAGGGTGAAAACACATAGGCTCCTTTTTATTTCGGAAAACCGTAGGTGAAGCCGCGGGGCGCTGCTATCAATATTATAAATGTGAAAGTGTTTGTTTTTACCACTCAACTACACAGCGACTAAATGGATTTTGACTTTAGGTCCTGGAATAGGACATAGGATACATTTACTCCCGGAAAAACGAACAGTTCCTAAACGAACAGCTATAAACGGAATTCAACGCGGGCGGTGTCACAGATATCCGCTGTAAAATACATATGATGCCTTATTGTAAATCTTTTAGTATACTTAATAGATGATTATTTTAATTGCAAATAATTGCAAAAATGCATATCCAAGCACATTCCCAGTGAGTGAATAAAACCCAGATAAATATTCACTAATCAGACAAATCGCTTTTAAATTACCTCAACATACGTACATCCTTATTTTGGATCGCGTTTCGTATCGAACTGATTCCGAATCGATTAGACGACAGGACACGTCTCAGGCGCGTGGCCGCGTGTATGAATGTAAGAATTTACATGGCGTGGGCGGACGCATTCACATGTAAATTGTAGTATGTAGAAAGACGCATATGGCACTTGCGATGACATTGTCATAATATCGCGGTGTATGGGGGATGAATAAGAATTTTTGTTTGGATGTTGGAATTTATAAGCAGACGATGAGGTTTCTTTTTTCTTTTCAAAAAGATGAAAACGTGTTCACAAACCACCTGTCTATATAGTTCATCCACGCTTCTTATTTATAATAATTTACGGGGTAAATTGGATTCTACTAACGTTTAATTGGGAGTAGTCCAACTATATTCAATCGGTTGTCTACAGAATATACTACGAAGAATGTGCTCAAGAACTGCACAAGTCCCCCCGTCGCCATTTTACCATGGGACAACCAGACGATCGGCACGATCAACCTCTACATGGTGGAAGTTCCGCCTATCCGTACTAAACGTTTCGAAGGATCCTTTTTGGTACGAACGTCGGAGGAGTGAAACGCCTTGCCGTCATCTGTGTTTCCACATAAACACACCCTGTGTTCAAATCTAGAGTGAACAAGTACTTACTGGGTAAGCGTGCTACATCTTCGACCACATCGTCGCTTAAACAACGCTAACCCAGTCAGAGGTAAAAAAAATAGGTTCTATATCTAGTGGTCTTTTTCAAGGAAAGTGCTGAACGCTTGCAAATGCGCCGCGTCTCGTATCGTACTTGAACTTAAGCGTGAGTGTCACTCGTAAGCTATTATTTACAATGTGTCCAAACCACTTTAATTTTCAAAATAATATCCACCCTTCTTTTTAATCAAACGCAACTTTTCAATATCATTATTATTTGAAAATATAATTATAACGTAGGCCTTAATTTATTGGAATACTTCCGGTACTATAATATTATTGTATATAAATGTAATCACACTCTAAAGTTTCCACGACACAGGCCTAGAGCCTAGTGTGGAGCCGCCGTTTTAATGCACTGGAAGTTTAATTTTGTAATAGATATCATATGTAACTATGTTTATGTAACATTAAGCTTCCTCTATAATATTCATTTTTGGAAATAAATTTCTTATCTTGCTCTGCAATATTTTTCAAATTGTTTGGTATTGAATGCATTAATTAGCGCTTGCTAGGCGAAAATCTTAAGATTTTTAATAATTGGGAAGTATTATATTTAATTTCATTTTTTAATTTTATTGTAGGTTAGTTTAGTATTTATCATTCTATATATATATTTGTACATAACTGTTAATAGGTTCAATAATTAGGAAGTTGAAAAATTATATGTCTCGGGCAAGGATCGAACCTGCGTCTTCAGAATACCGTCCCGACGCCTTGACCACTGGGCCACCGAGCCAGCTGCTCGAGAAACCAAATTTCTTCTATCCATCTTATATCGTCTTTCATCTTCTTATATTGTCCTATTTTCCTATTTCTCGCAGCAAACGTCCCCATTCTAAAGTGTTAATATTTTCAAGGGATCAAAGCCAACAAATTACTGCGAGCGACACCCGCTCTGTAAACGGTTCTGTAAATAGAAATAGTTTTTCCGCACAAAGCTTCGGGGAATCGGACCTGTTTTACATGTTTTTGTTATTTTCCTCGTTCCTATTTCACACTTTGTTAAAAATGTCAGTTGAAAATATATTTGCTTGTTTTTCATTTGGTTTACTGTATTACTAACAGTTATGGTTTAAAAAAGTAAGTAATTAATATAATTTTTAAGTTTCAATCAAGATTTTTTTTAACACGTTTCTGTTTGCCGGTGGAATAACAGAGTTTCAGTTTTCAACAAACAGGTTCCTTCAAAAGAGATTTCAAACCAAAATAACATTTGAAAGTGTCTGAAACGCGTGCTGCTAACATTGTGTCTATAAAAGTGTATTCAAGCCTACGTAGACCATTCAGGGTAAACGACTAACACCAATATGCAAAAACGCGCTCGTTTTCGTAACGCATTAAGTCACGTTCGGCTGTAACGCGCGCGTTAACGTTACCTACTATGCGCGTATTCAGGGAACAACACAATGACAGCGAAATGATTACAAGTCGCTATCGGCTATCGGGTTTTGCTTCGAATTAAGTTTAACGAGCTCCGTTCGTTTGTGACTGGATAACTGAAGCGTAACGGGTTTGAGCTGGTTCGAATCTGGGTTTAATTTTGCTGACAAAACTTAAGGAGGATCTCACTTCGGTGTCTTTTATTCGTAACTTAAATGAACTAGACGGGATCGATAAAGTCATACTTTAAGTCTGTCTGTCTGTCTGTCCGTCTGTCACGAGGCTGTATCTTATAAACCGTGATACTTAGACAGTTGATTTTTTTACAGATGATGTATTTCTGTTGCCGCTATAACATTAAATACTAAAAAACAGAATAAAATAAATATTTAAAGGGGCTCCCATACAACAAACGTGATTTTTTTGTTGTTTTTATAAATAATGGTACGGAATCCTTCGTGCGCGAGTACGACTCGCACTTGGCTGTTTTTTTATTAATTAAGTGAGGAGACGAGCTGGTTGATCACCTGATAATAAGAAAGAAAGAAAATATATATATTTTTGACACGCAACATTACACTGAACGAACCAAAAAAGAAAAACATCAAACAAAAAAGACCAATAATTAAACCAAGTTAAGCAACACGAATGCCCAAAATAGTTGCAGAACCACCCAGATTTTTGACTAGCAAAATCGTGCGTGCACTGCACTGCGCTCGTCACCGAGACAATAGCTTTTATATTTTATAATGTCCAGTAATTTTGCTGACTACAATGCCCTTTTTAACCGGGACATATAATAATTGCGCAATACTGCTTGGCGGGAGAATAGCTGGCAAAGCGATGGTACCAACCTAGACGGCCTCTTACATACTAGAAACCTACCTTCTGGTTATACTATATAGTTGGATGTAGCAAAAAATATATTAAACCATCTATAGACCAGACCGCAGTTTCACCAATTTTTTTTCTGCTTAATGATAAAAAAAGTAACTAACGATTTCTCCAAAACGGTTCGGCTTCCTTACAAATAGCATCCCACCACAATTTTCATTACCTCAAGATTCGCATCTGTACCCGGAAGTGGATTAGAGTGGCGTTCCATCCGGCAGAAAAAAAAAATGTTATTCGTAACATAATTTACTTACATACCGACTCATCATAAATTGTAATGAGACCCTGTCATGTCACGCGGTAAATACATAACAATTTATTCAGCAAGCTTTCATTGACTCATCATGTCGATGCGGGCTAATTTAGGCATTATTACTCGGGTGGTAAGGTTGTTTGTTGTTCGAACGGTGGCGTATTAGCATCTCAATAGCTTAGGGGAGCGCTCACGAAATCAATAAATCCGAACACCCTGCGCGATTTAGTTGCTACGCCTCTACGGCGTTACGGTGCTACGCAGCCGTGGGTGCTAGGCAGCCGTGGGCGCTACGTCGTAGAGGTGCTATGAGCTATCTGAATTTATTAATAGTGTGGGAATTGACATACTCAGTCAGTATTATTTGTGGTTATGATACCTTTTAGAGCTGGTTATGCTGCTCTATTCCAAATTCTGTTCTACTATAGCATTACAATAAGACTCAATTTGATAAACTAAAGAAATACAATGAGTATTTAACACGGGCTTTAAAAATATCACGTCGTTGTCATAAGTGCATGCGATACCCAGATTTGATCGCTTATAAAAGCTCCAGTTATGTAATTAACAGCATTTTCATACATCTCGTAGGCAGTTATAAAGGATAGAATTACCAAAAAAGTGACAGATTAAAAAAGACCACGTTTTTATGCGCCTTTTGAGGTTAGGTCGGCATTGCATGCCACTAAATGGATTAAGAATGCATTGTTATCGAGTTGTGAGCTACTCTGAAAGTTTCAGCCGGATAGCTAATCGAGAAGTGCTCGAAATTTGAGTTTCAAGATTCCACCCGGAACGACAAACAAACAAGAAAGTGACTTAATCAAAACGTGGTAAAAAATTCAAGCTACTTCCTACTCAGTTTTGCTAAGTCTAACAAGCTATCAAAATAAATAATGCAAATATGTTTTCACCACATGTCAAATAGCAAAAAAAACCATACCACACCTGTTCAAACCTACCCTATAATATAAACAGGGGTGGCAAAGGTTGGAGGCTAAAGAGCAGTCCTTGACCATTCACTTTGTTGCAGCGACCTGAAAGCAACTGAAACCTGAAGGGCCTTTATTCTTGGATAGAATAAAGGTTAAACATGAAATATTACTCTTAAAATGGCTTAAGGGTACAATATGTACGCGTATATACGGTAATTCAAATAATCTCTAATATATAAAATTCTCGTGTCACAGTTTTCGTTGCCATACTCCTCCGAAACGGCTTGACCGATTTTGATGAAATTTTTTGTGCTTATCCGGTATCTATGAGAATCGGTCAACATCAATTTTTTTTTTTTAATTTTTTTTAATTTATATGGCAAAACAACGTTTGCCGGGTCAGCTAGTATTGTATAATATTACACCCAACAATCACACACATAGATCTTGGCCCGTAGCTAGGATTTCCTGTATCTAGGAAACCAGGACCATGGTCCCAGATTTGTGGAAATTTTATAAAATTAGTTTTTATGAATCTGAGTGATGAGACGAGTAAGTACGCCTGATGGTAGGCGCCACACTTGCCCATAACAATTGCAGTGCCATCCAGAACTTTTAATAGGATAATAAGATGCGTAGCACTGCATTGCGCTCATCACCCCGAGACATCAGATATTAAGTCTCATATATGCCCAGTAATTTTACGCACTACTGCTTGGCGGCAAAATAACTGGCAAAACTATGGTACCTACCTAGACGGCCACCCGCTTGCGAGAGACCTACCACGAGTAATTGTTCTTCCATTGTGATGATTACCTACCGTATGTATATGGGTTTTATTAAGCACACGGAACCATCGGTGAACCATCGGGGAGACGGGTCTGAGCAGCCGCTCAACTGCCGTCTCTCTCTAGATCTATGTGCTCCATCTTAGGCCACATCATCGCTTCACATCAGGCGAGATAGTGGCCAAACATAGGTCTATTAAGCGTAAAATAAATAAATACAAACTACACTATTGGGAAGTAGTCAAACAACACCTTACTTTAATTACACTGAATACACTTCACAAAACACACCACCATCATACTGTACAACAACTTATTAACCTAGCCCTTTCAAGATATTTTCCCGGCCCATTTGCACAAGTTATTGAGCATTTTTTGCCGGCGACAGTTCTGCGCGTGACAAGTAAAAAACCTACCGACCTAAAGTTAACAGCGTGGTTGGCGAAGTTATAGGAGTCGGGTAAGTTGTCCTATTTAAAGTTAAGATTGTGCGATCGTGGATTTAAGATTTATAGGTACGGTTTGGACCTGCAGTTTAGAACTTAGAGTGAAACCCTTTTGCCGGTTGACATCTTACTTAGTGAAGTTATTATAATCTTTTTTCGCTATGTGGTAACTAGAGTATATGTTAAAACGAAAATCAGGTGGTGCTCTTAATAAATATATACGCCCACATACATAGATTCTTGCCCCTAACTAAGATTCCCTGTATCTAGGGAACTAAGAACTACGAGGGCCATGGTCCCACAACACCCAGACACGAAATAAATGTTTGCGCTTTTTTTGTGTGCGCAACCACTAGTCCGTCTGCGGGAATGGACACCGCAACCACAGCAGTGTATAAGATTTGAGCCAACTTGCCTAACCACTGCACCACAGAGGCTAACTTAATCCAGAAAAAGAGTTAATAATTATCCCTACACAACTGAGACACAAGACGAGCTGGTAATTCACCTGATGGTAAACAGCACTCCTGCCTATAGCAGTAGCAGCACCATCCAGAATTTGAAAAGTATTGTGCGGTACTGAACTGGGCTCTTCACCCTCAACCAAAAGCTCTTTAGTCTCCTAACGCCCAGTAATTTTGAATTGAAAAATATAAAAATTATTTACCTAACCTCATAATAATAATAAAAAAAAATATTTAAATAAGGTAAATAAAAATTATTTACCTAACCTCATAAATACCGGAAGGAAAGTAGGGAGGCCTTTGCCCTGCAGTGGGACGATATGGGCTGAATATAATAATAATAATAATAAATAACCTCATAATGATTTATTTCCCACGTTAAACGTGGAAACTTGATGACCTGCCTTTCCACGGACTTTATCTTGAGCTACAACATAGAGTCCATGCAGATGTCCAAAGGCGATGGTGGCAGCTTACCATCAGGCGGGCCGTATACTTGTTTACCGATATTTAACTTAAAAAAACTATGTGAGTATTCGTAAATGGCCACGGATGAGCGGCTTTATTTTACTACATAATCGCACAGGATTTTGCAATTAAATGTTCTATGGCACTGCAGTTGTTTTTATCAGCGTTCAGCCTTCGTCCCTTCAACTTAACACAACACAAAAAAGCCGTCCATATATGGTAGACATCCCTCCTGTACGAGCAAAGCGTTTTGGTGCCACGTTCATCTTATTAACAGCCAAGGAGTGGAACGCATTGCCAACGTCTGTGTTTCCTGACAACTACGACCTGGGGACTTCAAATCGAGAGTGAACAGGTATCTTCTAGGTAAGCGTGTTACATCTTAGACCACGTCGTCGCTTACCATCAGGTGAGATAGTGGTCAAACGCAAGCCTATAAACAATAAAAAAAAGATTCGTTATTTGCATATTCGCGAACTTTGTATTAAATTTTTATGTGACTTTATCGAGGTCGGTCGTGTTTGACTTTCTGTTTTTTGTAAGTTGTTTTTGTGGAAGTTCAAACTGTCGACGGCATTGTTTGAGGTTACCCTTTTTTGTTCTTGGATGATGGATTTACTAAATTTGTTTTAATATTTTCTTATATATGATCCTTGTTTTAATTTTTTTGCTTGAGATTTATTGTTTGGAAATCATCTAAAACCAATTCTACTGTAAATTCGAGCTATTCTTTTTCAAAGGCTTTTTATAATAATTACTGGGAGACAGGACACCAAAGAAACTATATTTTGTAAAATAAACATAGAAAGTATCTGAATGATCATATTAATAACACATATATGATAGTCATTGATATACAATACAATACACCTTAAATGAAGTCACGACACATACATAACTCATATGAGTAACAAAATACATCGTAGATTTAAAGTACAAGAAACGGTCTTATCGCTTAAAGTGTTGTTTCCAGAGCACCCTTAAATTAATAAAACAGATATGAAATATTATGCGGTTTTGTGGTGCACCTACCTAATAGCAAATACTTATAATTATTTAAATAACTTAAGAGATAAAATGCTGTTTCCTCGTAAAATATTAAAACTAAAATTGAACTACCATTATTCTATTCTATTGTAATATAATCTAAAGTCGGAATAACAATTCAATTTTTAACAAAAAAAACCAATGTTTATTCTGATGCATCTTCAAAGACATATGTCGATGTCGATGAATTTTGATACGATAAAATTATATATGCATATTTTACATGGGAACACCTTGAAGCTATATTGAACCCAAAGCAAAATCAATTTTTCAAGTCGGTTTATATTGACGTACCTAGTCCGTCATTTACCGCGTAATATACAGGCAAAAAAAAACATACAATCGCATTGAGAACCTCCACCATTTTTGAAGTCAGTTAAAAAACTACGTGTTTGCAGTTTTAGCACTTCTTAACATAGATATAGCTAAGGTTACTACGTAAAGTAAAAATTGAACACTTTAAAATATTCTCATAAAATTCCGTAAGGCTCCCATAACCTCATTGTTCCGGCCAAGCATACCCACTTGCATTGTGCAGCATGAATAACAATACGGTCCGTGCGTGAGCTCCTACTGTCACTGAGGGCGGTTACGTGACCGTTAACTACGTCTCTACGTGGTACATTTTGATAAAAGTGTCGAAGTTCCTTCAGCTAATAAGGCAAATAATAATTTAGTTGAAGATAGTCCAAAATCTTATTGTATGCAAAACATATGTATATATGTTTTTAAGTATGCAAAACATCACAATTTATACTAATTAATTAAAGCTTATGTTTAACTGACGACAAGATAAAATTTTACTCCGAAAATAGTCAGGATAACAAGGGATATTGTCTCAGGGTGACGAGCGCAGTGTAGCGCCGCGCAGGATTTTGCAAAACAAAGTTCTGGGTGGTGGTGTTATTGTTATGGGCTGGTGTATTGCTTACCATCAGGCAAACGACCAGTTCGTCTCGTCATTCGGTATAATAAAAAATAAAATTATATGATCACCAAAAAAACTCACCAAATAAAAAAAAATGGTTGCCTGTAAAGTCGGTTTTACGGGCGAAGATTTTACGTGACAACGTCTTTTGGCGGGCCTCTCTCTCGTTCGGTGACTCATCGTAACGTTACCGAGCGTTACACTTTTTCATAAGTGACTCCCAGCCGCAACCTAATTTAAGACGTTGTCACGTCAATATATAATCACCTAAAAATAGTAAATGATCACCAAAAATAATCATTGATCACAGTAATTGATCATTTATAAATTATTATTGCTTAATTTGATTGCCGATACAATTTTTGGATAGAAGTGTATCTTAAACATTATTTAGATGGTCATTATATTTTTTCCCATTAATTAATTTATCCGCAGCTCGCCACAAAAGAAATCAGCTGTCAACACACTCATATGTGGTTAACTTGTTGTAACTTGGTTGAGTTAATTGGTAAGTTAATCTTTAATATTAGATTACAAAAACATAAAGGTCAAACATTTAAATCATAACCTTTTTGCTAATATCGAGCTAGGCATAAAATTTATATTAAACTAAAATACGCTTCGAATATTGAAATGGCTGCTAAAATTTCCCCGAAATCGGATATCAATTAAAACTTCACCATTCCGTGGCAAGATATTCAAGAATCTAAATTTCATAGACCACGTTTAGTGATTCCACCCATCCCTGCATCCGGCCCGCTATCGTTAAATGCAGCGGCATGCATAATGCACGCGTCATCTGCCGTAGCTTCAAGCGATTTGTACCGCCACAGTGAGAGCTGCGCTGGTAGGGGAACAAGGCGCGATCATTGATTTTAAATTGCCATTCTTCCCTACCCTTTTTATGATGAAATGGGCTTACGTTTGACAATAACTCACCTGATGGTAAGCGTTTTTGCGATCAAAGGTGGAGTACGTTTTCCCATGAAGTGCCTGGTTACTCTTGTCTTAAAGAGACCCACAACAAGACAGATATTGCATTAAAAACTGTGGTAATGGAGCTTCATCTGCAATAGTTAGAAGCAATTTTCACCGCTCAAGTAAGAGCGTAAACGGCTAGCGGAGCGGGGAGCGATCATATCCGCTCCATCCAAACCACTATTGCTAAATGCAGCGGCGTGTGTAATGCACGTGTCATGTGCTATAGATCCCAGACCTTGAGCCGCCCAAGTGTGAGCGTTTAATGGGCTGTTATTTCAGGCTTTTACAGCATTTTGTGCATGGCATGTTACTAACGATGCAACTACGGTAGTCGATGAACTTGCGATCTATCTACATGAAAGCTAATGAACTGAAAACAGCAACATCGTCACAGTGTCATTGCCGCTAAAAGAAGCGACACACCTTTAAATTGACCGCAGACTGTTTAGAAAGAAGTGAGTAAAAACCGTCTTACGGAGCTGCCTGGCCATTTTTTCTTATTTTTCAGTGAATTCAATTTTAAGCGATCTTAACATTTAGTATTTAACCTAACACCGCACCGCAATAAAGTATATACTAAGCTTTTGTACGTTTGGTCCAATCACAGCGGTTTATGAGCGGTTCCTCGTTTATAGCCCTCGAAACGTCGTATAAACGCCAAACAATACTATATCTGATTATTAGCTTCCCGACTCGTAAAAGGTAGTTCCTAACGCCGTGTAAACAGTCTTTTAATTTGTGTTTATTAGGAGGGAAGCGGGAAGAAGAATACTAATTCTTTTGTGGCCGCAGTCGGGTCTTTGAATTTAAATAAAAACCTGAGCTTGGTTTTGTTAGTGAATAACGTGAAGGCTTTGTGGATCTTGAATGCATTTGAATTTATTTTTCAATTGAGCCAAGTTTTTAATGAGAAAATGAGGACTTGTATTTTTTTTTTGTTTTTAAATGAGCTTTCTCTGTACGAGTCTGTTTTAATCCAATATACAAAACTCACTTGTTTTCGCGAACAATAAAATGTATATAGTCTTTTCAAGTATTAGCATAGTATTAGTTGTATATCTATACTAATATTATAAAAAGTAAAGATTTGTTTGTTTGTACCGAAAGTACTGGACCAATTTCAACCATTTTTTTATAGAACCAATAGAAAGCTGAATTATCAGGAACTATAATTTATTTTAAAAACAAACAGAAACCCTTAAAACATTGCAGTAATTTAACCCCAAGTAGCAAAATTTTGCTTACATAATTCATTATTTGGCCTATACTTGGTACCAGGCAATCATAAACTTGTAGAAATATAAAACCATTAAACCCTTCATTTTGTTAGGAGTATACACATTTTAAGGTACCAGGCGATCATGAACTTGCAGGAGTATACAATCATCAAACGCCCATAATTTTTCAGGAGTATACTGACTATACTTATAGTACCAGGCGATCATACATTTGTAGAAATATACATTCGTCAAACAGTTAAAACAACCTTAATTTTTATCTATTCTAATATAATAAAGAGGGAAGAATCTTCTTTTTGGGTCGGGATCGGGATAAAGTGGAGCAGGAGCAAGAGCGGGATTAGTTTAGGATGGAAAATTGTCGGGAACAAGTTAGATTACTTCATTACGCGTACAAAGTCACGGGCAACAGCTAGTAGTATAATATTAGTAGGCTGCATTTAAATCTTGATTATCTTGTTTGAAGGCTATAATAACTTTCTGTATACACGACCGACAACACAATCAAACAGCAGTTTTAGTCGCCATGAAAAACATTTTCAATAGATAGTAATATAGTAATTTTTACAGTTGCTTGATTGGTCTTCATAAAATCTCATCATCATCATCAACAGCCTGTATGAGTCAACTGCTGGACATAGGCCTCTCCTAATACGCGCCACTGAGCCCGATCTTCGGCTCTTGTGATGTAGTTGCTGCCTTGCGCGCTAGGTTTGCCTAAACGTGGTCTCCACATAATCATAAAGGGTATTGACACTAACATGAGAGTACCTACATTACTGGGTATATTTGCCTGAATTTCAAAGTAATTAATGTTGACTATAGCGCACAATGTAATGCAATAGAGCGACTTAAATTGTTCTAAACATGTCAGGATATAATTGAATAGTATTATGTTTGGCTCATCAAATTCAATGTAGGTAGATTTGTGTTAAACACTTTTGGTACAGTCACCGAAAATATAGCTGATCATTTTCAAGGATTCATCAATACACTATCCTCACTCCTCAGCCGCAAACACGTACAAACAATATGTATCATCATCATCATCATCTGATGATGCCTATGGCAGTACAGTGCTGGACATAGGCCTCTCCAATTGCACGCCATTGAGCACGATCTACTCTCATCCAGCTGCTACCAGCCACCCTGCGAAGATCGTCGCTCCACCTAGCCTGAGGGCGTCCTACACTACGTTTGCCAATTCATGGTCTCCACACTAGAACGCGTCTACCCCAACGGTTATCGGTTCTAGGGCTAATATGACCGGCCCACTGCCACTTCAGCTAGCTATTCCTGTGAGCTATGTCGGTGACTAGTTACAAAATATATTATAACAATATATATGCTACTGTTTTATTTAACTGGACGTTCGGATTGATTATTCAAGTATTAAACAGTGCAAGCATTTGTTTCGTGTCTGGGTGTTATGGGACGATGGTCTTCATAGTTCCTGGTTCCCTAGACATAGGGAATCCTAGTTTAGGGCCAGGATCTATGTATCTATGTATGTGATCGTTGGGCGTATTTGATAGTACTTTTTAACAACTTCAAAAAAAAGGAGGATGTTGTCAATTTGATTGTATATATTTTTTTATGTTCGCTACCTCAGAACTCCGTCATTTATAAACTGATTTAGAAAATTCTTTGCGTTGGGTTCAGTATAGCTACAATGTGGTCCCATATAAATTTTATCGATATTCGACCTTGGACTTCGAAGATACATCAGAATTGAAGTCGTTTTTTTTGTTATTAAATGAACACTTTGTTATTGAAAAATTAAAAATGTTGAGCTACTTTCGTAGTTGGCTGTACACTGTTACAAATAATTTCATAGTCATGTTTAATATCAAACTAGCTCTTCCCGGACGTGCGTAGTTTTGTGATTCAAATTTAATTTGGAACATAAGTTATTGTTGATTTAACTTTTGTATTGGATTTATTGCGGTCATTTATGAAAAGCGATTAGTTAACAATGTTTCACTGGAAACTGAAAACATTTATGTTCTCTGGTCACGTGTTAAAAAGGTTTAATCGAATAAAGCTGATTTGGGCAACAGTTGTGCCTATAACTTATATTAATTTGTGTGAATGTGTGTTCGCATTATTGTTCAAAACAAATTGTACTTCTTTTGTGTAACATTGTTTTTGTGTAACACTGTTAATAATTTACAAGGCGATAAAAAACATTCATCCATTCAAGAATCAGTTTGTTTTTTACCCGAATTCAAATAAGGAGAAGGTTCTCTTTTCGATTGTATTTTGTTTATGTTTGTTACATCAGAACTCCGTCATTCATGAACCGATTTGGAAAATTCTTTTTGCGTTAGGTTTAGTATAGCTACGAAGTGGACCCATATAAATTTCATCGATATTTGACTTTGGACATCGAAGATGTATTGAAGTCCGTTTTTTGGTTGATAAAACGTATATTTGTTACAAGAATAAATCTGCCTACACTCACAGCATGCTTGGTACCAGTATATAATGACGTCACGGCTTCTAGCACAATAATGACGTCACCTTGTGTAACAACCACTCACTGTGCGCTTGTTCGTGTAATAACCGATGCATTGTCGAGCGATGTCGCATACAAAGTAGCAAGAAATTATTTGATTTCTCTGGTAATATGACAGAGAAATATAGACATTATGTCTCTGTGACATAAATGCTAATATTGTTTAGTTTATTGAACACATAGTTTCTCATAGTTTTTTCGACGCTGATGCTCGCATTCTCCAGTCTTCTCGTGACCACGGCCAATGCAACTTGGTCGAACCGTCGAGGTAAATAAAACAAATGTTTTAGCGCGATTAAGTTCCGTTTTATTACTATAAAGTATGAGTACTATGTAGCACTGCATTGCACTCATCACACCAAGACATCAGATATTACGTCTTAAATGCCTAGTAATTTCGCTAGCTACAATGCCCTTCAAACTGAAACACAGTATTGCATGCGCACTACTGCTTGGTGGCAAAATAACTGGCAAAGCTGTGGCATCAACCCAGATGGTATACCGCATACGAGAGACCTACCACGATAAAGTAATAACATAGTAGTGCCAATTTAATATATATGTTTTGACTTTGAAGTTAGAGTTATTAAAATTATGGTCTGAGCTTTCCCTTTATTAAAAGCGGGTCTAACAAAGCAAAATGTACCCGGTGCCTGCAAGGTGCTTTGTTGAATTGTATTCAATTCAATTCGTTTATTGACCAAATTATAATAATGTACGTTATATAAGGCATGTCATTATTTTTTTTATTTTTTTTTACCCTTGTTAGATCATGTTTGGCCACTATCTCGCCTGATGTGAAGCGATGATGTGGCCTAAGATGGAGCACATAGATCTAGAGAGAGACGGCAGTTGAGCGGCTGCTCAGACCCGTCTCCCCGATGGTTCACCGAACATCATCCCGAAACACGACTAGGTCGCTTGACGGCATGGCTTTATTCGGTGGGTGGTATTACAACCACGGCCAGAGCCTACCACTCCAAAGCGCGTAAGCGGGTTTCATCACGATGTTTTCCTTTAACGTTTTAGAGCGAGCGTGCAAAATCTGCACTTAACTATAAGTCATTGGTGCAAGGCCGAGTCGGGATTCGAACCCAGGTGCGTCTGATCGAAAGGCGCATGAGTTCCCGCTGAGCCACACTCGCTCTAAATTATTATACAAAATTAATTAATTAATTATAATCTACTTACTTTTTTAAAATATGAGTATGAGATTTGAAAATGAACATTTCTGCCTTCCAGCATTTCGTCATAAATTCGTTTATTGTGTAGGAAGGATGTGTTTCGAAGATTATGTTAAATTTCAGTTAAAAATATAACAAAGAACGACGAACAACGAAACAACAAAGAACGAAAGTACTTCGGTTCTAAACGGCTTTAAACTCTTAAAAGTTAAAACAATTTATATCTCCACATAACAGCTCAGATGCGTGATTTTCACACGCTTACAAATTGTCGTCGTTAAATACTAACAAAGTGTCAAGCGTTCGCAAAGCGCTTACTCACCTATTCATAAACGCCTTTGTGAAATTATAAACGAAATTCTAATGTGGTGCTACTCAGCGATTAGAGAGTACCAGTGACTTGTATAAAAGACGTACTTTAAGAGCGTAAGGCACAGGATACTTAGGGACAGAAGCATCACTCTGCAAAGAAATTTAAACAAATACCGACTCTTGCTATGACGCAATAAAATTCAATTCAGCTCGCGTAGCGCTGCATACCTACCAGTCATATTAACCTACAGAGCGCCTCTCTTTCTATCGCATAGCTCTTATCTCTTCTGACGCGGCACGTGTAACGACGCGTGACCCGCCGTCGGTGTCCGGCTATGTACTTGTAGCTTCGTACCTACAGTGCGGAGTGCGCTAGGCCTGCGTTAGGTTGAAGCAACCTTGCGGGTAACTCAGAACGGGCTGTTTCTGTTCGTCTGGATTTAAACATGGTGCTACTTCGTTTGGCTTCGAAATTCAAATGACTTGTGAAGTTTGTTTGATTGCTACGTTGTCTGGATTTCAAAATCGTGACAGTTAGTAATTCGCTCCAAAGCTGTTCTCATTGCTCTATAAAAACCGTTTTTTTTAGTGTTTGCATAATTATAGTATGCAACCTTGCAGTGTCTAAATGGGTCTTAAATTGCAGTAAAGAAATATATATATAAAGAAATATCGATGTCATATTTTTTTAAATAACCTTTTGTGTCTCTCTGCTAGACAAAGGTCTCAACTATCTCCTTCCAAACATCTCTATCCTTAGCTATTTCCATCCATCCGGGTCGGTAGGTGTTGACATCGTCATGCCACCTTTTCCAAGGTAAGACGTCTCCGCTCGTCTTGAGGCTCCCATAGAGTGACGACTCTTGCCCACCTCTCCGGATGCATGCGAACTACATGACCCGCCCGATCATATATTATATTATTCGTAACGCAATTTTGCAGTAACACTACAAAATATGCAATGTAAATGAATTAAGAACAATAATTTAATTAATTTCTAATGATAGTAAAGTACAATCACACTCTCGCAGCATACATACGATAAATTGATTCTAATTTGGCTACAGTTAAGCAAAGAAATTAATTGTCATGAAAACCTCAAACATGGTCCCGAGGATAGCAACAAACTTATTAAATTTTACTTTGAAAACCCACCTATGATTAAGTAAATCTTTCATTGCAGCGTCAGAAAAATGGCAGCCATAAGAGAAAATAAAAGTAATAGCTCACTTTATTAAACTAGCATACATAGACCGCGTAAAAATCCCTCTAAATTCTTTCACAACTTCTACTCGCTACCACTTCTGTTTACTTTAACATTCAGGTACTACAACTTTAAAAACTTTTATAGAGATATTAACTACCTACTCGTCTTTATAACCGATTTCAACAAAAGGAAGAGGTTCTGAATTCAATTGTATTTTTTTTTTTCGTGTACTTAGAACTCCGTCATTTATTTATAAACGGATTTGGATTTTTTTTGCGTTTGGTTCAGTGTAGCAACGAAGTGGTCTCATATAAATTTCATAGATATCAAGATATTTTGACCTTAGACTTCGAAGATACATACATTGAAGTACTTTTTTTTTGGTAATATGTATATAAGTATATTTATGCTGTGAAGTGCCGGCATAAGAATAGCACTTCCTTCTTTCCTACCGAGGTATCGTAAGAGGCGACTCAGGTAGTATTCAATTGACAACACAACGACAGATCGTCCATCATATTTGCCGACCGTTGCCCAGAGAAGGAAAACTTGTAATAAGCCCGGATTGGTACCTTCGTTAGGCACGAGCCAAGTCCTGCAACCGACCCGGCACCACAGGCACTTGTCGTTCCTGTGGGTCCCGCCGGTTATGTCGATAGGGTGGGTTATGTTCTGGGCATGCCTACATCACCTTTATCGCGTCCCAGGCGATGCAGCGTCCGTGGAGAGGTCACTTCACCCGCCACAGTTTGCTGGGTGGGAAACAACACGGAGAGTGGCAGTGACGGTTACTAGTGGCGGTTATAAGCCTGCGCAAATAGATGGTGTGGCGGGATCTGTTATTCCCGTGTCGGCTTTTTGAGTCATGAGCGGAAGTGCTGTTCAATCATTGTTACTCCGGACGCTGATTAAATCATCTCTTTAGATGGAACAGGCCTATGATGACATTGATGAAGTATACTCGTCTTATACCACAATATTCCTACCACACAGTTGATACTCCGCAGTCGCACATTCCGCGTATTCATCCACGAACAATTATCTAACACAAAATGCTTTTTCACACCGCGGCACATGACGTGTTATTAATTTGCAGTGACGCCTGAATGGGGACTATAAATCATGTAAAGTTAACTTATATATTAGCGTGGTTTGGAAAAGAAAACCCGCGGGCTATAGAACGTATCAAATCATAGATGTATACTTATAAATAGAACAAAATAAAATTCATGACGATGCTCCTTAGCCCGACATCGCGGATGCGAATTTTTACGATGTGCGTAAAGCGCTTGATAGATTAAGTGAGTTTTAGTAAGTGTGCAGCATTTTTACCACGTTATTATTAAGTCGCTATGTCACTATATCTATAGTCACTTTCATGTTTGTCTGTCTGTCTGTCGTTCCGGGCGGAACTCAAATTTCGAGCACATTTCGATTAGCTATCCGGCTGAAACTTTCAGGGTAGCTCATAACTCGATGACAATGCGTTAAGACATGGTTTTAAGATTATTTTTTTAATCTGTTATTTCTAATTAAAAAAGGCAGTCGTCCGTTAAAACCTATAAATACATTTTAACATGGCAACTTTTGATTTCTAGATTTGAATCATTAATATGTGCATCTGAGTACTTTTAATAATTGTAGTTAAGATTCTCACGAAAATTGGCAAAGTCAAAAGTTAAGTCAATTACCTTAATTAAATAAGCACAAAAAATGCACATTTAAATACCATAAACACATTACACAAATCAAATTGAATAAAAATTGGGACTTAAGTTAACATGATTTGGATAAAATGCATGCTACCCATTTCTTTCTCATACTCAAATTGAAGTCCGGGCCCAGAAAAGAAATGCGAAAACTGATTCTACCAGTGCTTTGGAAATATACCAGCTAGAGAAGATAGCACCAAGAAACGCTGCGGAGATGTCTCTACTTCTTGTGTTCTTCCAATTGTTACTTAAATTAAACTACCAGTTTTAACGCAAGAGCTTAACTACCTGCTGTCTTCGTTTATAGCCACAACAGTAGCTTGGTTGGTATTAAACTTTCACTACCTTACGTTAAGAGCACGCATTTTAAATGCGACAACATAATCAATCAAAACGACTTCTAATGCGCACTTAAAAAGCATTTTTGGGGACTACCAGTTCTAAGCACTTTAAGTTTTTTTTTTATATATTATTTTATACATTAGCACATGCTAGGCAAAAATCCTAAGATTTTATATAATTAGGAAGAAGAAAGATGATATTTCCCTTTCAATATGATATGATATGATATTCCTCCCGTAAGACAATATAAGAAGGATAGAAGAAATTGTTGCTCGAGTAGTTGGCTCGGTAGCCCAATGGTTAAGGCGTCAAGACGGTATTCCGCGGACGCGGTTGCGATCCCTGCCCGAGCAATAGCATTTTTTGTCCTCCTAATTATTCAAAATCTTAACATTAAGTACAATCTCGTTCCTGAACTTTCGTGTTATATAAAGGAAGAGGGCGTGGAAGGTCAACTTAAACTGGTTTATGTTAGTTTGTATAGCGATTCGAAACTTACAATGGGTTTTGTTTGGATCAGTTTTGATGAATTGGTTAATTACTGTGGACGGGGCAATGCATTGCGACACGCGTGTGGATTTCAGCTTTGTTTTGGCTTTATGTGTTTTGAAACTTGAATAGCGACTAGAAACATTAATATAATGGGTATAAGGGACCGAGCAAACGTAGCAACTTTAGTCACCGACAACTTTTAACAAGTTGCAGTGACGGTTGTTAGTGTTGCGACTGAAAGTTAGCGTTGCGGCGTAGTCACCACTCGCGCAACTTTTTGAAAAGTACGGTCACTGACTGATCAATCTGTAATCAGTGTGATGATCAAAACAAAAATCACTAAGTTAAGTTATAGGAGAAGACACAGGTCTCTGTGTTACTGAAACTCTGTTAAAGTTGTTACATCTGAGTGATTTGTTTGCTTTTTATGAAAATAACCAAAAACGCCTGCCCATAACAATTGCAGTGCAACTCAGAACTTTAAATACCATAAAATGCACTGCGTGGCCACTGCATTGCGCTCATCACCCCGAGACATCAGATATCAAGTCTTACATGCCCAGTAATTTCACTGGCTACAATGCCCTTCAAACTGGAACATATTTCTTGCGGACTACTGCTTGGCGGCGGAATAACTGTCAAAGCTGTGGTACCTAACCCGACGGCCTTCAGCATACGAGAGGCCTACCACGAGTAAAATTATTTTTACTTTTATTCTTCCTTAAATAATTATCCTTCATTATATTTTCAGGACTGCCAAAATAGAGCTCACGGTTTCTTAGTTCTAAAATAACTACTAAATCATTTTAATACTCAGTTTTAGCATAATAATAATTTCCAACATAAATTTCCAACACAACAACATTAAGGGGCTTGTTTAGTTCCACAAATATTGTGCAAACTCATGTTACACGCTCAGGTCATTATCAACCGCATAAAAATCAACTACCATTACGGCCACTAACGGGCGTTAAACGGCCGCTAATTGCGCGCGTAATAGTAAAAGTTTACAGTTTTGAGTGTACAAACAAATTCCGTAAACACAACCCTTTCGCATCAACCCCGGCCCTAAACCCCCGAAACTAATCATTGAGTTTGACCCTTAATTTTAAACAAACTCAAGCTTTCGGCCCAGCTGAGTTGAGGGAGCTAGAAAACTTTTTGGATGCCTTTGCTTTAACTTTTTAAAGTTGAAAGTAAAACGTACTTGACTGCAATTAGGTAAAACAGTTTGGGTAAATTTTGCGCGTTAAAAAGATTTTGCGGTGGAGTTTAAAGTTAACGTTGTAAGGTGAGACTTGGTGTACAGTTATTGACGAACACGATAGTAAGCTGTTTCTTTAGTTAACTGATTACTTGAGTAAGTACACCACTAATGCACGTTCGTAAAACTTGTACAAAAAATTATAATAAATATCAACTATCATAACATAAACATCTTGCAATTTTTCAACTACTCGTCACTAAAAAGGGCACAACTGAAAATCAGCGCGCTGTCATGGTGCATTATGCTGAGTTGTGTCTTTTATGACCATCTAATTTAGTTTAAAAACAATAAAATAAAGTAATGTATAAGCTGGTTTCATAATTAACTTATTTCCTTTCTTTCTTTATAAACATTAGAAATAAGCATAGGATTGTAGTACCTACGTTTAGAATAACTAAAACAAATAAATTCTTCATGGGCAACTGCGTACGGTTTTATAATAAAATTCCATAATAAAATGATAGATAGATAAATATTTTATTATTAAAAACCTTAAAAATAGGTAAATTAAAAACAATTACATTTCACAGTAATCAGCATATCAATAGGCGGTCTTATCGCTCAAAGCGATCTCTTCCAGACAACCTTCGAACAGAAAGGACTAACATAATTTGGAAGGACGGTGGTTTTTGGTGGATGTATAACGGAGCTCACAGAAAGTAAATTCAAATTACGAGTAAAAACTATTCTGATGGTAAAAGCATACCGTACTGTTCGTAATTATCTAAAAGACAAAGATGCTTGGAAAATTTCACTTCTGCAAAGTAGCCAACTGGTAAGAAACATAACATTGTAAAAAACCAAAAAAATTGAAACAAAATCTCTAATTAAATGCTTCTCTATTTCTTACCGTGTCTTCTGAGTAGTGGTTCTTTTTCCGATGTGGTGGTAGAGTCATGGCATTGAGGAATGACCTCAATGAGTCATGGTAATAATTTGACGTTTATAAGATGCCAAAAATGAATAAAGAGGTCGTGATTCGATTAGATATATTTAATTAAAGTGGCTTTAGTAAACTTTGTGTTTCGTCGTTTAGGTTCTTTAGATTGAGCTGTTTTGAAACATTACATTATCAGAATAAGATATTACAGCGCTGTTACAGTCTAATATTATATTCTATGTTAATCTACAAAAGCTGAAACTAGGTGAAAGGCCTACATTTAAATGTCACCTTACCATTGTAATATCAAATCTCAACATTGTCACAATTAAGGCTTATCCAATTCAATTTAAGTTTGCCTTCATAGATGGTTAAATCTTTTGTGATAGGGTACAATGGGCTGGGTAGACGGGGCGGGCTGGAGAAAACTTATAGACCGGGAGCTCGAGATTTAATTACTTACAGGTTAAGCGTTTTATTTTTAAAACAAAAGGGTATTTTTACATTGACGGGTTATATAAACGAATAATGACGTCCAACGATCACAACCATAGATCGTGGCCCTTAACTAGGATTCCTTATCTAGGGAACAAGAAAGTATGAAGACCACAACGCCCAGATACGAAACAAACGCTTATGCTTCTTCTTCATCTCTTCTGTGAACAAACATTTGTCCCATAGCGGGAATCGAGCCCGTGACCTCAATGGTGTATGTGATTTGAGTCAACCTGTCCAACCACTACACCACAGAGGCTGTATATAGCTGTTACGACTTAATATAGATATGAACAATCTGGGTTATAAAATCACCTTTCAAGTTCAACTTCGGTCAATGTAATTATTAAGATCTATGTTTTATCGAACGATCATCACAAACAGTGTTGCTCCCTCTGTGGCAATCAAGCGTTATTATTGTCAATATTATTCAATTTAAAAGACATTTTAATTCCCCCACAAGATTAAATTTATAATAAAGTCATCATCATCATCATCAGCCCATTACTTTTCCACTGCTGCGATACGGTTCTTCTCTCATAGAGAAAGTTTGGGCCATAATCCATCACCCTGGCCCAGTGCGGGTTGGTGGATGTCACATGTCCTTGAATTTTGTAATTAATTCTCGGACATGCCGGTTTTCTCACGATGTTTTCCTTAACCGTTTTTAGAGCGAGTGTTAAGTCGACACATAACTTAAGAATAGAGCGAGTGTGGCCTAGTGGGAGCACGTGCGACTTTCGATCCGACGCACCCATGTTCGAATCCCGCTGGCCCCGCACCACTGACATTCTTATAGTAAAGTAATTTTCCATAATAATAAGAAATTAGAAACGGACCATATGCCGCATGCCAAACGAACTTTGGGCCAAAATGACAACAGAGTGGTCCCCTAACAACGGCTGACGGGCCCGCGGCAGACCTCGACGGAGATGGCGGGATGACGTGGACTCCTACATGAAAGACTGGACAAAACACCGTGATATGTGGAAGAATGAAAAGGAGGCCTTTGCCCTGCAGTGGGACACTTTAGGCTTTAAAATACAGTAATAATAATTGAAAATGTTTTGCCGTTGTAACGACATGAACATTTAATTTTAGACAGTAGTTGCTACTTCTAACAGCGAGTCGATGTTAGAAGTAGCCGTTATGAACCACCGCCGCCTCAAAGCGCGCTAACTTGTTAAATTAAAGTTTCCCGGTAGCTCCCAATCTATCAGTAATTATTCGTATGCCCGACTAATTGAGCCCCGAGCTTAGTTTCAATTATGACATTGGCGTAACTTTTGCCATCAATTCGTTAGAGGTATTTCGTTGACACCTTTTTGAATAGTTTTGTAAGTTGAAGGTAGCAGTCTGCAGTAAGAACTTTTGTTACTTCAACATGTGTCTTTATTGTATCCCCTATTCCTTTAGACGAATGATGTAAAAAATAATGCAACACTACTTTCTACGTTTAAATTTTTACGATAATCCGGCTTTTTTGTTTGTTGTTCAATGATGGTTGAATCATTTAGTCTGCGAAACCAGTACATTCATAGATATTATTTATTAAAGTGTAGTATCTCTTTATCTTTATTATCTTTTAAATCAAATCAAATCAAAATCTCTTTAATCAGTTTTGGCATGACAGACGCACTTATGAACGTCAATCACTACAATGTCTCTACCACCGTATCGGAAAAAGAACCACTAAGAAGATACGGCAAGAAACTGAGGGAATTTTTTAGAGATTTTTTTTTGGTTTTCTACAATGTTATGTTTCTTATGTACCGTTAGTTACTTTGCAGACGTGGAATGTTCCAAGCATCTTTGTCTTCAATATAATTACATACAGTATAGTATGCTTTTCTCATTAGAACAGTAATTTGAATTTACTTAAAATCTAGAAATTCTATACACAAGGATAGAATTGCAGTACATAGGTTTAGACTGAGTAAAACGAATAAGTTCTTCATGGGCAATTATGTACGTCTTTAAAATAATATTCCAAAATGTATAACGTAGCTCACAGAAAGTAGATTCAAATTGCGTATGAAAAATATTCTAATGAAAAAAGCATACTATAATTACATAAAAGACCTTCCAGTCCATCATTTGCATGGAACATTCCGCTTCTGCCAAGTAGCCAACTGGCATATAAGAAAAATAATATTGTCAAAAACAAATATAAAATATTGTAACAAAAGTAAAAAAAAAAATTCCCCTCAGTTTCTTGCCGTATCTTCTGAGAAGTGGTTCTTTTTCCGATACGGTGGTAGAGTCATTGTAACAATTGACATTCATAAGTGCGTCTGTGACGACAAAATTGAATAAAGAACTTTTGAACTTGACTTGATACAAAATCTGTAAAAAAATGATCGCTATCCATGACATAATTACTACCTACTAAGCAAGAATATACTCGTTCACTGCTAACATACTTGGAATGCCATGACGAAATGTTAAGTGTCAATTTATTACAAAGGGCAATTCAACGAGTTCTATTTCCAGAGCTTAGCTAGAGTTACCTCAGAATAGTCTATAGGTATTTTGTCAAGAACTCATTTCATGATGTGAACATGTCTGGGTATCAGAGGTACCACACATTTGCTAGATAATCAACCGCCAAACAGTAGTGTGCAGTGGGTCGCTAGATGAATTAACTCTCTTGTTAAATACTATAGATACTATAAAGATTTTGCAAATATATAAACCCTTTAAAACTGAATTAGGGTCAAACTATGCTATTTTATTTATTTAATGTACATGTGTGTTGACAAATAAACGTTTTATCTATCTATCTATCAAATCAATGTCACGTAGTTCAAAATTGGAAATCACGTAGGCATTGAAACTGTGGGTAGACAACTCAACAAAATAGTGTCATTTGAGAACTGATTTAAGGATTACGAATTTGATTCTCAACGCTTTTTTGTAATTTCTCCGTTTTCAATGCCCACGCTTTCCGCGAAATTGATTTTATTGGACAAACATAAATAAGTTTAACTGAATTATTATGGAATTGAGTATTTCGTTCTGTTTGCTGAGGTAATATCTTGTTACGTTTTTATAGAGTAATTGTAATTTTATGGAAGGAAATTTGTGGGTACTAATATTAAGTTGCGTTTGCCAATTATATTATCTACAACGATGTTTATTAAATTATTTGATCGGTTTCTTCGAGCCAAATTGTCAAAGTTGAATATTTAGTTCTTTGAAATTTGTTTGGTGTCCAAAATGTTTGTTATCGTGGTTTGGTCATCCAACACCAACACTAACCAGGCACAAGAGAAGGGTATCTTGTGCTTCATTATTGAAATTGACATTAGGTTCATACTACTTTATGAATATTAGGTACTCCGTACAGAAATCTGGATGGATTTTTTTCCTGTTGCAAATCTTAACAATTAAGGATGTTAATGTGGTTTTTTAACCGGCTCGAACACCAATCGAGTTTTAAATAAATAATTTTATTCAGAATTTGACCGCCATTGTTAAATTATGCTTACTCTGTAATTATCTACGTCTGAGAACCAGACAAAGTCTTGCTTTAGCCACGCCTGTTGATGCGTGCTATTTCCATTGAAATTTTCCTTATCCTCTAAATTCCGGAATCATTTTTCACAAAATACTCATTTGTATGTTTCCAAAAGAACAAAGACAGTTTCGAAGACGCGTCCCCTAGCGATATTAAAATATCAGCACATTATACAAAGCGCAACAACAAGTCATCAAAAAGCTTCGGTTGCGGCGCAGCGCAGACAATCAGAGCGTGAGTAAAGTCTGGATCCGCAATTCGGGACAGAGCAGCGACGTAGTCATTGTGCCGCGCCGTTTCTGGAGCGTGTGACGCGGCGGCCGCAGCGCTGCACTGTGACCGCCATCTTGGAATTAGATTGCTGCGCTTCTGATGTGTTTGGACACTTTTAATGCATTTTATCAGAAACACTTAATTTATCGTTTATGAAGCATGGAGAATCCCATTCTTATTCACTTTATGCTTAGATCATAACCTGTATATAAATACAGTAATTAAAACTTTTTTTGATCTTCGAGGTTAAGCAACGTTCGCAACGGTCACAACTTGGATGGGTGACCGTTTGTGTGTTAATTACATCTGAGCAGTACCGTGCTTCGGCAGGCACGTTAAGCGGTCCCGGTTGTTGTCTTAGGGCAACTGTCGTTAGGCCATGTCGGAGGCCTTCAGGCGGGCTGAAAACTCTGACACCAGGTTGGCCATACATCCACACGAGAGAAGAACACTTTGTTAACTATAAATATCATTAGTTCAAGATTTAATCAATAGCCACTCAACTGCCGTCCTCTCTCTAGATCTATGTGCTCCATCTTAGGCCATATCATCGCTTCACATCAGGCGAGATAGTGGCCAAACATAGATCTATTAAGCGTAAAAACAATATGCGTCATTCTCTCACTGCAATATGAATACCTAGTTGAAATTCGCGCAGTAGGTATCTACAGTTTGGAAGAGCTGTCTCATTGTCGAACGAAACCAGAATTCACTCGAACTAGGTACAGTTAACAACCCTTTGTAGAACCGAATGAAAAGGACATGTCACGCCATCGAACCAATTAAGACTCATCTCGGACACAGCAATTTATATATATAGGCACAGAATACTAAGGGACAAAAGCATCACTCCGCAAAGAAATTTAAACAAATAGCGACTTTTGCTATGACGCAATAAAATTCATTTCAGCTCGCGTAGCGCTGCATACCTACCAGTCGTATTAACCTACAGATCGCCTCTCTTTATATCGCATAGCTCTTATCTCTTCTGACGAAGCACGTGTAACGACGCGCGACCCGCCGTCGGTTTCCGGCTATGTACTTGTAGCTTCGTACCTACAGCATAATATTTAGTTTTCTTTGCCTACAGTGAGGAGTGCGCTAGTGCCTAAGAAAAAAAAGAAAGAAAATACATACATATTTCGGATATACGCGCAACATAACACTCAATTAAAATACTATAAATATTAAACAGATAATAATAACAAAAAGGTGTAATAACAAAAAATGCCCCTCAGTTTCTTGCCGTATCTTCTGAGTAATAGTTCTTTTTCCGATACGGTGGTAGAGTCATTGTAATAATTGGCGATCATAAGTGCCTCGTAAAAAACATTTGACTTTAAACTTGAGGTCCAGTGGGTACGGAAGCAGCTCAACCATTACGCCAATGGGCTACAAGGTACAAAAGAAGGTGTACGAGGTTTGCCCTAAAGGGTTGCTTAAATAACCTCAGCTACACGAAACCAATGAAAGGGCCTCGTCACAATGCCAATCGCACACATTAATAACATCACACTAACGCCGAATTAGTTGGAAACACTCGAATACATTATTGGATAAGTTTTTCCATAACCCACGTTGTTGTGCGCCGATTATTGTGTAGTTTATCTCGGAAACTACAATCAGCATCAAAAGTCCTAATATTTTTTTAAATATGAAAGTTTGTAAGGATGAATGGATGTTTGTTACTCAATCATGCTAAAACTACTGAACAGACTTTGATGAAGTTTGAAATGTAGGTTCTTTGGATCTTGGACAAGGACATAGGCTACCGGCTTTTTATCCCGAGAAACCGTGAGTGAAACCGCAAGGCGCAGTAAAGTAAATATTTAGAACCCTGTCAAACTCACTAGTTTCACAGTTGCTCTTTTCAAATATCTTGGCGTTAAAATTATTATTAAGATATGGTACTAAAAATTATTATACTATTTTCCGTTGATCCTGACTATATGTCGTTATTGGATTAATATTTATATTCTTTTTATTGTTAAAGGAATATTTTCGCGGGAAAATGGTGGCGTACGAACGTCTTTGTTAAGAACTTGCTTGGCTGAAGGTTATCTACCCCAGAGCGTAATTATGCCGTGAAATAGTATTGTGCATAGTAAATCTGAATGACAATCAATCATAGAAAACATGAACAGATGTTTATGATGGGAATCTTCAAATCGAGTGAACAGGTATCTTCTAGACGAGCGTGTTACATGTTAGACCACATCATCGCTTACCATCAGGTGAGACAGTAGTCAAACGCATGGCTATATAACTAGTGAAAAATACCTACGTTCTCGATGTCAAAATTACTTACGAGAATTCTTTAGATTTGTTTAGAATACTACAGAGAAATAGAATTGAGAAAGACTTACAAGATCATTATAGAATATTGTTTAAATTTTTTGCATGACCACTCAATGTTGCAAGTTTTTTTTATGTAACTAATTTAAGAGACGAGCTGGAAATTTGCCTGATGGTAACCAATACGCCAGCCCATAACAATAACAGCACCACCTAGAACCTTGTAATGCAAAGTCCTGCGCGGCGCTGCACTGCTCGTCACCTTGAGACAATTAGCTGTTGAGTCTCATCATCATCATCATCATCAGCCTGTATTCGTCCACTGCTGGACATAGGCCTCTCCCAATGAACGCCACTGAGCCCGGTCTTCGGCTCTTCTCATCCAGTTTCTTCCGGCCGCCTTTCGCAGGTCGTCGCTCCACCTGGCCGGTGGGCGTCCTACACTACGCTTGCCGATTCGCGGTCTCCACTCAAGGACACGTCTGCTCCAACGGTCGTCCGTCCTTCGAGAGATGTGACCAGCCTATTGCCACTTCAGCCTGCTAATTCGATGGGCTATGTCGGTTACTTTGGTCCTCTGTCGGATTACCTCATTGCGGATCTTATCTTTTAGAGAAACTCCGAGCATAGCCCTTTCTATAGCTCGCTGAGTGACTTTGAACTTATGGATCAGTCTCACTGTGAGTGTCCACGTCTCGGCTCCGTAGGTCATTACTGGTAGGACGCACGCATTAAAGACTTTTATCTTAAGGCACTGTGGTATGGACGACGTGAAAACTTGACGTAGTTTACCGAACGCTGCCCAGCCTAGCTGAATCCTTCTATCGGCTTCCCTCTCGAAGTTGTTTCTACCCAACTGTATTGTTTGTCCAAGGTAGACATATTCTTGTTGTTGAGTCTCATAATGCCCAGTAATTTCACTGGCTATAATGCCCTTCAAAGCGGAACACAATAATGCTTGCGCACTACTACTTGGCGACTGATTAACTGGCAAATATACCGCCAGAGCAACCACATCCCAACACACACAATGACACAAACAAACGCTAACACAAACTACAGCTGTAAACCTTAATCAACGCGGTAAAAAAACGAGTTACTAAACTGCAATTGCAACTTAAGGGCAGAGGTCATAAACCCGGGACGGCTTGAGACGTAAATCCGGGTTTTACGATGGCCTTTACTACGACAATGGACGGCTAGATTGAAACTCGTTTAGGTCTTAAGTGCCATTGAGGTTACGTGGTCTTAAACGCTGTAGAGAATGCATTTTTGTTAAGAACGGAGCTTAGTTACGTCGTATGAATAACTTTTCTAGATAGGTACGTGACGATATTAAGCAGTTTTATGAAAACACGGTCGTTATTATTGTCCTAGCAAAATTGTTCTATAGGCTCTTTTCAATTGTGAGAGGAATAAGTTTTTTGCCGAATAAATATATTTTTCAAGACAAGCTATTAACAAATTCGTAATCAGAACCTCAAGCAGATTGAAATGAGTCCAAAAACTAGTAGTTTACGATTATCTGTCATTTCTATTGCTCACCTTCCGTCTTCTATCATCATATCAGCTGACTGTCACCATAATATTGCATTGTCATCGAACTTTGACAAGTATGCAAAATTTCAACTTCATAGGATAAAAATAAACGGTTCCAATTCGACATACATTACAAGTTAAATAAAAGCTTGTAATAAAAAGAACATATGGTAAGAAAAAATCGAGGGGATAATCATCATCATTTTCATCATCAGCCCGTAGTCATCCACTGCTGCATATAGGCCTCTCCCAATGTATTCACAGGTCGTTGCTACACCTGACCGGTGGGCGTCCTGCACTACGTTTGCCGATCCGCGGTGGTGGTTAAAAATAATTAACATTTATGAATTTGGATCTGGTTGCTTAGGGGTTGCAGCTGTCTGTAAAGTTGCAACACTTGAGAACAGGTGGAACAACACTTTAAAAATACTGTTGTAAGGTACTTTTTATATAGTTAAGTACGAGCTGAGTACGAGACGAGCAGGTGGTTTACCTGATGGTAAGAACTGCCCAGAACAAGACTCATTAAAGACGAGATTTTGGGTTTTACCATTATTTTGTTTCTACCATGAGACAGATTAGATTCATGCAAATATACCAGTAAAAAGTATGATAAACCAACCCCTTCAATAAAGTCTTATAAAGTAAAGGTAAATTCCAAACTTTTCATAGACGACGTCCTAAAATTTTATCCGTTTCTTTGAAATCTCAGTTTTACGGCTATCGATCAGACGATGCTCTATAAAGAGGACGATAAAATGGACGTGAATGCAACGGAGGATGGCGACTGCGACCATAGCTTTATGAAGACTTTAGATCACATGCTTGGGGACCGGTTACGTGTGCTGAAAGAAAAGAAAAAAATTTGGATAGTTGGATTTGTGTTTGGTATCTCTCATTGGAGATTTGTCAAACATTAAAAACAAGAATTTCAGGGCATTCTGGTAGTATGCAGTCGTGTCTTTCCTTTTGTCCAGTAAGGCCTTTCTTTTTTTTAACAGTCGTCGGCCAAAAAATACACTGCACGAAATATGCGCGGTCACTGTTCACTATGCGCTGCTTAGTGTCATTAACCAAGACCTATTGTAATTACTTCTACATCGGAGTTACTATTAAAATAAAAATTGAATCCCATAAGATTTTGATTTCAATGAATTTTTGCTGATTATTACTTTTCTTTCACAGGTGAAGTGGAGCGATTATTGCGAGAATACAGACAGAACCAAGAGTTGGTCCGCAACATCGGCGCCCACTACTATCAGATCATTTACCCGGTGCAACTGCGCCACCACGAGAAGATGGGCATCTCTACCAGGGAGGTCAATACGCAGAAGGTACGTGTTGAATCTATACTACATTTGTATATGAAATTCTTTGCAAATTCTTCCAACCTCTTGGAAAGGAAATGAATACTCATTGTATAATATTTCGTATAAAAAACGCAGTTTGAGGACGATAAATTCCAATGGGAACTTGTCGTTCCAATGGGAACTTGTCGTTCCAAAGATAGAACATTAGATAATGCCATACCCATTTAACCCCATCACATTGGGAACTTCGTAAGTTTTAGAACTCAGTGTAAGTAGATTAAAGCCCTGTTAAAATTATTGGGAACAAAGTCTGTCTCGCCCAGTGATCTTGGAGGGCGTAGCCAGGATTCGGATATAGGGGATCAAGGACGTCTGAAAATAAAATAGAAAATAAATTATATTGTTAAAGGGTTGCAATGGAATCAGGCGTGACGTTGCGGAAATTCATCTCAAAACTGAAACGCAATGGAAATATATAGTGTAATCCCGCTGAATGCGCTGAAACGCTGTGTCACTCTCGTTCTAGCGTTCGGCGAGTCGACACCTGATGATGCCTCGTGCAGACGGCGAAACACGTGTCGTACAAAGAGTGTTGTTGTTAGGAACTAACAACAACCAACATAATATTCAGCGGGATTACACTATATATTTCCATTGCGTTTCAGTTTTGTTAAAGGGTTAGCTCACTACGCTCCAGACTCGTTACACTCTCAAAAACTAAACGTCCATAATGCATTCTTTGCACTTCAGAGCTGTTATCTGATGTCACAGTTTATATTTTTAATTTTATTTATTAGATAGATAGTCTTTCATATGCAAAATACCATATGGGTTGGTACCAACGCTTTGCCAGCTAAGAATACAGAACATCTTTGCCAATTATTCTGCCGTCAAGCAATTGTGCGCAAGCATTACTGTGTTCTGGTTTGAAGCACTATAGCCAGTTAAATTACTGGACGTATGAAACAATATCTGATCTCTCAAGATAAAGAGCTCAAACAGTGCTAGGCAATACTTTGCACGTTATAAAAGTTCTAGGAAGCAGTTCAATTGTTACGATAGAAATGAATCTCGAAAAAGCATTTGTTTCCTTGGTGGAAACCATCAATTTGAGTCCACGAGTACACTTTTCACATATAACTGAGCACCATCCAGAACTTTGCCTTACAAAATCTGGCGCAACACTGCAACACGTCTCCCTCAGAGAAAGGCTTATAATTCTCAGAATGCCTAGTGATTACGCTCGAAATAGTTCCAAACAAACCGGAATACATGGCGGTTGAATATCTGGTAAAGGAATATGCCATTTGTAGTAGTTGGTTGCTCTAAGATACGTCACACAAGTTCCGACCTCTCAAACACTCCTTATTACGTCCATGATCTTGGCAAGTAGACTCCATTCTAGGAAGTTCGTTTACTTTCGCCTCCGCGAAATTTTGGGGCGACTCCAAGCGAAGATGTTATTGTTGTTCAGGCCTTGGAAGTTTCGAGACTCTTGTAAATAAATCGAATTTATACTCGCTGCGGAGGTGGTGTGATTTCTACTTTAATTACGTGAAGTTGGTTGGAAAGATTCGTAATTGCGTTTACGATGAGAACGAGGACTAGAGAACATGGAGTTTCATTGTTTGAAGGGAGGGGTAATGAATGTGATATTTTCTGCGTTTTGACGTTCTGAAGAATGATTTTCAGACGTTTCAGCTATCAAATTTTGCGTTTCAAGGTGGTTGCTACGTACGCAGTGTCAATAACCAAATCACACAATGTTGAAAGTCTTTTCACTTTCTCATTAACCCCCGACGCAAAAAGGAGAGAAGTTATAAGTTTGACCGCTATGTGTGTGGTGTGTGCGGGACCAGCGGGATTCGAACTCGGGTGCGTCGGATCGAAAGTCGCACGAGCTCCCACTGAACCACACTCGCTCAGTTGCTCGGTTTTTAGACACGCTTTATTAAAATCAGTACAGCCGTTTGGTTCAGGTTTCTTGTGTCGGGGCTTTTTTAAATTTTAGTTTACTGAAATTCGCTTGTTGTAACAGTATATTGCTAAAAGTAAACGAGTTCTAAATTGGAGACCACGTTTAGACAAACGTAGTGTAAGGACGCCCTCTGGCCAGATAGAGCGACGACCTGCGTAAAGTAGTTGGCAGTAACTACATGAGAAGAGCCAAGGATCGGGCTCAGTGGCGTGCATTTTCCTCTTGACTTACGAAATTGAAATTTTGCATACTTGTCAAAGTCCGATGACAATGCAATATTATGGTGACACCCCGCTAGTCTAATGATGGATACGGAGGGTGAGCAATGGAACTCCTTGACGGATAATTGTAAACCACTAATATTTGAGCTCATTTAAATCTGCTCGCGGTTCCGATTACGACTTTGTTAAAAACTTGTGTTGAAAAATATATTTTTCAAAAAGAAACTTATTTTCTTACCTTCATAAAATCCACAAGACGATTGATTAATTTGCATAATGTGAAACTTTAAATAAGTTGGAAAATTAGCTTTGAACCTGTTTAAATGAAGAATAGGTTTAGTAAACTGTCAGAACGTCCAATGACAAATCATGGAAACTGCAATATCATTGTAGACGCTCAGCGCTTGCCATAAAAATAAATTTTGCCCAATGAATAAAATTCGACTTTCCAATATAATTCCACTCATAACGATACCCGCCGGCCAGATAGGGTTTATGCTAGCTTTACGTTAGCTTTAAGACCACAATCCTGTGGATAGCTGGCTTTAGATGTGATTTAGAGAATGCAACCACCGGTTTACGACATACTTTGTCCCTTTCTACTTTGCAGAGACACAATATATCGTATATGGTGTCTCTGTCTCGCCTAGAAGTCTATGTTTCATGGTTATTGGTGCAATCAAGTTGAAACGTTCTTCAATTTTGATGTAGCTACTGTTGCAGACAAGATATGTGGTTTGATGGCTATTTCAGACATTTCTACAATACAATAACACTTTATTGAACACCAAAACAGGAAACTGGTGGTAGGTTTCTTTACTGGTGGTAGGTTTCTTTACTCGTGGTAGGTTTCTCGTATGCGAGAGGCCGTCTGGGTGGGTACCACTGCTTTGCCAGTTATTCAGCCGCCAAGCGGTAGTGCGCAAGCATTACTGTGTTCCGGCTTGAAGGGCATTGTAGCCAGCGAAATTACTGGGCATTATGAGACTCAACAGCTAATTGTCTCAGAGTGACGAGCGCAGTACAGCGCCGCGCAGGATTTTGCAAAACAAAGTTCTGGGTGGTGCTGTTATTGTTATGGGCTGGCGTATTGCTTACCATCAGGCAAACGACCAGCTCGTCTCGTCATTAAGTTACATAAAAAAAAAAAACAAGAAACAAAAGTTACATAATATATAATAGTGGTAGAACAATGGGCGGCCTTATCGCAATGTTCAATCTCTTACAGGCAACCTGTGGATGCAAATCAATCATGGATTGGGATGCACTCTTCGATGTGAAGCATATAAACATTTCTGTCACTAGAATTTTGAGATATATTCAAGAACGCAGCGAACTACTTCAACTGCATTTTACTCCTCTGAAATATTAGTAATGATTGAACAAAGGAATGATATGAAGCAGTTATGCTATGATTTAACGTCGACGTACTCGTACAATACAATACAATACAATACGAAAACTCTTTATTGTATACCAATTTACAAAAATAGACAATAACACAAATTCCTTAACTATGGTAGTACAATGTGGGTGGTCTCATCGCTTGAAACGATCTCTTCCAGACAACCTTTGGGTTGACAGTATCGGAAGAAATAGACGGCGTAAAACTTATTAATTACAACTAAATACCTACATGTACGAGTGTAACATTTTTGTTATTGTGTGTATTAGAATGTAAATATTAGCAAGTATATATAAACATACATACTTGCTAATATATAATAATAACAAAAATGTTACACTCGTACACACTCAAAAATACATGGGTGTCGGGTTGAAAACTACCTTATTTTTGAAGTCGATTAAAAAGAGGAAGAGTTCCTGGATACTGGAAGAAATGAGAGAAGAGAGAGTTCCCACGCAGGGTGGGTTAACAACTCAAACAACAAAACATATAACATAAAACTAAAAAAGGTTCTAGATGCTGTCAAATAATAATAATAATAATATTTTCTTATGAGGCGGAACTGGCAGGTGCCGAGGTCTCATATCATAGACCAGCTCTCATCCATTAAAAATAACACCTCAATAGACCAATCATAAGTAATTTTCATATTTTCAATAATAGTCCTCGCACTTATCTGGGGCTGTCTTTGATTGTATCTTCTAATGATGCACTTAGAGACAGTCCCCGATAAGTGTTGCCTATTACATATCTAAATTAAATGCTCTTAAAGGCCTCTACGTGTTGGTCTCATGTCCCCGCGCAAGCCTTCCAAAAGACCGGGTGTATAACCCGTGAGAAAGAGCGACATAATAATATACTTAATAACATTTTACCAGCGTCTCTGTTTCCCGATACTTATATCCTAGGTGTCTTCAAGTCCAGAGTGAATCGGTATCTTCTAGGGAAGCATGATCCACCGTCGACCGCGTCGTCACTTTCCATCAGGTGAGACAGCGGTCGAATGTTTGCTTATCAGGTAATTAAAAATAATAATAATAATAGTAATTGGTACAGCACATGTACTAATAGGCACAGATTATAGTCATAGCTATAGGTGTGAAGAGATACGTTCTATCTCCTATCTTTGTAAATCGGTATATGATGTCGTCTGGCCACCTTGTTGGAATGCACAGCAGTGTCTCGGGTCAATAATTCAATTGGGCACGTCCCTCATCTTGGGAAATTCCATTTTGTCTCCAACTTAGATTCGAGTGCTGTTGAATAAATATAATTTAGGTACTGTGCACATAATAAAGTTTATTAACCGACTTCAAATAGAGAAGGTTCCCTGTTCGATTGTATTTGTTACCTCAGAACTCCGTCATTTATTATATAACCGATTTGGAAAATTCTTTTTGCGTTGGGTTGAGTATACCGAAGTGGTCCCATATATAATTTCATCGATATTTGACTTTGGACTTCGAAGATACATTAAAGTCAGTTTTAGGTCTTTTCTAAAAGTTTTGTATTATTTTAGATTAATTGTTTATATTAGGTAAGAGGTATACACAAATGTCAAAACTATCATCAAAGTTCATAAGCTTTTTGGCATACAGACGCACTTATGAACGTCAATTATTACAATGACTCTACCACCGTATCGGAAAAAGAACCACTACTCAGAAGATACGGCAAGAAACTGAGAGGCATTTTTTAGAACTTATGTTACAGTATTTTATGTTTGTTTTGACAATATTATGTTTCTTATGTGCCAGTTGGCTATTTGGCAGAAGCGGAATGTTCCATGCATCTTTGTCTTCTATGTCGATAGAAGTAACATCAGCAATATATATACATTTTGGAAATTTTATTAATACGATGTAATTTTTTTTATTGTTACGTTGTTTGTTTTAACACTTTTTGTTATTACTGGTCAATATAATTTGTCAAACGTATTTTGAATCAATTAAAAAAAATTGTTTTCATGAACAATACGAGTAATTGAATATGAATTTATTAATATTTTCAATACACCTTAAATAAAAAGGTTTTACGTATTTTTATCTCAATTATTATAAGTTTCAATTTGCAATAAAGTTTTTTTATGTAACTGAATGACAAGACGAGCTGGTTGTTTGCCTGGTGGTAAGCAATACGCGAGCCCATAACAATAACAGCACCACCCAGTGCAAAATCCTGCGCGGCGCTGTACTGCGCTCATCACCCCGAGACAACAGATATTAAGTCTCATATGCCCAGTAATTTCGTTGGCAACGATGCCTTCAAACCAGAACACAGTAATGCTTGCGCACTACTGCTTGGCGGCGGAATAACCGGAAAAGTTGTTGTACCTACCCAGACGGCCTCCCGCATACGAGAAACCTACCATAAGTTATTAATTGAATCAATTTGTCCATATCTGTTCCCTTAACCTATATCACCTTACTCATCGATATGTGCGTCCTCACTCCACCTCCCGGTCAGGAGATCATTACATACAGAAAATACGAGACTTAACATAATAATCCTTGGGCCATCTAATGCATTATGTATCAGCGTAGAATAAACACTGATTGGGGTCAAGAATCTTTCTATTAAGCTGTATTTTCAGAATAATGTTATCAGGCGCAAAGGAATGCGAATCTTATTTTATCTCATCAACATCCCATTACGTTCCCACTGCTGGGCCGCGGGTCTTCTCTCGTACAGAGAGTTTGGGCCTTAATCCACCGTTGGCCCAGTGCGGATGTCACATGTCTTTATTTTTTTATGATATATTCTTGGACCTAATAGTAACAGTTTTTTTTAACTGAGTGACGAGACAAGCTGGTCGTTCACCTGATGGTAAGCAATACGCCTGCCCATAACAGTAACAGCATCACCCAGAATTTTGTATTTTAATATCCTACCACATAATAATACATAAGTATGTATTATATACTAGTAAAAAATAATTTAATTAATTTATTGCATTATTGTTACATGTTAAATAATACCATCAATAATAAACAAAACTACAAGGCAAACACGCCGTGTAGATCGCAAACTAGTAAAATGATAAAATATTTTTTGTCAAGGACACTAACACCTACCCCCCTACCCATATGTCCCTCAAGCGCCAATCGCATATCGTGTTGAGCTCAAATTAAGGTATAGCTTCACTGCGACTAATGTGATACGATGTAATTATTGTCGATTCAGGTAAGAAATCGAATTAATCTCATTCATTTATACCAAAATACGATAACTTCAAGTTGAGATTAACTGAATAGGACAATATATGGCATCATAAGACATTGTCGCAGTGGATCTACACCCTAATTTGAGCTCAACTCGATATACGATTGGCGGATGAGGGACATATGGGTACGGGGGCTGACCTCGATTTGAGATTGATGTTGACATCAATGGATAACATAAAATATATAGTAGGTATATATTCAATAAGCTGAGAAAATATATCAGGAAGACAATATGGAAAGATCTGGAGTAGTGTGTCAATGCGGGGTCGCATATCAAAAGGCCGGACGTGAAGGAAGGAAAAACATAGAAAATTGCAAAATTGTGTCAAATAAATAAATAGTGTGTCTATATTCATAATGGACAGCCTTTGTTGTGTTGTGGTTCGGCAGGTTGGCTCAAATCTTATACACCAATGAAGATACGGGTTCGATTCCCTGGAAGGGACAAATGTTTGTACATAGAAAAAAAGCTCAAGGTTTCGTGTCTAGGTGTTATGGGACCATAGCTCTGAGACGAGTACATTAAATCTCATATGTCAGTAATTTCGCTAGCTCCAATGCCCTTAAAACCGGAACACAGTAATGCTTGCGTACTACTGCTTGGCACTCGTGGTAGGTCTCTCATATGTGGGAGGCCGTCTGGATAGGTACCACAGCAAGTTATTCTGCCATAGTTTTACATATTTAGTTTTCTTTGGTTTTACTAAGATTTCGATTCGGTTGGTAAATTAAAAATCTTCCATCGCAACTGGTTGCGAAACTCACTCTGGCAGCCGGAAGGGAAATACTGTTGTTGTGTATATTAATACTTTATAAATATATATTATACTAATATTTATTTATATATATATTTCTGCATATTTATATATACACATATATGTATATTCTTTTTTATTTCCATGTTTCTTTTTCATGCATAATTATTTATACGAGTTACTTGTGACTATTACATTTGTTTATTATGTACACCACCAAACCGCATAAGATCTTATACCTGTTCTATCCATCCAAAGGTTGTCTGGAAGAAACCGCCCTAACCGTTAAGACCGACCATTGTACGTCAAAACTACGATTTATTTTGTGACTTTTTATTTTTCATAATTGTGTATATGTTATTTGGTGTGCAATAAAGCGTTATTGTATTGTATTGTATTTTAGAGGTTTTTTTTTACGCTTAATAGATCTATGTTTGGCCACTATCTCGCCTGATGTGAAGCGGTGATGTGGCCTAAGATAAAGCACATAGATCTAGAGAGAGACGGCAGTTGAGCAGCTGCTCAGACCCGTCTCCCTGATGGTTCACCAAACATCATCCCGAAACACGACTAGGCCACGGCCAGAGCCTACCACTCCAAAGCGCGTAAGCGGGTTTCATCACGATGTTTTCCTTTACCGTTTTAGAGCGAGCGTGAAAAATCTGCACTTAACTATAAGTCATTGGTGCAGAGCCGAGTCGGGATTCGAACCCAGTTGCGTCTGATCGAGGTGACAAACAACGATAGTTTGTCTACCTTGCCCATCCTTGAACGTCTTACTAGACCTAATTATAAATTGAAACTTCAGGAGCTCAGGAGATGGTTGTATAATTACTTTGATGCCTTTAAAAGGTACGGAACTGATCGAGCAATCTCTCTGAAGTTCAAACAAGTTTCAACCTAAGTTAAATTGGTTTCAAGACGAATATTTTGTGTGCTCAGCCGTGTGGGGGTTGGAATGTGGGGGATGATCTTTATTCCTTCCTAGGGGGTAGTTTGACCTTCTGTCGTGTATGCGACACAAGGGATTATGAAGGCAAGTTTTTCGTCTTGAATAATGTTTCGTCGGCTTTTTCCAGATTTTACTGATGGTTTTTTTTAATAAATCTCGATTTTCATTTTTATAAATGCTCTTGGTTGAATTGCTTCATTATAAACAATCGGCTTAGATTGTCTTCTCTCCTTAAGTTATGCTAATTCATTGATCAATCGACGTAAACGAATTTGAAAATTTGGAGGAAAAATCCGGGTCAAGTGGCGATCCAGAATAATAAAAAATACAGTCTTTCCCGATACTTACAATCTAGGAATCTTTAAATATGGAGTGAACAGATACTATCTTGGCGAGAGTGCTACATCGTCGATCACATTGTCGCTTACCATCAGGTGAGATAGTGGTCAAACGCAAGCCAATAATTTTTTTTAATAAAAAGTTCTACAAAACTTAAATATTTTTAAGAAGGTTGTAAATGGCCATCTCCGACAGTATTATTTATAAAAAAGTATATTTCTATATATAGATATACAGAAATATTCTCTTTTATGTATCTTTTAGTATGTTTCTCTCAAAATCGATAATAAGACGCTGGTGGCCATTTTCATATAGACCATAAGGAGCCGTCTTACTTTCTAAAAAAATCACATATACGATTTGCGAAGTTATGGAATCCAACATTTTCTCAATATGTCCAACTAACACCAGAAATCGAAGCATTCCCTTACAAAACCATTCCAAATGGAATCACAGAAGCGATCACACAAAAAGCGAGTGAAAAATGTACATTTTTCGTGTCTCCTCAGTCCCAGTTTGGAAAACGAAGTAATTACATGTTTTATATAAACAAGGAATGACTGAGGTTCGTTTACCGACGACTAATTCTGTTTACTTAGTGTCTGGAGCGCTAATGCGGGGATTTTTTTCTTGTGGGGCAAGACGTAGACAGAAGCGTGGACTGTGAAGGTAAAATTTATAATTCTCTTTATGGAACCGTGTGAACGAGCAAGGCGTTCGCCTGATGGTAAGCGCGTCGTCTGCCCATAACAATTGCAGTGCCACCCAGAACTTCAAATACCATAAAAATAACTGCATATCCCTGCATTGCGCTCTTTCGCTAGCTACAAGCCGGAACACAGTAGTACTTGCGCACTACTGCTTGGCGGAAGAATAACTGCCGAAGCGGTACCTACCCAGATGACCTCCGGCATAAAAAAGAACTACCACGAGTCATTGTAAATGACATCATTATTTTAGAACATTTTACTACTCTACCTAGCGCGTGTTTAGGTAAAGATTTTAGTTTTGAGGTGTCAATAATTAATTTATTACAGTAGTGGTGTGTGACGCGCCTACTTGGGACAGTCAATTGGTCAACCGGTCGGTCGCTCCAAGTTAAGATGAAAGGATAAGGTGGCAAAAGACCTACGGGAGCTAAAAGTTGAAACCTGTTAGAAACTTGCACTAAATTCAGAGAAGTGGCATTTTAGTATCGGAGGCCAAAACACACTGCTTTTTATGTTATTAAAAGTTCTGGATGGAACTGCAATTGTTATGGGCAGACGTGGCGCTTACCGTCAGGCAAACGACTTGCTCATTTCATCAATCAGATCCATTAAAACAAAAAACAAATAAAATAAAACACTTTGGGTCGCAGCGCCAGCAAAGATAGATAGAGATAGTAGTTGTGATCAATTCAATTCAATTCAAAAGTTCTTTATTTCAATTTTGTCGTCACAGACGCACTTATGAACGTTAATTATTACATTGACTCTACCACCGTATCGGAAAAAGAACCACTACTCAGAAGATACGGCAAGAAACTGAGGGGCATACGGCAAGAAACTGAGGGGGATCACCGTGACACAAGATGAAAAATTTCTAAAACAAATATTTAGAAATAAACAATATATATATTTTTAGGTAATTTAATTTATCTTGAAATTATTTTCAATTGAATCACGCTATTTCTGCCCTTGTTATTTATTCTGTGATAGCACAGCATAATATTTTACATTCCCGCCGTATGTAAAAGATTATGCCGTCAAAAATAGTGATAGTTTCTAAAGGTCTTGATGCCCTTTGAAATATAATCATGATAAGAGCAGAATCAAGGTTAAGCAGGCGGAAATCGTTAATAATTATTTTCACTACATTATAGCGGAAATTGTCAAGATTTTGATGATGTGATTAAACTATGAGATTAGACGTCAGATGTGTGCGTTTGATGTCAGATAATGTGTAAAGGTAGGTAACTGCTTTAATCTTAATTTTACTCTACATTTGGGAGTAGTGGAGGTAGGAAATTAAGTTGGTTTTCAAACAACAAGTATACGTTTTATCAAACAAAAAGACCGACTTCAATGTATCTTCGTAGTCCAATCAAATATCGACGCAATTTTTATGGGACCACTTCGTAGCTTGGCTATACTGAACCCAGAAAGAATTTTCCAAATCGGTTCATAAATGACGGAATACAGAATAAAAAAAAACGAATAGAGAACCTCCTCCTTTTTTTTAGTCCGTTAAAAATAATAGGTGACCTAAAACGATAGGGCACGCAACCAAAACAAAAGACCTGAAATACATTCATAAATGTATATTATATATAGATAGATAGATAAACACTTTATTATTCACCTTAAACATAGAAATAAAAAGTACAAGTTAAATGTTTACAATGGTGTAACAAGGAGCGGTCTTATAGTTTTCATATACATTTTTACCTTGCCAGTTTCTTTCTTTTCGGAAGTGTCATAAAACATACCACATCTGCACAGGCAACTGGTAAAACTGCTCGGTAAAAAAGGTCATGTACAATAGTCGGGAATTAATGAAAGCTAACGATGCTGTTGAGAATAGACAAAACTTTATAGAAATAAGTTTTCTTTTAGACCTATTTGCAAGAACCTCGTTTCTTCTCCTCTTTCAAGTAAACGTGGTCAGGCGTAGCACTTACCATCTTTCGACTTGCTTTTCTTATCACTCAGTTATTACCACCATAAAAAAAAATAGTAGTAGATATTTTATCGACAAGAAGCTTATGATTTACGCCGACGTCTTCACTCTTGGGGCGAATAAATTGCGTCCTGCGACAATTTCCATGGATCTACAATCGCCTCTTTTAGTACAAAGAACGATTTGTACGCCGTTTTTACATAAAAGCCGATGGGGCGTGTTTTTCTCAACATTGCGCACGAAATTATGTATTGTCATTCATTAAAAGTTGATTTATTTGTAGTTTGAATTTATCAAATGTTCACAAGTAGGTACTCTTAAAAAATAGGGTGGCTAGTTTGTTTATTTATCGCTTGTTTCTAATCCTCTATGGTATAGTGGTTGAGTAGATTGGCTCAAATCATATAGGTACACCATTGAGGTTGCGAGTTCGATTCCCGCGATGGGACAAATGTTTATGCACAGAAAAAAAATACGCGTTAGCATTTGTTTCGTGTCTGGGTATTGTAGGACCATGGTCATCATACTTCTTGGTTTCTTAGATAGAGGGAATCCTAGTTATGGGCAAAGATATATGTTTGAGATCGTAGGGAAAAAAAAAGAAAAAATACATTCATTTTATTAAATTGGTATTTTTTGACTTTACACTCTAAAAAATAACAACCTCTTATCAAATTAGATTATTTTTTGTAAAAAGGGGAATGTTTGTTCTTATTATACTCGTGCTTCGTCCTTTGAGATTAGTATCCTGTAATATTATATGTTAATATAGATATGTAGTTACACGCAAGTGACACCACTCATACACTAGTTATTTTAGAGTTATTTTTTTTTATAGTACCTTCCTTCACCTGTCACTTGTCACCCTACTTTCATTCACGTTCTAGTGTTCGACCGCTCAACACGTATAATGATATTAATTGTGTCTTTGTGTCTAATCTTACTTCACGGAATCTATCAAAGTTCAGAATGCTGAAAAGAAGACGCTCAAATGATTTTTAACATATCAGTCGTAAAATTAAAAAGTTAAAAAGGAAATTAAATCGTGCTCGTCACTGAAACAGCGGTAAATAATCGCTCACGGAGCTCGACGCCACCATCTTCTCGAAAAGGACCGAGTACGTACATTTTTACCATTTTATTCATGTCCATCCAAAGGTTGCCTGTAAGAAATTGCACATAGCGATAAGGCCGCCCATTGTTCTACCACTATTTTTGTAACTATAAACTTCTGTTTCCTGTTTTGGTGATCAATAAAGTATTATTGTATTGTATTGTATACCTATACTCACTGTTGTTTATCATGTTAGCACCTGCATGAACGCTGAGTAATGATGACGATTACAACTTTTATTTAATTTATCCAATATTTGAAATAAAGGTTTGAATGACCACTTCTTTTTTAAATTATAAAAAGATTTAACGTAAACTCTAAGTATTAACCTATTATTACAAGTATTGTGTTGCTATTTTTAACAGCACTCAGGGCAGTTTCTGGGACTGACCCACGCTGTTTTATTATCATAGCCATTCAGAGCAGTTTCTGGGACTGTTTCGCCGGCTTAATTAATACAAATTCAGGGCAGTTTTTGGGACTGACCCGCTTGTACTTACAGCATATCAGAGCAGATCTTTGGGACTGTCTCGCCTGCCTATATCTGTATAAAGTTACTAAATGTTTTCAAAGTATAAGTTCCATGCAAAGTCTTTAGAAAGGTACCAATGTGTATGTGTATGTGTATCTATACTCGGTCTTGCTATGTATAGGTACTTACCTATACTCGGTTTTAGACCTAAGCCCGCATTTACCTACTTAATTACCATCGGGTACTTGCTAGATAGTATAAGTTCCAGAATATTGGAACCGGGACAAGGATCATGTGATCAAATATCGGAAGGCCTGGAGGTTATCTCTGACGTCAATGTGATTACAACAGAGAACCTTCCTGGCGGAAATTCATCAGAAGTTATTCTAGACCCTTGAAATACTGGGTGATTAAATACTGGGCCCTTCAACTACTGCCCAATATGCCAGTAATATAAATACCGAGCTAGCAACTAGACTCGAACATATCGCCACTGCAGGACTGACCTAAGAAGTTCGCGCTAACTGCGTAAGGATAGGATCGCCCTCGATGAACCTCGAAATTAAAGCAGCAGTGACAGAAGTAGTCATGAAACGGAATAAGAGCCTCAAGGCTCGACAAAAACAACTTAGTGCCATAATATGAGGTTTGCCCTCAGTGCTCAGCATAGAAATTGAGAGCAGAGAAAAAGACACTGGCCACCTGAAGCAGTTAATGGACGTGTCTCGCATATTGTGTGACATTCAACACTCAGAATCCGTCACAAGACGGAACTTCGTGATTTTCACTATTTAAAAAATATATAAAGGATCGCCTTTTCAACACGAAAATAGACAAAACTCTGTTTGGCAAGAATCTCGCTGATACTTACATTGAGTTCTGCAAAGGCAGTGTCTAAGTCAGACTCAGAATTGAAAACGAGGTATTAACCGAAACCGCTGACGACAAATAATTTAAGCTAGAAAAGCCCGGCCCCAGTGCGCAGTCAACAAGTTCCGCAGCGCAGCCAAGAGACCGCGCGGCCACCAGCACCGACACCCGCCGGGCCTTCAGGCAATATTTACTTGCAATGAGACGCACGCCAGCTCGTCGAAGATGTTGCAGCTTCCGGCCAAACAAACCCGCCGTCAATAAGTCCGGTAAAGTAAGCCGCACAACTATTTAGTTTTTACTATCAATGGTCACTTATTACCTATGACCGCAACATATTGTCCTGGACTGATGGCTATAAATTAGTTTCATTGAACATTCAGAAACTGAAAAAGTACACTTTAAAGAGGCAATTCAACATTTAATTACAATTACAACAGTATCTAAATGTGAACGTGTTAAGGACAATTCATATATAGTATTTTCATGTGACCTAAACCGAATGGCATAGTGTGCCTTATTGAATCTAAAATATCCCAATAAATTTATAGAGACTAACCATTTCAAGTTAGAAGACTTTCACACGGCTTGTTATTAAACTTGTTTCTAAAAATGACCTCATGGCAAATGTAGGTTTGAAAGACGCCTGCTTATTAACTACAAATTATTAAATATTGAAGACAAAGATGCTTGGAACATTCCACTGGTACATAAGAAACATAACATTATAGAAAACCAAAAAATTACAACAAAATAACTAAAAAGAAAAAAAAAAAGCCCCTTAGTTTCTTGCCGTATCTTCTGAGTAGTGGTTCTTTTTCGGATTCGGTGGTAGAGTCATGGTGATCATTAAACGTTCATAAGTACGTCTGTGATGCCAAAACTAATTAAAGAGATTTTCATTTGATTGATAAAACCGATAGCCAAACTATTAAGAACCTGTGGGTAATACAATATATTAGGACGTATTATATTATTAGGAATTATACAGTGTATTAGGACGACTTTTATCTAATTGGCCAATCCTATAACGAATGTATAGATAACATAGCTATTACTAAAAAACTTACAAATCTAGGGTTCATCATTAATATAGGAAAAAAGTTCCCTAATGCCGTCAAAAACTTGCAATTTTCTGGGCTACATTAGAAATTCTGAGAAGCTTCAAGTCATGCTGCCTGATGACGAAAAAAAAGGCTCGTATAAAAAATGAACTAATAAAAATGATGAACCTTAAGAGTGTATAATTAGGAAAATTGCTCATCTAATAGGACTATTAATTTTGGCCTGCCCAGCTATAGAGTATGGTATGTTTTGCACAAACGAATTGGAACGTTATAAGTCTTTAAACTCAAAAGATCATGACGGCTATGAGAAATTTATGAACATACCCAACTCGCGGAAAACCGATTTTCAATGGTGGACGCACGCGATTGAAACTTCTGTACGTGTCATAAGAACTGATGACTATCGTACAGATATTTTTACTGACGCCTCAACTATGGGGTGGAGCGCTGCGTGTGGAAATGACACGGCCAGCGGGATATGGTCCAGAAGAGCATGAAAAGCGTATAAACTATTTAGAACAGCTTGCAGCTTTTTCGGTCTCAAAACTTTTGCGAAAAATCTACACAACTGCCCGATACTTATGCGCATAGATAATTCTACAGCAATCTATAATAACCGCATGGGCGGGGTTCAGTACCCACATCTAACAAAAATCACAAAAGATATCGGGCAGTGACGCGAAACTCGGAACTTATTCTTATATGCTTCGTATATAAAATCATCAGAAAACACAATAACAGATGCGGAGTCCCGACGCCTGCATCCTGAAACAGAGTGGGAATAGCAAGATACCGCTTTCCAAAATAAAAAAGTTCAGAAATATGGTCAGCCGCAGATAGACATCTTTGCCATTTGTGGCAATACCAAGTGCGACACTTACGTGTCATGGTATCCAGACCCCGACGCCTAAGGTAAATGGCAAAGGTTCATGTCATGTTTGTTATACGAGGGCTGCCTTTTAAGTTGTCGTTTAAAATAAGTATAGACAATAGATTAAGAATAATCTAATAGATTATTACCATTTATTGTTTTTCAAAGAATTTTCCGCTATATTTAATACATTTTTGCATCCGTTCGAACCAGGTTTTAAAACATTTATTCCACTCCGAAGTGGGGATAGTCAAAATGGCCGATTTGTATGCGTCAACAGCTTCTTCGGGTGAGCTGAAACTTTGACCACGAAAACTTTGCTTAATTTTGGGGAACGTAAAAAAAAAAAGAAAAAACTAGGGCTCAAGTCAAGGCTGTAAGGCGGGTGATCTAAAATTTCGACATTTTGGGTGCTCAAAAACATCTTTGTATCGCGGGCGGTTTGCAAACTTGCATTGTCATGGTGCAGTATCATACGACGTCTTGAGTTGTTTTTTCCAAACTCTGTGATGACTTGTGGCAAACAAACAGTAGTATACGATCTTCTAGTACAATAGTGGCGACGTGACCACCCTTTGCCACAAGCGAGGCAACCATTTTTTTTATGAAGATGGAATCAACACCTTCTTCTTCACAGCAGCGCATAGTACGCGACATGCCGCCAGCTCCAAAACTTATAAATGTGGAGTTGATTTAAACGTAAAATAGCTGGCTGGAGTGGAACTTCGGGTGTGTTCACTAAATTTTATAATAGAATGATGACTGATAATTAAGCTAAGTTATAAGTAATAACCTATTTAGGTTGTTAATTAAATCGCCTGTCTTAAATAGTATTGACTATTTATGCTATAGTAGCTTAAACGATTTGTCAAGTTATTAAATAATTAAGAATAAAACTCTTGAAATAAGTTATATATTGTGTTTGGCTTAGGCCGTATCATAAATAAAAATAAATAAATAAATTGATTGACATTTCTTAGGCTTCTCTAAAGGACTACATATCTATATTAACATATAATATTACAGGATACTAATCTCAAAGGACGAAGCACGAGTATAATTAATGATTAAACGAACTTACCTGTATGTGAAGTTCTATCATAATTATACGAAGTGCTTCGTCCGAAGAGATTAGTAACACCCACCCACCCTAAAACCCATGCTCTACAGAAATGTCAACGGGAAACCATTACCTCTAAACTTAATGAAAGTAGGGTGACAAGTGACAGGTGAAGGAAGGTACTATAAAAAAAAATAACTCTAAAATAACTAGTGTATGAGTGGTGTCACTTGCGTGTAACTACATATCTATATTAACATATAATATTACAGGATACTAATCTCTTCGGACGAAGCACTTCGTATAATTATGATAGAACTTCACATACAGGTAAGTTCGTTTAATCATTAAATATACTTTGCATGGTTAGCACTGCAATTATTATGGGCTCGCGTGGCGCTTACCACCAGGCGAACAGCATGCTCGTCTCATTACTCAATTGCCAACCAACCAACATTCCCGGATAAAGATTTAATTTAAACTTCAAATACCTACTTACCTACTAGGTACAAAAATTCTCACGATGCTTTGCTGAAAGTGGCGAACTTCTGTAAATTACGTAAGGGACTCCTCCAAGAATACCGTTTTAATGCCCCATAATCCAAACTTGTTGATATAGTTCAATTTAACTTGAGCATTATGGAATTTTTAAGTAATTTTACCCACTTTGCTTATATTTGCTCGCCTTGGAGGCTGTAAAAGTGTTTTAAGGGCTCTAAACTTGGGGTGGATGCGGAATTTTGGTTTATTATAATGCTCGGTAGACGATTCGGCATGAAAAATGTATGAAGTAATCAGCTGATAGGGCTTACGTAGGATCTGATCATAAACAAGTTGGGGCATAATATCTATCTTGGACCTTCTAGCTGCCTTACACAGCCCAGGTTATTTATTTATTAAAAGAAACACCAACAAGCGAAGCGAGGAGGAGTGTTAGGTTACTGGTGCACCAATACGCGCGAGCCGAGCGAGCGAAGCGAGCGTGCCGCAGCAGCGGCCGGCGATTAAACAAACCGACCGATGGGCCGACCGACCGTCGGCCCATTAAACAAAACATTATTTGTTAAATTATACCAAAAATATAAAGAGTATATAATATTAGTAGTAGGTATATCAAAATATAGTATTACACTAGATAAACCTGGTTTTAATTGTTTTGCCCCATACGTGACGAGCATAGTTCATAGTTTCTTTATTAATAACAATGTTACATGTCAGATTATTTAAATGAATTACAATTTAATTACCGAGTCAATAATAATAATAATTTAATTTGATTATTTCTATAGTTGTTACCACATTGCCCTCTCATATTGGGCATTTTTCATAAAGCCCTATTAATCACTTCGTCCATAACATATATATATCAACAAACATAATGGTAACAGTTTCTTATAGCTAATAAGGAATATGCATGTATTTTTATGTATGATTCGATTCATTGTTGAATAATATTAATGAAAAAAAAATGTTTAAAAATTTTACGGCATCATTTGTCAATAAAATATCTAAATGAAAATTTGAATCAATTTAAATCAACATAAACGCGCCATTTGCGAGTGATGTCAAAACGTGGGGACCAAGGATCTCCTCATTGGTCCATCTATGCTACATGTGAATATATGTCAATAATTTACCAATAGGGCGGGCTCTATGTCAAAAATTAACCAATAAGCAGCGAGGCGCGTGACGTCAGATAGTGGTTGCACGTACTCAAGCGTTTTGCGATTACGTTCAGTTTCTACAAAAATAAGAAAAAAAAATACAATTAATAGTAATATATCACCATTTAATGTTTACAGGAGTGATCTATATAATAAAATGTAATTTCCAGATTTTTTGACAACACATGCATATTCCCTATATTACATTCTGATATGTGTACCCTTTTCAGGTGTTTACAACATTCACCGTAAATAAGTGGTTTAGAGCGAGTGTGGCTCAGCGGGGACTCGTGCGCTTTTCGATCCGACGCACCTGGGTTGTTGCCTCAGAACTCCGTCATTTAAGAACCGATTTGGAAAATTCTTTGCGTTGGGTTCAGTATAGCTACGAAGTGGTCCCATATAAATTTAATTGATATTTGACCTTGGACTTCAAAGATACATTGACGTCGGTTTTTATTTAATTAGTAGTCAGGTGGATCAGGTGGTTTATAATTAATATACAATAAATAAATAATTCTGAGTGACATAATTTATGAAAATTTAAGTTTTCTTTATAAATTACAAATAATAATATAGGACTTATTTATTTAATGATTACAAATAATATGAAATGAAATCTAATTAAATTGTAACTTTATTTTTATTATAATTATTACGACTTGCCTTGTATAACGGACTTAGTTATATGGCCAATAAAGAATTCTATTCTATTCATATTACTTGCTATCAACTGTGAGCGACGTGCAACTCACTCACCTGATAGCTTACACTTAGTTTATTGCATGATTATGCTTAGTTTCCAAATACACACGTGCATCATCACTACCTTTACGTTCCTACTGCTGGGACTCGAGACTCCCCTCATAGAGAGAGTATAGGTCATAATCCACCACGCTGGTGGGTGTGGGTTAGTGGAAATAAACTATTGTTGGAGTGATAATGAAATACCAAACATTTTCATCACACAAACTTGACAAATTCCTTCATCATAAAGTTGCAACCGCAAGACCAGAACTTTGTTCTAGCGAGTTAACTGATCCATAATTGAAATAACAGAGGCATAAAGGAATTTACTTCCTATAAACTAGACAAAGCTATAATTTAATACAGTGTTTCGCTTCTTTTAGGAGGTCTTATTATTTTAAAGAAAGAAAAAATGAAATAAAATGAGTTATTATTGCCAACAACTTAATAAACTCATAGTGAGTTTACACAGGGCTGGTTTTCAGCGTACCCCGTGCGTGGTTTTGTAGTGTTTGGAAGTCAGATAAACGGAACAAAAGATTAGCGCTGGTCGCACGACCAGTATCTGTGGTTGTGACAGCCTCTGTGGTGTAGTGGTTGGGTAGGTTGGCTCAAATCTCATACACCATCGAGGTTGCGGATTTGATTTCCGTGACAAGAAAAATTTGTGCAAAGAAATAAATGCAAGTAATTGTTTCGTGTCTGGGTGTTGGGGATGGTCCTCGTAGATCCTGGTTACCTAGATACAGGGAATCCTAGTTAGGGCCCAAGATCTACATAGATCTTCTCTCCACATACATATGTGATCGTAGGAAAAAACAAACCAACGCTTAGTTGAGGTCGGTTTTCTTTTACCATGTTTCTTTTCCTTTTTCTCTTCTACTCCGCGCGTGAGTCATAGATAGATAGACAGATAGATAGATAAACATTTTATCATTCACCATAAAAATAGAGATATAGTACAAGACACGATTACAATGGTGTAATAATGGGTGGTCTTATTTCTCAAAGCGATCTTCCAAACAACCTTTGAATGGAGAGGAATATCGAAACATACACAGACGGTGGTGATATAAATTATAATATACATAGGACTATTGATATAAAATATAAAATCTAATTACTTATATATATATAGCTTAGAGAATAGAGCTTAGACGAAAGTGTGCGTTGTTGATGCATTACTACATGCTGCTCAACAACAAGATCGACAACCCACCCACTCTGGCTCGCTGTTCGTTATTTACTCCGGACCGGATGCGGCGGTCGCGCGCGTGCAGCGCTCGGCGCCTGCTCGTGGCACCGCCTGTGCGTACGCAGACCGCTCAATATGCCCCTACGGCCCAAGCCATAAATCTGCTCAACGCCCTGATTGCCCAGGAACCTGATCTAGACATTTGTTTTACTAAGTTCAATATATTTGTTAATGTGTGTTTTAATTATTTAAGCACAACATTGTAATATTGGCTTGCTGCACGCTTTGGTACCAAACTGTAAGTGCAGCAAGCAACTGAAATAAATAAAATAAATAAATAAATAAATAAAATATGTCATACATAGACTTCTACGTCATAGTGGAGGTCTTTGCCCAATAGTAGGACATTTCAGGTCAATACTAAAAACTATTTTTGCGCTACTTGTACTTTGCTCTGTTTTTTCCGGGGCGGGGCGTTCGAAATAAATCAAGAGACTATCCCGTGTAGTAAATACGCGTCAATGTAGAGTTATCTAAGTTTTAGATATTACTTATTCTACGTAATTGTTTATAATATCTATGTAATCACTATTGGTATTGGTGAACAAGTGTGGGTCAACGGTAAATAATGTGACTTACGATCCAACGCACCTGAGCTTGAATCCCGCTGGCTCCGCATCACTGAGTTTCTTAAGTTATGTGCGGATTTCACACTCGGTCTAAAAACGGTGAAGGAAAGCAATGTACGGAAACCGGCGTGTCCAAAAATTTATTTCAAAAATTTAAGGGCATGTGACATCGACCAACCCATAGGCCAGTGTGGTGGATGATGCTTCATACCCGCTCTAAGAGAGAAGACCTGTGACCCAGAAGTAGGAACGTAATGGGCTGATGATGATGATTCGATTAATAACTAAATCCTAATGATATCAAATTCGATTAATTTATATTTTGGCCCCCTTCAGAGTCTTGCAATGCCAGTGTCAAACAAAAAATTATCCTAAACTCTTAAATTAACGTACTGTACATTTTTTTATGGAACTGAGTAATGACACGAACAAGTCGTTCGCCTGATGGTAAGCGTCACGCTTGCCCATAACCATTTTATTGCAGTGGCACCCAGAATCTTTAATACCATAAAAGTACTGTGTAGCACTGCATTGCGTTCATGACCCCGAGACATCAGATATTAAGTTTCATATGCCCAGTAATTTCGCTGGCTACAATGCCCTTCAAGTCTGAACGCAGTGAAACTTGCGCACTGTTTGGCGGCAGAATAACAGGCAAAGCTGTGGTACTTACCCAGACGGCCTCCTGCATACGAGAGACCTACCACGAAATCAAGTTGTTCACACTACACGGGTAGATACAACTGGTAATTGACGTGTTCACGCGGTCACATGCGGATTAAGTTGCGAAGGTTCGTTTGCAGGGTCGCAAGGGTTAGCCAAGTTCGTAGTTATTTCGTGGTTTGCAAGTTTCGCTAAGTATTAAGTGATTCTGTAAAGGTTGTAAGCTATCAACGTTGGGGTTTAGTTTGATCTTAAACTGTTCGAAATGTTAGCTGATAGTCGGCGGGCTCGCCTACGTAATCCGATTCCTACTTATATTATAAATGCGAAGTTTGTAAGGATGGATGGATGGATTACCGAATACCATAACAAATTTCAAAAATAAGAGCGAGTATGGCTCGTTGAGAGCATGTGCGACTTTTGATCCGACGCACCAGAGTTCGAATCCCGATGGCACCGCACCACTGACTTTCTTAAGTTATGTGCGGTTTGACACTCGTTATAAAAACGATGAAGAAAAACATCGTGAGAAAACCGGCATTTCCAAGAATTTATCCTAAAAATTCAAGGATATGTGACATCCACCAAACCACACTAGGCCAGCGTGGTGAACTATGGCACATTCTCTCTCTATGAGAGAAGGCTCGTGTCCCAGCAGTGGGAACGTGATGGGCTCATGATGACGATGATGTTACCAAATTTCATCAAAATTCGTTCAGTTTTTGCGTGATTGAGTAACAAACATTCATCCCGTAAAAACTACTGAACGGATTTTGATGAAATTTGGTATAGGTACTTTCAGGTCTAGAAAAGGACATAGGCTACTTTTTAATTTCGGGAAAACGCGGGTGACACCGCTCACAGCTAGTTTTGGATAATGCTGCCCGCGGGTATTCTTGAAGAAAACATGATGTCATATTGTAACCCTTAAAATATACAGGGTGTGTCAAAATTTTGTGACCACTAGGGTCCCAAAGGACCACCTTTTCTCATACAGTAAGAAAGTTTTGTTTTTAGGAAATATCGGTTGAATTTTGGAGAAAATATAAACTGAATTTTTGGTTTTTTGAAGAAATGTACAGTCAGGCTCAAAAAGTAATTTCTTAAAAATTTGTTGACATTTTATTATGACCTTTATTAACTGCTTTTCTGTTTCAGGGACGGGGCTACGACTACCAGCAGGGGACGAGGTCACGTGCACGGGTAAGTCAATAAACCCTACACTTATATTTTTAACCGACTTCAAAAAAAGGAGAAGGTTCTCTATTCGATTGTATTTTTTTATGTTTGTTACCTCAGAACTCCGTCATTCATGAACTGATTTAGAAAATTCTTCTAACGTTGGGTTCAGTATCCATATATAATAGGATCTATGTATGCGATCGGTGGGTGTATTAAAAAGAAAATAAAAAAAGACGTGTGGCACTCGGAGACTGCCGCGGTAAAGCTATTGCTTAGCATTCGGAGTGGGGGGTGTTAGGTTATTTTCGTTACGGAATTTCTGGATTCGGTCTCCACGCTCAAGGCCCGCGATAGAAGCTATGCAATAGCTTAAAAGTATAGCTACGAAGTGTTCCCATATAAATTTTATCGATATTTCACCTTGGACTTCGAAGATACATTGAAGTCGGTTTTATTGTTTGATTAAACGTATACTTGTTAAAAACAATTTTGTACGTTAAAACTGAGGGCGTTACGAGTTAGTTTTCTTTGGCGTTACCGAGATCTCGCGTTTTTCGTGCATACTCACAGAAAGCGACGTTAAACGTTTTGGAATCGACCCTTATAATAGTACACAGTACGTTTTAAAATAGAAAATTTATTTATTTTATTAGACGACCTTAGCGAATTACCTAATAAAGATCATTCTAAGAAATACATTAAAATATACATAAAGATTACTGTTTAAAATAATTAAAGAAGCCATTATATACATGTTAATCTTTGCAACTCGTTTTCAATACCCAATTTTGTTTCATTTTGGGTTTTTTTTTAATTAATTTTATTACAGAATTTTTGTGGTTTCTATAAATTAAATCACTGATCTATAAAAACTATATTTTTATGCTTTGTTTCGTTTGAGGTAGTTGGTAGTTAGATATATTGCTAGATAAATAGATATAAAGGTTAACGCTGAACTGGACACAAAATTTACAAGACATAACAAAAAATAAATACAAAAATATAACTTAAGAAAAGAAACTAAAACATTAATTATATTTATTTTTTCAATAAGAAAAGTGTTAATGGACACATTCTTAGTATTATTCCATGTATCAGCTTAAGTTCAATTTATATCACTTACTAGCTGATGCCCGCGACTTCGTCCGCGTAGTGGAGTATTCATCCTGCATCCGAACATTTTTCGTCCCATCATATTCACGTTCCAGTTCCCGTCCCTATCTCGCTCCTATCTCGTTACCGTACCTTACCGCTTCTGTTCCGTTACCTTCCCACTCCCATACTTTTATGTTCCCGCTCCTATAGCGTTACCGTAATGCTCTGGTCATGATTCCGTCCCACTTTTATATTATTATATCGTCCTGCTCTGCTACCGATCATATTCCGATCCTAACACTTTATCGTCCTCCCTAGCGAACCTCCTATCGTGTTATAATTCCCCTCCTATACGTTACCATCCCCTTTTTGTCCCTTTGTCATCCCACTCCAGTCCCGATATAATTACCAAACTTCATTTGTGAATCATGTGTTTATAGTTTCTTTGACCAAGTATCAAACGTACAAAATGCTAGCATAGTAGTTTGAAACATATTGCGGGGCTACAGACACCGGGTGGAAATGAAACGTCGGGGGGAAACTCCACGGACCCTTTACGATTCGTAATACCAGTAATACGCACAAACGGACGGACGGTGCAGCGCGCGTGGTCCCGGTCCGGGTTTGTGATCATTTACATGAGTTTGCGGTGTGGTGGCAGCGCCAGTCCGGCGTCATGTGCATACATGAAGCCTGAGTAAAAGAAATCTTTGAAACCTAAATCTCCTATTTACATACACAAAGCTGTTGCCCGCGACTTTGTACGCTTAGTAAAATAATTCATTTTGCTCCTGGCTATTTCCGGCTGCTCTCGCTTCTATGCCGATTTTGCCCTGCTTCTATCCCAATCCTATCCCGAATTCATCTCGTTTCTATTTCGCTCTCTTTTAGCTCTTATCTCGTTTTAAGTAGACAGAATACTTACATTATAAACATATATTTTCTTAACAAACTTTACCATCCGTTTAAAACTATCAGGGGATGGTATTCAAAACAATCGTAATAATACATGTGTCAATATATTTTTTGGCTAAGTATATGTAAGTATAGTATATATAGGCTAAAAGTCAATCGTCGTAGCTCCAGAAAAAATATTGTATGTCGCAGGGAAATGAGGATACCAGGGATTTCATGAAATCCCTAGGGATACGACGTCCAGTTTTGATAAAAAGGCTCTCGCCAGAACTCTCGCTTCGTCATCCTTTCGCTCCACTCGCGCATTCGACCATCACTCCACTCGGGATGTCGCCGGCTCGCTACGCTCGCCACCTCTCCCCCTCGCTTCATTCTGGCCTTGCGCACTCGTTTTGCTCAAGAACTCCTCGCAAACTTCTGGCTACGCGCTTTTTATATACACTCTAGGGGTAAAAGCTAGTCGGACCGCGGAGAAGTGGTTCTTCCCATACATGATTATACCATGATTTCGTGGTATCTCTAGGAATTTCGTGAAATCTCAGATATCCTCATTTCCCTGCGACACGTACGGTCAGATACAAAAGTTGCTGAATATTTGTAAATCTTCGATTGACTACACCTTTAGAATTCCTTATTTTTCTGAATGTTGCATTTAAAAGTCAATTAAAGTCCTGTACGAATAAGGAAATTGTAAAAGATGCGATGTTAGGATTCATTTCTTTTGCCTAGTCTATATACCGAGATTCACTTTCCCCTTTTAAACAAAGGTTTTCCACACAAATGTTTGCCATCCCGTTTAGACCTTTTAAGATGTTTAAAAAGTCGTGAAACATGTGCGTACAGTATCTTCGATTAGTATATGTACCAAATTTCACCGTCGCAGGTTTAGAAAAAATGTTATATTCCACCTTGTTTAACGTTTTTAGAGGTTAATTAATAATGTGAGTTTCGTTTTAATTTATTAATTTTGTTTGGTCTGTATACGAAATTTCATTGCTACACCTTCATAAACAAAAATTCTCCATACAAACTTTACCAACCTGTATAACCCTGTTATGGGGTGATTTCAAAACATGGTGGAATACGTGTTTAGAATTTTATTGGCTGAATATTTATAACAAATTTCAACATCGTAGCATTTAAAAATATTTGATACTTTCCACCCTATTTAACCTTGTTAGAGGGTGAATTTCAAAAAATGGTGAATTCCGTTTCAATTTATTTCTTTTGCTTACTCTGTGTACCAAATTTAATTGCCATAACTTCATGAACAAAGATTCTCCATATATATTTTTTTTACATCTGACTGAGTCAGCGTTTGACCCCGATCTCACCTGATGGGAAGCGACGATGTGGTCGAAGATGTAGCACGCTTGCCCAGTAAGTACTTGTTCACTCTTGAACACACCCAGATTGTATTTATGTGGAAACACAGACGACGGCAAGGCGTTCTACTCCTTCGACGTTCGCACCAAAAAGGATGATTCGAAACGTTTAGTACGGATAGGCGGAACGTCCACCATGTAGGGGTGACGTTGTGCCGATCGTCTGGTTGTCCGATGGTAAAAAGGTGATGGGGGGATCAGATTGTGCAGTTCTTGAGCACACAAAAAAGATATAAACTTAACCACCCCGTTTGAACCGGTTTAGGGATGATTCCAGCAAAATGGTGAAACAGGTGCTTAAAGCTTATCTGTCTGAGTATATGAACCGATTTTCATCGTCGTAGCTTCAAAAAATGTAACTTCATTCCACCCTTATTAAACCTGGTTAAGGGTAGATTTAAAAAAAATGTGAATCACGTTTTAATTATCTCCTTTTTCTTAGTTTGTGTACCAAGTTTCATCATGACCACAAACTTCATAAATAAAAAGATTTTCTATACAAACTTTACCACCCCGCTTGTTGGGGGATGATTTAAAAACATGTAAAATACATATGTATAATTTCATTGGCTAAGCACATATACCACATTTCATCGCTGTAGCTTAAAAATAATAATCTTAACTTTCCACCCTGTTAAGGGATGATTTTCAAAAATTATAAATCACGTTTTAATTATCTTCTTTTATCAAGTTTTATCATAGCCACGAAACTTCATAAACAAAGATTTTCGATACAAATTTTACCTCCCCGCTTAAGCTTGTTAGGGGATGATTTTCAAAAAATGGTGAAATGCACATCTATAATTTCATTAACTTACCACGTACACCACATTTCATCGTTGTAGCTTAAAAATAATAATCTTTACTTTCCACCCTGTTTAACCCTTTTAAGGGTGATTTCCAAAAATGGTAAATCACATTTTAATAATGTTTTGTTAGGTATGTACCAAGTTTCATCGCTATAAACAAAGTTTTTTTATGTAAACTTTACCACCTCGTTTAACCCAGTAAAGGGTTGATTTTTGAAAAATGCTAAAAACTTATTTTAAAACTTGATCAAAATTATATTATTTACCCTGTTTCTTTACTGTAGCTACAGTGTCGCATTAATAAAAAATCCTACTCCATACAAACTTTGCAGCCCTATTTAATTACCTTAGGGGTTGATTTTTGAAAAGTTACTGAAATTATATTTTTATATTCTTATGTTAAGTCAATTTGCTAAGTTTCATAACTTTACTAAATAAACCTACACCATGGAAATTTTGCAACCCCAATAAATGAACTTAGGGGTTGAATTTCGCAAAATGCCGAAAACAAGTTCTTAGTATTTACATGCTTAATGCTCACACAAAATTTGATAACTACTGGTCAAGAAACAATCACTGTAGCATATATTATAGTTTCCGCATTCCAATCTAAAAAACCACACTAAACACCCCTTAAAGGTTGATTATCAAAAAACTGTGATACACGTGTTCTTTTATTTCTTTTGCATAATATACTACCAAAGTTTCGTGACCGTGCGACAAAAGAAAATTTTTTCCCCATACATCTTATATGACCCCATTTGACCCACTTAAAGGTCAAATTTCGAAAAATCCGTTCTTAAATGACGCCTCCACTACTTGTAGAATACATAGTCCAAATTTCAGGTTTCTATGTTAAGCGGTTTCGGCTGTGCGATGATTGTAGAAAAAAACCCTGCTCTTTTATTATATAGATTAGCCTAATTAAATGGCCAGATTGTGGTAACATTGCGGGAAATAGGGATCAGCATTATGTGTAATGCTTTCTACAATAAGGAAAAGACACATTAAAGGCACATTAAACATATAATTATTATGCATTTTACCAACCTGTTGAAGAGATAACAGTTTATTATTTTATGTTTTTATTTTATTATAGAGTCTAATATAAATTATTTTTTATTTACTAAATATATATTTACTACTGTCACAAAAAAAAACTATTATTAAGAGTCAAAGTATATGTTTAATACACATGTTTATATGTAAACTCAAAAATTTACTAATATTGACTTACTGGATATATCCACAAAAAGATATTATGTTTATATTATGTTTATGAGCGAGTGTGGCTTAGTAGAGCGAGTGTGGCTTAGTGGGAGCTCGTGCGACTTTCGATCCGACGCACCCGAGTTCGAATTCCGCTGACCCCGCACCACTGACTTCCTTAAGTTATGTGCGGATTTAACACTCGCTCCAAAAACGGTTAAGGAAAACATCGTGAGGAAACCGGCATGTTCAACAATTTTTCACAAAAAGTCAAGGACATGTGACAATCCACCAACCCGCACTGGGCCAGCGTGGTGGATTATGGCCCAATCTCTATCTATGAGAGAAGGCCCGTGTCCCAGCAGTGGGAACGTGATGGGCTGATGGTGATGATGTTTATATATTACTTATACACATATATTTACCAACACGAACTGTGTTCAGTATATAACAATGTTCTTTAAACTTAAAATAAGTGTCGTAAATAATAAAAACCTGTTATTTAAAAGCTCCCATAGAAAAGTAGAAGTCTGCATAGCGCAAGTAGATACCTGGGTGTAATCTCTTTACCTGTCCCATTAGATTTTCACTTTTCCTAGTTCCCAGAGCAGTATATCAACTATAATCTCAGTTCGCGATAAATCAGGTGGTAACCTAATATATTCCTCGAGGAGTGAGCACTTTACTTAGGAATCTCTCGCCGGGGCTAGGTTTTATAGTTATATGAAATGTGTCGTGAGATATTGCCAAAAACAGCACGTTGTCTTTGGAAGTGCACTGAACTTGAGTGTACCACGTTTTTATTACCGACTTGAAATCGGTAAAGGAGGAGGTACTATGTTCCACTGTATTTTTTTTTTTAATATTTGGTAATATATAGACAAACAAGCAAACGGCCCGCCTGGATGGTAAGCGGTTACCGTCGCCTATGGACACCTGCAACACTAGGAGCATTACTGGTGCGTTGCCTACCTATGAAGACCATTTTTATGTATGTTCACTGCGATTTCTCCGCCAACTGTAGACCGATTTCAAAAATTCTTTTTGCGTTCAGTTCAGTATAACTACGAGGTGGTTTCATATAAATTTCATCGATATTTGACCTTGGACCTCGAAGACGGAGTTGAAGTCGGTATTTATTATAGGTAAAATGTATACTTGTTAAATTGCTTTTTTGTTTGTCTGTCTGTCTGTCGTTCTGGGTGGAATCTTGCGACTCAAATTTCGAGCATTTCCCGATTAGCTATCCGGCTGAAACTTTCAGGGTAGCTCACAACTCAATGACAATGCATTCTGAATCCGTAAAAAAGTGGTTTTTAGATTAATGTTTTAATTTATTACGGATTCTTTTATTTATCACTATAAATCTATGTGGCCACTATCTCGCCTGATTTTAAGCATAAATATGGTTGAAGTTGAAGCATTTATAATAGATGGTGGCAGGTGAGTGTCTGCTCAAGCCTGAACGTCATCCCGGAACACGATTTAGCCGCTTGATAACGTAACTTTGTGACGGTATCCAAAAAGAAATTAAGAGTATTATCAAAAATACTGTTCGCAGAGTTTACAAGCTTTTTGGTATGCAGGTTCTTAAGGTCCTGGAAAAGAACATAGACAATTTTTAAATCGGATATCCGCGGGTGAAACCGCAGGGAGCAGTTAGTTTCTTATATTGAAAAAATATTCTGTAAAACCACATCTAAACCCTTACGAATCGACATAACTTAGTTCTAAAGCGAATTTTTACTTACCAAGATCTATTTTCACACAAAAACAGACAGGAAACATTCATTTTCAGAATATTCCCAGCTAGGCTGAAAACAAAAGTATCCCTACGGGAAAATGGTGCTTTGAGATCTCCGGCCTTCTTAATTACGCCCCTACGTGATCGGGGGCAAAGCCCTGGCGTAATTATGCTCCTTCTCCTTCTTGTGAGAAAGGGACTCAATCATGAATGGCATGATCTCAGGTTTATTAACAAACTAGCTGCGGCCTGCGGTTTCACCCGCGGTTAACGGGATAAAATGTGGCCAGTGTCCTTTTGCAGGACCTTAATTACCGACATACCAAATTTCATTAAAATCCGTTTAGTCGTTTTTGCATAACTGATTAACAAACATCCAACCTTTCCATCCATCCAACCATCCTCACAAACATTCACATATATATTATAGTAGTAGGAAGTAGTAAAGAAGTAAGATAGTAGAATAATTATGCTGTGAATAACTTGGTTGGTATTGGTGCTTTATCCATTACACAATTATGTCTGTATTAAGTAAGGGTCTCCATGTTATTTTGGTAGTGTAGTTTTTTTTTTTTTTTTATGGACTTTTAAACAATATGTTTATGACAGTCCCATCGTGGCCTTATAATTAGATAAACAAACAATTAACTTACATACTATAAAAAATACAATAATAAAATGATTAGATATGATTTACGGATTAATACACGGAGTCAATAATCCGTTAATTATTCTAGCTTCATTTGAGGCTGGGTTGGATAACGTATCACACCCACATTGGCCTCATTCACACCAATATCGTTGAAAACAGGTTGTGTAGTTATAGAGTTATTAAGGTTGAAACAGTTGCATGATCAGAGCGTCTCGCATATTATCGTAATTTTTCCGTTCGTTTTTAAATAATAGTATTTCTAAAATACAGTTGAGTGCGATCGCTCGCGGCTTGATCTCATTAGTCCCAGAAAACCCGGCCAAGTGCGAGTCGGACTCGCGCGCGAAGTGTTCCGTACTATTGTCTATAAAAACGTAAAAAATGTTATATGGGAGCCCCCTTAAATATTTATTTTATTCTGTTTTTTAGTATTTGTTGTTAAAGCGGCAACAGAAATATATCATTTGTGTAAATTTCAACTGTCTAACTAACACGGTTCATGAGATACAGCCTGGTAACAGACGGACCGACAGACAAACAGACAGACTGACAGTCTTGGTAATTAGGGTCCCGTTTTACCTTTTGGGTGCGGAACCCTAAAAAGGACTTTCATACAAAATATCCAAAACCAGAGTAATTTCGTCGTTTCCCGTGAGTCTTAGCCGTTCATTTATTTACAAATATACAGTAATATTGTTATTCGTACCCTGTATGTGGAGGAGTGATTAGATTACGGTGGTTTCACACAGGCGACACCTGCGCCACATTTGTATGCAGTCGGGTGTGGACACAGCACTACCTGTTTGCAGGGTTGAACGGCTATGTACGGTAGATTTCAGCACAAAGGGTTCAGAGGACTTTGACAAAGGAGAGACAAGCAGGAGCATATAGGTAAGTGTTGTAATAGGTAGGAGCTTGTAAGCAGAATAATAACAATTATAATAATATATGCAGTAACGTTTACTATGAATATTATTAATTTACATTGAAACAAAAACGACTGTGGCCTAGCGGTAAAATTTGAATGACTTTCGATTCAACGTACTTCAGTTCGAATTTTCGCTTTGATACCAAAACTTTGCAAAAGGCTTGCATGAGGATGATCATTAATTAAATATATATACAATTATATATATATATATATATATATATATATATATATATATATATATATATATATATAATATAATATAAATTCTACATGTTGAGTGAGTAAATATGGGTTAGTGTGTGTAATTGTTCATGGTTACACACAATTACACACATAGTGTATATATAATTATCCGTAGAACCGATAACCGTTGGGGTAGACGCGTTTTAGTGTGGAGACCACGAATTGGCAAACGTAGTGTAGGATGCCCTCAGGCTAGGTGGAGCAAAGATCTTCGCAGGGTGGCTGGCATCAGCTGGATGAGAGTAGCCGGGGATCGTGCTCAGTGGCGTGCAATTGGAGAGGCCTATGTCCAGCACTGTGATATATATATATATATATATATATATATATATATGTGTGTGTACTAACCAATATCATTCACTCACTCAAAACGTAGAAAAATGAAATATTTGTAAAATGACATGATAGCTTTAGTTAAACGCTTTTTGTCTTTCGTAATACAACAATTGGTTTATCTTCGATAATCGAACAATCGTTCGAATAATAAATCGAATAATTGTTTTATATTCAAACTGGTTTTCGACTAAACAACATTTATTATACCAAAAATTGACTACTGTATACAAGTGGATTTACTCTAACGCTATGGAAGCTCTCTGGTATGTAAGTCTGCATTATGTATGCTGGGAGTGACCACTGCGCCTTTGAAGTGTCCATGCTCTGGCCGGTGGGCAACAGAGGTGGGCTTACAATATTTGAATACAATTTGGACCCTGCGCGACGAAGTTAATCAGCGCTACTTTACGTATCATTTTACTTATTTATAACTCCTGGTTATGTATGGTGCAATGTTGCAACATGAAAAATATTTATAATGTCTTATAAAAATATTAACAAGACAAGTAGAATGCTTCTCCTGAACTAACGAATTCTTTCAAATATTTTATATCCCGCGGCTTTCTGCATTCTACCAATATTCTGCGGCATTTTATAATTTTCAAATAGGTCTAAAGTTTTAGAAAATTAAATATTTCCGAAAGTCTAGTTTAGGAAATATTAAATTTTTTAAGAAGGGTTTTAACGATCAAAATATTAACTTAGTTTTTTTAAATGACTTCAAAAAAATACAATTGAATTGATAACATCCTCCTTTTTTTAAATAGTTAAAAGAGGAGGAGGTTCTCTATTAGTTTACATATTTTTAACCGACTTCAAAAAAGGAGGAGGTTCTCTATTTGATTGTATTTTTTTATTTTTTTATTTGTTACCTCAGAACTCCGTCATTTATGAACCGATTTGGATTTTTTTTGGGTTGGGTTCAGTATAGCTACGATGTGGTCCCATATAAATTTCATCGATATTTGACCTTAGACTTCGAAGATACATTGAAGGCGGTTTTTGTTTTTTTCTAAAAATTAATTATTTATGTTTGTAAATTGAGAACTCCGTCATTTGTAAACGGATTCGGAAATTCTTTTCGCTTTAGGTTCAATATAAGTTTCATCGATATTTGAGCTTGGACTACGAAGATGCATAACAATTGAAGTCAGTTTCTTCACTATCACTATCACTGCATAGTATAAAACAAAGTCGCTTTCTCTGCCCCTATATCCCTATGTATGCTTAAATCTTTAAAACTACGCAACGGATTTTGATGCGGTTTTTTAATAGATAGAGTGATTGAAGAGGAAGGTTTATATGTATAATAACTGTGCGAAGCCGGAGCGGGTCGCTACTTTTGTTATAAAATGTATACTTGTGTATTTATGTACAACTAGCTGCGCCCTGCGGTTTCACCCGCGGTTTCCCGGGATAAAAAGTAGCCTATGTGTTAATCCAGAGTATAAGCTATCTCCATACCAAATTTCATCAAAATCCATTCAGTAGTTTTTGCGTGAAAGAGTAACAAAGGTACATCCATACATACAAACTTTCGCGTTTATAATATTAGTAGGATTTCGTATCTCTCACATAAAGCCCCACACACACTACTGCCGGCTAATGTCGTCAATTACGCGATCTATCGGAGCGCGTGCGAATGTCCAAGCTTCATTACACCGCGCGCATCACCGGGCGTAATCTACTAGACGCCGTATACCTGGATCTTCAACGATTGTGCGTATAGTTTGACTTGAAAATAGTCTAATAATGCGGTTAAAAATAACTACAATAGCTACAATCATCTTTATCCTGTTAATGCCATATATGTAATATGTATTTATTTTAATGTTTATGTATGTTTATTATTTTTTAATAGTATTGTATGTATTCAGATTATTTACTATTTTATTAGTGTTTCTTATATGTAATTGCTTTATGTAAGTGTATTAAGATATTGAAATGGTTCATTTATTTTTGCGTTATTCCTCTCTCTGCACGTTTGTCTGGAAGAAATCGCTTTTAGCGATAAGACCGCCAATTGTTACATTACTAATAAGCGTTTATTGTTAGTTTTAGTTTTATCTGGGTGTGTTTCAATAACGTTATTCCATTTTTTTTTTCATTATCCATTAAAAAACCCTAACTCGCGAACGCAAACACCTGACTGTCTACCCATTTCGTTCCCTGTAACATGCCACCTCTTAGATGGGCCCATAATCAACACGCGGGCTCTTAGCAGATATCACATGTCCTTTGAATCCATGATTTCAAGTGATCCCTGGACATGCATGTAAAGAAAGAAACAAATAAATTAGGTTTATTATTAAACCATTTTACACTAAAAACAGAGTTTTGAAAAGTTTCGTGAGTGTTATTATTCATAATTGATATAAAACGGCTAAGACTCACTGTAAACGTCGAAAATTACTCCGACCAGGTTTCGGACATTTTAGAAGTCCTTCTTCTGGGAGTTATGATATCAAGCCGTGGCGTAGGTCGCGAGCGCTTGCACGTAACTGGCACGTTTTCAGAGGTAATAGGTAAAGTTAAATAAAATAAGATGGTCATAAAAGAACACAACTCAGCATAAAGCGCCATGACAGCGCGCTGATTTTCAGTTGTGCCCTTTTTCGTGACGAGTAGTTGCAAATTAACTTATAAGTAGGTATTTACATATAAATAATTAATAACATAAAAAAATACATACGCAGGTTACAGATACAGTTACATATACTATTTATTTATTAGGATTTATTGTTAAGCTTAGTCAGTCAGAGTGTTACGTATGTCAATGAAAGAGAGAAAACAAAAAACTACATAAGGTTATCTCAGATGAGTGTCCACACTCAGGGCAACTTTTGTTCGGCTAAAAAGAGAATAAAATTTAAATAAAATTTAAATTTAAATTAAATTTGTGTCTACATGTTGGCATGTCAGTTTCTTTACTGTTCAAAGCGACTGCATAACTTTGGAACTGTTACTGGCTGTGCTGGGACCCGAAGAGTGTTTATTCCTTGCTTCTTAGATGGCAGTAGTCTTAGGACTATGGACCTCAAAGTTTCAGACTCCCTTGAGGCCGGAATTCATTGTTAGTCCACAAATACGTCAATTACGCGAGCTAGCGGAGCGCGTGAGAAGCGTCCGAGGTTCATTAAGCAGCGCGCGTCGCCGAGCGTAATGTCCATCAAAATGAGCAATTAAGGGTTAAGTTAACCAACAGTTAACAAGCTAGTTAGTTTGCGGATATCTCTTTCTGCATCGATGGCATTTATTCTACTATCGCAGCGATAGGATGGAAAGCGACTGAAAAACGTGACCATACGAACAAAATAGTAATTTTATCTGATCTTCATCATCAGCCTATATCAGTCCACTGGAAGACCTCTTCCTATATATATATATATATATATATATATATATATATATATATATATATATATATATATATATATATATATATATATATATATATATATTTATATTTTATGTAACTGAGTGACGAGACGAGCTGGTCGTTTGCCTGATGGTAAGCAATACGCCAGCCCATAACAATAACAGCACCATCCAGAACTTTTTTTTGCAAAATCCTGCGCGGCGCTGCACTGCGCTCGTCGCCCTGAGACAATTAGCTCAGGTCGTCACCCTGAGACAATTTTGGCAGCCTCTGTGGTGTAGTGGTTGGGCAGGTTGGCTCAGATCTCATACACCACTGAGGTTGCGGGTTCGAATTTCGCTGGCTACCATGCCCTTCAAACCGGAACACAGTAATGCTTGCGCACTACTGCTTGGCGGCTGAATAACTGGCAAAGCGGTGGTACCTACCCAGATGGCCTCACGCATACGAGAAACCTACCACCAGTATATATAATAGTAAGCGTGGTAGTATATATAATAAACCTCTTTCAAAGCACGCTACTGAGCATGATCTTCGGCTTTCCTTCTCCTGTCTCTACCAGCCACCCTGCGTATACGGTTTTTATAATATAGCTATGTACATTAGTTACCTTAGTTTCTGACTATTTTTAACTATTGCGTATAAGTTGAGGCAAAAAGGTAAAGGTAAAGGAAAAGGTTTTATTTTACTTATCACTGAAACGCAAAACTAAATATAGCAACGTTACGCCTGATTCCATAACATTTTTAAGCTATTGCATAGCTTCTATCGCGGGCCTTGAGCGTGGAGACCGAATCCAGAAATTCCGTAACGAAAATAACCTAACACCCCCCACTCCGAATGCTATGCAATAGCTTTACCGCGGCAGTCTCCGAGTGCCACACGTCTTTTTTTTTACTTATATTGTCCTAAAGATATTTCTTAAATTCTCCTAAACAGCATCTACATATTTATACTAGCATTTTTAGACCTACAATTAGACAAAATGCACATAAAGTTTAATAAATAAAACATTCAAATCGATGCTTCATCTTATCCATTGATATCTTTTTTATTCATTGATAGTCTTTGCGTTCTTCGAACATGTCGTTAATTTTAATATCAAACTTGTTCGGTTGATCAATGTGAACATTGACAACACATGACGTAGAGTCGTCCCCGTAAGGCAATATAAGAATTAATAAGGATAGGAGAAAGTTGGTTATTCGAGCAGTTGGCTCGGTGGTCTAGTGGTTAAGGCGTCGGGACGGTATTCCGAAGACGCAGTTTCGAATCCTGCCCGAGCAATATAATTTTTCTTCTTCCTAATTATTTAAAATTGTAAACTGTTCGGTAAATAAAATCGTTATTTACCATGTCACCTTCCTGAGAATTACAAATTCAGTTGTTGTTCCATCACCAGCTTTGAAGTCGTTTCTATTCAGCTCCAACTGTCATTTCCAATACGAAGACTGGAAATATTTTAAATCAGACAAAGGATCGGTTTACTATTACCATTGTGAGTGGGAATGAACTGCGACCCTATCTCAGCCGGATTGGATCGGCTGCGATCTCCTTACTGATTGAAATATCTCAGGGATTGGAATGCAAATATTGTTAATGCATTAAAAACGAAACGGAATCTGTTTGCAAATTGTAATTAAATATATTATTATTTTCTGAAGCTAAGTTGTGAAGCTTTCATTTTTAGGGTTCCGTACCCAAACGGGACCCTATTACTAAGACTCTGCTGTCCGTCCGTCCGTTTGTCACCAGGCTGTATCTCATGAACCGTGATAGACAGTTGCAATTTTTACAGATGATGTATTTCTGTTGCCGCTATAACAACAAATACTAAAAACAGAATAAAATAAATATTTAAGGGAGCTCCCATACAACAGACATGATTTTTTTGTCGTTTTATATAGATAATGGTACGGAATTCTTCCTGCGCGAGTCCGACTCGCACTTGGCTGGTTTTTCTCATTATTTATGTTGCCGTAGCTGCGCCACGTGATTTCACTTTTATGTGCACTGCGATTTACTAGGCATATGAGACTTAATATCTGATGTCACGGGATGATGAGCGCAATGCAGAGCTACACAGAGCGTTTTGATATTAAAACTCATGGGTAGCACTGCATTATATGGGCAGACGTGGCGATTACCACCACGTGAACGACTTGCTCGTCTCAACAATAACTTCCATTTTTTTTTATTATAATGCGATTTTTTTTCTGTAATGTGTAATCACTAGGGGCAGCCTTACGTGCGTGGTCAAAATACTTAGACGGTGGAGCCGTCACGAAATGGTGAATCTACGTTCATTCAATGTGTGGACGCACTTACATTATATTATCTTTACTTGACACTGATTGCTCTCAAGCGTATACATCGCTTCCTATCTAGCTATTTGAACGGCGCTGTTTAGTAAAGAGGCTAGGCTGTTGATTGAATGGCGAATAAAGCTAGTTGGCTGCGACATATCCATCATTTAGATGGTCTACCTTGTAATGGTATATATTTTTTATTAATGTAAATATTTAAGAATACATTTTATATATATATAAAAGGTATATATATAAAAGGTATATATATTTTACACTTAATATATCTATATTTGGCCACTATCTCGCCTGATGTGAAGCGATGATGTGGCCTAAGATGGAGCACATAGATCTAGAGAGAGACGGCAGTTGAGCGGCTGCTCAGACCCGTCTCCCCGATGGTTCACTGAACATCATCCATCATCCCGAAACACAACTAGGTCGCTTGACGGCATGGCTTTGTTCAGTGGGTGGTATTTCAACCACGACGGCCAGAGCCTAACACTCCAAAGCGCGTAAGCGGGTTTCATCACGATGTTTTTCCTTCACCGTTTTAGAGCGAGCGTGCAAAATCTGCACTTAACTGTAAGTCATTGGTGCAGGGCCGAGTCAGGATACGAACCCAGGTGCGTCGGATCTAGGCTTATTTTAGGTATATATTAAGTTTACTTGGTAATAATAGTAATTTTTATTTACAAACTATTCTGTTTGTAGTAACTTTTTTAGACAATAATTAAGAATATTTTAAAATTTCCCATCACACAATTTACTGCACCGCTACCATTTTTTTGCACGTGCTGGACTGGTAGAAAATGCTATTTAGCATTAAGTCCTCCATGTACAAACTGTTTTGTGCTAAAGTATAAATAAATAATGTCTAACCTTTTCTTGGCCAATATATATAGTGAAGTAAAGCTTAATATTTGCTTTTAATTTAAATTTACAATGTGACGATATCAAAGAATTCGCAATGAAAGATCTTCTCAAAACCGTCTATTTAGCGACTTTTCTCAGACGTCAGACCTCATACCGGTTCAATTAGTGTCACTCGCTTTGTCGCCAACGATCTGCTCCTTCCAGTTTACTGAAAAGATTTCGAAAACACGATTTTGAAAGTGATGATAGAACATTTTGTTTTTGTGGAAACTGATGCTGTCCTGGGCCCTAATTCACTATGACAACTTGGCGATTCCTTGCTTTGAAATCACGTCGATTCCTTCATTAATAAACAACATTTCTATTACGCATTCTTAGATTCATATATATGACGCGTCATAGAGAATACAAATTTCGTAGATGTCGTTTATTAATGAAGGAATCGACGTGGCCTCGAAGCAAGGAATCGCCAAGTTGTCATAGTGAATTAAGGCCCTGTACCGACTACTCTAGAGATTAATTCTCCTATTCATAAGATGGCTTTTCCTTTTCTTACATTTTATTTTTGTAAATGAAGTAAAATAAAATATTTATGTTTAGGCATTCTTTAACAAATGTCGACCGTTTATGAATTAGAAGATAGCAAAATTATTTCTCACTCGATTTATTAAATTCTACTGATTAGATATTGGGATTAGTTTTTGAATTTCGTAGCTATTCTATAAATTCTATTAAATTGTTAAAATTCTATTTCATTGTTTTAATATTTTTTTGTTTCTTTTAATTGTATTACATTTTTGTGTTTTAATTGAATTACTTGCTTAATTTAAATTTTTTACCCTTAATAAATTGAGGATTTCATTTATTACAGTATATTTGATTTAATTGTTTCAAGCAACTCGTAGCTTATTTATCAGCCATTCATTGCGTGACTTAAACTGTTCATGGTTTTCCCAGTTTCTATGTGTTTTCAGTTCTAACCAGGAAACGGCAATCAATTTATAATAATAAAGATATTATTATCGTTTAATCTCTGAAATCTGTATTATGCTCAAGGAAAAATTCCGATTAATATAACATGATACACAACCCAATTAGAAACGCGGATCTATTTCAACCTCTTAATTAATTTATCCCGTTACTAAGAAAACATATGGGTTACGCGGTAGGAGCTTCCCTGTGTTTTCTGATAAGGGTCCTTAGGAACTTTACAGAGCGGATCGGAGCGATTCCATTAGTTTAATTTTTAATTGATTGAGAAGTGATTGTATAAAATGTTGTATTCTAGTAAATAAATGATTGATTATAAATATTAAATAAAACGGCTTGGACTCACGTAGTTTGTCGAATTAGTCGACATAGGTTTCGAGCATAACGACTAATTCGACAAACTGCGTGAGTTCTAGCCGTTTTATCAAATATTTATAATGAATCAAATTCACAAAAACTTTCATAATAAATGACTGAATTTGCGTTCGATTATATAAAAAATTATACAAGCGCTTAAAATCGCGGGGCGCAGCTAGGCATATAATTAGCGTATTATATACAAGGGTGTCTCGGGGGTGACATTCGTCCCAGTCAGGTTAAAGACTTAGTCGTTCAACGACTATCGAACGTAGTTTTTCTAGACATCTCGTCTCCAACCTCTCCAATTAGGGTCCTTTGTCGCGGCAGCCCGACGACCTCCTTACTGACGTTAAAGGCCTCACAACCTTAAGGGAATTACCGCGACATAATGAACACTAAAAATATAAAGTCTTTTATGTATTAAAGAGTCTTTATATCTAGCCCATATCAAATTACTGTCGTCTTCTAGACGTTTTTATATGACTCTCGCATTAGTCCTTTGTCACAGCGAACTGTTAAGTTCCTGACGTTAGAGATTCCTACGAACTCGAGGATATTACCAAGCTATTTTTAAAAAGAAAGAAAAAATAAATAATTTATTCGACAACCACAAAGAAAATAAATTAAAAAGACACACGTAAGATAAAATAACAACTCACAACACGTAAGACAAAAATATAACAACACAAGACAATACGATTTAAATGACAGAGGAAGTTTGTGGTGCCAAAAGAGGCCATCATCATCATCATCATAATGATGATCATCATGGTGCCAAAAGGGGCTATAGCTCAGCAAAAATGTCCAATTCCGATGACATCAGACGCTGGTTTTCAGCACAACCCCTTAAAGAGAACGGATATTCTTGATTTTTAAATTTCATGTCCAAAGTTTTATTAACTTTAACATGAGATATCGTTTGCCTTGCCTAGCCCAAAAAGCTTACGTTTGTAACACGTAACGTAGATTTGACGTTCATAAGTACGTATGTGATGCCAAAACTGAATAAAGAGATTTTGATTGATTGATTGATTGATTGATTGATTGCTTATATGAAAACTCCAAAGATATTTCGGAGTCAAGTATATTTCTCAAATGTTTGTCAATAGAAAGGGGTTTTTTTTTTATTTAAGCTAAGGCTAGCATTGGACCGCAGTCTCACCTGATGAAAAGTGACGACGCAGTATTTTTTTTTTGTTTGCGTGGTACTTACATTTGAGCGGTATCGTGCTTCAGCGGTCCCGGTGGTTGTCTTAGGAACAAAATCGTTAGGACATGTCGGAGGCCTTCGGGCGGTCTAAAAACTCCGACAGGGTACAGTAGTCTTGGGTACAGTTCATAGAGTTTCTTTTTTTTTGGGTTAGCCACACCCACGCGAAAGAAGAAGAAGACTAGAAAACGTTCAAGTCGTATAGAAAGGCAAAATTAAAAGCCCATAGAGGAGTTGGATAGTAGTCCACTTTATCTGTTTTTGAGATTACCTGGAGTAAAATCACACTCAAGGGAACAGTTTAGCTAACTAACACACAACCCTTATTTACTACATAATTATATTTTTAGTGGAGTTACTTTAGTCTGAGAGTAGTAAAATGTTATGTATATGACCCTAGTAAAAAGTTAAGATTGGCAAAATTGACCAGATTCAAGTAGAACAGTGAAATTGAGTACATTTTTGCGCTGCTTGGCGTCGAAAAATTGGTCCACGGGGTCGGGGCACCAGAAAAATATTTAAAAAAAATGCCGTCGTCTTGTCAAAGATTAGCGTTAGCCATGCAGCGCGGGAATGCAGCCAGCTTTCTTGGCACCTTGCGTCATTGACAATTGTAAAAACATTTTTAGCTGTATACATAACAACCATGTATATCTTTATAATAGAGCTTTTTTGTTAAAATTGTAAATAGTTCTGGTTGAATTATTATATAGGATGAGTATCGGATTAATATAGGACAAGTAGCTAAAAATTGTTACTTCGCGTCAAGTACTTAGGATTTCTGCATACTCTGTCATCGCTCGAAATTACTGCGCTTTAAAGATTGCTGTGTAGAAACTCGCAGTACTCTGCAATTCTCTGAGTGACACTGCATTAGGCAGAATTGGCTTACGAAGCTAGTCTCGAAACTTCATTATAAAAAAAACCATATATATACAATTTTGTGTATAAGTTTTTTTTTAAACTGACGAGACGAGCAAGTCGCTCGCCCGATGGACAGCACCACGCCTGCCCATAACAATTGCAGTGCCAACCAGAACTTTTAATACCACAAAAAACACTGCTAAGCATTGCGCTCATCATCCCGAGACATCAGATATAAAATCTCATATGCCCAATAATTTCGCTGGCTACAATGCCCTTCAAACCGGAACACAGTAAAGCTCGCTCACTGCTTGGCGGCAGAATAACTGACAAAGCTGTGGTACCTATCCGGACAGCCTCCCGTAAACAAGAGACCTACCACAAGAAAAATAATCTATTGATAATGCCATTACAACCGCATAATCAGGCTTCATAACATAATAGACAGGCATGAATACCTAAGAATGTATGCGCATGCCCATTTCCCGCAATATCAGCAATATTCCGCAAACAAACATGCTATTAATGATATGAATGAGCGATGGCGCATCGATTGACCCGCCTGCGTCAACGCGGGCTTCGGATGATGGATCGTCTTGTGTAGTGGCAGCATAACTGTGGAAACATTGATAGTGTAAGGGTTTAAAATGCTACATAAAGAAATAATATAACTTGATAACATGCAATAATGAATGCAATGGACTCTCGTTCCAGCGTTCGGCGATGCCTCGTGCAGACGGCGAAACACGTGTCGTACAGAGAGGGTTGTTGTTGGGGCTTTCTTTCTTTAACATTATTTATTATTTACTAAATTAATACATTATTTACCTTTTCTTATAAACAATATTAAACTCATTACCATTGTTATTATTAACTATACATATATTTATTTTAATTTAAATTCATTTTACATTTACTATCAACCCTATATATATATATATATATAATATTATTCTAACAACAACCTACATAATATTAAGTGGGATTACACTATATATTTTCATTACGTTTCAGTTTTGACATACAATAATGGTTTATTAATTCATCTCTCATGACATCGTCACAAAGAACAATAATAGAACTCCTCTCATTAATTTAATTTACATTCTATATCGTTACTAACTTTAGTTTGCTCTAGTTTCTCGATTTTTAAAAGAAAAACCGCTGTTCGCCCTTACCGCAATCTGGCCAGCACCGCCATCTTTTCGGTTCTGTCACAGGAAAAAATATGGCGGGCGGCTCGGCCGAATCATCCCGATGTGTCAACGTCAATGTCAAATATGACGTTCAAATTATACAATGACATAAGACGTCAGACTAAAGAATTATATTGTTAAACAATACAGTTTCCTAACAATAGGAAGTCTGAAAATTGGCGTGCAATATGACAGATTTTGCGGTTACTTTTACAAGGCATTAGTTTAATAAGATACTCTAACAACTGTAGCAAGCATTACTGTGTTCTAGTTTGAAGTTCTGGGTTGCATTGCAATTGTTATGGGCAGGTGTGGCGCTAACCATCAGGCAAATGATTTGCTCATCTCATCACAGTTCCATAAAAAGTAACTTTTGTCCAGCAGTGGGGCAGCATAGGTTAATTAAAAAAATACTCAATATACAGCATTATCATATTTTGACTTTCTTAGAGCAGTAGGGGCAGTTTATGTAGAGACCCCTACAGAAATTGCATTGGGAGACCCACTGCGAACCAAGCGTCTTACGATTATCTTTGTCAACAACCTTTTTTTAACGACTTCAAATAAGGAGGAGGTTCTCAATTCGACTATTTGTTTTTTTGTATGTTTGTTACGCGGCTATTCCGCCAATTATGAATTGATTTTGATGATTCTTTTGTTTCGTCGGTCATGCTTCAGAGGTAGTCCCATATAAGGACGAGGAGGTTTTTTTTTTTTTTACGTTTTATAGATCTATGTTTAGTCACTATCTCGCCTGATGTGAAGCGATGATGTGGCCTAAGATGGAGCACATAGATCTAGAGAGAGACGGCAGTTGAGCGGCTGCTCAGACCCGTCTCCCCGATGGTTTACCGAACATTATCCCGAAACACGACTAGGTCGCTTCACGGCATGGCTTTGTTCGGTAGGTGGTATTACAACCACGGCCAGAGCCTACCACTCCAAAGCGCGTAAGCAGGTTTCATCACGATGTTTTCCTTCACCGTTTTAGAGCGAGCGTGCACAATCTGCACTTAACTATAAGTCATTGGTGCAGGGCCGAGTCGGGATTCGAACTCAGGTGCGTCTGATCGAAAGGCGCATGAGTTCCCGCTGAGCCACACTCGCTCCAAAATTTTCATCAAGAAGAGAGAGGAAGAAGAAGCTCACTCGTCAGAACCAGAACAAGTGCGGCACCGCACCGACCGCACCGAGCCACCTGCTGAGCCCGGCGACTACTCCCACGACGCTACTCTACGTGTCCCGCCTACACTTCTCCATCAAGGCTGAAGATGTTACTGAGTACGTTGAGAAGAAGACCAATGCTCTTCTGAGGGTCGTGCGGTTGGAGTCGCGCCACAATGTGAATTTTAATTATTTTGTGGTGCGAGTACCCACTGAACATCTGTCGACCTACATGTGTGAAGAATTCTGGCCAAAGGGTGTCGTGTTTCGACGATTCAAAGGACGGATGCAAGCGTCACCGCTGACACCGCAAGCTGACACCGCGCAGTTGCGTCACACGTCGTCGACAAAACGTGTCACATAAACATAAATACTTTAATATAAATTATATGTATGTTAGTTCTAAGGTATATATTTATATGGGCCGTAGAATAAGTAAATAACATCTGTAACTTATTTTAATGTTGCCTGGAATAAATATTAGATAAATAAAAAAAATATAAATTTACCGAAATCGATTCAGCGCTTTTTGAAAAATATCAAAACAAACAAAGAAAATATTTATTTTTTTTAATAATTAATTATTATCGCTATTTCGTTCTCTTCTTGTAACAGACTTCTTTTTCTCAAATATAATGCTTTTACATAATAATATCTTTTTGCCAACGCTATCATTAAAGATCTACTACTGAATTTCCATTACATTCGTCTTGCCAAATATCGTTGTTTATTCATATTATTAGTTAATTTATCCTCACTCTGCTGACCGCTGGGTCATCGCAACCCTGAATCATGTAAGACATAATTCGCTTAGCAATTGGACTAAGTATGAGGAATCAAGCATAGGATTGATAAATTCAATTATGTGCTATACAACCAACATCAGCTAAGCGAGTGAGTGTGGCTCAGAGGGAGCACGTGTGACTTTCGATACTACGCACCCGAGATACAATCCCGCTGGCCCCTAACTTTCTTAATTTATGCGCAAGTTTAACACTAGCTCTAAAATAGGTGAAGGAAAACATCGTGAGGAAAACCGACAAGGCTAAGAATTGGTCACAAAATTTCAAGGACATGAGACATCCACCAACCCGCACTGGATCAGTGTGGCGGATTATGACCCATTATCTCACTATGAAAAAAAAGAAAGAAAGAAAGAAAATACATTTATTCCGGACATCACACAACAATGCACTGAACATATACTAAAATGAAAACAAAACAAAAACAATAAAAACAATATAGTGAAATGTTGCGCGATGTCAGGAAAAGGTTCTGACTCAGCATACGCTAAGGTATCTTAAGTACCTTAGCACTGATTTTCAGTCGGAACCCTTTCCATGACATCACGAACAATCAAACGAAGATAAAAAATAAACATTAAAATTAAATAAAAAATGCCACGCTATGAGAGAAGGCCCGTGTCCCAGCATTGGGAACGTAATGGGCTGTTGATGATGATGATGAAGAACACATCTAAAATTTTTCGGAGTATTTTCAGTAGAGATATAGGTATAGATATTATATAGGAAACATATATTATAGTAGAGTATAGTATAAATAGATAATCGCTTTATATTACACAGTTTTATGTTAGGCCTTATCGCTCAAAGAGATGTCATCCAGAAAAGCTTTTGATGGAAAGCAGTAACGTAATCTCAAAGTAAATTTTCCGTTTTTTTTATGGTACTGAGTAATGAGACGAGCTGGTCATTCGCTTGATGGTAATTGCCACGCCTGCCCATAGCAATTGCAGTGCCACCGAGAAATTGTAATACTATAAAAAGCACTACGTAGCACTGCATTGCGCTCATCACCCCGAGACATCAGATATTAAGTCTCATATGCCCAGTCATTTTGCTGGCGACAATACTCTTCAAACCGGAACACAGTTACTGTTTTTTTTTTTATTACCTGATAGGCAAGCATTTGACCGCAGTCTCACCTGATGGAAAGTGACGACGCGGTCGACGATGGATCATGCTTACCTGGAAGATACCGATTCACTCGGGACTTGAAGACACCTAAATTATAAGAATCGGGAAACAGAGACGACTGACGACGAAAGAAACTATGTTAGTATACATCTATACCTACATACAGTTAAGTTAGAATTTTAAAGGCAATATATCCAATTATTGGCAGCATTACAGATAAATATCGGCAAGCAGTATATTAACGTTCATCTCTCGGCCATAGACCAAGGTAGGCGCCAATGATTTGTGGGCCGCTACTAACAATTTTTCATCTACCCTCAGTCCACTAAATCACACTGCCAACTTCGCTGCAATCAACTATTGGTAACATAAACCTAATTTAAATTCAGCTTTATCCAGCTACAAATAAGACTCACATTTGGAAGGATATTTCTGTAATCCAAAGGTCGATTCTCGCGTTATACGTATTTATTTGTTTACCGATTCAAATAAAATTTCATTTGAAATATGACGGGTTTTATTTGAACCCCTTTATTTCGGCGACAATTAGAATTTATATTGTCAAATGTGGTTTTACACCGTTTCACTATGTTGCCTAATTCGATATTTTAGAGTGGTTTTTGTTTCTTTTTTTAAGCTATTGCATAGCTTCTATCGCGGGCCTTGAGCGTGGAGACCGAATCCAGAAATTCCGTAACGAAAATAACCTAACACCCCCCACTCCGAATGCTATGCAATAGCTTTACCGCGGCAGTCTCCGAGTGCCACACGTCTTTTTTAATATAGATCCTGGCCCATCTAGGACTCCCTGTATCTATGGAATCAAAGACTACGAGAATCATGGTCCCACAACACCCAGACACGATACAAATGCTTGTTTTTTTTCTGTGCAAAACATTAGTCCTTTCGCGGGAATCGATCCCGCAATTCCGGTGGTGTGTGAGATTCGAGCCAACCTGCCCAACCACTACACCACGAAGGCTACTTTTTATCCCGGGAAACCGCGGGTCACAACTAGTTAATAATAAGTTCCATTTTCTTTTCAATTTTTACTACAGATAACTTGAGAGTTTGATCAGTGTCAAAAATTAATTACATCTTTCTGTCCTTATCTCTCTTCTTAAGATGTTTTTGGCTATGGTTGAGACAGCTATTTCTATTCGTCATTTAACTGTGATCAGAAATTTCTGATTTATAATAATAAATAATAAATCTCATTTGGTACAGTCAGCGACATAAGTAGCTGAACTTTAACAATCTTTCAAAAGTCAATAACACCAAAAACATACAAATTACATGGAATTTTTTGCAATTGTCCTGTTCGCACAGGATATTAACAGACTTTTTTAAATGCAACATTCAGATATATAAGACAAATATTTAAGGTGTAGTCAATCAAAGATTCACAAATGTTCAACAATTTTTGTCGTTGACCGTACAAAATTCGAATATACGTATAGTGGCTCAAAAGCTTATAAAAACAAACAACTATCGGGTAAACAAATGAAAATCAGAGCAAACTCAATAAGTTATGTAAACAGCAAAGTAAATACACAAACAGAAAAATGTCACAAATAATGTCTGTTATAGACGTCACTGCTCGTTGTTGTTTTGTTTCTGATACTTCATTTTATTGGAATATGGCTCAGCGGGAATTCGTGGGATTTTTGACCCGACGCACCGGAGTTCCATTCTTATTTGTCCTCGCCTGCCCCCCGGTTCAGAACCTCACGATAACGAATACCGATAAAATGCTCCTCAGTTTCTTGCCGTATCTTCTGCGTAGGGGTTCTTTTTCCAATACGGTGGTAGAGTCATTGTGATAATTTGACGTTTAAAAGTGAGTCTGTGATGCCAAAAATGAATAAAGAGATTTGACTTTGCCCGAATCGATTCGACTATTATCGATCTCATTTTGTATGAGATGCAATGAAATAAAAATGAAATGAAAAATAACTCTTTATTGAAACACACACAGAAAATTAAAAACTAACAATACAAGCTTATTTGTAGTGTAACAATTGGCGGTCTTTGTGTGTTCCTTTTTAAGCTATTTCACCCCGAAAATTTAATACGGTTTCGGTTAGAATATTGGCATCGATTACATGTTGCATTTACGGAATTTGTTTTGTGTGCAATATCTTGCGTCGTAAGATATGAAACCGAATCGATCGACAAAGAGTTATCGTGAGATTTTGAATCGGCCCGCTAATTTTTTTAAGATGATTTAGCATTTGCTTTAAAGACGGTGAAAGGAACTTCATCGTATAATTGTAAGAATCACAAAATGTTAGAACATGTAGGTATTTTTTTCACCACGTTGTTATTAGTAGGTATTTTTTGGAGTGGTAGGCTCTGGCCGTGGTTGTAATACCACCCACCGAACAAAGCCATGCCGTCAAACGACCTAGTCGTGTTTCGGGATGATGTTCGGTGAACCATCGGAGAGACGGGTCTGAGCAGCCGCTCAACTGCCGTCTCTCTCTAGATCTATGTGCTTCATCTTAGGCCACATCATCTCTTCACATCAGGCGAGATAGTGGCCAAACATGGATCTATTAAGCGTAAAAAAAAAAAATTAGGTTTCTTTCTTATTTGTCTGTCTGTACTGTCGTTCCGGGTAGAATCTTGCATCTCAAATTTCGAGCACTTCCCGATTAAGTATCCGACTGAAACTGTCAGGGTAGCTCACAACTCGATGACAATGCAATCTAAATCCATATTCTTTTTAAGGCGCATAAAAACAGCATTCTAAAGCTGCATACGGACTGCATACGGTGTGACGTCTATCATAGAATTTCATACTTTACCTACTGATCTCAAAAACTGCGTCTTCACCGGACCGGACTGCAACCGCATTTAGTGTTCTTTAGTCACCGCTACAAACTCTCTTAATATAATTAATGTTTAGAAAAAACCAAAAACCGACTTCAATGTATCTTCTAAGTCCAAGGTCAAATATCGATGAAATTTATATAGGACCACTTCGTAGCTATACTGAACCCAATGCAAAAAGAATTTTCCAAATCGGTTCATAAATGACGGAGTTCTGAGATAACAAACAAAAAAAATAAAATCGAACAGAGAACTTCCTCCTTTTTTGAAACTTTTAAGAACATGTGACATATGGCAGCCCGCACTGAGCCCTCTTTTTGTTTCTCTCTCTGAGGGAAGGCATGTGTCCCAGCAGCGAGGATAAAGGCTGACAAAGATGACTTCATCTCTTCAAGATAGTTAATTGAACTATCGTTTCGTTCGTTCCACCGCTTTGCTCGCTTGCAACTCCCAGATAACTGAATGATGCTGTTTGTAATAGCTTCAGTTTTTAAACGCTAAAAGCTTCCAAAGCTGTAACGTTCTATAGCTTTTCAATTTAGTTTGGAACAAACAGCTTCGAAACACTACTTGCAGTTTGGTTCGGGAACGTCTTCTTTTCTTTGAAGTCTTTGAGCGTATTTAAGTTGTCTGGAGAAGTTCGCGGATTAGTGATAAGACCGCCTATTAAACTTTTTATAAGCAAGTATGTTCTGTAATTTGCTATTAAATGTAATAAAGATATTTCTATCTATCTATTCTAGTGAAAGACCTCTTTTGCAATAGGCCACCTTAGGAAGTACCACACCTGCGTTGCCAGATATTCAACAGCCTAGCAGTAGTCTGCAAACATTACTGTGTCCCAGTTTGAAAGGCACAAATTCAAATGAAATTACAGCATCATGAGACATATTTATAAAATCTACCTACCTACTATTATAAAATGTTAAGTCAGTAAGCAGAAGAGGATTGTGACACCCGAGACAACCCTATTTAAGGTTTAAAAGGTTAGTCAATAAGAAAAATTGTAAAATTGATATAAATAAATAAATTTGCCGTTGTAACAGCGTGACGAGCGCAGTGCAGTGCCGCTGTACGTACAAACATACCTAGTTGTTTCTCTCCCAGTTACCTACCTAGCTATTGGCTCTCGCTATAGCAGAGAATAGAAGGAAACACTAAATATAAGGCTACGTGCTCATCAAAGCAAACTGTCTACCCGGATCGTTTGTGTTTATCCGGCTCCCGTGCGGTTCAGTTGTTATTTCTACAACGGGATCACCCAGAACGGTATGTTTTTGTATCCGTATAGAATTGAAAGGTTTCAAACTAACATTATTGTGTACTATTGTGTACATATGTTTTTGTATGAATTGTGACTTATTTGAATGAATTTCATCATCATCACCATCAGCCCGCTATGATCCCACTGCTGGGACACGGGCCGTGTCTCATAGAGGCTCGGGTTGGTGGATGTCTCGTGTCCTTGAATTTTTGTGATTAATGTTTTATTGTTATTTTATTTTGGGGCTTTTACCCTTTCTTGGTATGGCAGCCCCTCGTTCTCTAATCATATTTTACACTCAACACAATAATATTATGTAATACTCACTTATGCAGATATATCTCATATAGTGACGTCGCAGCTTCAGTTGTTGGATTGGCCAGTATATTGATAAATGTTCCCATGTCATAACTATTTAAATTATATTTCTGCATGAGTGAGTCTCTTTTGGTCGATTAATTCTTGGACATGCCAGTCCCCTGACGATGTTTTTCTTTACCGTTTTTATAGATGTTACAAAACCGCACATAGCTTAAGAAAGACAGTGGTGCGGAGCCAGCGCGATTCGATCTCGGGTGCGTCGCATCGAAAGTTGCACGTGCTTCCACTAAGCCACGCTCGCATTTGAATGAAAATAATTGCGTTTTATTTTAAAATGTTAAACAATTTCCTTTTTGTGCCACGTTTATAAGTTTTTAAAATTAATTAGTTCAACTAAAAATACTTTTTCAGCAATTTTGACTATAACTTGGAAAATATACTAAACTTTTATTATTTTACCGTAATTTTAACAGACATCTCTTCAAATTACTATGCTATCACTTGCCATAAAAAGTTTAACCTTTATATTTTTTACACAACTCTTTGAACTCATTAAATTTAATTAAAAAAATACAAACGCCGTATTTTAAGGCGAAATTAAGTTCTACCTACGATTATCATTTACATGTACTTTTAAAAACCAATCGTACCGGAACGGTTGCCGTTTACCGATTATGAGCAATATGTTTACCGGGTCCTCTGCAAACAGCGCGTGTGGACACAGCGTAAACACGGCTTTATGACGTGCTTCAAACATCGCCGCGTGCACTTGCCCGTATGTTCGGGGTACCCACTCGACGTTTTTCCATTCTAAACAGTGCTTGACTAGTTTTTATTGAACTTTCACTAGTTCAAGTCGGAGATTTGGATGTTTAACGTTTTTCGATGAAACTTTTGAGTTTGGCAAGTAAGTTAGTAAGAGGTATTGGAATGCAAAAAAATATTGAGCCAGGAAACTAAACTAGTGTTAAATCTCCTGAATATATCAAGTTTATTCTATTTCACATCTAGGAGATCCGCGGAGAATCTTGCCACCGTGGCCTTACTCGACGCCAACGCCATCTAGTTGTGATTTTGAAACTATATGTGTTAGACAAATCAAAGGAAAAACAAGCTCGCAGCAAGCTTGCACTCCATTCCTGCCACAAACATGACGTATCGAACATTATCAAAAGAAGAACAAACTTACAGCAAACTTACATTCCATTGCCGTGACAAACTTGACGTATCAAATTCGTATAAAAGAAAAACAAACTTGCAGCAAGCTTACATTCCATTGCCGCGACAAACTTGATTTATCAAATCTATCATCATCATCATCATCAGCCCATCACGTTCCCACTGCTGGGACACGGGCCTTCTCTAATAGAGAGAGTATGGGCCATAATCCTTCTTACTGGCCTAGTGCGGGTTGGTGGATGTCACATGTCCTTGAATTTTGTGATTAATTCTTGGACATGCCGGTTTCCTCACGATGTTTTCCTTCACCGTTTTTTAGAGCGCGTGTTAAATCCGCACATAACTTAAGCAAGTCAGTGGTGCGGGGCCAGCGGGATTCGACCTCGGGTGCGTCGGATCGAAAGCCGCACATGCTCCCACAGAGCCACACTCGCTCTAAAATCTCAAATCATCAAATAAATAGCAAAAGTGAAATAAACTTGCAGCAAGCTTACGTCCTATCTGAGAAATCTCATATGCCCAGCAATGTATGCAGTTCAACATTCTCGGTAATACCAAAGAAAACTAAATATTACTACGTACTGTACTGTACGTACTTACACTGTTAAGGCGTACTTATATATTTCACCATCAGCTTCGTTGATCACACCAACAGCTTTCCTAATACCAGTTCGAACTGGTTTCGACCGCTCTAAAATAAATCACAAATAGAACAACTAAACTTGAAGTTGTGCTTCAAAAGTTGTACTATAGAAATATGTAGTTTTAATAAGGTGCTGCGTAGTTTCCTGTGGAAGTTTCTGGCAGTCTCGTGGGCATGCAATCGGTATGTACTCAGTAATGCAGGAGTAGTTACTGCTGAGTGCTGAGTATAATGTACCTAGGTGGAAACTTTGGGGTAGTGTTTTAATAAGCAGAAGACTGAGAGTGCTTAAAGCGCTTTTGGAAAGGGCATTCATATAGTTATTCATGGTAGAACCACAGAAGGCTTAATAGTACAGTACAGAAATACGACAGACATTTATATAAATAGCGACTCTTGCCACTTGAACAGCGCTGCGTAACTACCTCGTATATTAACCTACAGAGCACCTCTTTCTATCGCGTAGCTATTACCTCTTCTGACGCCGCACAGTGTTTCGGAAATCAAATTTATTGGACATTCGACTTTAAGTTGAATTATTGAACCAAAAAAATTTGATAGCATTTTTGATGCTGATTAACATTTGTTTTATATTTTTTCATAAAACTGTGGGCCGAGCTGGCACGGCCTGTGCGGTAGACCTGGTAGAACCGCTTTAGCAACTGTATTTTGCTAGCAACCTACAGCTGCATTATTATTAATCCCATCAAAATAATTGCTTTCAATATAAAAATTACTGAAATACACAAACGAACTCCTGGTGGTATTCGTTTTTTTTTATAGAACTGCTTTATAAAAATAGGGCGTCGTTTGCCTAATGGTACGCGTCATCCCTGCTCATAACAACTGCAGTGCCACCCAGAACAATTAATACCATAAAAAGCACTGCATTGCGCTCATCACCCCGAGACCATATGCCCATATTATATGGTATTCATTTATTGAAAAGAAAAACATTTTAAGATAATAGGCACAACACAATGAGAAGACTTTAGTAAAAGCCGAGAACAAATAGATTTCAAAATATACATGACAATATTTTTTCGGAGACGTAAACGACGAGTTTTCCGACGGATGAGCGCGGCGATATGCCTGGTTCGTCCTTCTGGCTCTATTGCACTGTGGCATTTATGTTGCTAAGACGTTGCGATCGTTTTATATAGGAACCGGTTATATTTTAGAGCGATTCTACGCAAACATTTGTTTTAACACAAGCTTAAACACATTTAAACTCATTGGTACAATAAACATAAATGTTACATAAATTGTGACAAGCACTTACTTTTTTTTATTAATTCATAAATTATTATTTACCACTTCCTTAAATTTCATGAGTGTAAGTTTTATGTGTTGGTGTATCATTATAACTTATAAATGATTAATAAAACGGCTAGGAATCACGTAGTTTGTCGAATTAGTCGACCTAGGTTAAGTAAACTCGCCCTGATGAAGAGCACCGGACATGCTCTTGGACAATGGACAATTCGACAGTTTTTTTAGTAACTTTCATACTGAAATCATTATAACTGTCAGAAAAGAGAAAGGAAACTTTAGAAAATAATAATACAAAAGTGTTAAAGAAACTATTTTGGTTAAATTGGAATTATGGTATTTCTGTACTAAAGTTTATTATGTTAACGTTATAAAAATGAAGATTATTAATTCAATAATTTAAATCAAACATAGCACACCGTTATTCTTTTAGAAACACGCGCATACCTACAAAAACAAAAGAGCGCTAAAACTGACCCAAAGAAACGCGCCATTCTTCAATAAAAACGTGTTCACTGAAGTGGGAAGTTCAACACAAACGCTCGGCTGATTCCCGTGTAGTGACACACCTGTCACCATGACGATAAGGATGTGCCGAGTAGCGAAAATGTGGAGATAGAAATAAATTTATTTGTAAGAAACGCTAGGAGAGCAATACAATGACACTACGGAGAAATGGCGCCTTATTTTCCAAAGAACGCGTTCATAATATCTAAGCGTAATATATGAAGAGAATCTTTGAATAGGCTCAGTTCTGCGGCTACATTATGAACGTGTTTATTTTTCTGAGCATCTAAGACATCTATCTATATTTATATTGTGCGAGTGTGGCTAAGTGGGAGCATGCGCGACTTTAGATTCGACGCACCCGAGTTCGAACCCCGCTGGCCTCACACCACTGCCTCTTTTAAGTAATTTAACACTCGTTTTTAAAACGGTGAAGGATAACATTGTGAGGAAACCGGCATGTTCAAGAATTTATCAGAAAAATTCAAGGACATGTGACATCCACCAACCCGCAATGGGCCAGCGTGGTGGACAATGGCCCATACTCTCTCCATGAGGAAAGGCCTGAGTTCCAGCAGTGGGAATTTAATCGGTGAATTTACGGACAAAGAAAATCAAATCCATTGCAGAAGCGTTTTTTGAATTTGGAACATTACAACGCTCCAGCTATGTTCGGCTGATGAAGAGAGAGATTTAAATACGTATTTTCAACTCAAACTACAACTTTTGTAGAACTAATATACGCCAGTGTGAAAGGCGTGATTTTTTAATTTTAAAATGTAATATTTACGAGTACAAGCGTGATCATTGAAGCGGGCGAGTCAGAGCGACAGACGAATGTTATGTCACGCGTGAATTCACCTGCGATGACGTTTAAATTACGAGTATAAAGGTAGGAGAAAATTGTCTTACGGCCGGTTTCTGAATTGAGAATTCGAAGTTGAGTTTTTCTTAAAGGCTGCTTAACTACTACTTAAGGCATTTTCTGTTTCTGATTAGATGTTAAGTATAGTTTGAGCATTTGAGGTTGAGATTTGCTCAAATTTGACAGTTCGGATCTTAAGTTCATGCTCATCTTATGATCAGCGCCATAATTGCGTTTCAGAACTCGTTGACAGTGCTCAAACTAGTCTCAAAGCATAATTGAGTAACATACATTTAAGTAAAGGCGTTCGGCTACTCAAACCTTACTGAACCTTGTGATTTGTTTATATTATTAAAAATACACAAACTTTTTGTGAATAACCTACTAGCTTTTGTGTCCGCGGTCTTCGGGTTTATTGTTCTGTACAATGTCTAGTGACAACAATACCCATGGTCTTAGGTATCTCGACACTATTTCTAAATCCTGCTACTCCAGCACAAGAAGCCTATAATATTAGAGCCCAGATATCAACCAGAAACACTGTAGAGAGATGTTTTGGAGTTCTCCGGAGATTAGCAGCTAAAATTAGACAGGGTGTCAAAGGTGATGCGTGGTACATCATAATATGGCCCTTGATTTTGATGATCATATTGCTAAAACGTTGTACTTATTGAAGTACCTAAATGAAGTTCAACCTTTACCCCAGGCCCAAAATACTGTGAGATCAGCACTATTATATAGAAAGTTATATCGCAAATCATTAGCAAGTACTCCCTATGTATTTCCTGTGTTATTTAATGGGAGTATGTAGGTACTACATACTCCCATTAATCCCGTAAATAAATCGTTTTATAATAGTAATGAGTATGTTGTTTTATTTCAATAATTAGGTTAAACAGGTAGGTATTAAGGTTAGGTAGGTATATCTGCATCTCTTGACCCAGTTGCGCCTTAGTATTGCTTTCTTATAGCCATTTGGACTTCTTTTTTCTTTTGTAGGTAGAATGCTCCCGTCATATTGCAGTCTACCACACCTTTGAATCTGTAGGCAAAACAATATATTTCATAAGTTATTATTATTAGGAGCCTGTTTTGTCCCACTGCAGGGCAAAGGCCTCCCTACCCTCCCTCCATTTATCTCTATCCATTGCCACGATAGAACAATCTTTAAGGTGTGAGTCTAGCTCATCGCGCCATCTCCTTTTTGGTCTGCCGCGAAGTCGTTTGCAATCGTGTGGGGTCCACTGAGTAGTGGTTTTGGCCCAGAGATCATCCGACATGCGGCAGACATGTCCAGCCCAGTCCCATTATGGTGTTTCTTATACGGTCAGTTCGCTTTACGCCAAGAATACTGCGCTCCATAGCTCGCTGGCAGACCTCAAGGTCGGACCTCTGATGATTTGTCAAAGACCCAGTTTGCGCACCGTAAGTGAGGATGGGAAGAATGCACATGTCCATGAGTCTGTGCTTAAGGGACCTAGGGAGAATTCCCTTCATGAGGGAAATGTAAATTTCATAAGTAATTATTATAAAAATGCTAAACGTCGAAGGATTAGGTGCATACTTACTTTGTTACGATACGATGGTTTCTTCCTCTTCGTTTGTGAAATTGGGAGAATATCCTGTCCTTTTAAATTTTTTGTAGCTGATTTTATTAATAAGAAATACTAATTAATAAAATACAAAACTTTACATAAAGAAAAATTCGAATCAAACTGAAATGACATTTTGACAACATACTTAAATGACGTTTTGACATAATATGATATGCGTTTCATTTTCTACGATCGCGTTAAAATAATGACAAAATCCTTCAATATCGGCGTTTATCGGTTTTTGTACGTGTAACAAAACGCAAAACATTGTTTGACATCTTTAAAAATGAATTGAGATATACTTAACTAAGTGGGGTTTGAGAAAATCTAATTCCATCAAGTGAAACGTATAAAACTTAACTCTCTCTCAACTATTTGAGCTAAACTTAGCAGAGTTTTTCTAGAATGCTCAATTCGGAAACCGGCCTATGGCATTCCCAGACGCAAAAGTGTCGAACCACAGGCCAAATTATAGGCAAAGAATCATCATAGGCTTGTTCCATCTAAATAGATGATTTAATCAGCATCCGGAGTAACAATGATTGAACGGCACTTCCGTTCATGACTCAAAAGGCCGACACGGGAATTACAAATCCGGCCATACCGTGTGCAGATGAAGGCAAAGAATACCTACAACTATTTATAGGCCTGTCTAGCAATTTTTTTATCTTACTTTTTTTATGGAACTGAGTGATGAGACGAGCAAGTCGTACGCCTCATGGTAAGCGCCACGCCTGACCATAACTAATGCAGTGCCACCTTAAAAGCATAAAAAGCACTGCGTAGCACTGCATTGCGCTCGTCACCCCTAGACATCAGATATTAAGTCTCATATGCCCAGTAATTTCACTGGCTACAATGCCCTTCAAACCGGACACAGTAATGCTTGCGCACTACTGCTTGGCGGCAGAAGAACTGCCAAAGCAGTGATACCTACCCATACGGCCTCCCGCATACGAGAGACCTATTACGAGAAAAAAAATTACGCCGATCACGCCGCGAGCTAAACCCACTTATTATTTCACAAATAGCACCGATATGAATCGCACCAACGCAAATAGCAGCCAACAGGCATGACAAACAATATCATCAAATATCAAAAACAACAGTTATGACCGTTCCGTTAATAATACATGTTGAATAGTTATTTATGTTGCAATCCGTAGCTTCAACCGCGAAAACCACTGGATAATGAATTTAAAATTAAACGTTCATTAAATTGCGGTAAATGACAAAGCACTGTTTAAAAGAGGCCGCTGATGTTCGAACTGATATAGCTGTACGGACTTTTAGATTAACCAAAATGGAAGCAGCAGGCTATGTGGTTTGAGATATTTTCACAAGCTTTTATTTAACTTGCTATTTGTTTGCTTGGGTCAAATCTTGTAAATTGAATCAGAACCACTTCCTCTTATCCTACGGAGTTGAAAGTTTGCATACTTGTCAAAGTCCGATGACAATGCAATATTATGGTGACAGCCAGCTGATCTGATGATGGAGACGGAAGGTGGGCAATGGAACTCCTTGACGGATAATCTTAAACTACTAGTGTTTGGCTCATTTTAATCTGCTCGCGGTTCCGATTACGAATTTGTTAAAAGCTTGTCTTGAAAAATAGAATATTCAACAAAAATCTTGTTTACTTTTAGTTGCACTATTTCTTTTGTTATTGAACTATATTATACATACGAGTATAGCTATAGTCTGGGTATCTTTAAGATAAGAGTGAACAGGTTTCTTCTAGGTGAGCGTGCTACATCTTCGACCGCATCGTTACTTAACAACAGGTGAGATGCAGTGAAACGCAAGCCTATACTAATAAAAAAAAGATCTCGACTTTTTAAAATCGATATTATGCCAAAGGCATTCTACAAATTGCCTAGCCTCCGTATGCACTGAACCATCACCCTTCGATGTATGAAATGTCTTTGACGTGTTACTGCTCGAGAAGCTACGCCCGTCCATCTCCTTCGCGTATAGTTTAGCAGCCAATCTGTGACAGTGACTCTTTCCACTTGGTAGACCGTCATATTTATGCCTGTATTTTAAACTAGGTACTTCAAAAAACTTAAAACATAATACTTTTAGTGTATTCTAGAGGGGAGACCGCGAATTAGCAAACGTAGTGTAGGACGCTCTTAGGCTAAGTGGAGCCACGATCTTCGCAAGGTGGCTGGCAGCAGCTGGATGGGAGTAGCCGGGCATCGTGTTCAGTGGCGTGCAGTGGGAGAGGCCTATGTCCAGCAGTGGACTGCGATAGGCTAATGATGATGATGATGATGATGATGACTTCAAATTTAAAATCTTATACTTATCATACTCATTATTATCGTCATCATCAACCCGTTATATTCCTATTGCTGGAGCACGAACCATCGTTCACAGAGAGAGTATGGTATACTGTAAAAATTAACGTGGTTTGGACACATTATTAATAATAATTTACGGGTGACACGTTTAAATTGGAGTAATCCAAACTATAGTTGGATTACTCCAATTTAAACCTAGGTATTCACCACTCTGACCCAGTGCAGGTTGGTGGATGTCACATATCCTTGAACTTTTTGATTCTTAAATATGCCGGTTTCCTCACGATGTAGTCCTTCACCATTTTAAAGCTTAAGCAAGTTGTTTGTGCGGTGTCATGCAGTGGCGGGATGTGAACTCCGGTACGTCGGATCGAAAGTCACAGAGTTCCCGCTGAGTCACACTAGCTCATATATTACTTTAGTTTCTTAATTTCGGAGCCACGTTTCAATAAAACTGACTACACTCGTATGCATGATCAAAAGGTTTCGCTAGGGTGCGTGCTGTAGCGGCTGCAAAATTGGCTGCGCAACTGAGAGTGTTGCTATGGGGTGACTAGACGGAGATAAATGACTACGCGTGTAATGCCGTGGGTAGAGCTAGTAAATAAATAAAAGCGTAGCTTCAAGCGAAACCCTACAAGTGGTCCCTGGGAGGCGATAAACAGTTTTGCCGCGTACCAATCCCGCCATTTTGAGGCGTGAAGTTTGGAAAAGCAGTATTCTGAGCGAGTATGCATCATCTTTAATCTTTAGACTTGCAAAATTTGCACAATACTACTAGTGCGTGAGCATGTTACTAAATACTATGCCTGCCTACAAATAAAATAAATAACGCCCAACGACTGCTCTACGATCCCTAATATAACCACTAACTAGGGTTCCCCATGACCTACTTTTGTAGTTCCGCCTAAAACTTTGGATAGCATCTATAGGTATATAGATAATGGTTCTGCACTAATTAATAATTGATAAATTTGTCGAACGCCAATGTTTTCTCTGAAAAATACAGCTTTGTGCGTTTGTAGTAATGATGACTCATCATCATCATCAGCCCATCATCACGTTCCTACTGCTAGGACACGAGCCTTTTCTTCTAGAGAGCTTCCACTAGAGTAATCCACCACGCTGGCCCAGTGCCCCTTGATAGATGTCACATGTCCGTGAATTTTTGTGATTGAATCTTGGACATGCCGGTTTCCTCACAATGTTTTCCTTTGCCGTTTTTAGAGCAAGTGTTAAATCTGCACATAGCTTAAGAAAGTTAGTGGTGCGCGGCCAGCGGGATTTGAACTCAGGTGCGACAGATCGAAAGTGGCACGTATAAATAACTAGTTTGTTTAAGTTATAACAAATGAGGGATTTCTATCTCATAGGTTACTCTAATCTCTAATCTAAACTTTACAGAGCAGAATAGTCTTTGAATCACGGTCAGGACAAAAACATAAAAACGTTCAAAATATCTTAATGTCCACGTCTACAGTGTAAATCTACGGCCGTTTAATTTTCGACAATCATTTTAAAATATATCACCGGTACTGCATAAATTATTGTAATAGTTGAAGTAAATTTTATAGTCGATGAATATCTATATGAATGTACTGTTCTGTACTGTATATGTTAATGAACATATTTTAGATAAGATAAGAATTTGTTATTGCAACAACAAACAACAAGTACCTACATAGCTTCTTCGAGTACTTAGTATCTAATCAATAACTATACATAAGCAATATACCTACAGTCAGAGTGCAAACTTATGTATATGAATATACTGTTGGTTTCCTTATAGTACGATTTTGTAAACATATTGTGTTTATTTGGGTGTACGTGTACGTCTTATTAACATAATTTTATGAAAAAATCTTAGCAAAAATAAGAAAATATAGAATCGAAATCACTATCTGGAAACCGCCATCTAATCAGAAACAAATTTCTCCCTACGCATCCCCCAAAATATTTTCCTTCGTAATCTCGGTATAAATGAAAATTTCAATCCATAATACGCTCCGCTGAGCGTAAAAAAATCTGTTCAAGTTTTCATCCCTGTCATCAAAGTGGCAAAAAAGGGGTTTTTAATTAATAAAGTACGTTATATTATCAACAGCGCCCACGAGGCGTAAATTAATAAACCTCGCTCTTCACCGGGTGAAAGTTAAACAAAAAAATTCAACCCCAAACAATCAAAATTGTTTCCGCAAAGTGTGGCGGAAAAATAAAAAATTCCGGTCCCCATGAGGAGCGTTATGGCGGTAGCCCGGCCCAAATCTGGCCCAAGATGGCCATAGACGGCGTTTTGGCTAAAACGCGTAAACATTGCTGGGTTACAGTGAAGGCCGCAAAAAGTATACACCACCCGTTACCAGTATGTTGTATATGGGTATGGGCTAGACATTTATTGTTTTCTCACGTCACTGGCGGGCGTTTTCGCGATGATATATCGTCCCACAGGGTATTGCAATTTAGTTGCAATAGTGAGTTATTGCGCTGTAGTAAGACAGCGACAAATTATTTTACGTGACGTGGGTGGAGCAAAATAATCTAAATTGGCAAGGGAAGTAGCGGAGTGCTGTTTTGTCTGACGGATAACATGATGGTGACTTGTTTATTGGAGGAAATACTTATACCACTTATTAAGTATATCATAATTGATTAAAATAGATATTCATATACCGTTTAAATAAATGGTCACTAATAAAATCATTATTAGTGTATAAACCATATAACATTAAATTTCCATCAAATTAATTATTTTTATTAATCTCTTTATATCTTAAATAATATACAACATGTAAACGTAATATGAAACATAAATTTACTTTAATTTACTTCTATGATAATACAAACATTATAAATATTATTTAAATTCAAGGGGAAGCGCAGATGCCTATATTACAGGCATACGCCTAGCTTAGGCATCTGAGGCTCAACAACTGCTAGTGTAATTGTTGTGTTTGTATAATTATTGAGGCCAGTATGTTGTTTAAAAATGTTATTTGAATTTTTTTGGCAAATAAATTATATTATATTAAGTTCCTCTAGACTAAAAAAGCTATCGATATAAAAGCTTCTCGCTAAACATTTTCGAATTCACAAAAGAAGCAAAGTATTTCTATAAAGACTTATGACTACCTACAATTAAGGTTAGTGCTAGAATGCGCTGTTAAAGCAACGTACACAAAATGATTTACCACAGCTTTTAAGTATCGCACCAAGCACGAAAAAAAAAACAAAAACATTTGTTACCAAAATACCTAGCTATGCCATTATCCCGGCCAGCACTGTACACCGTACATTAGCCGTGCAATATATTACGGCTGAGTGTTTTGCTGACTATACCTCGACTTCAGCTATTTACTGTTTGTCTTGCTGAAACATATACCGTGTAGTGTACTGTTGATTTGCCTTTTGTTGACCGTACCGAAGTTTCTAGGTTCTGCTGTTCAAATTTTAGGTACTGGGGTTGTTGGAGTTAAACGAGTAATTGTACAAAGTAAAATTTTGTTGGGAATTAAATTGTTTATGAAACTGTTTGTAATGGAAAACAATAAAATACGGGAATTAAAAAGATGTTAAGGATTTTACAGGTGTGTGACGACAGGTGGAGTAAAGTACTGACTGAATGGTGGCCAAGAGAGGGCAAGCGTAGCGTTGGGCGTCCAGAAGCAAGATGGGTCGACGATATTGTAAAAATCGCGGGCCTCATCTGGACACGAATGGCGCATAGTCGAGGAATGGCATGTCATGAGAGAGGCCTATGGATACCTACCCAGCAGTGGGATGTAAAGGGCTGTGGATGATGATGTTGAAAGGATTTTAGACTTTCAAAATGACTGATCATTGTTCGATTATTGTAAGACCGAATGTGGCTCAGTGAGACCATGTGCGACTTCCGATTTGACACACTCGAGTTCAAATGCTGGCCCGCTGGCCGTACCACTGACTTTCCCGTTATGTGCAGATTTCAAACTCGCTCTAACAACGGTGAAGGAAAACATCGTGAGGAAACGTCCAAGAATTTATCACCAAGCTCAAGGACATGTGACAACCGCCAACTCATGGACCAGCGTGATGGATTATGGCTCATATACAGTCTGTTAGAAGCCCGTATCTCAGCAGTAATGACAAATGCTGATGATGACGATAGGTACACTTTTATAAAGGGTAGAACATCGAATTCGCCATATCATTGCGTAAATACCGAAGTCCGTGTAGTTTGTTTGTCAGTGCTCTGCCACCCATCGACACACCGGTTGAGCGGCTTACTGACCGCTCTCCGCTGCGGCCGATAGATTATTAAATTTCAGCGATGGCTCTGCAATAATCCGATGCATCCGCCCCGAGGCCTCACCACCTCTGAAATTGTGATGTTTTGTGAAAACACGAAGCATATAGAATGGCTATGCCTGAGGCTACGGAGCGCCACTAAAATGTTGCGGCTCTGTTATAAATTAGTTCATAGTGATTGGTTTGTCACCAAGTTAAGTATATTACGTGTAATACCCAGGTTGCGTTAGATTAGGCTATTATAGATACTATTATAAAACTGTATTTAAGCCATGTCCTAAACATTAAATATATTTTTACAAGCTTTCATTTAAACTTGCAATGTTTGGGTTAAATCTTGCAAGTTGAATCAGAACCACTTACTCTTATGCTGCGTAGTTGAAATTTTGCATACTTGTCAAAGTCTGATAACAATTCAATATTATGGTGACAGCCAGCTGATCTGATGATGGAGACGGAAGATGGGTAATGGAACTCTTTGACGGATAATAGTAAACTACTACTATTTGGGATTATTTTAATCTGCTCGCGGTTCGGATTACGAGTTTGTTGAAAACTTGTCTAAAAATCATCTTGTTTCACATATTTTCAATCACATAGATATTAAGGAAAACTGGTGATAGGCAATTGTCGAGAGTAGTTGTAGAGTAGAAGTGGTAGGGTGTAGGGAGGGAGAGGTAACCTAGCTGTGATGATGATGGTGATGGTGGTGAACCAAAGTGAAAGACTGGTTGATGGTTGACGCCTGTATTGGTAGGAGGCTACGTTATGTCTTCTAAATACTAATAAGTAAATCGGGTGTTTACACACAACACTGTCTCCCTGGTGGTTCACCGAACATTATCCCGAAACACGACTATTAGGAAGTTAGTATTGAAGTATAGTTAGGACGACGTTAACACCCGCAGTTACGGGCTTGTGCATACGCAAAACTTCGTCAATAATTTCTAAAACCACACCAGTTCGGCACTAGATAAAACGCTCACATAAATTTCTCCTTCGCTCCGGAAAGACGCCATCAAACTTCAGGTGGAGCGAGTAATTCATTCCAACGACTGTTTAACAGCTAAACTATCGCGGAACCTGTTAGCAAACTCCGTCAAGTTATCAAAAGCAAAATAGTAACAAGACGTCGCCGTCGAAGCGCACCGAAGTTTAATAAATTGTCGAGCAAGTTTCTTTTGAGTTATTGTTGATGGCTCGAGATTGTAACGTCGGGACAGCGTTTGATGTCAGGAAGCGGGTACTAACTTCGCTTTCGAGTGCCGCTGACGGCTTCAGGATTAGATTTGAGATATTAGTTTGCGATGGAATTTGTTGAATTTTAGATTTGGGTAGTTAGGTTTTGTGAAAGATTTTTTACTATTATTATCGTACGTCTCTCTTGATTCACTATGAAATTAAGGTCTTATTGAGAGATGAAAAACAACTTAAAAAAATAAAAAAAATTAATCTCTGTTGTGTTTCAACAGCCACATCAATAAGCATGGTCGTTCCACGTCCTTTCAAAAAGCCAAAGATCGGACAAAATATATTTCACAGGGTCTTATTTGCCAAGCGAAGTGATACCGAGAAAGGATTCGTATCTGCACCATTATTTACGAATGTCTACTTTAAATGTCCCTTTAACAGCCTCACCACAAGCTGGGTACCTACATTCACATACAAATAGACCCACAGTGGGCCCAAAGGGTCGGGGGAAAAAATGGCGGAAAAAGAGAATAAAATCAGACTACAGATTTTGGGGCGACCTTTCTGAACGCATTTGGCCAAAGTTGACTTGAGTTGGATGTGTTGGTTATTGTCCAAATAGGATGTGACGTTTTCTATACATATAAAGAGAAAATATGTTAATTATGAATACCCTCTGACTCTCCGACTGCACTTTCGTATAAGTCATTTTGAATTTTATTTATTGTTGTCTTAACTGGTTTAGAGAGAAAGTGCCCGCGGATTTAATCTGTAATTATCATCAGCCTGTAGTCGTCCACTGCTGGATATAGGCTTCTCTTAATGAATGCTACTGAGGCCGGTCTTCGGCTCTTCTCATCCAGTCTCTTCCGGCTACCTTTCACAGGTCGTCACACGTTGTAATTATAAATCTTTAAAATTATTGTAATATAATTATGGTGCTTCGTAAATTTACTATGGTGGCACGGTATTTAAAATTCAGAAAGGAATAAGAAAGGATAAATTGAGGCGGTCTTCGAACAAAGAGATTTAACTCTTTCCAAGTTTAGGAATCCTCTTTTGAATTTCAGTTCAGTATCCATGAAGGGAGTAAGCTTAATACAAAATGACTATTTTTTTCAAGTAACATCCAAAACCTTTTTCGGAGTTTAATAGAACTGCTGAATACTAATAAACCTAATTAAATCAGAAACTACAATCTCATGAATACGAAATCAATCCTTACAAAGCAAAGGTCTGATTTAAGCGCGCCCGCACACTCCGTCGAAATGTTGCTATCTTTTTTAATTAGCAAAAGAGGTCTAGTCTATGTATCAAGTCTGCCCGCCTCCATTGTCTGCGCGAAGAGTTACGGAAATAAAAACACTCAGTGGTTTTATCCACCGCTGTTTGCTAAGATGTATGGAGGCGGTTTTGTGGGGCAAACTTATTCACTGAGCTTTTGCGGCGAAGAAGAGTGATGTGAGGATGTTCTTAGTTAGGAGATTGAACAATTAAATTATATTATTATGTCGCTCTTTCTCACGGGTTATACACCCGGTTCTTTGGAAGGCTTGCGCGGGGACATGAGTCCAACACGTAGAGGCCTCTTAGAGCATTTAGTTTAGATATTTAATGGGCAACACTTATCGGGGACTGTCTCTAAGTGCAACATTATGAAGATGCAATCAAAGACAGCCCGATAAGTGCGAGGACTATTGTACATGTACTATGTCTCTCTCTGTCTCTTAATACAATCTTTAAATAGATCATAAATACAGACTTTAGAATAATTGATCAATGTTAACATTGACGACAGATGACGTAGAATCGTCCCCGTAAGACGATATAAGAAGGATAGAAGAAATTTGGTTACTCGAGCAGCTGGCCCGGTGGCCCAGTGGTTAAGGCATCGGGACGGTATTCCGAAGACAATACCACATTTACATGGACGTCCAATATTCAAAGGCGGTCAATAATTGCCCTCCCACATGCAAATATCGTAGATTATGTCTACCCATTTCTTTCCCATACTCAAATTGAAGTCCGGGCCTAGAAAAGAAATGCGAAAATTAACTCTACCACTGCTTTGGAAATACACGCTCTAGAGAAGATAGCACCAAGAAACTCCGCGGGGATGTCTCTTTTTTCAAGATTTTAGCTTGAGGCGATCTTAGAGGCGAGAAACTCCGTATAAATGGGCTTTTAGTTGAGCCAAGCTTAACCAATCAACCCAATAGTCAAAACAAAAGCCAAACCGCAAAGGTTTAAATATCAGTTCGCAGTCGCGGGCTGTTAGCTCTTCGTTATCATCTCCACCATGTTTTCATAGTATTGCACCGTTTCACAAAATCCAGGGTGAGGTCAGAGTATTTTTTATTGCAAAGCCATCGCTGAAATTTAATAATCTATCGCTCGCAGCGATATAGAGCGGTCGGTCGGTGGAGCCACTCTACCGATATGTCAGTTAGTTGTGAAAAACTGGACGCGTGGATTTAGATACCTACGCAATCTATATATGTAAAACACAAAAAATGTTTCTACCAATGTTCGTTATAGACTTTAAAATCATGTGGTTTTTTTTTTCGACACAGTGGTAGATTCATGGGGATAATTTGGCGTTCATAAGTGCGTCTGTGATGCTAAAACTGAATAAAAGGATGTGGATTGATTGGTCCTTTGCTGTTTCTTGCGGTGTTCTTAGGAAGATAAAATTTGAAGAAAATAAAACTTGCATTTTTGGACTTTTGAAAAAGGTAGTGAGGAAAAAGTCAATAAAAAAACAACATATGAGTACATAAACAACTAATATGAGACTTGATACCTGGTGTTTTGAGGTGACGAGCGCAATGCAATGCTACTCAGTACTATGACATTAAAAGTTCTCGGTGGCACTGCAATTGTTTTAGGCAGACGTGGTGCTTACCATCAGGTGAACGACTTGCTCATCTCGTTGCTCAGTCGCATACAAACAACAAAGTTCTAGTTGGTGCTGCAACGGTTATGGGCAGGCGTGTTGCTTACCGTCGGGAGAACAACTTGTTCCTCGCGTCTCTCAGTAGTGGAAAAAATGTTACTTGCTGAAAAAATCAGATACGTGAATCCTTGTATCGAACAATTCCAATCCTACACTATAATTACACCCACCGAAACTATCACTGTCTGAATGTGAAACTAAAGCTTTTAAAACGACCCCCATTGGGGTAACATTTACCCCCCATCGGGGAAATATTCATTCTCCATCGGGATAACTTACCCCCCATCATCGGCGCCCATTACCCCCGGGCTGTCAATTCGTATTTAAGGGCGGTTTTGGACGAGGGTGCCTAATTTATACAATTACTGGGGGTTAATTAGTGTTATCATCGGGGGTGTGATCGTCCATTGATTTTTTAATGGCAGGTAGGTGATCTGATGGGGGTGTAGTTATTATTTTGTGGACAATTGGAATGGGTTTTGTTTAGAAATGTCATTTGATAAAACTAACTAACGGGAATTAGAAACTATACATTTTTAGTTACTTATTTTGTAATGAAATGAATTGAAATGTTTATTGTTACTAGATTGTAGGTTTTATGGTTTTTACAGTTTTATAAATTCGTTCCTGTACAATCAACCCTATTCTGGGTGTGCAACATTATCACCTGTATTATTTAATCTATCCTACTAATATTATAAACGCGAAAGTTTGTAAGTATGGATGTATGGATGTACCTTTGTTACTCTTTCATGCAAAAACTACTGAATAGATTTTGATGAAATTTGGTATGGAGATAGATTATACCCTGGATTAACACATAGGCTACTTTTTATTCCGGGAAACCGCGGGTGAAACCGCAGGGCGCAGCTAGTATTATATGATTTAACAAGTACATATTCATATTCATGCTTATACATATATTATTACAGACAGGTGTTAAAATAGTATCACAAAAGTATGTTAAAGGTATGTATACCCTGTAAGGGTGTTGCATAGTGGGTGCAGTTCTATTACAGTTCAACATAATCATCAAGTAGTCATACATTCCGATTCTACTGGTTTATACATATTATCCAAATTATTTATTTTCTTTCTTAAATTTAAGTTTTTTACATTATTTCTATAAAAAGTATATACAAAAGTATTATAAAAAACCTAAACCTAGAGTGCCGCCGGTAGCGGGGCAGGGCCCAAACTACCGGTGGTTAAGGCTGCAGAGTGAGGAACCTCCTGACAATACGTGCTGTGTCAAGGAGTACCTTCTGCTTCTGACCCTTAATCCAATAAAAAAAATAAACTGTAGTTAAGAGCAAAATAAACAAAATTATTATTAATAATAATAATAAAATGTATACATATATCTAATAAAAAAATAAATTTCCAGTGGATTAGAACGGTGGCTCCACACTAGGCTCATTACATATATACACAATAGTGGTATCGGAAGCATCCTAATAAATTGAGGTCTACGTTAAAGTTATAAAAATAAAATATGTGGTGAAAGTGTATGAGTATATGAGAGTCTGTGAGGATGTGTGTAGGGATTGCAATCCCGCAAAACGGGATCACGCATTCCCGCGGGATCCCGCTGCTATTATTAATCTGCTGGATCCCGCACCATCAAAGAGCGGATCCGCGGATCCCGCAAATTAAAAATTTGGCACTACAACTTTCGCGTAAATCGCAAGTAGCAGGAGCACGAAATGAACAAAAAACTATACTGTAGTTAAGAGCAAAATAAACAAAATTATTAAACTTTGCCAAACATTTAAAGATTAATCTAAGAAAACAGATTACTAATAACGTACCCTTAATTAATAGAAAAGAAATAATTTATGTTGCCTAATATAAGAAATGTTTAATAAAAGTTGATTTTTACACAAAAATTTGTAGTTTCAATTTGATTTTACTACATAATTTCAAATATTTGGGATCCCGCGTGATCCTGCACGGGATTGAGTAATCCCGCAAATCAATCCCGCGCTCAAATCTACCACCACCGAGGTTGCGAGTTCAATTACCGTGACGGGACAAATGTATGTGCACAGAAGAAAAAAACGCAAGTATTTGTTTCGGGTCTGAGTGTTGTGACGCCATGGACGTCGTAGTTCCTGGTTCCTTAGATAAAGGGAATCTTCATTTTATTTATTATATCATCAACATCACGTTCCCAGTGCTGGGACACGGGCCTTCTCTCATATATAGAATATCGGCCATAATCTACCACGCTGGCCTAGTGCGGGTTGGTGGATGTCACATATGCCGGTTTCCGCACGATGTTTTCCTTCGCCGTTTTTAGAGCGAGTGTTAAATCCGCACATAACTTAAGAAAGTCAGTGGTGCGGGGCCAGCGGGATTCGAAATCGGTCGATCGGATCGAAAGTCGCACGTTCTCCCACTGAGCCACACTCGCTCTCGCTATATTATATGCACAAAACGAACTACAATCAATACAGAGCTATAGCTAAATATCATACAGTTTTGAGTCTAGATTGTAATCCAAAAATATGTACGTATGTAATATGTATGTAGTATGTGTAAATGTGTACATAGAAAAACAAAGCTTTAGTTTCCGGGGTTATTTAAAACCAAATAGGTAATAATGACCGAAATGCTGGCCTATATTTTGGCCAAAGGATAAGCATTGCCATTCAACGTGGCAATGCTGCCAGCATTTTGGGAACGTTGCCCACTGGTAGTGGTTTATTAGATTAGTTATTAGTATTTTTAATTTGTTTTTCTTTGTGTTTTTTAATTATCTGTGTATTTCAATAAACAATTAAGGCCTCTAATAGGTAATAATTATAATATAATATATGTCATGCAAAATATGCACATCTGCAAACATGAGATTTACAGACATGCACATTCAGTACATATATTATAAATATAATTAGGTAAATCCTAGTTAATAGGGCTCAGGATCTATATATGTGATTGCTGGGTATTATTATAATTAATATAAATAAGGTTTGGTTAAATTTGAACTGTTATCATACGATCAGCTATCAATTATAAACGATTGAATTGAATTATTAAATCAGAGTAGGGTTCGGCGAACGTAAAATTTAATTTAATCTGTCAGTTACGGATGTCACAGTGGTTTTATATATTATTATAGTTATGTCGTTCTTCCATTGTTAAAACTGATTACAGTACACAAGTGAATTACAAACAGTTTTACCTATATATTTATCTATTAAAAAAATCAGTGTTAAAATATTTTTTTAAACTATCATGGTCACTGACATTAGAATTTGATTAAGAAACGGGATATTCACCATGTATTTGTTTTGTTTCGAGTTTTCGATATTTTGGCACTGTTGCAAGCACCATGATCACGAACATACTAAAGATTTTGCGGGTAGGTTGTTGATATCATAAATCTACGCGCTTCCTCTCGCGTTTATTGCGATACTTTTACTTACAATTACTACCAAAATATCGAGAACTCACAAGTATACGTTACCAACCTAAATGTATCTTCGAAGTCCAAGGTCAAATATCGATGAAATTTATATGAGACCACTTGGTAGCTATACTGAACCCAACGCAAAAATAATTAAAAAAATAATTTTCCAAATCGGTTTATAAACGACGGAGTTCTGAGGTAACAAACATAAAAAAATACAATCAAATAGAAACCCTTCTCCTGCTTTAAAGTCGGTTAAAAACAAAAGAAAGACACTGTAAATATTCAGTTTCTAAATCTAATTTTAAAATATATTTCCTATACCAATTGAACTAATTTAAAAAATTTTCGATCCGCAATTTAGAGGTATTCCTTCGGGGATTCAATACTAAATCTGGGACAGCTAAACATGAGTTTGAGTCATTTGCTTCATGGATCAACCTTTCAGAGCGCGCTTCCCTACTTTACAGTGCAAAAATTAGCAACGTTACACCGGTCGCCTTTTACGAAAAATAAAACCGCTGACATTTTTCATTTCATTACAGTCCGCTGCATAAAACCTCGACCACCAGTTTTTATTTTATTCCCACTCAAAATCCAACCGAATATTTAGGACACAAAAAAAGACACTTCAATTTTTGTGACTAAAATTCCAACCGTGATGGCACATGTTGGTAGAACTAAAAGAAACGTAATCGCGCATCGGTTCAAAAGCTTTCGCTTCGGCAAGACTTTGATGTTTTATTTGGTACAATTCAATGCTTAGCATCCAATTTGGAAATGGGGGCCTGGCAAAACCACGGAATGTAAAAATATCGTATTGTTCGAAAGTAAACTTCTTACTTTTAATGATTTTGTACATATTTGATAATAATTCCTTTCCCAGTTGCCTCTTTGTCTCCTATTGTTTAGCGGAAAGGGTAACAAAGCCGTGTGCGTGGTTTAGAATTACTTCCTTTTCAGACTAGCGTTTTTTTCTGCGCGTATGCGGTCGTTTCGACATACGCGCTTACACGTGCGCTACATTAAGCGCTTCATAAACCGGATTCGCGTACACGGAGTTATTCCAGAGTGTTCGCTCGAACTGGTAGTGGTGAGTCAGTATCAACATGGGAGGCGTCTCTCGCGGCTCGCCCTTATACGAGCTTAAAAGCGCGTCAACGCGTACAAGACGCGCGTGTGGCAAAAGGCGCGCCGATACACGCCTACGTGCGCTTCCAAAAACGGGCTTATACGCGCGTATAAATTGCTGGTCTGAAACCGCTCTTTGCGAGTTCTTGAGAATACTCGAAGCGGTTATATTAGGCATTTCCTTTGAATAAGTCAATTGCGCCTGTTGAACATTAATATACAGGTGGGTTTTGAAAGGCCTCTCGTATGCGGTAGGCTGTCTGGGTAGGTACCTACGTAGGCTCAGTTATTCTGCCGCCAAATGAGACCTTATATCTGATGTCGCGGAGTGATCAGCGCAATGTAGTGCTACGCTGTACTTTTTATGGTATTAATTTTTAAATTGTGGGTGCTACTTCAATGGTTATTCAATTCAATTCATTTATTAATTTTCAGATATTTACAATCCATTTTGTTAGTATGAACTTACGGGCTATGTTAGTAATTGTCTCATTAAAGTTCATGTAAAATAAAATTATGTCATTTAGTCAATTCAATAATACTAAAACAATTAATTCAATAAATAATTTGATTAATAATTCATAAAATAATAATAATAATGTCAATAACAAATCATTCAATAATAATAATCAAATTAAATATTCAACCAATAAAATAACAATTCACTCAATAAATGTCACATTCACTTTCATTTTTTATTTGCATTTGATGCCCTAACCTGCATCTTAGTCCAGTGACTGAGTATCGGACCATCCGCCCTTTCTGCCACAGTGACCAGGAGGCTATTGGCACTACCACGCACCCGCCTCAGGGAGGCGACTCTCTTCCGCATAATGCCGTAGAAGTCATCGACATGCGCGTCTGCGAACATACCTGATGCGCTGCAGTGTCGTGGCAGCCCCAGTAACGCCCTGAATGCATTGTTGTATTGGACCCGGCGGTGTTATGGGCAGGCGTCGTCGATTTTCCAGGATCTAAAGTACCTGTTTACAAAATGTTGTCACAACCTATTCAATAGTTTTTAAGTGACATAGGAAAGACGTTAGGTAGTAAGTCCTAGCTTTAGTCTTAAATCCTAGGTACCTATAAGAAAATACCTTTGTGATAGAAAATAAATAAACATTCTATTATTATTATTATTAAAAAAAAAGTAACAAACATCCATCCAAATAAATCTTTAAACTTTCACATCACATCACACTTCACTACTAAAATTATAATTGTGAATGTAAGTTTGTTTGTTACGCCTTCACGCGAAAACTACTTAACCGATTATCATGAACCTTTGTACACATATTCTTGGAGGTATAAGAAGTAACATAGGGACCTTTTACATAAAAAAATATTATTTAGACAGATAAAAAAATATTTTTTAGTTTGTCAAAAAATCTCAAATCTAGATACTTCAACGACAAGATAGAGGGACTTCCTCTATCATCCACGCGGACGAAGACGCGGGAAAAAGCTAGTATAATATAAATGCGAAAGTATGTATCTTGTGTGTAATGTGTGGGTGTGTTTGTTGCTTCTTCACGCTGTAACGGCTGAACGAATTTGAGTGAAACTCGGAATGGAGATAGCTTATAACCTGAATTAACACATACTTTGTATGCCGTGAAACCGCGAGTAAAACCACCAGGCGCAGGTAGTATAGCTAGTTAGTAGTAATATTGATAAGATCATTAGCAGGAGAAATTTTCTAATAATAATATGTTAAATATATTCATTTTCGCACAATCCACATCTCCATAACATTACAAAAGCAATCTAACTCAAATATATCAATCAGACCGGGAGAATTCAATCAGAAATCCACTTAACATAAATATGTCAGCTTCGGTTTTCCACCGAACGATTTCATGTTAGTAACAAAATAACTGGTTCGACTCAACGAGTCGGAGGGACGCGTTGTCTATCTATCTATCTATACTATTATACAAGATTTTTGTTGAAAAAATAAATTTTTCAAGATAAGCTATGTTGTTTTTATATGTACTTTAAACCCGCAAATAAGACATGGGCTACTTTTCATCTCGTAAAAGGTAAAAACGAACAGTCCCCGAGAGATCAAGTATAAACCGACTACTGCACGGATAAAACCGGGTGACGAAGATAGTAATACATACAAATTTAGATATGTACGTGTATGACTGTACCAAGATTTTTGTTGAAATAATAATAATATATTTTTTATATTTATTATTTTTAACCGACTTCAAAAAGGAGGAGGTTTACAATTCGACGGTATGTTTTTTTTTTTTTTTTTTTTTTTTTTGTGTGTTTGTTACGCGATTACTCCGCCAATTATGCATTGATTTCGATGATTCTTTTTTTGATTGGTAGGTAATACTTCAAAGGTGGTCCCATATAAATTTTATCGAAATTCATTCAGTAGTTTTTGAAAAAAATAGCAAAATCAAAAAAATGTAAGTTTAATCTTCAAGTCGGTTCTTGTTTTTTTCTTAACCAACTTTCTAAAGGTGGAGGTTTGTATTCGACTGCTTCACCTGCTTCACCCAGGGTTGACTTCCGGTGAGGGAACTCCTCAACGGTGAATAGTACAGACACAACATTTCGTAAATGGATTTAACCATAATAGCCTGTTCTAAATTCCATCATGATATGGCAGATACACCCAGGATTGACTTCCGGCGAGGGAACTCCTCAACAGAGAATAGGACAGACATGAAATTTTTTTGCACATGCATTTAATTGTGATAGCCCGTTCTAAACTTCGTCATGATGTGGCTTCTAGATCATAAAAGCTTGTCTTTAAAATCTTTTTGAATTAATTTAATTAAAACTTGTTTTTCACTAAAAAGGTTAAAATAAATTATTTTTCAAAAAAAACTAAACCGACTTCAAAACCACAAATGGCACTCAAAAGTAAAAAATAAATTAATATAATTATCATAAGCGCTACCCACTCATATATTTGAAGTCGGTGCCAGCCAAGTCTAAAAGGTAGTAGATAAATACTACCTACAAGTAGTGCTTACTATATACATACATAGTATTTATCTACTACCTATTAGACTTGGCTGGCACCGACTTCAAATATATGAGTGGGTAGCGCTTATGATAATTATATTAATTTATTTTTTACTTTTGAGTGCCATTTGTGGTTTTGAAGTCGGTTTAGTTTTTTTTGAAAAATAATTTATTAAATAATATATTTTTAAGTCAAACTTTAACAAATTCGTAATAAGAACCGCGAGCAGATTAAAATGAGCCCAAACACTAGCAGTTTACGATTATACGTCAAGGAGTTCCATTGCCCACCTTCTCTCTATCATCAGATCAGCTGGTTGTCACCATATTATTGTATTGTCATTAGATTTTGACAAGTATGCACAATTTCATTTCAAAAATCAAATACAAAATCATTAAATTAAAACATTTGTTACAAAAAAAAAACTGGCAGAGCACCTGGAACCTAAAACTTCATAGGATAAGAGGAAGTGGTTCTGATTGAACTTGCAAGATTTGACCCAAACAAACAAATAAATAAACATTGCAAGTTAAATAAAAGCTTGCAATAATTAATTTTTAGAATAAAACAAGAACCGACTTCAAGACTAAACTTATATTTATTGTCTATGTAATTTTTTTCAAAGAGCGCTAAATCAATTTCGATTAAATTTATCTGACCACCTCTGAAGTATGGCCTACCAAACAAGAAAATAATCATTAAAATCAATTCATAATTGGCGGAGAAATCGCGTAACAAACATACAAAAAAAAAACATACCGTCGAATCGAAAACCCATCCTTCTTTTTGAAGTCGATTGAAAGCTTGTAAAAATAGAACTAGGTCTTTTTTATAATATTTTTCATATTTGATGACATTTTGTGATCCCTTTCACAACAGGGTTTTTGTGACATACTGTATGCTGTGAATAATCAGCCTCTGTGGTGTAGTGGTTGGGCAGGTTGGCTCAAATCTCATACACCACTGAGGTTGCGGGTTCGATTTCCGCGACGGGACAAATGTTTGTGCACAGAAAAAAAAGCTAAAGCATTTGTTTCGTGTCTGGGTGTTGTGGCATCATGGTCCTCATAGTTCCTGGTTTCCTAGATACAGGGAATCCTAGGAGCCAGAATCTACGTGAAACGTTGTACTATACTACGTGTTATGAGACTCAACAACTAATTGTCTCAGGGTGACGAGCGCAGTGCAGCGCCGCGCAGGATTTTGCAAAACAAAGTTCTGGGTGGTGCTGTTATTGTTATGGGCCGGCTATTCCTTACCATCAGGCAAACGACCAGCCCGTCTCGTCATTCAGCTACATAAAAAAAAAATACTACGTGTAAACGTTGATAAAAAAAAATTTGGTACTCTAAATATGCCCTATATATTTGTCTACGATATGTTAAATTTCATTTTGTGCTAAGTGTGGCTTTGAAGACACCATTTTCAAGAAATCGCTCCTACCCGCTTCCCCAAAACCAATTATCCCTAATTTTTGACGCTCCATACGTCTCAAGCATTAATATTTCGTTCGACCCTAATCATGAGATTCCCATTAGCAAATTGTAAGGCTATTGTTTACGGGGGTTGTGCGCAGGGCTGCCACATGCCACACGCGTTCTGGCCAGGTGATGTGATAATTTGCGAGAAGCCGTAGATGGCAGATGGACGATGTAATGGACTATTTTGGCCGTGCTCACAAATATCCTTGTCTTACTATATAAAACGTAGCAGCAGTTACTCGTAGTAGGTCTCTCGTACGCGAGAGGCCGTCTGGGTAGGTACCAGCTTTGCCAGTTATTCTGCCGCCAAGTAGTAGTGCGCAAGCGTTCCTGTGTTCCGGTTTGAAAAGCATTGTAGCCAGCGTAACTACTCGGCATAAGAGACGTAATATCTGATGTCTCGGGGTGACGAACGCAATCCAGTGCTACGCACTGCTATTAAAAGTTTTGATTGGCACTGCAATTGTTATGGGCAAGCGTGGCGCTTACCATCAGGTGAACGACTTGCTCGTTTCATCACTTAGTTCCATATAAAAAAACCCTAATTGGTCAGTAGCCGTGGAATTTACGGCCCGAACCGAATAAATATTTGACGGTCAGTATAATTTAAAGCCCTATTTGTTTATTGGTGTAATTAAAAACTTAGTGCGTTTCTGTGATAATGTTTAATTAGTTAATGGATACACATGTTTTTGCTATTAATTATTAAATGATAACCAATAATACCAATAATGTATGATAACTGGTGGTATATTTCTCGTATGGAAAGGCCTTCTGGGTGGGTACAACCACTTTGCAAGTCATTCTGTGTTCCGGTTTGAAGGGCGTAGTTGCCAGCGAAATTACTGGGCATATGAGACTTAACAGCTAATTGTTTCGAGTAAGTTAAATATAAGTTTATAAAAACCGCAAATCAGACCTCCTTCAAAACCCGTATACCCGTACAAATAATGTATATTGTTTATGAAGATACGACATTTAACTTGTAAAAACTAGCATGTTTTTTATATGTTTATATTATAAGTTGTATTGACTTGAGAAGTTGTATTGACTAAAAAAATATTGTTGCGTTTCGTCTTTTATCATCAAAATTATAGGCAGACAAGAGGTCTATCAGCTATTATTCTTCTATAATTGTATACATCACAGGTAACTAAAAAGGTGTTTTTTTTTGTTACAGACTGGAAAACACTTTCACCGGACATCACTCCTCATCAAAGCTTTCAACCACAAGTTCAGACTAGACCTCGAGCTTAACACGTAAGTACTATCTACTATTTTATTTTATTTATTTATATATTGAGCGGAAGACCGACAGCCTATATTACATCGTAGTTAGTTGGTCTATACATAGAAAAGACAATAGGGATTCGGACAACTTTCAGAAAGTGTTTTAAATTAACTATAATGAATATATATAGCCATGAAAAATACTATTTTAATTAAATAACGCTCTTAAAGTACCTAAAACTATGTTTAAATATTATGTTTCAAATATTGCTGTGCAAAAGGTCATCTCAAAACTTGTGATGTCATATGTGGGCAGAAAACGACAAACTCTTCGAAATAAAATTTGCAAAGAGATTCTAATACGTTTTTTGAAGTTCGGGGACTATATTGTAGTAACGGAACGAAAAAATTAGCAAAAATACATTTTATAAAAGCAAAAACGTAAAATAAACACAAGCTTGACTCACGGCATTTGCCTACAAATGGCGTCATGCGGTGTGATTGTTGTTTTGTTTGAGATGAATAACAGATTAAAAATGTTTAGAGTGAGTGTGGCTCACTGGGAACTCGTGTGCCTTTCGATCCGACGCACCTGGGTTCGAATCCCGACTCGGCCCTGCACCAATGACTTATAGTTAAGTGCAGATTTTGCACGCTCGCTCTAAAATGGTGAAGGAAAACATCGTGATGAAACCCGCTTACGCGCTTTGGAGTGGTAGGCTCTGGCCGTGGTTGTAATACCACCCACCGAACAAAGCCATGCCGTCAAGCGACCTAGTCGTGTTACGGGATGATGTTCGGTGAACCATCGGGGAGACGGGTCTGAGCAGCCGCACAACTGCCATCTCTCTCTAGATCTATGTGCTTTATCTTAGGCCACATCATCGCTTCACATCAGGCGAGATAGTGGCCAAACATGGATCTATTAAGCGTAAAAAAAAATGACAGAATTATTTATTGATTTAAAAATATAAATCATTATTATTTCACAAAAATATTGACTGACTGATCTTTCTGGTTCGACGAACATTCGTTCTAACTACATTTTAGTTTTTTTCTCGATTATTGTCCGATCCCCTATTACAGATTCTCACGTTTAGAAACACTTTAAGCATAATGAGCGTGAGCATACCATTTGATTTACGTACTGTGAAATTAATAATAGATCGGGATGTTTTTTCAAAGATATACTATAAACTATAGTGATAACAGTCATTATTTTTACAAACTTTACTACTATGCATAGCTACTGGTAACCAAATGCATAATACATAGATAGAATATAATAAGTAGAATGTACTATATTCGGGTACATTCGCTTACTTCTTATATTAAAGAAGGGTGAAAAGGGTCCTTAAAGGTAGGCAACGCACCAGTAATGCCCCGGATGTTGCAGATAGGCAACGGTAACCTTACCATCCAGGCGGGCCGCTTGTTTGTCTTATCACATAAAAATAAACAAACTGTAATACAATATTATTAGCAACGCATTCACATGAAGCGAGAATTAATCACAGAATTACAAGACAGCTATATCACTGTCAGCTATTCAACGTTCAACAATCGCCAAAAATAATAATAAATCATAAAGATAAAAGGAATACTCATCAAACAACCGCTTCCCTCTCATATTACAAAGAGCTCATCTAAAAAACGCGAAAGAAATCCCAAACGATTTTGGCAATCGTAATACTGCGTCTTTACAGCGCCCCGTCTTTTTTCAACCTGTATATATTTGTATCTAGGTATCTCTTTTCGTACCAGTTTTTCAAGTTAGGATATCATTGCGCTACCCCTGTCCTTTTATATTTCATTTATGGTGCTCGGAAAGTGTTTTGAAGTTTCTCGCAGAGTTCCATCGATTTGTTTTCGTGGCTCTCGGAACCTTTCGGGTCAGAATAGACATTTCATTTTGTATGTCTGAATTGCAAATTGTTTTACCTTTCTGTGAGTGCTCAGAGATTGTTTTGTTTGAGTTGATTTTGTTGTTCTGTTTGTTAACATGTTATGAAAAGTTATTATAATTTATGTTTTAAATTAACATTGTTTTCGCGCAAACTTCGTTTTGATTTAATTAACATTAAATTTGGTGATTTAAGCCTTAATACATCATTTAACCGGGATGATATGTAGTTAACTCCGAATTATATGAGCTTGTTACTTATTTAATATGAAAGTTTTGGTAAGTTTCATTCAAAATACCAATAAATAAATTCATTTATTTCAGGCAATAATCATCAGCCCATTACGTTCCCACTGCTGGAACTCAGGCCTTCCCTCGTAGAGAGAGTATAGGCCACCACGTAATCCACCACGCTGGCCCAGTGCGGGTTGGTGGATGAGGGCAGGCAATAATACAGTTAACAAATTCAAAGTATAGCATAAATACAAATTATAAACACTAAAGCTATGATTAGGGAATTAAATTTGGCTTCGTCTCCCTGTAGCGCCGGAATACTATGCCTTTGGGCCAAAACTCAGGAGCCAGGAACGTCTCTTTATACTTTGCTGGAAGCCGGAGCACGAAGGACTTGAAACTCGTCGTACCAACCTCGACAGCGACAACTGGTTTAGCTCCTGGATCCGTCCGCCGCACCTCTCTTTGATATACCGAACAACATTGTCTCCCGACGTGCTCTGGTCAAATTGGGAGAGGTATATCGTATTAATAATTATATTACCTCCTACATAGTCATTGATTAGTTACAAGTCAGGCAATAATTAAATTCATTAAGATAATACATTCAATTCATTAAAGTTCGTAAAACTTACAGTACATTTGATAAATAGTAATTCATATAAAAATTAAATAATTAACTGTTTATATAATTGTCAGTAATAAATTAATATAAAATTGACTTTACCATGATAATGTTTATGTCCCTAATTACTATATGAGACTATATATATAGACTATATGTCCTAATTCTTAAGATCCTCTTACACGCTCACTCACAGAACCAGTTCTTTAGAAAGCATGCGCGGTCTTACACGTCTTTTACAGATAGGCAGATCAGGTACAGTCTCTGGGAATATCATAATAAAATATTATTATTTATAATCAATAATATACAGGTAATGGCATAATTTTGGAACCTCCAGGGTAGGTACCTTTTCCCTTGCATTGAGAAAGTTTTATTATTAGGAAATATCGGCTGAATATTGGAGAAAATAAAAACTACATTTTTGTTATAAATGCACAGTCAGACTCAAAAATGTATTTTTTCAAAAAATCAACATAAGCTTAATCGACTCGACCCACGAATCGACGACTTTTTCCTATTACTAATGTTTCCCTAAAAGGAGGCCCATCAAAGGAAATCGTAAGTTCTTGAGAAATTTGGAAAATTACTTTTTCATTTACGGACTATAAATGTGTATTTGTTTTATTTCGAAAATCAAACTCATCCGTGCTACGAGTCGACCTCCCACCTCGGTTGCTCTCAAAAAAGGGGCCCGGAGTCCATCCGACGGCCATATTGGTAGATAATAAAATCTCCTATATTACAGGACAACCGATATTGCATTCCATAACGTAATATTCCTTATTTCAGAGCAAAATATCATATCGCATATTACTGAGTAATATTCGTTAATAAGCAATTCCAAATAAATATTATTTATGAAACGTTTTATTGCTTCCGAGAATATTAATTTCGGGCGTTTTATGTTGAATTAACTATTACTATTACTAGCTGGCGGTATCACCCACGCGTACGATTTTTCCGAGATGTTTTTTTATGGAACTGTTTGATGAGGCGAGTAAGTCGTCCACCTGATGGTAAGCGCCACGCTGCCTATAACAATTGCAGTGCCACCGAGAACGTTTAATACCATAAAAAGCACAGCGTAGGACTGCATTGCGCTCATCACCCCGAGACATCAAACATTAAGTCTCATACGAGATATGCCCAGTAATTTCGCTGGCTACAATGCCCTTCACAGTAATGCTTGCGCACTACTGCTTGGCGGCAGAATAACAGGCGAAGCTATGTTATCTACCCAGACGGCCTGCCGCTTACAAGAGACGTAAATAATCCTGTCTTATCTTATTGTAACTTACAAGATTTCATCAAAATCTGTCCAGAATGTTTTGTCTGATTAAGTAACAAACTTCCGTAAATTTTTGCATTTATAATATTAGCAGGACGAGTGGGAACAGTGACTTGTAGTCTATTGATTGTTATTAGTACAGATTAGAATAACTGCAAAATAACAAGAACTTTGAACCTTATACCTATAGTCACAGAATATAATGCAAATGCCAATTTTGCTTACTGTTTATAACTTATAGGTAACTAGATATTAAGTTAAAATTGGCATGATCAGTAAAAGCAATAGTGCTACGACTCGAGTAAAATTTAGCAACGTAACAGAGCCGTTAAGAATCGCTACGAGCTGACTACGAAGCGCTACGAGACTTCTACGAACGTGGAAAGAGTTTGCTACGAAAGTGCTACGTGGTATTATCGACTGCTTTATTGATACGAACCGAATTCGGTGCACTTTCTAGTTCAAGCTGACGTTTGGAACTGTTGTTTTGTTCTATTTTCTGTGTATTTTGAAAGAGAAACAATTTTAACTGTAATGTGTACCTAAACAGTCAGATAAGTAACTATATTACTGATCTGTTTAGGTACACAGTACTACTATGTATTCTGTGGTTAAAAATATACTATTATTTTTTTTACCAACGACGGAAAGGATATGCGTTTAAGTAAGAAGTTGTTTGTATTATTTTTACACCCGACCAACAACGCTTCGCCTCCCCCTTGTCAACGGGTAGTTATCGCGCGGTCGGCGAGTTTACGGCGAGGCATCACTCCGCCAAATACCAGTTTGAAGCCTTGAAAACCATTAAAAGACGAGCCAAAAAGCTCATTGGTGACGATGCGCTGGTTAAGACTAAGCTGCAGATTCTTGAACATCTGACTGAGTGTTTATGTATAGAATTTCATATAAAGAATTACCAACCGCTCGAGGCGAGGTGGCGTTAGTCAGGTGCAGCATTAAACTGCACCGCATTAAAATTATCATCCGGAGACGTTAGCTTCTAACTCTTCAATTCCCAGTAATTTTGCTAGCAACTGGGCTAAAGTCATCATCATCATCCTCAGCCCGTTACTAAGTAATAGTTAGTTTTCTTTGCCATTACGTTCTCTTAAAAAGAGAGTATGGGCCATAATCCACCATGCTGGCTCAGTGCGCATTAGTGGATTACACATGTTCTTGAATTTTCATTTTACTTGTATTTCTTCACTGTTTTTAGAATGAGTGTTAAATCCGCACATAAATTTAGAAAGTCAATGCGGGGCCAGCGATATTTGATCACGGGTGCGTCGGATCGAAAGTCGCATGTTCTCCCACAGAGCCACACTCGCTCTCACGTAAAAATATCTCATTAAAAAACACATAACACATCGTTAATCATCTCGTTTCACAACCCGACACAAAGCGAGCACACAATGCTAGTCCAAGAGCCAGCGCCTATTTACAGAACAACAAACAATAGTACAGGAGTCGGCTATTTACGCGGTAAAAAATGTGGTGCACTTTTTGTGCGAAATTTGATTGGCACAAAGGACCTCGTGTGTTTACCAGTGTACCGGCTACGTGATATAGTGTGACCACGTTAGGACTCTTATAATACTGATACTTATAAAAACATAATTCGTTTAGAGTTATGGCTGAACGTGTTGTTTATCACTGTATTTTTATAAATGTAAGTCTTACGTTATTACTACAGATTATAAGAATAAAAGAAATTGTTTTTCTCATCCGGGCGCGCGCCGTCTGCGCGTCATAGATTGATACAGAGTAATTGCAAGCGCCACTAAACAACGGCACATATCGCGTGGAGTGCAAACGCGGCAATTTTATGTTATGTAAACTAGTGGCTAATAGGAATCTTATTAGAGTGTTATGACAAAATTTATGTTATCGACTCGTAAGGCAATAGTCTTCAAAATAGTGCAATCGAAATGTAAGATGTGTGAATCAATATTCATGTGTTATGTAAAAAGCTTTCGTGTTGAATACAGAAAACTCAAATTACAAGAAAATCATTCTCAACTCTTCGACACAATCATAACGTGAGTGTAGCCGTTTATATGTATAATGAAAATCATTCTCTTTCAATTTTTTTTTGTTATTTTTTTTCTATTTTATACATTATTTTCATTTTTTTAGCTTTCCAACTATATAATTATAGGGAAAATGAATCTCTGTTGTTTTTTTAAGCTAAGTTGTAATAAAAAATTCAGTATATAAGGATGGCGGCGTACATAGGGTCTGCTGATTTTCGGGGGTTGGACGCGCGTTAATAACTTATTTAACTATTTACCATAATGTAGATTATTAGGGAACAAGTTTGTCAAAATATTCTACGATACAATGACTTTGTCGTACGTCACTAAAAGTTTGACCTACCTCAATACGGCCACACTGTACGTCAGCTTCGCTGGGTACGTTTGTTTGTGCACCGCGTTTTAATGAAGTTGTCGCCGAGCGAGCGAGGAATGGAGGTGTTCGGGCGCAAATTACGGGCTGCGGGCGACTCTCTTCGTAGTTAGGGCATTTTAGTAATATGTTGGCTCTTGAACTATTACTAGATATAATGAATTATTAATAGAGCATTTCAAATTACAATCTAGATTTGAAAGACAAAGTGTGAAGTATTATTTTATACATTTTTGATGATGTGGTTTTAAATTTTGAATTTTCTTGAATTTCGCCACGAATGAAAAATTTTTTGAAACTCATGTAAACCATTATATCACTTATAGTTTTACCGAACACCTATAATGACGATAGGTGTTATATCGTCTTACCTCCTGCTAAAATATAATTTGATCCTAAACAGTTACTATACTTCGTGCAGAAGATATTCTCCCATGATTTGAGCCCAAACGAGAACTGAGAATCTATCAGCGTGTAGTGGCAAAGCAAGGGCTTAGCTGGAACCCGAATTGGAACTGAGACCCCCTCCCTACTCTCCCGTCTCTTCTCCCCCTTCTCGCCTTTGCCCGTACAAAGGTATTAAGCTCCACTGATTGCGCTCAATCGAAGCATACATTAGCGAGTGATCTTCAAGAGCTGAATGAAAAGATTTAGCTCGTAAGACGTGTCAGATCTGTATCGCTCTGTAGTCGAATCATTTTGCCTTTATGCAACTTAGACGGTTTTATTGTCGTCTTAATTGGGTGCCTCTCTAACTAGTGAAGGTTGGGTAGATAGCTATGCTTTTTCATCATTTATTTTTGTATATTTGTTGCATTTTTATTTATCCATTTATTGTAGTGACACTATGTGTGTCTGTCTGTAGCACCGTAGTTCTTAAACGAGTGAACTGATTTGAATGTGTTTTTTTTATTATTTGAAAGCAGGTTTTCTAGCGGTGGTTCTTAGACATGTTTTATCAAAATCGGTTCAGCCATTTTTTACTTTTAATAGGGTTTTGTGTCGGAGGTTTTTTAAACCTTAAGTTTATTTTATTCATCAACAACAGGTCATCTGGTTTCTCTGGCCACAAAATAGATTTTCTTGTAAATGTAATCTACGGCGCTTGTTTGAGGATTGCACAAACCACGTGACCTAAATAAAGTATTTAAATAACAAATTTCAATTTACAACTTTAAGTATTATTGCCACAATTCCAAATACATCTAATTAACATCCCGCCGAATAACATTGGAATACCTACACCTCTCATAACAAATTATTACTTAGAATTGGCAAAGCCACGTCAACAAAACTTGCTTTTGATCTGTTAATGAGTTCAAGTTGAAGTTGTTTTATAAGCTCTCAAAACCAACATCAAGCCGTGGAGCGGGGATTTAAATCCGAGAGGTTATTTCAGATTCTATTAAACCGGCCCATTCTGTCCCAGTTTACCTTTTAAACAACACAAAGTGAGCGTAAATTCAACGAGGTACAAGCGGGGCTTGGCGCCGCGTTGTGACGTCATCGCATCGCGACCGGCCGGGGAGCGATTGAAAAACAATACAGCTCAATAAGGCGTACGCGTTTTATGTAAATAGGGGTTGGAAATGATATGCTTGTCGGTAGTGCTGGTAAGTGCTTGTCGCTTGAGACGGTGGAGAAATTGATGAATCGGCAGTCATTTTTATACATCAAGTTCGCGTGAAATTCCAGAGTTTTACTGTCTTTTTGGTTCTTGGTAATTTGAACGGTATTTTGCAACAGGTTTTTATATATTAATATTAATTTACGGGTGACGGTTGGTGGATGTCACATGTCCTTAAATTTTTGTGTATAATTCTTGGACATGCCGGTTTCCTCACGATGTTTTCCTGCACCGTTTTTAGAGCGAGTATTAAATCCGCACATAACAAGAAAGTTAGTGGAGCAAGGCCAGCGGGATTCGAACTCGGATGCGCCTCGGATCGCACGTGCTCCTACTGAGCCGCACTCGCTTGCCAGTAGCCATAAAAGACCCGACGTAATCTATACCTAATAAATCTCAACATTTTTATCTGCACCCATGTTTCAGACAAATAAATTTATTTCATTTCATTTCATTTCAATCAGTTCTGTGTTGTTGAGTGACAGTACAAGCAGATCGTTCGCCCGATGGTAAGCAACATGCCTGCCCATTACAGTTGCAGCACCACCCAGAACATTTATATGCAAAGTTCCGCAGCGTAATCAAACAACATCCCACTAATATTATAAATTCGAAAGTTTATTACTATGTATGTATGTTTATTACTCAATCACGCAATAACTACTGAACGGATATTGATGAAATTTGGTAATAGATACTTTAGGTCCTGGAAAAAGACACAGGCTACTTTTTATCTTGGGAAACTGCGGGTGAAACCGTAGGGCGCAGCTAGTTTGCAATAAAATTATAGTTGTCAGATTTCTACAGCCCAATAATAAGCTCCTTTATTCTCTTGTGCTGTCAGTTTTATCTGCAGGCACGATCTTTTGCAAATATCACAATACTTCGTCCTCTCATAAAAGTATATCTGTCATTTGCACACTCAACGTCTTACAAAGACTTAGAGGGGGGTTTCGTAAGTTAGTATTATATACCTAAATATTACTATGTTCCGGTTTGAAGGGCATTGTAAAGTCAAAGTCAAATATCATTTATTAAATAGGCACAAAAGTGCACTTTTAAAGGTCCCATAGTCATAGTATCGGTAACAGAAAAGTGTAAATAAAATATAAGTAGGTATGACAGTAGCAGAGTGACTAGAAGCTGTAGCTAGCGACATTACTGGGCATTAAGAGACTTGAGAGCTAATTGTCTCAGGATGACAAGCGCAGTGCCGATTTGGGTTTTTTGAGTGCAGCGCACTGTTTCCTGTATCGGCAAGCGTAGTTTAGGATGCCCACCGGCTAGATGGAGCGACGACCTGCGAAAGGCGGCCAGGAATTGGATGAGAAGAGCCGACGACCGGGCTCAATGGCGTTCATTAAGAGAGGCCTATGTCCAACAGCGGACTACTAAAGGCTGATGATGATTAAGATGACACTGTTTTTATGAGGTCTGACAATTTGAATCCTAAGGTGAACCTACGATGATTCAGATTAGAATACTGAATTGAGGTTTTAGACCACTGTCTATATTAGTATCATAATCTGGCCTAAACGAGACCACAATGAAATCCGTAGTTAACAAATCTTTGAATGGACACGGTTCCCAGCTTGTTAGCAATTTACCTTGAAACCCGAGGAATCAATAGGTAACTAAGTCCTCAATGAACCGGTAAAGCCATAATCCAAACTCAGACAAATCCGTGGGCGGAACTCTCATACAATAAATAAAACATTTTCGGCTGTCTCAGCTTCTCTAATATATTCTGAACAAGTGGCCGCGGCATCCCGTAATGAGATGAATTCAAATTAATGCCACCCCTTATCTTTAACAAGGGAAAGATTATATTTTGCTTAGAAAACGAAAATTTATTCAGCGAAAACACGAAGGTTAATTCCAGGGAAAAACAAGGGATTTTAAGTATTTTTCGTGTGAAAACTGAAACTAGCTTCTTATGACATAATAGCTTTGTCTTTTAGGATAATGAGCGTTGAGAAATTGAGTTCCTTTAAAAATTCTTAAAGTAAACTAGATTTTCTATCACATTATGTATACGTCTGAGTTTATTTGTGCTTTTTATAGTGACATTTAAGACTTAATACTTACTGTTGGTAGGTTTCTCGTATGCGAGAGGCCGTCTGGGTGGGTACCGCTTTGCCAGTTATTCAGCCGCCAAGCAGTAGTGCGCAAGCATTACTGTGTTCCCGTGTGAAGGGCATTGTAGCTAGCGAAATTACTGGGCATTATGAGACTCAACAGCAAATTGTCTCAGGGTGACGAGCGCAGTGCAGCACCGCGCAGGATTTTGCAAAACAAAGTTCTGGGTGGTGTTGTGCCATCAGATGAATGACAAGCTCGTCTCGTCAACGATACAAAAAAAATAAAATTAATGCCTCGGGGTGATGAGCGCAATGCAGTGCTACGCAATAGTATTAAAAGTTCTGGGTGGCACTGTATTTTTTATGGGCAGGCGTGGCGCTTCCCATCAGGCGAACGACTTGCTCATCTCATTACTCAGGAATATAAAAAAATGTACGTTTATAAATCACCCTTGCCAATGCAAAGTTACAAGACTGGGGCACGCAAAAAAATTCCTAAATTAAAGACACAAAGCGCTCCGAAAGTAAAAGCACGAATAACTGACATATTCAAGTTTTTCTCATATCCTTACGGCGTAGCTTATAACCGTCGGTTCGGTATACGACGTGATTCATCTGCCCAACCAAGAGTTATCCCTATCCTGGGTGTTGCTCGGAAAAATATATAACATTCCGAAATATAGAGGCGTACCTAGTACTTAGGTTTGGGGGATAATGAATAAATGAACCTTTATTGAAACACCACAACATAACACAGAAAATGAAACAAATAATACAAATATATACAAAGTAACAATGTTCAATAATTATGAGTGTCACAAAGGGCGGTCTTACCGCTAAAAGTGATAATGATATCACTGTTTTAAATTCTCGACACAGTTTTTTTGTGATTAGACGAGCAGTTCGTTCGCCGGATAGTAAGCGCCCAGAGCTTTTTATCATAAAAAACACTGCGTAGGACTGCATTGCGCTCATTACCCCGAGACGTCAGATATTAAGTCTCATATTACGTGCCCAGTAATTCCCTGGCTACTTTGCCCTTCAAACCAGAACACAGTAATGCCACAGTTTTACAATACCATTGTAATGCTTGCGCACTACTGCTTGGCGGCAGAATAACTGGCAATGCTGTGCCTAACTAGACGGCCTCCCGCATACAAGAGACCTCATCATCATCATCATCATCAATCAGCCCATCACGTTCCCACTGCTGGGACACGGGCCTTCTCTCATAGAGAGAGAATGGGCCATAATGCACCACGCTGGCCCAGAGCGGGTTAGTGAATGTCACATGTCCTTGACTTTTTGTGAAAATTCTTGGACATGCCGGTTTCCTCACGATGTTTTCCTTCACCGTTTCTAAAGCGAGTGTTAAATCCGCACATAAAGAAAGTCAGTGGTGCGGGGCCAGCGGGATTCGAACTCGGGTGCGTCGGATCGAAAGTCGCACGTGCTCGCACTAAGCCACACTCGCTCTCAAGAGACCTACCACGAGTTTTAGATAAAAAGGCAAATTAAGTCATAAATTAGGTTTATGAAAGCCATTTTGACTTCGTCGTAGATATTTAATTAAGCATATTTTTTTTATTATTTCTCTTCTTATGCATATAACAAACATATTGTCATTTTACATTTCTTTTTTCATTTATGGGTAATTCATTTTTATTCCGTCATTATAAATGTGTAGAGTATCACCATTCTATAACTTGTCCCTTACATGCCTCTATTACTTTTAAAATTATTGTTCTATTAAGTAAGATCTTTTAAAATGCTCCACACGCTACGCTTTCCCACGATATTAATCTACCTACCTCCTTCTTCTTCGTGTCGATGGTCCTTATGTTTTAATTTTTAAATAATTTAAATCTACCTACCTTGATCAAATCATATAAAACCCGTGTGCCAATCTAACGTTCCTTACTACGCCCGCGCCCGAAATTCAAGTGGATTTACCCCTACTCGGTTACGAGGAAATAATAAATAAAACACGACGCGGAATGTTATCACCGGGCGAAACCCGCGCCGGGAGGTGTTTCACCCGCTACGTCCGGGGAAATTATTTCTTGGGATATTGTCAAACAGGTTGCGCGATTGATGAGCGTTTTTATTCAGCTACTTGTCCCATTTTTATGGCAAATTTTGTTTAAATAGCTTGTTTGGTTTTTACGAGCTTGGCACATGCCATATGCCATATAAAGGTCCTAGCTTATTATCAAATTAAGTGAAAAGGGACACATTTGTCCATTAGAAAAGAATTAATACGCGACTCATATCTGTGTCAATGTATACCATTTACAAAATCCAAAAAATAAAACATATAAATTATATTGCATGTTTTCTTGACAATCTTATAACATTTTGTCTATATTTATCTATATTATATTGATCAAATCAGGATGATTTTCGCTTTTCAGTTCAAAATGAACTGTAAGTCTGTTAGTAAGTTAATCAAGTGTCATTGTACTTAATATAGGTAGTTTATAAAGAATAAAACATTTATAATGAAACATTTATAACCAATTATAGTCAGCCTCTGTGGTGTAGTGGTTAGGCAGGTTGGCTCAAATCTCACAAACCGCTGCGGGTGCAGATTTTCGAACCAGAAAAATGTTTGTCCACAGAAAAAAAAGCGCAAGCATTTGTTTCGTGTATGGATGTTGTGGTCCTCGTAGTTCCTGGTTCCCTAGATACAGGGAATCCTAGTTAAGGGCCAGGTTCTATGTAGGTATGTGATTCGGATGACGTTGGGTACGTACAAAAGGATGACGTTGGGTATGTACAAAAAGATGACGTTGGTTATGTACAAAAATAAATATTGAGTTAAAAATATATTATGTGCAAGATAATGTAAATAATCTAACCTCCCAGATTTAAATTACTGTAGGAAATTTATGTGTTTTTATTCTTAAGTAAATTTTCATTTTCAGTAAATTTTCATTTGTCAACTTAAAAGTAAAGTGCGGCATTCCTTATCACATTAAACGTATTCCATCATCCATTTAAATTAAATATGAAACAAATGCCGTTCACAAAGTACGGCCAAAATGATCATTTTGTCATTATCCACCTCCGCTATTAAAATACAGTGTGATAAATCATTTTATACGCGTACAGAGGAAACAGCTCAACAGACAAATAATACTGGGCATAAATCCCGTGACATCAGTGAAAATAACATAAACAAGAATTATAGAAATCCTACTAATATTTTAAATGCGAAAGTATGTGTGTTGTATGTGTGAGGGAGAGGGTGTGATAGGGTGTGTGTGTATGTGTTTGTTACCGTATAACTCCACAACGGCTGAACGGACTTTGATGAAATTTGGTATGCAAGTACTTTTGGTTTTGGAATAGAACACAGGACTTTTCAACCCAGTAAAACAAACAGTTCCCGAGAGAGCAATAAGCCAAATACTACGTGAAAAACCGCGCTAAGAAGCTAGTAAAATACTAAATAAGCATTTTGTAAGCTATCTATATTTTCTATGTTATCACGTTCCCTCTGCTAGGACACGGGCCTTCTCTCATAGAGAGAGTCCATACTCTCCCTTAATCCACCACGTCACTAGGCCGGCGCGCCGGCCTAGTAGATGTCACAATACAATCCTTGATGTTTGTGATTGTTGGTCATGCCAGTGTCTTCATGATGTTTTTCTTCACCATTTTTAGAGCAAGTGTTAAAACATATAATTTTATGAAAGTAATTAATGAGGGGCCGAGGATTTGATCTCCCACGCGTCTGATCTGTCTAAGTTGCACGAGTTCCAACTGAGCCAAACTACAATGATTTTGAACTTATTTGCGAATACAGATTTCTCTTCTACTTTACTGTTTGTCGATGCCACATTATTGATTGAATTGTTATTTTGCGTCGACGTAATGCATGTCATTAGTCAAAATGAGTTATTGGATGCGTAATCATTTTATTACATCAGTATGTTTCGCATTTATTAATTATTCAAGTTCTTGCACATGTGTTATTTAAATTAAATGTGGCGATTTAATACGAAGTTATGTTACAAAACAAGCAAAAACGTCGTTATATTGTCATTTTCATTATTTATTTAATTAATCGTTGGAAAATATTCATTAGTATTTTGAACTCGATTCAATATAAATTCAAATAAAATTTTAATGCATGTCTCATTTTATTTATCGAAATAAAGATACAAAATAAATACCAATGACAGAATAATCACATTTGATATTTTTTAATGTTTTTTCTCATCTCTTGACCATTAGCAGGAACTTTCCTGCTGTTAGAATTGTTCCTTTATCACTGTTTTTTTTATTATTATTAAAGAGTGACTTTGACTCGCTGGTAGTGCAGCTTTGTGGATCAGGTGGATGCAACAATGCCTTTGGTTTTAAAAGTTTGACGAATTAAAAAAGTCATCATTTTAGGACATTTTATGACTCTAAACTTATAAGTCTATATTGTCAAACTTAATTATAAAATGAACCTAAAACTATCTACAACGCGGGTGTATTGTTTTATTAGGGTTCCGTACCCAAAGGGTAAAACGGGACCCTATTACTAAGAGTCCGCTGTCCGTCCGTATGTCTGTCTGTCTGTTCATTGTTACCAGGCTGTATCTCATGAACCGTGATATTTAGACAGTTGAAATTTTTACAGATGATGTATTTCTGTTGCCACTATAACAACAAATACTAAAAAACAGAATAAAATAAATATTTAAGGGGGCTCCCATACAACAGACATGTTTTTTTTGCCGTTATAGATAATGGAACGGAACCCTTGCGCGAGTTCTACTCGCACTTGGCCGGTTTTATTATGATATCATAAGCTCTCGGTCAAGTGATGAAATCGTTCCACTATTCATCCATTCAAAAAAATAACTGTAAAGGATGAAGGAAGCGAAAACAAATATAGGACGAGGATATTGCCTTGGGGCGTGTTTTGAACCGATATCGGCCTAGCGCACTCCGCACTGTAGGTACGAATCTACAAGTACATAGCCGGACACCGACGGCGGGTCGCGCGTCGTTACATGTGCCGCGTCAGTAGAGATAAGAGCTATGCGATAGAAAGAGAGGCGCTCTGTAGGTTAATATGTCTGGTAGGTATGCAGCGCTACGCGACCTGAATTGAATTTTATTAAATAAAATAAATAAATAAATATTTCTTTGCGGAGAGATGCTTCTGTCCCTTAGTATTCTGTGCCGATACACGAGTATGTTAATAAATTCCAATTTCCCCTCACCATAATAATAATTAAATTCCCATCATAAAAAACGAATTAACATGGATCTCGAATTCGAATTACGGGTAATTACTGTATTTTATGTGCGAATATCGTTTATATCTGGTAACGTTAATGAAGTTGTAAAATGTTTCATTGCACCGATCAGAGTAATTTTGCTCATTACTGCGGACGTATGGTGCCCACTGTAGGTATCGGGACTTCAGTACGGACGTTCGACGATTATTGCATGCGATCGACGATTATTGCAGGCTTATTAAGTAATTGATTGTATTCCTAGATTATGTAAGAGATCGAAATGCGATAAACAAATATGTAATTTGATAAGTTAAAGTGGAACTGGGCTGGATATGTATGTCGTAAGCCAGACGAAGAGAGCAGAGGCACACCGACCACCACACTTAATGAGATCTAATACAGAGCCGCTGAGAGGTGCACCGATTATAGCAGCCACCAGCGCAGCGGCCTGCCCGTTCCCGGGGGTAGAAACCCCGAAGCGTTAACGCCTGGGTAGTAGGGACCAACCCGTGACTCACGTCTGGGTGAAAAATTAACTGTACTATATGCCAGACCAGCTGTGATGTGTGAAAAGTCCTTATAGACTGGGTCACATACGTAGAAACACTCAATGTATCAATGGTCAATTTGTACCTATGACTAGGAATGGAATATGATCCATAACAGCAGCTCGTAGTAGACAGAAAGTATTGGAAAGAAGGAAGCCTTTTCCCAGCAATGGGACGACGCAGGCTGATTTAATAATAAAAGTTGTTGATATAATGATAATCTAGGCTTGTGTGACAATTATTTTGGTTTCCTTTGAGTAAAGTCGTGCGTAATAAGCGCACTTGCGCATAACAGTTGCAGTGTCACAGATCAATTTGATAACTGGAACAAAACAAAAAAGGGAAGAATATCGTTAATTCGAATTACAATTCGAATACCGAATTGGAAAAAATATTATTAATTTGTTGCGTAATTTAAAACAGCAAAAAATACATAACATAAAACGAGTACAATATTCGAAACCGCAGTTAAAATCGGCATCAAGTCATAAAACCAAGTATCATGATAACGAACAATCCCTTAAATATAAATGCGGTCTTTATTTAATTGTCCACTCTCGATTAAATGTCTCGATTATACGGCCCGATTCAATCGCGATAATATCGCGTTTTATCGCGGAATATTTGCATAAATGGCGGGATACAAACTTTAATACGAAACCGGGGCAATATATCTTAAATTCAAGTTTAACTTTTGGCGAGTTTTTGTTCGCTCCGTGTCCGTTAAACGGCGTTATGAGGTGCGTTTGATAGTCTCAACCAATCAGATCAACGAGAATGAGGTAAAGACGGTCAATTTGTACCTGAGGTCAAAGATAGGATGTCTAAAGATGAATTAAATATGAAGAATGGTAGCTTTTAAAATGTAAGATGCGAGAAGTATTAACCCAGACAACGCCTGGGAAAAAATATATTATTTTGTCATGGTTTCCATAAATTGTCATTAATTCTAATCAGATACACATTTTTAACTTATGGTTTCAAAAAATGATGCAATGTTTAATGTTTCAATCGCATATATAAAAAAAGACGTGTGGCACTCTGAGACTGCCGCGGTAAAGCTATTGCATAGCATTCGGAGTGGGGTGTGTTAGGTTATTTTCGTTACGGAATTTCTGGATTCGGTCTCCACGCTCAAGGCCCGCGATAGAAGCTATGCAATAGCTTAAAAACTGAGCAAAGCAAGCACTTCATAAATCATTGTTTTCATGCTTCTACTGCTGGGACACGGGCCTTCTCTTATTCAGAGAGTATGGGCCATAATCCTGAATGTGATCCGTTTGCGGATGGATGGCAGGAAATATTGTCGGAGTGTTTGCGTTTTATTGAGAGGGATGTTAAGTGGCTATTTATCTATTTTTGTTTTTGTTACCTACTCGTTTTGTATGTATCTGTAACAATAAAAATATCTTTTACTATTATTATTTTTTACGGGCGAATGCCTTTATTTCTGAAAACAAAACACTCTACTTACTAAAACTAAACTAACTACTTACAAGGAGAAGCAATTGGACAACCCATAGACCATTAAAGGCCTATAGATAGCTCAAATGCTCCAACCCACTCTTTTATTAATGTAATTAAATTGTCCGTTTTAATTAAAGTAAAATAAATAAATAAATCCACGACGCTGACCCAGTGCGGGTTGATGGATGTCACATGTCCTTGATTTGTTGTGATATATTTCTCTTTAATGTGGCCTGATATATAATATGTAAATATGTTTTTACCACTATCTCACCTGATGGTAAGCGACGATGTGGTCTAAGATGTAACACGCTTACCTAGAAGATACCTGTTCACTCTCGATTTGAAGACCCCCAGGTTGTAGTTGTGAAGTCTTTTACAACACTTAAACATAATGAATCCACTATATTTCATTCATAGACACAGTGAAACCTTTTCACACACCAGTATTAGCCGAGACCGATGTTCTTTCCGCACAACGTCTGTAACCATTCTATACTAATGGATAACATCCATAGATTCAGTAATCATGCTGGTAATTTGTGTGTTATCTGGTAAATTCCGGAAATGTCAAGCATTTAATGTATGGAACCGAGTGTACGCCGGCTCCGAGTCTGCAATGCCATTGCTACCACAACTAAGTTCCTCGATGGTGTTTGTCAGGAACTTGAAGCGATTAACTACCCATAACTCATAAGATATTGTGTGAAGTTTGGCCAGTAGTTGCTATAGGTGTACCCGTATCTATCGAGTTCGATTCCCACAACAAACGAAAATTACAAATTATTTTTGAATATTTTATGTATTAGCTAAAGGTTTATAAATGTTGCAACTTGGCTATAAGATTTCACCTATTATTTTGTCTAGCTATATATATATATATGTATTTGACAGCCTCTGTGGTGTAGTTGTTGGGCAGGTTGGCTCAAATCTCATACACCACTGTGGTTGCGGGTTCGATTCCCGAGACGGGACAAATGTTTGTGCACAGAAAAAAAGCACAAGCATTTGTTTCGGGTATGGGTGTTGTGGGACTATAGTCCTTGTAGTTCCTGGTTCCCTAAATACAGGAAATCCTAGTTAGGGGCCATGATTTACATATGTGATCGTTGGGAAAAAAAAACGAAAAAGAAATCATCTTTAGGCAAAACAAATTGAAAATCCTTTGTAAATATTTAATAAAACGGCTAGGACTCACTTAGTTTGTCAAATTAGTCGACCTAGGTTTCGAGCATGTCCGATGCTAGGTCGACTAACTCGACAAACTACGTGAGTCCTAGCCGTTTTATTAAATATTTATAATGAATCAAACTCACGAAAACTTTCATACTGAAAATCCTTTGATTTCTTATATTTATTTATACCAAATGACGAACTTTAACCAACCAGCTCCTTGCTTGACTACCTACTTATTTATTTTATTTCAGATTTAATTAATTGTTAGTAGCAGACGTGCTGCTTACCACCGGGCAAACGACTTGCTCGTCTCATTACTCAATAACATAAAAAAATATCGCTCGCGACCTCTCTTCACTTGTACTCCACGCAGCAGCCCGTCACAAAATTTAATCCTGAGGTCGGGGGCTGATTTCGTGGGTCATTGGTTTAGGCGCCCACGCACCTGTGGACGACCGGAATTGGCACGAAACAGGCACCTCTAATTCTGCGGGGGATTACTGTGTTTTAAGGGGCTTGAAGATTTTCATTAGTCGGAAAACTTTTTAGCATCAAACTTCTTTCTAGCGACACAACTTCGATGGGTGACCGTTTGTGTGGTACTGACATCTGAGTGCTACCGTGCTTCGGAGGGCATGTTAATCCGCCGGTCCCGGTTGTTGTCTTAGGACAACAATCGTTAGGCCATGTCGGAGGGCTTCAGGCGGTCTAAAAACTCCGACACCAGGGTTGGCCACACACTCACACGAGAGAACAAGAAGAATATCGTAATTTAGTGTATCATCATCATCAGCCCATCACGTTCCCACTGCTGGGACACGGGCCTTCTCTCATAGAGAGAGAATAGGCCATAATCCACCACGCTGGCCCAGTGCGGGTTGGTGGATGTCACATGTCCTTGACTTTTTTGTGAAAAATTCTTGAACATGCCGGTTTCCTCACGATGTTTTCCTTCACCGTTTTTAGAGCGAGTGTTAAATCCGCACATAACTTAAGAAAGTCAGTGGTGCGGGGCCAGCGGGATTCGAACTCGGGTGCGTCGGATCGAAAGTCGCACGTGCTCCCACTGAGCCACACTCGCTCATTAAAATTGCAATTTAGTGTACACTAAAAAAATTAAAACGTCCATAGACAATGTAAATCGGTTAGTACATTCTGAATTAAAGCATATATGTAGGATGGGAGGAATCTCCATAACCTTTATTGCTCATAAGAACATCAATGCAACGTGCATACAGGTTCTAGGCAAGGTTATAAGTTACAGTACACCATAAATAAAAGAGCAAGTAAATAAATAAATAAGCAACTATTAGTAAAAATACTAATTAAATTAGATAGAACACGAAATAGCCATTATCTGGAAGGTATTTCACTGTAGGAAAACAATTTAGGTCATGTTTGTTTTCCTGTTTTTGTCTCGCTTGAGCAAACTTACGACTGTCGAGCGTCGTTCAAGTATTTGGGATAGTTCATATTAATGGGATTATACTCTGGATGAAGGATTTATTATAATCTGGTGTACTGAGAGCTCTTACAAGTGTTGGAGAAGATGTGATTAGATGAGTAGGGACAATGGTAATAGTAGGTCTTTTAACGTATTTAATCTATAGACAACATATTGCTGATCAACTATTGACTCTTAATCTTTTACCAAAGATAATTGTGCTTATCTGTTGTATTCAGAACTTTGTATAATTGGCTAATTTAAAATTCGATGGCTCAGTGGCACGGTGATCACAGTTTTCATCAACATCATCATCAGTCTGTACTGTTAGATTTCTCGGTACCGCTCGTAACGTATCATGCCCATTCGTCACAGGTCAAGTAGCGTAGCGTTAGGTTAGGTAACGTTCGTCGCGGTCAACACATGTATGGGTGACCGTTTTTGTAGTATTTACATGTGAGCGCTACTGTGCTTCGAAGGGAACGTTAAACCGTCGGTTCCGGTTCTTAATTAAAGGACAAAGCCTTCAGGCGCGGGCGGCGGTCTTAAACTCCGATACCAGGGTTGGCCACACATCCACACTAACTAAATTTTAAAACGCCATTATTAATCACATCTTGGTCTTATGATAACTCCTCACAGTAAAGTTGTAGGTGAAGTAGGTGCGTGTTTACCAACAATACGTTTTAGATCGTTATAATTAACCGGGACTTCGACCAGCTAAAGTTGATGCCAAAACCCATTCAGGGCTTTAATATTACACTATTAGACGATGGGTGCATGGTACATGTAAACAGAACATATTCAGGGTTACTTACGATCATGATTAGGGAGTTGTCTGGCATAAATTATGGTGGGAACTAATTTTACGCTCGGCTCGCACATTCGCTATATTGAAAACGCAACGCGCGCCGCATCGCTTATGCGAGGCAAACCGCATTATGTCTTCCGTATAGGGCTGCCAAGTTTTAAACATTAGAATCGTTTGTAAGTCACTGTTCCAAATTGACTAATCACAAATATGAGTAGGTACAATAATAAGACCCTTTAACATATATCTAGCTATAATATACGAGTATAGGTATTACGTTAATGTGGTCATTTCAAGTAGTGGTAATTTCAGGAAGTGGTCCTTTTCAGAAAAGGACGATTCAAGAAATGGTTATTTTTATATGTGGTCATTTTTAATTGTGGTCTAAACCCGCCCAAACGTTATTTATCACCTTAGTGATAATAGCAGTATCCTGAAGTTTTACTCGCGTAAGCATTTTTCCGAGATAAAAGTATTTAAGTTTACATGTATTCTCTTCATTTTATGTGTTAAATGTATTAGTCTATTCCAAATTTCATCCAAATATTTTCAACCGTTGCGGCGCGAAGAGGTAACAATCATACACACAAACCTGCGTTATTTCAAAGTAATGCTAAGGTTGTGGGCTGCATTTTAGTAAAGCAAAAGCCACAAGGTAGCAACTAACAGTTTTAGCGCATAGTTCTTCACAGACGTTATTTTTATTTATTGTGAATTGACTTGCGTTGGACCACTATGTCACCTGATGGTAAGCACACGACGATCTAGCACGCTTGCCAAGATAGTACCTGTTCACTCGAGACTTGAAGATTCGTTCTGCTCTATGACAGACACTGTCCTCCTAAGATTCTATTTATGGCATCCCTATTACCATATACACGTTCGTTGACAAACAGTGCTTCGCAAACGTTTACCTAGTCTCAACATAAATTAACTTGTTACGGTCCCTCCCCGCGCCCGCGCCCGCGCTCGTGCCCCGCGGCTTCAACGCGACACGCCAAACACAACTTGGCTAATTATTTTACTTTGAAGGTTATCCGACACTACTTACGTGGGCGCCAAGTTGTGGCAACTCCCGCCAAGTAACGGTAAGTTACGCCAAGTTACATTACAGTAACGTTGCTGAATTCGTGACCTGTTAAAAGGAGTTATACCCGTAAAATAGTTTCCGATGGGTTTAACACCTCAACTTCGTTATTGTCGGGAAGGTAATAAAATGGTAATAGAGATAATTCTAGCCCTAAAATCATGGGTTTCATATGAACAATCATTATTTTGTGTTTATGAGTTTATGGCGAATAAAACGGGATTCTGGGTTTATAATGTAATATGTTATTGCACATCTACTATAAACGTATAAACCCTTTATTTATTACTTTGAACCCGCGACTCCTTTTGCAAGAACTTCTACATGCCATTGTTGTCAAGATTGCTTTTACAAAATGATATTATAGTAGTTAAGTAAACTTTAGTATTCTCTTGTCCTAGAATGATTTATTTGCTAAATATTTTGTGACTGACTAAATAGTCTTGAACTTTTTGAAATTTTAATATAATAAAATTAAAATATCTTTATTCAGTTTTGGCATTACAGACGCGCTTATAAACGTCAAATTATCACCGTGACTCTACCACAGCATCGGAAAAAGAACCACTACTCAGAAGATACGGCAAGAAACTGAGAGGCATTTATTATAGAGTTTTTGTAAAAAATTTGGATTTCTACAATGTTATATTTCTTATATACCAATTGGCTACTTTGCAGAAGTAGAATGTTCCAAGCATCTTTGTCTTCTATATAATTACGAACAGTATAGTATACCTACTTTTAATCATTTAATCTTGCTAACACGTGATGTTCCAGACAGGTGTTAGAAATGTCTTGTAGGTATAATAATTACATGTGCCCTGTGACTGCACGTTTCCCATTAGAATAGTCAATATTATAGATAAGAGTCAATATTTGAAAGCACTTGCCGCACGTCCCTTATCTATATTTGTTAACGAAACAATTAAATCAAACTCAAATGGTCTCACTACACAAAATCTTTTACTACGATCTGCAAGATTACCCCTTTAACCCGCCACCGTCATCGACCGCACAGTGGGGCAACACGAAAAAAATAGGACACTTTTTGCGCGACAAAATCCAATGAGGCGTGAAATCAACAGTTCCCTGCAATCCCTCTGATCTGGTGCCACGTACGGATTATTGTAACAATGTTTGACGACTGAGCGCGGCCCGATGACGCGGACTGATGACATGGTGAAACCAATCCTGCGGGCGTTATTTTTTGACAAAAAGACCCCAAAATCTAGGTCGTTTTAGCCGACAAAGTTGCGTTGTCCTGACCTACTATTTTCGTCTATATAGCAATTTATCGTTTCATGTTCTTTTGTGCGGTCACATTGAAGAAAACGCATAAGTAAGTCGTTAAGTTGGATGTAGTTAAGAGACTCCAAATATAAACTATTGTCTCTTACAACAAAATTCTTTTCTTATGTCATTAACTTTATAAAATTATGTTCTCCTACACTTGTGTATATTCTTTATTTATTGTGCAGTTTTTCAGAATAAATTGTAGGCTCTGGCCGTAGTTGTAATACCACTCCCCGAACAAAGCCATGCCATCAAGCGACTTAGTCGTGTTTCGGGATGATGTTCGGTGAACCATCGGAGAGTCGGGTTTGAGCAGCCGCTCAACTACCGTCTCTCTCTAGATCTATGTGCTCCATCTTAGGCCACATCATCGCTTCACATCAGGCGAGATAGTGGCCAAACATAGATCCATTAAGCGTAAAAAAAATTGTTACTTTGTTTTTTCTTTCTAACTAGTAGTAGCAGAGTTTAAAGTAATTTAACAGTAAGTAAACAGCAAAAAAATCAACAAACTGTCGCTAAAAAACAAACAAATAAAATTTGAGACAATAAAATTGAAAATAAAATAAAATTGAAGCAACAGTTATTTTATATGAAAATCACAAAAATTAAGACAATATACAGTTAACAGAGACCTCACACAGAAGACAATACATGGCAGGAAGTTTGTACCTAAAAGGATTATTACTCAGCAGAAAATATCAAACACATAACTTACGAAATCTAAAGCAAAATATAATATGATTCATAACAAAGAAATTAATTAAATCATATTTTACTTAACTTCACCGGTTTCTCGTAAGCGACTGGTGGTAGGTTTCTCGTATGCCAGAGGCCGTCTGGGTAGGTAGTGTAGGTACCACCGCTTTGCCAGTTATTCAGCCGCCAAGCAGTAGTGCGCAAGCATTACTGTATTCCGGCTTGAAGGGCATTGTAGCCAGCGAAATTATAGGCATTATGAGACTCAACAGCTAATTGTCTCAAGTTGACGAGCGCAGTGCAGCGCCGCGCAGGATTTTGCAAAACAAAGTTCTGGGTAGTGCTGCTATTGTTATGGGCTGGCGTATTGCTTACCATCAGGCAAACGACCAGCTCGTCTCGTCACTCAGTTACATAAAAAAAAACTTCAAAAACCTTTATCCTTTTACACAAAATTCAAAGTCCCCCAGGCTGCGGGTAACGATGAAGAATTTGAATTATGAATGTACAGATCGATGGAAGTACCTCCATTATTCAATACTGGAGCCGCAGTTCCGATAGCAGTCAGGCTGCCGATGTCAAGAAAAAGTGAATTTGGAATACGTATAAGCGCTAATTTGACAGCTGAAGTAAAAGGGATTTTTGGTGGCTATTTTATAGCTGGGTTTTGACGGTGGGGTGCATAGCACGTTTTTTATTTTCCTTTTTTACACTAAATAGATCTATGTTTGGCCACTATCTCGCCTGATGTGAAGCGATGATATGGCCTAAGATGGAGCACGTAGATCTAGAGAGAGACGGCAGTTGAGGGGCTGTTCAGACCCGTCTTCCAGATGGTTCACCGAACATCACCCCGAAACACGACTAGGTCGCTTGATGGCATGGCTTTGTTCGGTGGGTGGTATTACAACCACGGCCAGAGCCTACCACTCCAAAGCGCGTAAGCGGGTTTCATGACGATGTTTTCCTTCACCGTTTTAGAGGGAGCGTACAAAATCTGCACTTAACTATAAGTCATTGGTGCAGGGCCGACTCGGGATTCCAACCCAGGTGCGTCGGATTGAAAGGCGCACGAGTTCCCGCTGAGCCACACTCGCTCTAAAATTTAGTTGATTGATAACACTTTATTGTACACCAATAACAAATAAAAACTATAACTTAAAATTTGATTAGTACAATAGGTGGTTTATCGCTAATAAGCGATCTCTTCCAGAAAACCTTTGGATGGCGAGCGAGGATTTGTGATACGACAAAAGACGGTGGTGAATTTTATCCATTATATAGAAAAAATCTAACTACGCCCCACGGTTTCCCGGGATAATAATCAGCCTGTGTTCTTTTCCAGGACCTAAAGTACCAAAATTCCAAATTTCATCTAAATCCGTTCAGTAGTTTTTGCGTGATTAAATAACACAGCCACACATCCTCACATACTCATTTATTCCTAATATCAGTAGAATAGGATTTTAACTTAAGGACTGTTTTTTTTTCTTCGCTCTAGTTTTTTCTACTCAACTCATTAAAACACGTCAACTAACGTAATTAATACACGAGAATCCTCTAATATACAAAGTGATTACCCCGTAAATAAAATCAATATAATTGCAAAAAAAATTTACATAATTTTTCCTCCTCTCTCGGCAGCATGTGTAATATTTTCCGTAGCATATTTAAGCGCCAAAAGAAGCACACAAATGAATACATCCAAGCGTCCCTTGTACAGGTTGTTGGTATAGGGCAAACCACCGAATAGATTCGAATCTAATTTAACGTGGTTAATTCCACGTACCGTGCTACATCATCCGATGTCGATGTCGTAATATAATTCTAAATTTAAACATGGCTTACACGTTTTCGAAAGATTTCAATTTGAACCACTGTGCTTATGAAAACGGTACTATTTTAAATACTTATTTGTATATTTATTATTGAGTCAAACAATGGATGAATGATGGATTTTTGCGAAGGTTTTTTACTGTTAATTGGCTTGCGTTTGACCACTATGTCACCTGATGGTAAGCAACGATGCGGTCGACGATCTAGCTTGCTTGTCAAAATAGTACCTGTTCATTCGAGACTTAAAAATTCCTAGATTGTAGCTATCAGGAAAGACTTACTCTGGCAGGGAGTTCCACTCGTTAGCAGTACGCATAATGAAAGTGGAAGCGAAGCGCTTAGTGCGCGCAGGAGGAATGTCACCATGTAGTTGAATGGAATGGGTTTCTACCAGATGAAGGATGACAAAAGGAACTAGATAAAATAATTTGTATCACCAACTAGCCCTGCGGTTTCACCCGCGGTTTCCCGGGATAAAAATCTGCCTACGTCCTTTTCCAGCCCCTTTAGCACAGACCGGGAACAAAACAATTTATCCCCTGTTTAATCCACTCTCGACAAACAAAAAGTGGATAGAAACGAGGAATAAATTTGTTATCTCTGGTCTGTGCTAAGGGGGCAGAACTTAAAGAACCAACAAAACCAAATTTCATCAAAATCCATTCAGTACTTTTTGCGTCATAGAACAAATATTCATCCATCACACTTTCGCCTTTTTATAATATCGGTAGGAAGGATTCGAATGCTAGGCTTCGTAGATGTTCAAATGCCAAAACTTTTAACGCTCAGATTTAAGTTAATTTTGAGAGTGTATAACTGTTTCGTTTTCAATTGTTGTACGTCTTAGTGTATAACGGAGCTCACAGAAAGTAAATTCAAATTACGCGTTAAGAATGTTCTAATGAGAAAAGCATACTACACTGTTCGTAATTACATAGAAGACAAAGATGCTTGGAACATTCCACTTCTGCAAAGTAACCAACTGTTACATAAGAAACATAACATTGTAAAATCCCAAAAAAATGTAACAAAATCTCTAAAAAAAAATGCCCCTCAGTTTCTTGCCGTATCTTCTGAGTAGTGGTTCTTTTTCAGATAAGGTGGTAGAGTCATTGTGATAATTTGACGTTCATAAGTGCGTCTGTGATGCCAAAATGATTAAAGAGATTTTGATTTTTGATCTTATTATTTCGGGAGCGAGTGTACGTCTATCGAACTGACGCACCCGGGTTCAAATCCCGCTGGCCCCACACCACTGACTTTCTCAAGTTATGTGCGGATCGAACTCACTCAAAAAACATCGGGAGGAAACGGGTATGTCTAAGAATTAATCACAAAAATAGGACATGTCACATTCACCAACCTGCACTGGGCCAAAGCTTGGTGGATTATGGCCCATATTCTCTAAAAAAAAAAGACAAGGCCCGTGTCTCAGCAGTGGGAATGTAATGGGCTGATGATGATGACGTCGTTAGGTGTAAAGATCGTCACGCCACCTTTCCCGAGGCCGGCCACGAAGTCTCCGCAAGTCTTGAAGCTCCCATTGAGTAACGACTCTTGCCCACCTCTCCGGATGCATGCGAACCACGTGCCCCACCCAATCCCACTTTGGCTATGCACTTTGAACATCTACATTATTTTATTTTAGTGTTTTTCGCTAGATAAAATGTGTAATACTGGAATATTAACCGTATTGTGTTCGTAAACATGCACGAGTATTAGGCTATTGAAACTTAGCACGGCTTTTCAAGTTCTCATAAGTAGTCCTATTGAAATTCGAGTAAGGAACACTTTGCTGAAACACAAGAGGGATGTAATTGGGCCTGGCTTTAAGTTGATAGCCCTTGTTTACTTATAGCATATTCAATTACACTCATGATTTTTATGTAATTGAATGCCCTGCGGTTTCCCAGGATAGAAAGTCTTAACCTAAAGTAGTTACATACGAAATTTCATCAAAATCCGTTCTGTATTTTTAACATGATTGAGTAACAACATCCATCCATCCATTCTCACAAACTTTCGTATTTATAATATTAGTAAGATAGGCTGAATGCACAAACCGTGCGAATCCATAAACAAAAGAAAGCAGAGAATGGAGATTTTATTCTAAAAACAAGTACTTTTACTTTTCCTTTTTTTTTGCTTTTTTTATATATTTTCTCGTTACAAACTACATATGTATTGTATAAAGCCACTATACCGAACGACGGGAGGGCACTGGTGACCTGTAATACAAGTTCTTATGAACCTACCACAGGTACCAGTCTCTCACAAGAATAGGTATTAGTAAGTAAATTAGCCATAGATTCATGAAATGAATTATTATTATTATTATTTCAAAACAACAACTAACAAGTATTTGAGTGAACAAGTATTTACTGGGTAAGCGTGCTACATCTTCGACCACATCGTCACTTCCCATCAGGTGAGATTGTGGTCAAACGCAGACCCAGTGTTGTACAAAAATTAAACAACTGGCCAAGTGCGAGTCAGACTCGCGCACGAAGGGTTCCGTACCATTATCTATAAAAACAGCAAAAATATCACGTTTGTTGTATGGGAGCCCCCTTAAATATTTATTTTATTCTGTTTTTTTGTTATAGCGGCAACAGAAATACGTTATCTGTGAAAATTTCAACTGTCTAACTATCACAGTTCATGAGATACAGCCTCGTGACAGACGGACAGACAGACAGAAAGATAGACAGACATATGGACATAGGGTCCCGTTTTACCCTTTGGGTACGGAACCCAAAAAAGCATAATTTCGCTGGCTACAATGCCCTTCAAACCGAAACTGTAATGCTTGCGCACTACTGCTTGGCAGCTGAATAACTGGCAAAGCGGTGGCACCTACCCACGACGGCCTCCCGCATACGAAAGAACTAGGTGGTGGTACCACCTAACGAATCCTTTCGTTCATACGTTTATGAATCCGTACCACTTTTAGGTACCAACCTCGCTCTACTGTCACTACCAAAGATGGCTTGTAACAGTCACGATCGTTAATTACAAGTCGCGCTGGGCGTGTCGAGAGAAACTAAACAAGACTTACTAATTAATGTACTGAACACCGCCACATTCGAGATTTGGAACTGGTAGGGTTTGAACCACGATATTGCATGTTATGTAAATTATAAAGCCTCAATTTAACTCTCTCTGGTGTATTCATTAAAATATTCAGAGTATAGTAGAATCTATAGGGAGACGATATCATTAAGTATATCAAGGAGAGGTGCGGAGGAAGGGTCCAGGACCTGCCCCCCTACCCATATGTCCCTCAAGCGCCAATCGTATATGGTGTTGAGCTCGAATTAAGGTATAGCGTCACTGCGACTAATAAGATACGGTCTAATTATTGTCGATTCAGGCAAAAAATCAAATTAATCTCATTAATTTATACCAAAATACGATGACTACGAGTTGAGATAAACTTAATGAGACAATGTATGGCATCATAAGACATTGTCGCAGTGAATCTACACCTTAATCTGAGCTCAACACGATATACGATTGACGCTTGAGGAACATATGGGTAGGGGGGCTGAACCTGTCAAGACTGGAGTCAACAAAGACTACGAGTTTTAAATCCTATGTGCTCCGGCTTCCTGCAAAATATAAGATGTTCCTGGTTCCCAAGTTTTGGCCCAAGGGAATAGTGTTCCGGCGCTACAGAGAGGCTACACCGAAATGACCCTTATCCTAGTGTATAGTGTTTTATAATATGTATATAACCCCCCTTAATGCAAAAACCAACTAAGTGCGCTTTTTAACATTTTAACATTAGTATGTAGATCTTGAAGAGGAGATTCTAATGGTATTCGTAACTCATTTTTGTTAAAAAGCGCACTTAGTTGGTGTTTGCAGTAAGGGGACGATATGTTAGTCTGTAAGGTATATATTTTATGGGCCTCTGGTACTTTTATTTTGCTAGCTATATTATTGGCAGAAACAAATAAATGTATTATTATTTTAAAAACCTTCAAAATAAGTACATGCAAAACAAGTACATTTCACAGTAATCAGCATAAAAATAGGCGGTCTTATCGCTCAAAGCGATCTCTTCAAGAAAACCTTTGAACAGAAACGACTAACATAATTTGTAAGGACGGTGGTCATTAGATTTAATTATTAGAAATAATTTCAGTAGTTACATATCTACATACTTAAACATTTGCGTAAAATGCGGAAGGTTTTAAATATATAGATTTTCGAAGGAATGCCTAACATGTTTAAGCTTGTATGAAATTTATTATTTACTTATTAATTTATTATTAACTTTATTATTATTATCATAGTGTCTTCTGTTGGAACAGTTAACTGTTCTGACAACGTGAATGTTAAACATCCCAACATGGAACCATTTTTGGTGAACCGCAATCACGCTGGATTGATTTTGCGCGAATTTATACAACTAATCATACATAATGTAGGTAGAGTACCTAGTCTCCTTTAGTGAATCCGCCTCAGCATTGCATGGGTTTTTAATGGAAGTGAATGATGAGACAAGCTGATTGTTCGCCCGAAGGTAAGCGCCACGCCTGCTCATAACAATCGCAGTGCCGCCCAGTACATTTAATACCATAAAATGCACTAGGTAGCACTGCGTTGCACTCATCACCCCGAGGTTATTTATGCCCAGTAGTCTCGCTGGCTACAATACCCATCAAACTGGAACACAGTAATGCTTGCATTGCATGGGTATTATCCAGTACATCTATACTAATATTATAAAGAGATAAAATTGTATGTATGTAAATATGTTTGTTTGTAGAACGTAATCTCTGGAACTACTGATCCAATTAAAGAATTTTCACTGGTAGAAAGCTACACTATCTCTAAGCAACATAGGCTATGTTTTATTATGAAGAGAACAAAGTCGCGTCCGGTTGCTAATTGAAGATATTTTTGCATAACTAACGGGATAAGAATTTTCGTAGCCGCGATCGTTTTGAAGAGTTTGTCAATTCTGACAAAAACTGGCTGTACTCAGCATAGGATCAGAAAAAGGTGTAGGTCCGTTGTCCCCGTAAGCCGTGTCCCCTTTAAACGGGGACAGCGGTACTTTAATAAAATATTTAAAAATACGTCCCGTTGTCCCCTTACTCTGTTTCCGTTGATATAGTAAAGTAAACTTTATATGGAAAAACTACTTTCTGACGCTTCGCCGGCCGCTGCCACGGCACGCTCGCTTCGCTCGCTTGGCTCGGGCTGTGTGGTCATAGTTCTAACATAACCTAACCTACTGGCTGTATCTTCATAAAGGGAACAATGGTAAGAAAATTTAATGACGTCCTGTTGTCCCCGTAGCGTGGACAAGGCCTACGCGGACAACGGACCTACACTCAGAAAAAGAGGCGAGAAAGGGCTTACCCCACAACTGAACATATTTATGATCGGATATGTACTATCTGCGACATGATCTAAAGTAGAATAACTCTTAGTTTAATATCCCCATACTTACCAGTAATTCATTCCCTATAAATCAAACATCCACCGACGCAATAAGCGGTATCACGACATCTATGTACACAAGTTAAATCAAATATTACCGCGTTACCCGTAATTCATTCCGATTTCACGGTTATCGGTACATCGGTGCTGCCTGCCGCGGTATCGCACGGTAAGGTTATTTACGGTACTGAACCGTCATACCGTATTACCGGTAATGTATCGCGGTATTCGTGGCTCGTGTTTTGTTTCATGTAGACTTCAAAGTGCGCACTTTCAAGCAAAGTTACCTTACAATTGTTCAGGTACCGAGAACAAACATCGAACGTTTTGTTCGGAAAACTTGTTCCCTTTTTTATTAACCTTAAACTTTCTATATTTTGTTTGGAGTAGATGTTTTCTAAAATAGAATAAAACAATAGAAAACACTTTATTGCACTTAAGAAGGAGTTACATTTTGAACATTCTTATGATAAGTACAATAGGCGGTCTTATCGCTATATAGCGATCTCTTCCAGACAACCGTATGCTATAAAGAGACAATATTTATATACGATAATGTGCAGACATAACATAAGAACGTAGGTATGTATTCGAACAACATACTTAAACTAAAGTTATATAAAATATAAACAAAACAAATAAATAAATAAATAACGCCCAACGATTACATACATAGATCCTGACCCCTAACTAGAATTCCCTGTACCTAGGGAACCAAAAACTATGAGGACCATGGCCCCACAACACCCAGACACGAAACAAATGCTTGCGCTTTTTTTTCCGTGCACAAACATTTGTCCCGTCGCGGGAATCGAACCCGCAACATCAGTGGTGTATGAGATTTGAGCCAAAATGCCCAACCACTACACCACAGATGCTGTCAATTAAATATATAATTAATAAATAATTATACACTACAAGTTACATACATAGGTACTTGTTATGATAATATGGGTTTGTAATTCCTAATAACGTTGTTCACCTGTAAGTACCTACTTTTAATAAGTAAGGGCTTCAACGTTAGGTATGATCAAAGTCATGCATGGTTGCCGTTAATGGTCGCAGGGTTACTTGTCATGACTGGAGAAGGAAATAAGACAATCGGGTTCTGTGGCGTCATTTAAAACATCCTACGAGCAGTAGACTGATGTAGGCTGATGATGGTAATGATGATGACAATAATTATTACACCTATATTATATTCAGCCCATATCGTCCCACTGCAGGGCAAAGGCCTCCCTACTTTCCTTCCGTTTCTCGCGGTCTTGAGATAGAATGAACCAATCTAACAGAAATGTATTTTTGTTTTTTTTTTGTATTAATTTTACAACTTTTCTTATATTTCTAACACCTTATAAAGCTTAAACAGGTTTGTCTTGGGTCTCGCATTCCTCTTCTATTAGTTACTTCTAATAACAATTTATGATAAAAGGTATTATTGACTATATGTATGTATAAATATCATAACAATAGCTGCGCTTGGGACCGCTCGAATGTAATCGAATGAAATGTCATTCATTAAGTATAGGCACAGAATACAGAATACGGTACAGGTTGTTCCATTTTAAGGTTGTAAATTATTTCTTTAATATTTAGATTTTACTAGAATTGTATATTTGCGCTATTAATTTTTGATAGTTCCGTTAATGAAATATATACGTTTGTTAGTTTTTATTCTTTTTATGTCTTAATTTTATATAATATTTAAATAACCTGTTTGTATTTATGTGTATAGATGTACATTTATTAAGATTTTATTGCGATAGATATCTTTTTTTTAATATAGTTTTGATGTTTATAGGGTTAATTTTGTCTTTCGTTTCTTTTGGAATGTTATGGTATCCAGCTCGTCTACAGTCCAGCTCGTCTAACAGGAATGTCGTAATCCAGCTCGTCGATGATAATAATGCTTAAGAAAAATAAAACACAATATTTTACCTGTCTGGAAATTAAAAATTAATCATTCTCAGTCAGATTGGAAAAGAACAATTGGTTATAATTAAAAAAGTTGAACCTACCTAAACAAACCAAAACATGCGTGTTTCGGACTGGCAGAACTGACTTCAAAATTAAAAAAGCAAATATGGCTGTGACTTCGTTCTATTCAGCGAAACCGCACTGCAAAATAAAATACCACCCAGCAAACCATACAATACATCTCCCGCGGATTTGCCGGTGACATTGTCATAACTCGAGAGGGAAATTTCGAGTTTAATAATGGTCGCTCTCGGTACGGCGCAGGAATGCAAGTATTATATTATTCATCAGCACCGTCGTGTCACGGTTCGGTGCAGGGCGGTGCCTTATTTTGTATATCTACTCACATATACTCCGTCCAACCATTTATTTAACTTTTGTCAAATGCCTATGAAGTTCCGTAATTATTGAAGTGATGAACCATAGTGAAAAAATGCAATACTTTGTGGGCACTGTTTTTTTACAATGGTGACGAGACGTGCTAATTATTTTCGATATTTATTGAGGCCATGGATGATAAACAATTTTTTTTTAATCTATTTTATTTTGGGGGCTTTTAGACATTGATAGGCACGATTATTAAGGTGAGTTTTCCACAAAAAACTGAAAAGGATTGTTAAATATTTTCATTTGTACATAATTATTATCGATCATAGAATGGGTGCTTAAATATTAAGATATAAAGTCAAATAAAGCAAATAAAATAACTAAAATAATTCATATATTATTTTATGAATACATGCAATATAGTCATTTAAACACCTGATTATTTATATGAAACAATACATCACGTTGAGCAAAAATGTAATATCAATTTGTTAAATCGATTAAAACTTATTCATAAATAAAGTCGATTGTTTTCAGAAATCGAATCAGTAACGCAATTAGGACATCACTAATCGAGCTGTCAAAAGTTAAATAAATGGTTGGACGGAGTATAGTTAGTTTAGTTTTAGCGCAGTTGTCGTTTTGTTATTATCCCATCCCATTAACGAGTAGATAAAATACTTTCTTATTTTCCTCTTCCATTTTAAAGTCAATTTCCCTTTGCCTGTTTTTGTAACTTGTAGTTATAACACATTTTATAACAAAGTTACTGGGCAATATGAGACTCAGCTAATGGTCTGAGGGTGACGAGCGCAGTGCTGCGCCGCGGAGGATTTTGCAAAACAAAGTTCTGGGTGGTGCTGTTATTGTTATGAGCTGGCGTAATGCTTACAATCAGGCGAACGACCAGCTCGTCTCGTCATTCGGTTAAATATATATAAAAAAAACTTCAAGATGTATATTCGAAGTCCAAGATCGAATATCGATGAAATTTAAATGGGACCATGTTGAAGCTATACTGAACCCAACGCAAAAGATTTTTCCTAATTAGGTATAAATGACGGACATTAAAGGCAAAAAACATTAAAAAAATGTTTTTGTCAGCAGTTTTTAATCTCAGTGAGTACGACTTGTAGATCGTTTCATATGCGCTGAGCTGCTACAATGAATTGGATAGTGTCACTGCGTAGTAATATTTAGTTTTCTTTGGTGTCACTAGCTTTTATATTTTTCAAATAATATAATTAATATTCTTCAAAGCGAAAGAACACGAGAAGTTCATAAATGAGACAGATAAACAAGATAGAGGCAGATAAGGCAATATAAACAATGTTTTTGTTATAATATAAGTTGTAGATGTGACCGAAGAAGAAATAGAAGATTTAGATTATGACAGATGTGTGTGACCCAAAAAGCAGCAGCACTCAAATGGGACTGGGCTGGACATGTTTGCCGCATGCCTGATCATCTCTGGGCAAAAGCCATTACCCAGTGGACCCCACATGATCGCAAACGACTCCGCGGCAGACCAAGAAGGAGATGGCGGGATGAGTTTGACTCGTTTATCGTTACAATGGGCAGAGATAAATGGAAAGAGGGTAAATGGAAATAGGGCCTTTACCCTGAAGCGGGACACAACAGGCTCCTAATAATAAAAAAAGGTTTAAGCTCTCAAAAGGCTGTAACGTAACCTACTCGTATGAATGAACTATTTACAATAATTAAGATGTCTCTTACGAATTCGCCATCACATACTTAGTGCATTCTATAAACTATCTATTTTGCATCTAATTTGGCTTAAATTTGGGCGCACTCTTAGTGGTGTATCCTAGTATCACGGTATAGCGTCATGCATATGTTTACTTACGTACTTAGGTGTGGGTAAATTGTTCAAGAACCGTATTTTGTGGCGTATTTTAGTACCACTATATATGTATGTATACATCATTCTACTTACGTCGGTGCCTTATTTAGTGGTACCTTCCAGTGGCTGGTTCTTCCAGTGTCGTACCTGTTTCCATATATGCGTATACGGTTCCGGAAATTTAGTCTAGTTTTGCAGCTGAGGTGCGGTTTTGTGAGATTGTTTCGGTGCAGCTGATATGATTAATGCTCGGCTAGGTTTTTTTTCTAATTTTCGCAAATCATGCAATCAGAACTTACATAACTAGACTAAATAAAAAGGATAAATTTTTTTTTGAAGTTGAATTATATTAAGACAAAACGTTTCTGGCTGTAAGTACTCACGCGTTTCCAAACCATCGACGAGTTCAATATATTTTTTTTTCCAGCCTGAGATACTCATTTGAGGCATAAGCCACGCAAAACAACTTTATGAAACATTGTATTTTCTTATTCATAGCATTGTTTTGCAATGTCCAAGTTTTCTCTTAGAGGTCGAACTTTAACCTAAACCGTTCTAGTCACACGCTCGCACAAAGAAAATTAAAAATAGGTTAAACCCTAACGAACTCAGCATAACGCCGGAAAACCTCCGTTCTAAATTCGAAAATTCAAACACGGATTGTACCATCGAAGTTCGTTTTTCGCACAGCCCACTTTTTTAGTTTTCGCCCGGTTTGCGTGCTGCAAACATTATTAAAATGGAACGGAGGTAGGGCTGCCATCCGTCTTTTTTATCAAGACACTTGTCGCATAGGCGAAATGCGAAATAAATTAAATTGTTGAGAGGTTTCAGGGAGACAACTTAGCAACAAAATTGTGAAGGAATGAGTACAAATTATATTATGTCTTGGATACTCTTTTACAATTGTATGTCTGAATTCTCAATATTTAACCTTTCTTTTTCAATGACAACGAACCTGAAATAGTAAATTGATATATTAACGAGGCCCTTTTTCTATCCCAATTGGCTTGCTAACATCAGAAACATTACTATAATACCTGATATCTTCATGCATGAATTCAATTCGTGAGAGATAGAAGAAGGAATTACATTTTGCACATACTTTCTTATGATAAGTACAAAAGGCGGTTTTGTTTCTAAGCAGGGATCTCTTCCAGACAACCGTATGTTATAGTGCTATGGAGAGGCAATATTTTATAGACGGTAGTGTGCAGTACGGGGGATGTAGTCTAACAATATACTTAAAACTAAAGTTGTTATTTAAAATAAATACAAAACAAATAACATACACATATAATATATAAAATTTTATTATTATTATATCAACCTACCCATCTTCGGCCACATCGTCGCTTAACATCAGGCAAGATGGTGGTCAAACGTAGATTTATCACAAATAAAAAAAAACCTATTGTGTCCCACTGCTGGGCAAAGGTCTCCCCATCTCTCTCCAAACATCTCTGTCCACAACCACTTCCATCCATCCGGGTCGGTAGGTTTCGAGATCGTCACGCCACCTTTTCCGAGGCCGGCCATGTCGTCTCCGCCCGTCTTGAAGCTCCCATTGAGTGACGATTCTTGCCCACCTCTCCGGATGCATGCGAACCACGTGCCTCGCCTAGTTCCACTTTAGTAGTTTTACACTTTTAAAGCCTGCGTCAGCAATGCCTGTCTTCGAACGCAGCGTTGTATTTCGGATATTATCGGTCCTTTTCACCCCGAGTATGCTGCGCTCCTTTGCTCTTTGACAAACCTTGATTTTGGACTTTTGTGCCTCGGTCAGTGACCAACTTTATATTATATTTTCCAAAGTAATTATTTATGATTCAGTGGTAACCCTATATATAGGAGTAAACTCGTGTTCTCTCAGTACTCGCTTTCGTTTCGTTGCACAGAGTAATGTTTGTTTATACGATTTTGCGGTTTGTGCTCGAGAGTTCATGATTTTCTTTGGTCGTTTAACACTTGGTTCTTTCATAATGGTCCAGTTTTAGGGGAGCACTGACTTTGCAATGGCTTTGTAAATCTTTTTTGTATGTACATGAAAATCAGTGAAAATAGGAACTAGAAAATAAATAACGCCCAACGCTCACGTACGTAGATCTTGGCCCGTAACTAGGATTCCCTGTATCTAGGAAACCAGGAACTATAAAGACCATGGTCCTACAACACTCAGAAACGAAACACATGCTTGTGCTATTTCTTTGCATAACCATTTGTCCCAGCGCGGGAAGCGAGCCCGCAAACTCAGTGGTGTATGAGATTTTACCTACCCAACCACTACACCACAGAGGCTGCTGTTAGAAATATGGATCAGTAGAAATGGGAATCTGTAAACATGGATTTAAATATATAATACGTGTTGTTAGCTATTTATGGGAAGTCATTATTTATAGCACTTGCACCTACATAGCTGTACCGACACGCAAAGAGTTATTATAGTCGTCTTGAGCAATTCACTTGATTAAGGTTTGGAAACTATCGTAAATATAAACGCTTACACTCACGTTATGATTGTGTCGGTAACTCCGTCGTAAAACAGATAACTCCGACCAGGTTTCGGACAATAAGGATGTCTTTCTTCCGGGACAGGTTTACGCTTTGAGTTAACTCCCGAAACAACGCACACTGCGTCGCGAATCCACTCTTACTTCACTGTTAAAAAAACCGACTACAATAATTCTGATGTATCTTCAAAGTCCAAGGTCGAACATCGATTAAATTTATATGGGTGGCCCCATCTGGAAACTATACTGAAATCAACGCAAGAATTTTCCAAAACAGTTTATAATTGACGGTGTTCTAAGGTCACAAACATATAAAAAAACATATAGCCGACTTGAGACCCTCCTTTTGAAATCGGTTAAAAATATATCATCTTTCCTTTTATATATTAACTATCCAATCCCCAATACTATATTTACATCCGTTCGGAAATCCATCGTACAATCATAAACTGCTGACGCATGAAAGTAAGCAAAAAAGCAATTACTTCCCCTCGGAAGAAAGGTTACGTTTATAAAGCCACGTTTTTATATCCCACTTAAAGTTCTCATGACAAATACCTCGCATCGGGGCTGATGTCAAGATGCTCCATACAAATTACTCCTCTCGTATCTGTCCTAACGCAAACTGCCTACGTAAGCGGTCCTTAAAAATCCTTCACCCTTTTCTGAAGTCATAAAAAGGGTCATAAAAAGTTTATTCGAGCGAACCTATTCTCTCTTTTGGAAAAAAATTTTGGTTTCTTCTCTCGTGGCCAACTCTGGTGAAATTTTTAGGTCGGTCTTAGGTCTCCGACATGCCCTAACGACTATTGTCCTAAGACAACAACCAGCATGAAGCACAGTAGCACTCAGATGTAAATACCACACAAAGTGTCACTCATTAAATATGTAGCCGCTAAATTGTAGCCGCTGCGTACATTGCTTGACCTAGAAAATTTGCAACGGACGGCTAAAGAAGCAATGTTAAAAAGTTTAGTATTTTATACTAATTTAATCATGAATATATATACAAAAAAATATACAAATACAAATACAAAATCTCTTTATTGCATAGTAAAGGTAGGTACAATATAAAGTTGAAAACCCTGCCCACTGCTTTAGTTTATCACTGTGTTGCAGTAGGCAGTTTCTTCCCCTTAACTAGGATCAAATATATATACAACAGAGACTTAATTAATTACTATACTTATTTAGGTTTTTAAGTAAATATATAAAAAATGTAAATAAATATATACATAAAAAATAAATGTAATGTAAATATATATATATGTATATGAGTGTAAGTAATTTATTATAATTTTAATTGATTATTGGTTTGAGTATGTTGTGTGTAGTATTGTATGTGTATGTAAGTATGAATGTGCTTCTGCTATCTAATCTACTCTTACTAATAGTTTTTCTGTGCCGTCGTAATCATATTCGTTGAGCCATTCAATTATTATTGATTTAATTTTATATGAGCTAAGTGTTTTAATCTTTCTCTTACTGTTTAGTAAATTATACAATTTCGGACATATGTGGTTATAGTGCCTCCAGCCAAGATTACTCTTGTACCTAGGGACAGGGCATTTATCTAGCCTTTTGGTAGTTATAGGTAAAAATGGTACTGTTTCTGAGTGATATCTCCTAATACTATTATAAGTATACAACTTTCTCACAGATAACATTTTGCATTTCTCATAGAGGTCGGTGGTGGGATGCATGAAGGGTAGGGCCATAATAACTTAAAGAAGAGCACGTTGGGCACGCTCTACTTCAATCATGTATGTCTTGGCAGCACCTCCCCATGAACAGATGCAATAGCTTATGATGCACTCGCCCAGAGCTTTGTAGGTTTTCAGCAAAAGATTTTGGTCTGCCACTGGCCGAAGGACTTTAAAATAATATATATATAATACCTATGATGAACTACAAAGGAAAAATACGACACTCTAGCTCTACTGCAATAACAGCTTACCCGGACAATCAATTCCACTAGTCAGGTCCACTAGACTCACTATTCATAAGGTTTTTAAATAATCAGGAAGAAGAAAAATTATATTGCTTGGGCAGGGATCGACACTGCGTTTCGAAATATCGTCCGATGCCCTAACCACTGCGTCACCGAGTCAACTGCTCGAGCAACCAAATTTCTTCTATACTTCTTATGTCGTCTTACGGGGACGATTTTCCTTCTAGCATGTTCTAATGCTGAATGCATGCATATAAAAAAACTCAATTTCATATCTTCGATTAATTCTAAGATTCGTACCTTCTTATCTACGATCGAGTAGATAGCAAAGTGCCCCGTCGTCATAGAGATGCCCTTTCGGCTCCGCTGAGACGTGAATGTAGCCTTAGGTGAGGTCGTGGGACTAGGGAGACGATATTGATATTATGCCCTTATGTCGAGTTGGTGATCCGAATCCCCTTGGGACAACTCGAGAATGATCTTTTTTATGTAATGGTTAATTGAGTTTCGTCTTATATACGGGTAAGTGTTACACGTTACTTGGGAGGCTCTCGCCTCGTGAGCTGCAGTGTCAGTTTTACAAGCTTTTCTTTAGCCTGCAAACATTTAATTTGTACTTAATTTTAATGTTTAAGGTGAATAATACAGTGTTTATTTATCTATCTTGCAATGTTTGTTTGTTTGGGTCAAGTCTTGCAAGTTGAATCAGAACCACTTCCTCTTAAAAATTTAAAGTGACACGATACTGACTGCGCAAACATACTGCGCAGACGTAAGTCGGTGCCATGTGGATCCACCTGACCGAATTACGTACTATTATCTATTCTATGGTATCACTGAGAACTAAGAACTATTTACTCGTAAAACATTAATGCTGTGTCATCATCATCATGATAGTGTACGTAAAACATTAAAGCTATGTGAACAAGTTTATTTCCTGCGCTATCATTTTTATCACCCCAAAGCGCATGCCAACTACGGAATGTCTCTTTAAAACCCGATCGGTTTACCCCTTTATGATGCGGTGCATGTATGGCTCATTAGCGGAGAGCACGCGTTAGCGGACTAGAGCATCGGAGGTAGCGGACGCGTTTATTTGTGCATACTAAAAGTAGTTTTTAAAGTGTTTTTACAAGCTTTTATATTTATTATATTTATATTTTTATATTTATTTAACTTGCAATGTTCATTATTATTTGTTTGGCAAATTTTGCAAGTTGAATCAGAACCACTTCTTATCCTACATAGTTGAAATTTTGCATACTTGTCAAAGTCCGATGACATTGCAATATTATGGTGACAGGCAAGCTGATTCGATGATGGAGATGAAGGTGGGCGATGGAACTCCTTGACAAATAATCGTAAACTATTATGTTTGGGCTCATTTCAATCTGCTCGCGGTTCCAATTACGAATTTGTTAAAAGCTTTCCTCGAAAAATATATATTTTAACAAAAATCTTTTTATTTGCATTAATTGTACATTAATTAAATTAAAGCAGAGATCTTAAAATATGTTATTATAGTTGGTATGTAGGTACATTGACCCTGTGAGGGTGGTCCCATATAAATTTTATCGAAATTTATCAAGCGATTTTTGAAAAAATCAACTCTGATTTGAAGTCGGTTTTTGTTTTTTCTAAAAAATAAATATTTTATTAAACTACTAATTACTAGTTTTGATAAACCAGATAGCACTTGCTTAGCGTTACCCATAGCCGTTCGTATCAGGTGGTACAAAGGGCTGCCCTAACACTATAAATTCATTGTTTTATTACACGTCTATTTAGAGAAGCCTCGAAGCTAGTTGCTATCGCTGTAGCTTATCACTCAGACCTCTATATCACTGAATCATCAACTCGGTGCGATTGCGGCGCGCTGCGTCATCGCGAGCGACCGTGGTGACGTCATTAGTAGAGCAGTACGTGTGACGTCATTGATTAGATTTGATGAGACATGTATAGATGCATGATTATATACTTCTCCGTAGTCTCAGCAACTTGATATAGGTTCTTGGTTTTTCAAAAAGTAGGTGCTTTTTAGGGTTCCGTACCCAAAAGGTAAAACGGGACCCTATTACTAAGACTCCGCTGTCCGTTTGTCTATCTGTCTGTCTGTCTGTCTGTCCGTCTGTCACCAGGTTATATATCTTGAACCGTGATAGTTAGACAGTTGAAATTTTCACAGATGATGTATTTCGGTTGCCGCTATAACATTAACTACTAAAAAAATATTTAAGGGGGCTCCCATACAACAGAAATGGTCTTTTTGCCGTTTTTATAGATAATGGTACGGAACCCTTCGTGCGCGAGTTCGACTCGCACTTGGCCGGTTATTACTTCCTGCATGATCTACTTCACGAATATGATCGCTTCAAGCTATCTAAAACCTAAAAGGACGTACTATTTCGTTTATCTATTAAACTGCATTTTGTTCACTGGTAATTTTTTATTGTATTAAAAATTTATAGTAGATAGATAGATAGATAAACACTTTATTATTCACCTTAAAAATAGAGATAAAGTACAATTCAAATGTTTACAGTGGTGTAACAATGGGCGGTCTTATCGCTTAAAGCGATCTCTTCCAGACAACCTTTGGATGGAGAGGAATAACGAAACATACACAGACGGTGGTGATAGAAAATATAATAGACATACTAAGGGCTTACATATGATATACAATATATAATCTAATTACTTAAATATATATATATGACTATATAAATAAACTTATATACCTAATTAATATACATACATACATACAATATATAATTAACATACATATTATACAATCCAAAAGCGAACGGATTAAAAAAAAATAGAATTCCATAGCAAAATATAATGATAAATATTATGAAGTGGATAAATATAATTTCCTAATACGTTCTCTGAAAGTGGCCAGTGATGGGGAGCGTTTGATTTCCACTGGCAGCGCATTCCAGAGTCTAACGGCTTCAACGGTGAAGGACTTATCGTAAAATTAGCTACTGTGTGATGGAGTTTAGTAATTATACAGAAAGCATAATCAAATTTTATATTTAATTTAATTTTTTTAGGACTTTTACCCTTACTTGCCCCATCGTACCCTAACCATATTCTACAATCAAATACAATAATATAATAATCAAGCACAATAATAATATACAATGTTTTCACTTCAAGTAACATTATAAACAAAAATAGCATGAATTCACATAATGAATATATATAGAATATATATATATATATATATATATATATATATATATATATATATATATATATATATATATATATATACTTAGATAAAACGTTTATTTGTCAACCAACACAACACACACGTACATTAAATAGCTAATTTAAAGACACTTAAAGTACAAGTACGTGTGTGTTGCAGTTATAATAAATATGCGAATTTTATATACGACGGGACGAATTTAACCACTTAGAAAGTATTGATAATTTAGTAGCAAATTAATCTTCTTTCTCATTATTTCACCTACCCTAGAATCCGCTACTCGGAAAACCTATTTTCAAACAGCCGCAATAACAAAACGCGGTTCCAGCCCAAGGTCATAAATCCAAGATTATGAGGAAGAAGCAGCATTAGCCTGCCCGCCTGCCTCCATTTACGGAAAACATTTGTCTTCTGCACCTTCAAGTCTTAAGAAACACAGTATAGGTATATTTCACGTGAAAATATCAAGGATTAAGGAAAAACGGAGATTCCTTTCCCTCGAGCCAAAATTTTGATCTGAGCAAACGCTCGGAGCGAGCTTTTTCTTATCCTACAAAAGGTTTTATTTCCTCAGAACTGTTCAGATTTATTATATTCATGACATAAACTTCCGTCCGCGGCGTTGTCCGCGTGGCACGCGCGCACCGATCTGGCGAAGATTAAAGTATTAGCTTAGTCGTATCAAAGCCTGAAAATCCGTATCGTTTCGTTTGCTAGTTTTATATCCAATCAAATAATATATTTCTTACTTTATTATTCACTCGTGGTAGGTCTCTCGTATGCTCCCGCATATCAGCCATCTGGGTAGGTACCATCGCTTTGCCAGTTATTCTGCTGTCAATCAGTAGTGCGTAAGCATTACTGTGTTCCGGTTTGAAGGGCATTGTAGCCAGCGAAATTACTGGGCATGTGAGACTTAATATTAGGGTGATGAGCGAAACGTAGTCTTAGCAGACCTTTTTATGATATTAAAAGTTATGGTTGGCACTGCTATTTTATGAGCAGGCGCGGCGCTTACCATCAGGCGAACGACGTGCTTGTCTCAACACTCAGTTCCATTAAAAATACAGTTCGTTTAACCAAAATTCGAAATATAAAAGTTAATCAAACAATGCAAAACAAGCCATGTATGTTAAATTATATACGTTCGTTGCTGGCTGCCTTAATATATACAAAAAGTGTACAATCACGTGCAAAAGACCTTACAGATAAGCCTGGCTGACTCACAAACGCCACGCGTGTCCAACACCTCCAGAGCTCGCCACACATAAGACCCCACAGTGATCCTACCTGCAAGATTCATGTAAATGCGCTCGAGGCCTCACTTAATATGATAATCAAGCCATTGCCAGCTCAAATACACGGCTTTTAATGAGTCCAAGCTTACGCGGAGTAACTTATGTCACACACGGTCGGAAAGTTCAGCGAACTTTTGCTTCTTTGAGGATTAGAGTAATTGCCAAAGTTTATAATTTGAAATTTGGTAATCAGGGATTTAAGAGTTGAATTTGTAATGAGTTTGGTGTTGTTAAAGCATTGTCTTGACGAAATTAATATTTACGTGTGTTTATTTAAATTACACATTAAAGAAATTGTGACAGCAGCAGCGCCATACTGTAGTGACTGATTAACATATATTCATCTCTGTTATTGATTAACTTTAAAAAGAAACGGCTATAGATATTCCAATTTAGATGACTATTGAAAGCGGCGGGAGGTAGGCACCTTAAGCTCATAACTCGGTAAAGTCTGCAGAAAATGTAATAATAAAATTTAAATTCAATTTCCAATTTGTCGACCAGCGTCGTCGAAAAGGTTACTTCTCAATGTTAGACAATGTCAACGACACAATCTCAAGGTAATCATCGAACAAGCTATCAGGGCTCCCAGTCCGTATGCTTCCATTGTAAATGAGAGTGCGGGCGGCCCCGCTCCCGTATCCTTGATGAGATGTATGGCTGTAGGCCTCGAAGGAGGGATTTTTGTGCCCTCCGAAGCGTTTTGTGGCTTTTGAATAATGATAAGATGCCTCCGGGAAGAGATAGAAGACAGTAGCTGAGCTCGTGTATCTTTACGTTCCCACTGCTGAGACACGAGTCTATCTTATGGTATGGGCTATTGTCTACCACGCTGACCCAGTGTGAGATGGTGGACGTTAATCTTTGAATTTTGTGGTTCTTGGACATATCAGTTTCCTCACGATATTGTTAAATCCGCACAAAACTTATCACGGAATTCAAACTCAAGTACTTCGGATTGAAAGTCACACGAGTTTCCACTGAGCCACACGTGCAATACTTAGAAAAAATAGAGCCAAATGAGGTTATTTTTTAGGTGATCGTGAACATTTTTTACTTAAGAAGGCAATAAATTCCTGATTAATAGTTATAGTAATTTATTGTGACATAATAGACAGATCATTACATATTGAATTCATAGGTTCTCGAACAAGTATCGACTGTGTTTCAAGAGCTAGTGGCTTCTCCCAAAGAAATGTAATAGTTACAAAATGTTATGTAGGTATAATATTTACGAACATAATTTAAAATGAAAGGTGAAAATTAAAGTTGTTTGGAAACTATCGTGAGTCGAAATATTCATTATAAATATAAACGGCTATACTCACGTTATGATTGTGTCGGTATAACTCCGACCAGGTTTCGGACAATTAGGATGTCCTTCTTCCGGGAGTTTACGTTTTGGATTCGCGGCGCAGACTGATCGACTGACGGAGTTATTCCGACACAATCATAACGTGAGTGTAGCCGTTTATATTTATAATGAAAGGTGAAAATGTTTCTTTTTGACAAGCTTTTTATTAACTTGTCATGTTTATGTTTCGGGTCAAATCTATTAAGTTAAATCAGAACCACTTCCTTCTTTTCCTACGGTGTTAAATTTTGCACATGTCAAAGTTCGATGACAATGCAATATATGGTGACAACCAGCTGATTTAATGATGGAGACGGAAAGTGGTCAATGGATTTCCTTAACGGGTAATCGTAAACTACTAGTGTTTGGGCTCATTTTAATCTGCTCGCGGTTCCGATTACAAATTTGTAAAAGCTCGTCTTGAAAAAATCTTGTTTAAATTAAGCTAGTAAATTGCATCGCAATAAATATTGCCTACTGACCTCGAAAATTCAGTATGAAGATGGCACCCGATGATGATAGTAAATAGCACTTAGTCTAAACAACAAAGATGTCACCACATGTGCGGCTAAATCCAGCCTCTTGAAAGTTTATTAAGCACTGACTCATACTACAGTGAGAGTACGCCTCGAGGCGGTTAACGGAAGATCCCACGGCTCTCAGGCCATAGTTTGGATTAGCAGGGGATCTTGTTTGAGAAGCTGACCGTGACTGAAATAATATTGTGCAACTTCGAGGATTTGTTGTTAGCTTGGAAATTATTGAAGTTACTTGATGAGTTTTGTTGGTAAATATGCAAAGTAAACAGATTTGCGACGGGCACTAATTATTGTACAGTTTTATGTTAGTTCTGATGATGCGCTTACTGTTATTGCTTTGTTGTAAACTAACTTCTTTAAAAATTGCAATAAAACAGTGCAAATATAGTTTATACGTTGAACATTGCAAAATTTTCATTCTCCGTATTTCTAACATATTTTTATGCAACAGAAGAGACGAACAGTTTAGCGCCGCGCCGGCCTGTAACAGTTGCAAAACCACCCAGAGATTTTTTTGAAAATTATGCGCGGCATTGCACGCATATTCCCCGGGCCACCTGCACTCTATACCGGACTAGTCTCTACTGAGGGACTATATAATGGAGTCTCGTAACACCGGCGCGAAAGTACTTTTTACCCACGATGAAACGGAGAAGATGCGTTATATACTTATGCATGCAGAATCCTATGTTCCCATCTATATGAAAATATCTGAACCGATATCAATGCGGTTTTCTGTGGTAGCTTTGAAATTCATCTCAAATGGTTCTTAACCATTGCACTGCAATAGATATAATAGTGTCACATTTTTATGTTCCCATTTAGTATGTAAGAAATGGCTGAACCAATTTCCAAGTGGTTTTAGGTTCTGAGGAATTCGTCGGATCTGGTTCTTAAATGGGTGATATTGTGCCAATCCACCAAGGGTCAATGCAAAATGTTCATAATTCGTAAAGTTTTTGAAAATTTACACTTTTAACTAACTTGAAGTTAGTTAGAAAGAAGGAGATTCTCAATTCGATTTTTTTTTTGTTACCTTAGAACTCTGTCATTAATAAACTGATTTGGAAAATTCTGCGTTAGGTGCAGTATAGCTTTAACATGGTCCCATATAAATTTCATCGATGTTCGACCTTAGACTTCGAAGGTACATCCGAAATGTAGGTTTTTTTTTGTTATAAAATATATTATTGCCAATTATTTTTTCTGTGCCCAAACTTTAGTCGTAGTAGCAATCAACCACCGTTATAAGTCGACCTTCACAAGCAAGCTTCTGTTATAATCTCATACCAAAAACTTTTCTCACATGCCTCGCATAAATTCCTTAGTTACCCACAGTTATTAGTGGCGAACCGGCAAAACTAGCAGAACAAGTATTAGCTACACGTGCGGCTAACAATGTAAGTTGCTTTAAAATCCGTAAGCCTGGACGTGAGGCAGCCTGATTTACAGTTTCAACAGATATTTACAGTTTGGCTTTGAAACTATTTACTGCATTGTTTGCAATTACATGCTTAGCAATATTTGAATATTTTTGGGTGCTTATTGCTAAGGGGCGTCCATAAATACGTGAGGTGTTTTTTATTTTCTGTAATAATTAGTTATTTTCTAAATCTAAACTAAAATTGCTTAAATATATTTACAAAATAACTTAAACACATATACAAAATATAATAAAATTACAATTAAATAAATTATTATTTATTTAACTAATATTATTATTAAACTTTTTATTTCACGTTATATTAAAGTACAACAAAGTAAAATTACCAGAGGCCCACAGAATATATATCATACAGACTAACATACATAAAAAATATAACATAAAGTTTAATAAACAAAACACACTACGTCACAGGGTTCAAAAATTTCGCTTTTTCCCTGTATCTCCGGTATCCGGTACCCCTACAGGCCAAAAGTCAGAATTTAGGTACCTACAGTTCTTTATGCACCGCCAGAATTTGGAGGTTATAGGACTAAAATTGAAATTTTGGCAAAGCGGTGGTATCCCCCCAGACGGCCGCTCATATGCTTGTATACCAACAGTACATAAAAAAAAAACTTGTGAAATGTTCTGAGTTAACCTTATTTCCACATCGTTAGTTAATAAATCAACATTGGCAAAAGCTAGTGTCCATAAGTTAGGGAAGCTATCAATTTGACCCATATATATTACCAATATTACCATATACAATAGGTCTCAGTATTATCTGAAGAATAGCCAACACTACCAGCAAGCTCTACTGAATATTCATAATCTGATCCAAATAAATTATTATGTACCAGCTGACATATTTTATTTATAGATTCAGGCGCCATTTCCCCCGCACAGTAGGAGAGGAAATGACGTCATAACTTTAAAAAAATCGCTCGTAACGTAACTGTTCGCGTTTGCGTTTGGCATAAATTCGCAAGATCTGACTCGTGACCTTAAGCCGAAGGGGAAACGTGATGTATGTAAGGAAACTTTTTGTGATTTGTAAAAGCGGTGTTTATTTGACGGTTTCAAAGGGCACTGCTAATGGGAGATATGAAATTTTGTTAAGGATTTTCGGCATACACGTCCTTCAAAACCCCGTAGGTACATATGAACATATGAAGTTGATTTAATTACTGGGCACATGAGACGTTAAGAAAATACTTTTTCATTCTAATTTGAAAATATGTAAGATGTATATATAACGAAACAAAGAAGACAGTAAAGAGTTCAATTCATTAGCAGTATGGGTTATAAAAATCATTGAGGATAGTGTGAGACCTCAATGATGAAAATGGTACCAAAAAGCTTTGTACGATTTATGACACCATTGAGGTATATAACGAAACAAAGAAGACAGTAAAGAGTTCAATTCATTAGCAGTATGGGTTATAAAAATCATTGAGGATAGTGTGAGACCTCAATGATGAAAATGGTACCAAAAAGCTTTGTACGATTTATGACACCATTGAGGTAGTGTCATTCCTCAATGTATGACACTATGACTTGATGACAGACAAAAGTCAAAAAGACACATTAAAAAGACACAAAAAAAATAACAAATTAAACGTCACACTATACAAATCAATTAAAATACGTTAAACATTTTATTTTAAAATATCGTGACTGAAAAAAGGTAAGCATGTCTACCCATTTCTTTCCCGTACTCAAGTCAAGGCCCAGAAAAGAAATGCGAAAAATGACTCTACCAGTGCTTTGTAAATACGCCCGCTAGAGAAGATAGCACCAAGGAACTCTGCGGAAATGTTTCTTCTTTTTAATCTTTTAAAATGTCTTAAAATGTAGCACTGAACAATGACGTATAAATTATAATTAACATAACACAATCTCAATCTAGAATCGCAAGTGAGATGTTCCATAGTCATAGTATCAGTAAAATGAAAATATGAGTAATATATAAATAGGTATATAGATACAGTAGCAGTTAGAGTGACCATACCAGACCAGTCCCCACAAGCAGCACCCGTTCACGAGTATAACTTCTGAAGTCTTCAGCTGAAACATGCTTCTACAATTGTTGGTATTTTATTAACATTACCACAGCAACTTGGTATCCGCAATTACAGGAATGACTCAGAACCCATTTTGTGATTATTGGACACGCAGGTTTTCTCGAGATGTTTTCCTCCTTTAATTAGAGCGAGTGTAGGAAATCCGCACATTCATTCATTGCTTCGGGACCGACCTGCAGGGTAACAGTGTAAGTCCAACGCCGATCCCAATCGCTTTCAATTACTAGATTACTAGAAAGAAAGAAAGAAAGAAAATTGCTTATTCTCGCCAAACTGCACACAACAACACACAAATACACGGGCCCTTCAACAAAAAACAATGTATACAATAATTATAATGCGTCCGTGTGCATAGATAGCTGTCGTGCACAGTGTTGCCAGAAAAGTTTTGAGCTTAGCTTGATTTTGTAATTGTATCACAACGCTGGTTTTCAGCTCCGACCTTTAGTGACGCACAGACATACTCGTAATAATTTAACTATATACAGTATAAAAGATATAAAAGATTAACCTAATGTAGTATGTTTTAAATGTAATATATTTAGGAAAAGTGCTTCAAACAAAAATATGCAATAATGATAATGGTATAAATAAGAACCAGACTCAAAGGAAGAAAGAAGAAAAGGTTATAATGGATAGATCAATCAATTTGAGAAGCGTTAGCATCTTTTAAACTGCAATATCGGTCACTTTCAACAATCGTGATTGGGTTATAGGGACTGGGATGCATTTTGAGTAGAAAAGTTCAACAATTTCGCAGACGCAAGATTTTTTCTCCGAATTGTCCCGGACGACAGTAGAGTTCCAGAGGATATTTACCATATTCTCATGTAATATGTGTGGAACAGATCTGTCTGATCAGAGAAGTTCTGTCCTAGACCGTATGCAAGTAGGTGATTGTAATATAGTTTTGGCCTATCCGTTATCGGGTAAAGCCAAAGTGTCTAATATACACATTCTATAGAATAGGTATGCAATGTTCGATGTAGGTGTCGAACATTACATATTTATCGGTGTTTATGTACGTGTACATATAAAATTTAAGGATGATTTTGTTGATTTTGTCAACTAAGTGTCATAATAGTATACGGGTGCTGCTTGCGGGGACTGGTCTATTCTAGTCACTCCTACTGCTACTGTCATACCTACTTATATTTTATTTACACTTTTCTGTTACTGATACTAGGACTGGGACATCTCACTCGCATTTCTTGTTTTACATTCTGTTAATTCTAATTTATACGTAATTGTGCTGAAAAAAAAGACATCCCCGCAGAGTTTCTTGGTGCTATCTTCTCTAGCGGGCGCATTTCCGAAGCACTGGTAGAGTCAGTTTTCGCATTTCTTTTCAGCACTCAGACTTCAATTTGTTAGGAAAGAAATGGGTAAACATACTTACCCTTTTTTCAAGTCATGTTAACATAAGTTACAATTTTTAACATTTTTTATTTGTATCATGTGTTTATGACCTTTAAAAGTGCACTTTTGTGCCTATTTAATAAATGATATTTGACTTTGACTTTGACTATAGCGACAAAGCTCATTAAATAAAGTATAAAAAACCACAAGACATGTTTAAAAGCGATCGGTATCGGCGGTCGAGTTAGACGATCCCCCAGCTGGTTAATTTAACGCACACTAGTGCGTGTTACTAACTATGACCCACTTAGGAGCACCTTTAATTGCATCCATTAAATTTGAAACTGCTTCTATCCAGCGACTATATCACTAACACATAACCTCATGCCCATAAATATTGGTTATGCAAGAAAAATATGTTGTCGAAAAATTGTTTACCGCCGTTCCGTGCCACCATAAACAAAATGTTTATATTTTTATCCCGTGCCACGATTTTACTGCTGGTTACATGTACCGCGAATCTGAATTCATAACTTGTGAGAGAAAATGTTTTTTTTTATTTCGCGGCGGTATAAGCAAAGGTGAGCGCTTCCTTTGATGTCTATGATTCGACGGATTGTAGGTATCGGTAAATGTTACAGTGGGGAATTATTTTATAGGGAAATTGAAATGCGGCACTGTTTTTTCTGATCTTTGTTCCAAATTGGTTATTGAGCTGTTTCGTACGTCGTATTAGTTTAGAGCTTTTCTGTTACCAGACATTTTAATTTATTTGCTTGACAAGAAAAAAAAAATGTTAGTACTGTATACCAAAGCTCTACTTACTCTAGACAGTAAAAAAGTTGCTAAAACACTTTACATTTTACACCCTCCATAGAGTTAAAATGACAACCATTAATGACTGTCGATATTATTTTACCACGTTTTTATTAAGTCACTTTCTTGTTTGTTTGTCTGTTTGTCGTTCCAGGTGAAATCTTACAACTCAAATTTTGAGCACTTCCCGATTAGCTATTCGGCTAAAACTTTCAGGGAAGCTCACAACACGATGACAATTCATTCTAAATCCATTAAAACGTGATTTTAGTTTGCCCATTAAGAGGATATGGCACAGCCGCGGCCAGTGAGCACTAGGTATTTGAATAATGGTTTACGGTCTCGCAGAAAGAGCGTAAATTAAATTAAATAAATTAACTAAATAATAATAATGATAATAATTTAACTAAATTCGTATCAATTTCAGATTTTTGTTAAAATTAGCGTTAAATAGAGTTAAAATGACAACCATTAATGACTGTCGATATTATTTTACCACGTTTTTATTAAGTCACTTTCTTGTTTGTTTGTCTATTTGTCGTTCCAGGTGAAATCTTATAACTCAAATTTTGAGCACTTTGCGATTAGCTATTCGGCTAAAACTTTCAGGGAAGCTCACAACACGATGACAATTCATTCTAAATCCATTAAAACGTGATTTTAGTTTGCCCATTAAGAGGATATGGCATAGCCGCGGCCAGTGAGCACTAGGTATTTGAATAATGGTTTACGGTCTCGCAGAAAAAGCGTAAATTAAATTAAATAAATTAACTAAATAATAATAATGATAATAATTTAACTAAATTCGTATCAATTTCAGATTTTTGTTAAAATTAGCGTTTCGGTAGAAAACGTTTCTACTACACTAAATCTCAACCAAATTTGGTAATTTTGGTCTCAATTTCTTAAACGGAAAATAATCTAGGTTTGTAGGTTTTCGTTTTTCTTAGTTTATGTCTATTTTTAAAGTTAACAGCTTCCAAACTACAAAAAAAACTTTCGAGTAAATATCGAGTTTTTTGGGTCCATTTATTCAAATTCTATAGGAATTATCGAAAAAATCAAAACCTACAAACCTCAATAATGGTAACATCTCTTACATGTCCAAATTTCATCGTATTTGGTTAATGTTTAGGGGTAGAAAAACGTTTTCTCTTTTTGTATGAAAATTTCAGCGTGCCGGGGTTTATTCATTTTATTCAGTCTAAACGTCGGTATAACAATCTTATCCTTATTTATAGTGTACAGTGTTATGATGGTAACTATTTACTTTGAATTTGTGTCAGTTTTTACGATAGATCTTTTACTTTTCGATAGATTTACTTGCATTTAAGATACTAAAAGCCGTCACGGAATAATGTACTAGTAAGAGACTAGTTTATATAAAGTTTAAGAAATGGCTACTCTTTCAAGCCGCTACACTAATGCTATTGACGGTTTTGACGTTTAAAATCTACATCAATTTCACTGACAAAAGTGACTTTTTTGCAGTCAATATTCAACCTTAATTTTTAAAGATAAGGCTGATTTTCGTCCGAGCTTTGGGTCCAATTTATTCCTGCATGCGTCAGTAGAGGGCGTTTAAAGCTATTAATGACCTCGGGGTCGGCAGGGCCCGTCAAATGCGATTATTGGACGCCATTGTTTTCATATCCTGAGAGGATATCGGCAAAGGTCTATTGTACTCTGGTATGTAACCTTATATCATGTATTATTACAGTAAGGTTGTTGTCATGAAATATAACACGCACCCAATCAAACTGGTCCTTATTTTAGCCAAAATATAGCATTAGAAAACAATTTGGAAATTGAGATAGAGATTACATTATATACACTTACGTTTTTCAGTGGTAGTTCTCTTCTGCAAGAGTTTGCCTTAGGAAGTATAACATCTTTGCCGGATATTCAACCGCCAAGCAGTAGTGTGCATTCATTATCGTGTGTCGTGTGTCTTGGGTCTTGTTTTAAGGGAATTTACTGGGTACTACATGCACCCCGCGGTTTTACCCACGCTTCCCGGGATAAAAAGTAGCCTTAGTCCTTTTCGAGGACCTAAATTACCTACGTCCAAATTTCATCAAAATCCGTTCTGTAGTTTTTGCGTGATTGAATAAAAAACATCCATCCATCCTCACAAACTTTCAAATTTATAATATTAGTAGGATTATGAGTCATTGTCTCTGACGAGTACCGTCCAGTGCCGCGAGATATTGCAAGATAAAGGTCTGGCTAGTGATGCAATTGTTAGGCAGACGTTGCAAACGAATTTTCCCATGTCATCAGTCAGTTGTATAAAAAGGTTAAATAAATAGGATGGATGTAGGAAAAACAAGAGACGACGTGCTTCAGTTAGCTAGTGTAATAAAAATACCCGTAGCGCGTAGTCAAATAACTTCTACGCCGTCAGAATGTTACCAATCTTACAATGCTACGTTCGTAGCACCGTAGCACGTAGGCAAAGCATTTCTGCGACAATTGCTACGGTTTTGAACTATGACTATCATACAACACGACAGTTTCTGTGTTGCTGTTATTAAGCAGTTTGGTTCAAAACGCAACTTTGGTTTCTGCGAGTGGATAAATAATTTGTTTACGGAATTAATAGCTGTGCCCTTAGTGAAGAGTCTCCTCAGAATCAGAAACCAGTTTTTTTTGTATATGATAAACTTGTGTTTGACTGCTATATCTCAAATGGCTTAAATTTCATACATTGCTGAGGATGCGGGTTTGATTCCCGCGACGGGACAAATGTTTGTGCACAGAAAAAAGTGCAAGCATTTGTTTTGTGTCTGGGTGTTGTGGGACCAGGATCTCGTAGTTCCTGGTTCCCTACATACCTACAGCTAATTCTTGTTAGTAGCCAGGATCTATATACGTGAGCGAAGGGCGTTTTTGAATAAAAAAAAATATATATTTGTTTCACCTGTTGTTAGGTGACGACGTCAACCGCGTCAACTTGCTCTCCTAAAAAAAACATATTCACTCCTTAAAGACAGTCAGATTTTAGCTTTCTGGAAACACAAATGTCGGCAGAGAGTTCCACTCCTTGGCCGTTCATATTTTGAAGGTCACAGCAAAGTAAGAGTTGAATAAGTCCGTTTGCGATCGTCATTTATTATTTACTAACTTCTGATCGTATTATTCTCTCAATCCCTAACAACGTCCCTTAAAAACAGCACAAAACGTAACAAGAAAAAGGAACAAAAAATCCGATCCACGTTCGAGTAAAGCTGGTAATAAACGACCGAAAATTGCGGCGACTTTCGCTTCCAGCCAACAAATTATAACAGAAAGTGTTTGCAAGCAAATTAAAGTAATCACAAAACTCGAAGAATACGATTCTGGGGAAAAGTAATTATGGGAACGGTGGCTTGTGATTTAATAGAAGCGTTTTGTGATTTTTTTGTGACGCGATATCGTGCAATGATATTTTATTTATGGGTTGAGCTGTTTTTTTATCTTCATCTTTATCCTATTTCTTATGTGTTAGGAAGAACTGGCCTTGAAACTAGTAGTGATTAATATTAAGCGTTTTATTTATTTATTCAGTTTCGAGTGTGGCTCAGCGAGAACTGTGCCTTTCGATTGAAACCCACTTACGCGCTTTGGAGTGGTAGGCTCTGGCCCACCGAACAAAGCCATGCTGTCAAGCGACCTAGTCGTGTTTCGGGCTGATGTTCGGTGAACCATCGGGGAGATTAGTCTGAGCAGCCGCTCAACTACCGTCTCTCTCTAGATCTATGTGCTCCATCTTAGTACACATCATTGCTTCAAATCAGGCGGGATAGTGGCCAAACATAGACTTATTACGCGTAAAAAAGAAAAAAATATTAATGATTTGATATTAATTGTTGTTGTAATTTTCTAATGTAGACAGAGTTAAATGATAACGTCTCTGCAATGTATTATGATTGTTCTAAGCTATATTTTTCCAGGACCTAAAGAACCTACAAAATTTCATCAAACTCTGTTCAGTAGGAATGTAAATCCTTTTTACTCGCTGAATGAGTTTATGTTGATGCGTCTGACAGAATCCTCATTTTTATTAACCGACTTCAAAAAGGAGGAGGTTTACAATTCGACGGTATGTTTTTTTTTTTTTTTTATTTTTTTTTTGTGTGTTTGTTACGCGATTACTCCGCCAATTATGCATTGATTTCGATGATTCTTTTTTTGATTGGTAGGTAATACTTCAAAGGTGGTCCCATATAAATTTTATCGAAATTCATTCAGTAGTTTTTGAAAAAAATAGCAAAAACAAAAAAATATAAGTTTAATCTTCAAGTCGGTTCTTGTTTTTTTCGTAACCAACTTTCTAAAGGTGGAGGTTTGTATTCGACTGCTTCACCTGCTTCACCCAGGGTTGACTTCTAGTGAGGGAACTCCTCAACGGTGAATAGTACAGACACAACATTTCGTAAATGGATTTAACCATAATAGCCTGTTCTAAATTCCATCATGACATGGCAGATACACCCAGGATTGACTTCCGGCGAGGGAACTCCTCAACAGAGAATAGGACAGACATGAATTTTTTTTGCACATGCATTTAATTGTGATAGCCCGTTTTAAACTTCGTCATGATGTGGCTTCTAGATCATAAAAGCTTGTGTTTAAAAACTTTTTGAATTAATTTAATTAAAACTTGTTTTTCACTAAAAAGGTTAAAATAAATTATTTTTCAAAAAAAACTAAACCGACTTCAAAACCACAAATGGCACTCAAAAGTAAAAAATAAATTAATATAATTATCATAAGCGCTACCCACTCATATATTTGAAGTCGGTGCCAGCCAAGTCTAAAAGGTAGTAGATAAATACTACCTACAAGTAGTACTTACTATATACATAGTATTTATCTGCTACCTATTAGACTTGGCTGGCACCGACTTCAAATATATGAGTGGGTAGCGCTTATGATAATTATATTAATTTATTTTTTACTTTTGAGTGCCATTTGTGGTTTTGAAGTCGGTTTAGTTTTTTTTGAAAAATAATTTATATGAGGATGAAAAAATGTGCCAAAATATACTAATTTATACTGACAGTAGTCAGGTGGAACTAATTTAATATTAATATAAAATAAATACATAATTCTGGTGACATATTTTATGAAAATTTAAGTTATAAATTACTAATAATTATATCTATTAATTACTAATAATATGAAATGAAATTTAAATTGTAACTTTATTTTTATTATAATTATTATGACTTGCCTTGTATAACGGACTTAGTTATATGGCCAATAAATAATTCTATTCTATTCTATAATGAAATCAGGCGTGACGTTGCGAAATTCATCTCAAAACTGAAATGCAATGAAAATATGTAGTGTAATTCCGCTGAATATATATATGATATTCAGCGGAATCACACTACATATTGTCATTGCGTTTCAGTTCCGTTCAGTAGTTTTTGCGTGTTGAGTATCAGACATCTATCCATCCATCCATCCTCACAAACTTTCGCATTTATAATATTAGTAGAAAGGATACCTAACAAGGACCTTGACTCTGAATATAGGACAAGGCACGTTGTATAATACGATCGTTAAAATGGTATGCACGTACGAATCGTACGATATCGCAACGTGTCGAGTGAACCTAGCCTAAAGGTACAGTCTGCCGTAATAATCGTAATAATATTATAAATTGTCTTTACAAGTTTTTTGCTTAGTTCGGGAACGGATATACCTCTTTAAGACACTGTGGTCTCAGGGATTGTGTGTCTCATACTTATAAGGTAACTCATGAGGTGGGTCCGCATATAAACCTACCCAAACTATCTATTCTTTTTTATTTTATTAAGCTATTGCATAAAGCTATGCAATAGCTTAATAAAAATATGTACTTGTAGCTTCGTACTTACAGTGCGGAGTGCGCTAGGCCTGGTCGCAGGGCATCCTGCACTAAATTTTGTCGTTTGCAATATCTAAAACACTATTTCATGTAAATAATATGATTTTGTTTTGTTCCAGGCAACTGCTAGCACCTAACTTAAAACAAACGCAATACCTCGCCAACGGCGCTGAGAGTGATATACGAACGGTAAGTGGCTTTTCCGTAATCTTCGAGATATTAAGATTAAGGAGATGCGAAAATAATCACTTCTTCTCTAAATGTTTTAAACTGGTTATTCACGTCTGTATTAGTTTTTCACTTTGGTGGATTGTTTGAAGAATTTTGATGTGGTTTTTACAGTAATTCAGAATCCATAAAATCTCAGTGTGAGTGTATATTTATAAGATATATAAGATATTTAAATGTTATTGGCGGGTGATAAGTTGCACTATAATTTATAAAGTAAAGTTTACGAACGAAACAAATATTACAAATACCTACTTCTTATTTATACAAGATGAAATCAAGTTCCTAGAGATATACAAACTTACTAAACCGTATAATAGTAACCATATACCAGTAATATAAACTTAGCTTCCTGATCTACTCTGCACCTGTTCACTGTTTATAAATGTATATGTCTATAATTACAGTTCTCTAGTTTTATTTTTATATATATATTATTAGGTATTTATATTTTATTATTGTTATTTTTTTATATTTTTTTTTCTTGTTATTTTATATACTATATATGCAATCTACAAGTATATATATATTATTATATTTTTTATATATATTGTTACTGATTTGTATGTATATATCTTGTTATTATTTTTGTATGGCGTTTTAATTTGTTTACTATTACTTTATATTTTGTTTGCACTACCTTATAAAATCTCCACAGTACACCGAGGTTAACTGGAAGATAATGCTCACTAGCATTAAGTTCGCCTATGTACTTACAAATTTGTTTTTGCAATAAATAATTTTCTATCTATCTATCTATAATAAATGAACAAGGCTATATAAACTGTTATATACATAAGTTAATTTTTACACCATACATTTTTCAGTCTAAAGTCGTACCTGCCAAGTCTGACCAAAGTAGATCTCCTTCTTCTAGTTCACAAGTTTTATACTTAGTTTAGAGGTAAGGTATTGAAATTGTCAAAACACACACAGGTCTTAAGATGTGTGTTACAATATTGTACGTTTTTATCTTACAAAGATGTACCTTAGGTTAAAACCAATTTAAAACATTAACATTTTAGTAATTTTTAAACTTTCGCGATTTGAACACATAGTTGTCACATCAATATTATAATTGACTAGCTGCGCCCTGCGGTTTCGATATTACGATAACTGCAGTTAACACTGACTCTCTGTTAATCAAATAAGTTATTAGAAAAGCAGATATGATTATAAATAAATAAATAAAATGTTTATTATAGTTTATTGAGCTTGATCAAGTATCGTTTTATTATCATAATCATATCTGCTTTTCCTATAACTTCTTTGATTAGCTGAGAGTCAGCGTTAACAGCAGTTATCGTAATATCAATTAAAATAATGATGAGACAGTACCACGAACCACATTTCATGGTATATAAACACTGCTGTACATTCAATCGGCCTGGAACGTCGCCTGCGTCGAGTTGAAATTCAGTGGATTCCATTGTCAAAGCGAGATCGGTTGTCGCGGTACCAGGATTCCTGGAGGTTGCAGATGTAACATCCGGACACTATCCGGCAACCGGCATTTTTTATCAATCTATGTTTGGCCACTATCTCGTCTTATGTTAAGCGACGATATGACCGAAAATGAAGCACATAATCTGTCAGAAAACAGTAGTTTAGGTACTCGTGGTACGTCTGTCGTATGCGGGAGGCCGTCTGGGTAGGTACCACAGCTTTGCCAGTTATTCAGCCGCCAAGCAGTAGTGCGCAAGTAATACTGTGTTCCGGTTTGAAGGGCATTGTAGCCAGCAAAATTACTGGGCATATGAGACTTAATATTTGATGTCTCCGGATGATGAGCGCAATGTAGCGCTACGCAGAGCTTTTTATGATATTAAAAGTTCTGGGTCGCACTGCATTTGTTATGGGCAGACGTGGCGCTTACCATCAGGCGAACTTCATGCTCATCTCATTACTTAGTCACATAAAACATCAATTACATTGCAATAGTTATTACAGAAATAATCAAAAAATGTTTAATATTTGACATGCTGTTTTCCTCTCCAAATAAAAAAAAATGGTTTGCTAAACCAATAAGTACCTACTAATGCTATACACATTTGAAATAACTATTAGAAATCCTAGATGAGAATATTGCATAATGTAGGAATTGATAAAAACTATTTAGAATATTAAACCACGACAAAGTGCAAATGACTCAAGTGGTTTCCATTTTAGCCTAGAAAAAATTCTGATGGAAAATATTATCTGGCAAATCCATGAAGCAAAAAAAAAGATTTTTTGCACTGCACATAACTCCGTTGGAATCACCAAATTCGGCTAAAACACTCTTATCTACGTCTCTAATAAAGCTACGTATGAATAGTGCGATTCCTCGAACTGCATTCTCCATCACACCGTCACAGCACACTACCAATTTTCCGCCCTTTGCCGCCGGAACGAACGTTTCACGTTTTAGTATTCCTTTTGCCGGACCTCATTTTTTGTCTGAACTGATTCAGCAGATCTGACAGTCGATACGCGGTCGTTTCATCCTGATTCAAGATTTTTATTTAACTGAATGACGAGACAAGAAGGTCGTTCGCCTGATGGTTACCAATTCGCCTGCCCATAACAGTTGCAACACCACCCAGCACTTTGTTTTGCGAAATCCTGCGCAACACTGCACTAGATTAGGTGTAAATCGATATTGCGAATGATTGAACTAATAATTTGTTAGTCCGTCTTTATTTGTATTATTCTAATATGTTAATAAAAATATTATAGAGCAATGTTAACAATTTTGTGGAGCGCTGTGAACTAACCGTGTGCCAAGGCCTGCGGCGTTGTATGGCGGTGTGTTGGATTTATAATATATTCGAATTGTTTTGTTTAGAACGTAAACATTAACTTACGTAAAAACATTTACAAGAGGCGGTACGACATCATCATCATCATCATCATCATCATCATCATCATCATCATCAGCCCATCACGTTCCCACTGCTAGGACACGGGCCTTCTCTTATAGAGAGAGAATGGGCCATAATCCACCACGCTGGCCCAGTGAGGGTTGGCGGTACGACATGCATTGTGCTAACTGCTGTTACTTCTCTTAGGCGATTCATCAAATTCCTGAAACAGGAATTGAATTAAATAGCACAATGTTTTATTTGTAATTTTGACAAAGTGCTTCTCTATCGTTTTTCGGAGGACCGTGTGAAAGATTATAAGCTGAATAAATGAGGAGCGGAATAAATGGATCCCGTTCTTTGAATTGTTGTCGAAAAAATCAATTAAATGAGGGTCCTTAAAAGATAAAAACAATAAAACTAATTTAGAGGACTTGATAAAAACATGATAGATGAGTATGTTAGTATATAAGTACTCACTATGAAAAAAACTAATATTTAAACATCTAAAACGCCCCATGTGGGAATTCAGTGCAGAACTTATCGCCTCCAACTAAATAAAAATAATATCGGGGGTCTAGAAAATGCCTTCCAATGTATCCCACAACTTTGTAAGTTCTGAATGCTGTGTCTGATAGTATCGCAACTGTCAATAGCAACACCTCGATCATCCATCTCATCGCAATCCACCATCAGAGCCCCAGACATACATGTGCGGATACGGAAACGCCTTCCGCAAGATTTATATCCAAACTTTTAAATAGTCGACAGTGAAACGCAGACTGTTGCAAGTTGAAGATTAAGTGGAGAGCGAACGAATTGTTTCCTACAACAAACTCTGGAAAACTGCACTTTAGATAATATAGCTGAGTTCATATTAATTGCCTCTAGACGTTTCGATGTAAAGGTGTATCACAGTACGTAAACTTTATATAGCTTTATTCACGCACACTTGCAAATGCATGTGGACAGATTTGGACTATTTTATAGACGATGTGTCAATCTCAGTATAAAATGAGTCTAGATTCAAGCTTAACACTGCGGCACTTACAGATAACCGCGCAGGTTTTTTTTATATTACGGTTCACCAAATTAGACGACACTCTTAACTACAAAACTATAAATTCATTATACTTTTTTAAAATTTTGTAATTAAGTGTCGTACTCGACTTTCTCGAGGTGAACACAATTGCTATACTAGTAATAATAGTATTTCTCAATTTACGATAACGGAAACTAATATTGTTAAAGATACTACCTATACACTTTTTTTACGCTTAATAGATCTATGTTTGGCCACTACCTCACCTGATGTGAAGCGATGATGTGGCCTAAGATGGAGCACATAGTTCTAGAGAGAGACGGCAGTTGAGCGGCTGCTCAGACCCGTCTCCCCGATGGTTTACCGAACATCATCCCGAAACACGACTAGGTCGCTTGACGGCATGACTTTGTTTGGTGGGTGGTATTGCAACAACGGCCTGAGCCTACCACTCCAAAACGCGTAAGCGGGTTTCATCACGATGTTTTCCTTCACCGTTTTAGAGCGAAGTAATAACGAGTGAACTAAGTAAATGAGATATGGAAATATTTTACAAATAGCAAAAAAAAGAAAGAAAAATTAAGAAGTAAAGGTTTTTAGTATTTTTTCATGAAATCAGTAAGTATGGCATTTGTGTACCAAAATCACTTTAAAATCTTCTATGCTCTATTTCCAAATCTCTAAGCCTATCAAAAGTTGGTCATCTACCTCTGTTTGTGTTTTCCTAGCACCTAAATATACTTGTTTGACTTTAATACAATTTTCTTAAATATTTAGCAAGATTTTTGAGGAAAATTCATGTGAATCCTTTCGTATATACTGTAAATCAAGCTTCCACTGTGTCGCTCCTTTTTAAGATGAAATGGGCTTACGTTTGACAACAGTTCACCTGATGGTAAGCGTAGTTGCGGTCTAAGGTGGAGCACGGTTGCCCATGCGGTGCTTATTTACTCTTGTCTTAAAGAGACCCAGGTTGTAGTAAATTCCTTATTTTATAAGCATCATTCTATTTTAAATAGCTTATCATACAGTTCACCCACCAAAGCTTCTATCGATTCGATTGTTCATCACTCGAAAAGCTCTCAAGTTCGACTACTGTCAAAACTGTATACGTAAGGCTCATTGCGGGGCGACGCGACGCTGCGGTGTTCCAGAAACATCCTTTATTTCTGCTCCGAGACATCTAGCCAGTTAATTGTGGCGCTGACACTGCACTGTGTCAATTTGTGTCGCTTTTCACACTTTTGTACTGGTTGTTTATCAATTCGGTAGATATTATGTACGATATATAGATATGTAATGACTGGGCAGTAAATAAGCATTGTACTACCGGAGATACAGGGAGTGAGCAAATATTTCGTAACCTGTTAAGTAGGGTTTAGTAAATTTTGAATTACATTTCTGCATATATCTAAAATAAATATTTAAAATATAATTCTAGAAAAGAGTATAAACTGTTCCTACAGTAGTGCAGTTCATACTCTCTACGTGGTCAGACTAGTGAGTCGTATTTCAAGTGGAAATAAACAAATAATAGGTCTCTATTGGTTTATTGCTCCATGTCGGTATGCCTGTTTCTGTGCCTATATTGACTAAATAAGTATACATTGAATTGAGGACCTCCTCCTATTTTTGCAGTCGGTTAAAAAGTTTACGTAATAAACTAACATAATAAGCTAGTACCGGAAAATAAAACAAAAATTTGACCTTTATTTAGTCTTCTGTGCCTTAGCACTATATTCTCTAAAATGTTTGTAGCCTTTACCTTTTGTAGCTTTTACCTTTGTAGCTTTTACCTTTTATTTGTAGTACTTGATCTTCACAACAAAAATTGTTTTAATGTTACGGCTGAGAGAGAAGGCAGCGCCGTGGGTCGAAATAATAGTTTAACCAGGCCTAGCGCACTCCGCACTGTAGGTACGAAGCTACAAGTACGTAGCCAGACACCGACAGCGGGTCGCGCGTCGTTACGCGTGCCGCGTCAGAAGAGATAAGAGCTATGCGATAGAAAGAGAGGCGCTCTGTATAGGTTAATATGACTGATAGGTATGCAGCGCTACGCGAGCTGAATTGAATTTTATTGCATCATAGCAAGAGTTGCTATTTGTTTAAATTTCTTTGCGGAGTGATGCTTCTGTCCCTTAGTATTCTGTGGTTAAACGTAGTACACAAAATAATAAAACATTTCTCCCTCTCTGAAAACAACAAAACAGAACATTTACCCTTTTCCAAGAACGACAAACAATCGCAAAAAATATAGGCACCTACTTGTGTCGGAACACGGTTCACTCGAACGATATCTTCAAGTTTTCCAAACGATTTCAAAGGGTACTTATTTAGAAATCCGTATTCTCGGATTCTTTTTTTTCTTTATTTAACTGAATGACGAGACTAGCTGGTCGTTTGCCTGATGGTAAGCAATACGCCAGCCCATAACAATAACAGCACCACCCAGAACGTTGTTTTGCAAAATCCAGCGCGGCGCTGCACTGCGCTCGTCACCCTGAGACAATTAGTCTCTCATAATGCCCAGTAATTTCGCTGGCTACAATGCCCTTTAAGCCGGAACACAGTAATGCTTGCGCACTACTGCTTGGCGGTTGAATAACTGGCAAAGGGGTTGTGCCCACCCAGACGGCCTCTCGCATACGAGAAACCTACCACCAGTACACGTTCCATGTTATTTCATAGAGAATGACAAATGCAAAAACATGAATGTTTTTAAAAAATAATAATAATAATAATAATAATAATGAGTTTATTTGCATAAATGTTTACATGTGAATATTGAATCCATAGGCTCCCGAACTAGTTAAAACTGTGTTTCGGGTGCCAGTGGCTTCTCCCATCTAGATGCACTAATATTAACAATATGCACTAAAGGATAAACAAAATTATACTATTTTTAACGAAGTGAATTTTTAGTGATATTACATTTACATTTAAGACATTATTACACTCGAGAGCAATGAATCCGGGTCACTTAAAGAATGTTAAAAATCTCGGAAACTAAAAATGATAGGTTAATGCAATAAATTGTATTTAATAGACAATGTAATACTCCTTAAATGAAAGTAAAAAAAATATGAGTCACCATACATTTTATTAACACAAAATTACATGAAGAAAAAAACTGCTGATCTCTCCTTAAAACAAAAATAGGAAACATGAAATTTTTGAACTTTATTACGATTTTCTTGAATTTTAATACTTCGTATTGCCTCCTCGTGCTTCCATTACTGCGTTTACGCGGTTTGGCATGCTATACACCAAGTTCCTTATACGATTTTGGGGAATATTCTCCCATTCCTCTGTGAGAGCAATTTTGAGCTCACGAAGCGTGATTGGGGGAGGGTTTCGTTGTTTTACGCATCTGCCTAGCTCGTCCCAAGCATGCTCGATCGGGTTGATATCCGGGCTGCGCGCTGGCCACTCCATACGAGTAATGTTCATCTCTTGAAGGTAGTCATTCACAATCCTACCTGTATGAGGTCGGGCATTGTCATGCATAAATATAGCATCCTCACCTAAATTGACCATAAATGGACCAACGTGATCATTGAGGATTTCTTCCACATATCTTACGCTAGTTAAAGAGCCGTTTTCTATGATCACCAGCTCTGTGCGACTTTCAGAAGAAATTCCGGCCCACACAAGTACAGACCCACCACCGTAGGCTACTTTTTCTTCGATGCATGCTTGCTTGAATCTTTCCCCTGGTCTTCGATACACTCTGTGTCTTCCATCGTGCTTGTAGAGCATAAATTTTGATTCGTCGGAGAACATAACTTTTGACCAATCTTCAATACTCCAATTTACGTGGCTCTAGGCATATCTTAGTCTCGAAATACGATGCCCACGCTCCAGTTTAGGGCCGTTTGCAGGTCTAAGGGGTTTTAAGTTAGATTCAGCAAGCCGACGTCTTACTGTCCATGCACTTGGGTTACTTCCTCCGAGGCGTCGAAACTGATTGGTGAGTTCAGTTCCTGTGAGAAAGCGATTTCGAAGCATGGTGTTCACCAAGTATCGGTCTTCTCGTGCTGTGGTACACCTGGTTCTGCCCGTTCCTGGTCTGCGTAGGTTAGAACCAGTTTCTTCGTAACGTCGGAGAACTCTTTGTACTGTTGACAGCGACACACCGACAGTCATGGCTGTATCGCGCTGACTCCGGCCGGTTTCCAGCATTGTAAGTATTCTGGTGCATTCTTCAGGCGTAAGCGACATAATTTCAGCTTGAATAATGAATATAGAGCACTATCAACATGGTTTATGTACCCACATAAATGACAGATTACAAACAAAAGCAAAACCAAATGCTGTAATTTCGTAGTTCCATCTTCGAAAGTGGCCCTTTTTCAAATTTGATTTTTTTATGATATAACTTTACAATAACTAAGAAGTTTTAATACCTTCATTTAAGGAGTATTACATTGTCTATTAAATACAATTTATTGCATTAACCTAGCATTTTTAGTTTCCGAGATTTTTAGGATTCTTTAAGTGACCCGGATTCATTGCTCTCGAGTGTATATTAGGTAAAACACGATCTTTGCGTTTTAGGTACTCATTGTGTTGGTTGTGTGTGTAGGGGTGTGTGTTGTGTGTGTGTTGTGTGCGAGTTTGTGTGAAAGTGTATGTATGTGTGAATTTGCGTGTTGCAGAACTATTTAGCTATTTATCATCCCTTCTATGCCTTCATAATCAAATTGGTAAAGCCAGGTTTGTAGCGTCTTCTTAATGTCGTTGTTGCTTAATTTTTTAACTTTATGTGACTTATTAAATGTATTATATAAGCGAGGGACGACGACATTAAACTGCTTGTGCGCAAACTTACTTTTTACCCGGGGAACAGGACATCTATCTATTCGCTTTGTTGATTCTGGCAATGTGGGTACAACTTTCTTATGATACCGCCTTATGCCCTCATAAATAAAAAGTTTCCTGACGCTTAAGACATTAGCTTTTTCATACAGAGCTGTAGTTGAGTGTCTGTAAGGTAGGTACAGGAGCACTTTTAGAACAGCGCGCTGTGCACGTTCCACATTTATAAGGTGAGTCTTTGCTGCACTACCCCAGGCGCAAATACAGTATCTAATGAGGCACTCACACAGCGCCCTATATGTTTGTAGTGCAAGCTCCTGATCCGCAACTTCCCTAAGATGTTTAAATGCGTAAATAAGTTTTCTGGTCCTAGATGCCAATGATGCTATGTGAAGGGTCCAGTTTAGTTTGTCATCGATGATTACTCCCAGATACCTAATGGAGTCGACCCGTGTTAAAGTTGCACAGGTGCATTGGTTGGATCTTTGGTCACTACGGTTGCAGGGGTAGGTATGTATTTTTACGCTGACACTAGGTCCAGGGTCGCCTACTTGGGTTTTGCTGAAGCACATATATTTGGTCTTGCTAGTGTTGAGGGAAAGTAGGCTATTTTCAAGCCAATGCGTCACTTTTGAGAGACAGCTTTCCGCCAACGCATTAACCCTTAGCCATGTCTTATCATGTAGGAGCAGCACTGTGTCGTCTGCAAACATTAGGAGATCTAAGCCAAGCAAGGTAGTATTACATAGATCATTTATATATATGAGAAATAGTGTTGGTCCTAATGTGCTACCTTGCGGCACGCCGTATGTGCATACCGCGCCCTCACTCTCATGATTATCAACCCTAACCCTTTGCGTTCTTCCAGTTAGATAGTCTGCGAACCAGTCGTGCGCTACACCTCTTATGCCAACATTCTTCAGCCTCGCCAATAAAATGGGAATGGAGACGGTGTCAAAGGCCTTTTGGAGGTCTAAAAAGACCCCTATACACTTATCTCCATCATCCAGGTAGGACGTGACTAAAGAAGCTAACGTAAGAACAGCATCCTCTGTCGATCTACCATCTCTGAAGCCATATTGGTTTTTATTTAACAAGTCGTTTTTTTCTAGGTACCGCATCACTCTTCTTTTGACCAGCTTTTCTAGTACTTTAGAGAGGGTCGAAAGAAGAGAAATGGGTCTATAGTTAGAAGCATGGCTCTTGTCACCAGCTTTGAAAACTGGACAAACGACTGCTTTTTTAAAAACTGACGGAAAAATGCCAGACTCTAGGCTTAGGTTACATATATAGGTAATAGGTTCAAGAATATAAATAATGAATTGTTTCAAAAATTTTGCGGTTATTTTATCCCATCCGGGTGCGCTATGTGATTTCAATTTAAATATTATACTCTTCACTTCAGCTGGGTCTGTAGGAAATAGAGACATTGAATTGACTGGAGAGTTAGGTGAATCAGCAAGTAAAGCTAAATGACCTTCAGTAACACTTAGCTTATTCATGGTTTCATTCGCAAGTGCACCCCCAATAGATGTGAAATATGAGTTAACTGTATTAAGTGAATCAGTCGGGCTGTTAGAAATGTTTAATAATTCTCTAGAAGGCTCTTTAGGTTGCTCAAAATTACATACTTCTTTTATTATTTTCCAGGTTTGTTTAATGTTTCCTTTATTTTTCAATAACTTATTTCTATAGTATTCTATTCTCAGGTTTCTTATAATTTTGTTACATATATTTCGGTAGTTAATGTATTTTATTTTTGCTATATCATTATTAGGTGATTTCTTAACCTTCATATGTAATCTATCTCTTTTTCTAATACATTTTACTACTCCTCTAGTTATCCAAGGTTTTAGTGGTTGGTTCCTTTTCGATATTGTTTTTATTTGTGTATTGTTATTAATAATGCTAAGGATCTTAGTTGTTAATAATTCAGTTGCAATATTAACACAACTTATATTATACAATTCTTGCCATGTCTCGTTTAAAAGCAACTCTTTTATATTGTCATAGTTAATTATTATTTTACTATACGTTGTTAGCTTTTTATTCACCTTAGCATTATTCACGTAAAGCAGAATAGGAGAGTGGTCGGTTAGTTGCTGCTCAAAAACTACAGTTTTCCATAAACCGCGAGTTTTAACCATAAAATGATCAAGACACGACGATACTCTAGTAGGGCGATTAATTCCTTGCCTTAGTCCGTGCATAGCCATTAAGTTTAAGTAATCTTGTGAGCAGGCAGATAACTGACTAGCCAAAATATCTAAATTAATGTCGCCAGTAAGTATAATGTTATTTGTACAAGTACTTGCTAAAATGTTATTCATGGATTCCAGGTACTGACTGGCATTTCTAAAGCTCGGCGGTCGATAAAATAATTCAAGATTTCGAAAAGCACTAGGTACTTTTATTTATAAAAGTATCACAGCACTTGGTAGGTTTGTTTCGCGTTAACAAGAGTAGCATTTAAAGAGCATCTCTCGCAAATTCAAAGCCGTGAAACGTAGGGCTAGCACGTCGTCAAAAAAATATATATTTTGCTAGAATCGCAGATATATTTAAGCTAATTGAGTGAAAGATTTTTTTTATTGCTAATTGGCTTCCTATGTCACCTGATGGTAAGCGACGATGCGGTCGACGATCTAGCACCCTTACCAAGACAGTAGGTACCTGTTCACTCGAGACTTAAAGATTCCTAGATTTTAGCTATCGGGAAAGACTGACTCTGGCAGGGAGTTCCACTCGTTGGCAGTGCGCATAATGAAAGTGGAAGCGAAGCGCTTCGTGCGCGCACGAGGAATGTCCACCATGAAACGGTGGCGTACTGCCATACGTCTTGTAGTCCGATCTTAAAAAATGGGGTAGGGGGAATTAGTTACTGCAATTCCGACGCACACTCTCCAAAATGTATCCGATATTATTGGAACAACTATGTCACACTCTCTTATTACTCGTAACGTTTCACTATGTTATATAATCGTGTCGAACAGCTTCGGAAGTACGAAAAGAAGTAAGGAGGCAACCCTAGCAATAGCGAAGTGGCAAGTTACATCTGTAGTTACAAGAGTTCTGTTTAACTCATCGAACTTGAGACCGGCGCATAATCCACTGTTTAATTTCAATTATGCCACGCTCCGGTTTAAACCAGTTGCGAGCAGTTTTTTAATTATGCAATCTGGGGAGTTGTATTGATGTTAATAAAGGAGTCTGTTCTAAGGCTTATATTCGCGAGTTCTTTTAAGAGTAGGTATAGTATGGCTCAGTAGCAGCACGTGCGACTTTCGATCCGACGACCCGAGTTCGATTCTCGCTGACCACTGACTTCCTTAAGTTATGTGCAGATTTAACACTCGCTCTTAAAACGGTGAAGGAAAACATCGTGAGGAAACCGGCATGTCCGAGAAATAATCACTAAAATTCAAGGACATGTGACATCCACCAACCCGTACTGGGCCAGCGTGGTTGATTATGGCCCATACTAGAGAGAAGACCCGTATCCTAGCAGTGGGAAAATGATGGGCTGATGATAATGATGATGATGATGGTGATATCTATGAGTAGGTATATTTTAGGATTCAGAGTGCAGTACTTATTAGCGCTGTCTAGAAAAGACATCCATCACACTGCATCATTGTTACAATACTTGCTAGCTGCATCATACATTGACCTTCTGGAATGCGTCATGTTGAGTCAGACCTTCACTCTTCATGAACCGTATTCTAGTCAATAGAATCTGTTTCCGCACGTGTCCCCAATGTAGATACTGTTAGTTTATCGCATACAAGTATACATTTTATAAAAAAAAAACCGACTTCGATGTATCTTCGAAGTTCAAGGTCTATGGGACCACTTCGTAGCTATACTGAACCCAACGCAAAAATAATTAATCGGTTCATAAATGACGGAGTTCTGAGGTTACAAACATAAAAAATAATAAAAGAAACAATTGAACAGAGAATCTTCTCCTTTTTGAAATCGGTTAAAAATAAAGGTGCGCGTTGACTTGATCTCAGCAGTCTCAACACACCTATGAAACGTACAAAGCTACGAGCCCCGGCTGTTCAATAACAGCCGGGGCTCGTAGCTTGCGGTTCTGATAGTGGATGCAGAATTCATAACGTACCAAAACCCGTTGGTGCCGTGCGTGCAGCCACTGTGCAGCGCATCTTTTTTGACTCATGGTCTCTCGTATGCAGGAGGCCATTTGGGTAGGTACCATAGTTTTGCCAGTTATTCTGCTGCCAAGCAAAAGTGTGCAAGCAATACTGTGTTCCGGTTTCAAGGGCATTGTAGCCAGTGAAATTACTGGGCATATGAGACTTAATACCTATCTTATGTCTCGTGGTGATGAGCGCAAAGCTGTTCTGCGCAGTGCTTTTTATGCTATTCAAAGTTTTGGGTGGCACTACAGATTTTATGGGCAAGCGTGGCGCTTACCATCAGGCAAACAATTTGCTCGTCTCTGAAAAAAATACTTATCATCAATTTACACACAAACACACTCCGGTACATCGTTCTAAAACAGGCTTGACAGGCCAAACACAAAAGGGTCTACCCGTCTTCCCAATTAATTTCATCAGACTTCAATTACACGATTTTCGTTTCCTAGTTAATCCCGATATTATAACCGTAAGACAAACTCTGCTGAGGATTAGAGGTTCGAAAACTCTTGAATCAGTTTTGGATGGATTAAATTTCGGGAGATCAATTTTGCTTTGACATCTGTAGGTCTCGACCTGTCGTTATATCGAATAGAGTGGCGGCTGTGGTTTCATTTGCGTGACTTCGAATTTAACTAAAAAGAAAAAAACATTTATTTTGACAAAACTGCACACGGTACTACAATGATCACAACACAATAAAGCAATAAAACAATTAATAAATGACATACTAGGTGCTTGTGTACGAGAATCGCTGCCGTGCACAGTGCCTTCAAAAAAAGTCTGAACTCAGCATAATGCTGTGGACAAATCCACGACCCTGGTTTTCAGCAGTTTTAATTATCAGTTAATGAATATGATCACAATCTTAGAAAATTAACTTTGAACATTGTAAATAATAGCGAAACACTTTAAAGGCGATGGTAATAAAAGAAAATTGGTTTCATAAAATTTGATTTAGAAGTGGGATATTTGCCATATATTTTTTCCCGCTTCTAAATTAAATTCTAGTGTCAGTGACCATGATAGTTTAAAAACGTAAATTGGTTTACTGTCATAGATTCAAAAATGCTTAACGATCACATATATAAACCCTGGTTCCTAACTAGGATTCCCTGAGAACCAGGAACTAGGAGGACCACGTTTCCCATAACACCCAAGACACGAAACAAAAACAATCGTTTTTTTTTCTGTACTGTCCCGCTTTTTGGGAATCGAACCCACAAAATCTGAGGTGTATGAAATATATAAAGAAATAGTTTACAATTAATTTTATATTTTCAATTTTGAATACTGTTCTTTAGTAGACTTTTCTTAAATTGTACCACAGAATACTAAGGGACAGAAGCATCACAACGCAAAGAAATTTAAACAAATAGCGACTCTTGCTATGACGCAATAAAATTCAATTCAGCTCGCGTAGCGCTGCATACCTACCAATCATATTAACCTACAGAGCGCCTTTTTTTCTATCGCATAGCTCTTATCTCTTCTGACGCGGCATGTGTAACGACGCGCGACCCACCGTCGGTGTCCGTCTATGTACTTGTAGCTTCGGACTTACAGTGCGGAGTGCGCTAGGCCTCGTAGTACTAAGCTAGTTACTACTTTTTTTTTTTTACACTTAATAGATCTATGTTTGGCCACTATCTCGTCTGATGTGAAGCGATGATGTGGCCTAAGATGGAGCACATAGATCTAGAGAGAGACGGCAGTTGAGCGGCTGCTCAGACCGTCTCCCCGATGGTTCACCGAACATCATCCCGAAACACGACTAGGTCGCTTGACGGCATGGCTTTGTTCGGTGGGTGGTATTACAACCACGGCCAGAGCCTACCACTCCAAAGCGCGTAAGCGGGTTTCATCACGATGTTTTCCTTCACCGCTTTAGAGCGAGCGTACAAAATCTGCACTTAACTATAAGCCATTTGTGCAGGGCCGAGTCAGGATTCGAACCCAGGTGCGTCGGATTGAAAGGCGCACGAGGCACGAGTTCCCGGTGAGGCACACTCGCTCTAACTACTAGTACTAGTCTCTTGGCTAGGCTACTTTTCTTAAGTAGGAAATCTTAAGTAGCTCTTAGTTGGTTTTAAGAGCTTTTTTATGTAACCAAGTGTCAAGACGAGCAGGTTGTTTCCCTGATAGTAAGCAACATGCCTACCCATAGCAGTTGCAGCACCACTAAGAACATTACTATGCAAAATCCTCCGCGGCACTGCACTGCGCTCTTCAGCCTGAGACAATAGCTCTAAGTCATAGTCCCTAGTAATTTCGATGGCTACAAAGCCGTTCATACTGGAACACAGTAATGCTTGCGCTTTACTGCTTGGCGGCAGAATAACTGGCAAAAATTTATCTCGCAACCGAGAGACTGACCAAGCTTAAAAGACGAGATGAGAAGCAAAGCTAAAACAAGCTTAGAAGGTAGAAGAATAGGTAATTTGTAAGGATTTGCCTGTTAGACCCATCCGTCGAACGATTTTTGAGTGATGAACAAACAGACAACACTTCCAAATGATTTATTGTATTAGTATTGATATCAGAAACTTAGGCTATTCATCAAGTGAGACAATGAAACTGCTGGAAAGGTTTTAATTGAGTTTTCGAAGGTTTTACTTTAGAAGACAGCCGGATTAAGATTGGACGCTTGAGCTGGAGACATTAATTATTTTTTGATATCTGTACCTATTATTTTCTATTGAATTAACATGGTAGATTCAAACCTTTAAATTAATTTTATAGTTCAACTATAGTTGAAAGGTGTATTTTATCATCATCGTTAGCTTCTATATTTTATTAAACATAAAAATTCTGATTAGCGAAAAGATCATAGAAACTCGAAGGCCAGTAAAGTACTCTCTTTATTCTTCTATTCAAAAATAATTGTCAAATTGTAAATGTTAAATAGCAATAAATTTTGGTTACGCTATATGAGTAGTTGTTAATTTAACCATTGTTTTCTAATAATCCATGTGTTTACTTTAGATACAAGATAGCTTTGTTTGTTTGTTGGCGGTTAGTATAGAAGTCAGCGCGTTGTATTATTAAGACCGCAAAAAATACCGTTTATTTATATTATGCTTTTTTTACTTAACCCCCACTGCTGAGTAAAGTTCTCCCCTATCTCATTCCAGCTTCCAGCAGCCAATAAAGCACATTTAACAGCATGATATGTGACACAACAAACAAAAAGTTAATAAAGTTAGCGGACTTGGCTTCATAGTTCAACATCGTATCAGCTGACCAGAACGCTGGCTCATATTTGTGGTCAAAAAAATCTGCATTGCCATTCAGCGTGGCAATGCGGCCAGTGTTCTGGGCACTTTCCCCTCCACCATAGGACTTTATATTTTGTATATACATTTTGATTATGTGTTTGTATATGTATATTTAAGTTCTTTTAGTTTAGAATTAGAAATTTATTAGTTATGACATCTTTGTAAATAATTAAATAAATACACCAAGTTAAAAGGTAGAATAATATGTAAAAACATCGTATCATACAAACCTTAACATTAAAAATTGCTTCCTCGACTAGTAATTATCTGACACATGTGCTCCGGACCTAGTTATTTCCGAGGGCGGTTCAGCAAACATTCGATTTGTTTGCTACAATCATAAATAGGAAGTTGGGAAATGAGTCCGCAAGTACACGGCACACGGGCGGTATGAAAACCTTGAATGTGGGTATGTGTATCATGAGATTGCAAACAAAACTATGTACTACTATTTATGGGTATCGGTTGAATCATCTGTAGGCCATTCAGTTGGCTCAACCGATACCCGGCATGTACATAGTATTTAATATCTTTTAGTTTAGTTTTATTTAGTTTTTAAATTATTAATCCTTTTGTTTAGTTTGTTTTCTATTGCCAATATTGAATAAAAATCTTTTTTTTTTCGTTTTTTATATAACTGAATGACGAGACAAGCTGGTCGTTTGCCTGATTGTAAGCAATACGCCAGCCCATTTTTTGTAGTACTATTAGCTATTCTGTAACAAAACTTTATCCTATCCTATGAAGGATAGGATAAAGATAGGATATTTACTATACTATTATGAAACTGTAACAGCCAATTCTGCACATTAAAGATATTTTTGAAAAACCAACTGGAATAATTTTACCTTGTAAGTTAGGAATAGCAAAATACAATGTGGACATACTGGGATTGACTATTTAGAAATAACTGAACACGAATCAATGGTTTTTAGAGTTTTTTGTCTGTTTGTATGTTTATCTCAGAAGCTGCTAAACGGACATAATAAATCAAAATCGCAATCCCAACGGGGCATATTAAATCAAAATCGGTGTCTGCAAAGATACAGCTTGACCTCTTCGTAGTACGCGCTCTGTTCTGGGGACTGGGGAGGTCTTACTAACACGGTCTCGAAAAAAAGACGGCTATTATATAGCCATAGTCGTCTCGCCGTAACGTCTCGTCATATAGTGTTACATGGATGATGTTGAACAATCTCCTAATATTGCATCATCAGTCATCACCATAATGGCAAAGAAAACTAAATATTATAATAGCATAATTTGAGATCTCATAAATCATAAATGATTCTTTCTTTTTCTTTGAGTGGTTAAGTCGTGGGACGGTATTACGAAGACGCAGGTTCGATTGCTGCCCGAGCAATATAATTTTTCTTCTCCCTAATTATTTAAAATCTTAAGATTCTTTGACCGTTTTAAAACTTATTTAAAAATTAAGATTAAACAACCTATCAGAGGTCCATTAGTAATAGAGACTCGCACCGGTGCAGAAGATTCTGTCTACGGATAGTTGTGAATACCGGCTGGCATTAAGAACCGCCTTAAAGAAAATCGCAAGCAATCTGAGTAAGATTGGATGTCCAGTGGGAAGATGCACTTCCAGTAGCGAGTAAATAGACGTTTACTGATGGATAGGTTTCTGGTATGCAAGAGGCCATCTGGGTATGTACCACCGCTTTGCTAATTATTCTGCCGCCAAGCAGTAGTGCGCAAGCATTGCTGTTTTCCGGTTTCGAGGACATTGTAGCTAGCGAAATTACTGGGAATTATAAGACTTTAACCGCTAATTGTCTCAGGGCGAAGAGCGCAGTGCAGCGCCGCACAGGATTTTGCAAAACAAACTTCAGGGTGGTGCTGTTACTGTTATGGGTAAGCGTGTAGCTTACCACTAGGTGAACGACTTGCTCGACAAGTCACACACTAACATTAAAAAAAATTGCTGTATGATTTGTTTAAAAGATAGAAAAAAGCCACTTATATAATACGACACATAAAATAAATTTTAAATATAGTGCAAGCATTCAAAATATAAAAATGAAATAAAATAACTCTTTATTGAAACACACACAATACATCATAAATATAAAAATGTTGGTATTCTATGCAAAATATCTCTCCAGCCGAGATTTGAGACCGAGTGAGAACAGTAAGCGAAATAATTGCATAGCCTTTCCTTAATCGGTGATGGACACGATACCTATTGAAAATGTCTCCCATTAATTGGAGAATTAAGTCCTAACTATACTCTCTTTTGGCTTACGATGTCCTATTGTTAGAAAAAACAAAAAAAAAACAAAAGTCAAAGTCAAATCAAATTAAAATAACATTTATTAAATAGGCACAAACATGCTTTTAAACGTCATAAACACATTATAAAAATCAAATTAAAATATATTAAAAATTGTAGCTTAAGTTAACATGATCTTGACAAAAAGGTATGGTAAGGTATGTTTACCCATTTCTTTCCTATACGCAAATTGAAGTCCGGGTGTAGAAAAGAAATGTGAAAACTGACTACCAGTGCTTTGGAAATACGAAAAAAAAACACATAACATGTCTGAGTCAAGTATTCTGGCTACTGCTAGCCTATCCTTAACCCTGGACACTCGCCCTCACGAATCGATTCCCGGGTGTTTGCCCGCCCCGGGACTTGGCTCCGGGAAAAGTTTAATTAAGCCCGGCAGTAAGTCGCACTGTCTAATTGCACTCTATTGCATTGCAATGTATCGCGTTTGCTTTAAAGAGATTGATTGAGATTATTGTAAAGTAAAGTAAACAGTGTTGAAGTAAAGTAATTACGTAAGCTTGGTTGCTCGAGCAGTAGGCTCGGTGGCCCAGTGGTTAAGGCGTCGGGACGGTATTCCGAAGACGCAGGTTCGATCCCTGCCCGAGCAATATCATTTTTCTTCTTCCTAATTATTTAAATATCTTAAGATTTTCGCCTAGCATGCGCTAATGCATTCAATATCAAAAAATTGAAGTAAAATAAGTTAAATTTTAACGTGTTTCTTGTAAAAATCATTAAATATAATTATATACTTTTTTTTAATTCAGAATGAAGTAACATGAAATTATAACAGATCTTTTGTTACCCGCCATAACGAGCTGGAGTTGTATCGTTTCATAAAATTGGTTTACTAATACAAATTATATATTATTAGTTTATTTTCCCAAAATATCACGTCGCACACTATTTTGCGCAAATTTTCATTTGGCAAAAACCATTTGTCAAATTAACTTATCGCAATTATACAGTTACCAAAACTCTTTTTTTGGCAAGTTATTGTAGGCTTATTCTTGTTCTGGCGCATCGCCGGCCGCTGCCGCGGCACGCTCGCTTTGCTTGCTTGACTCGCGCGTAGTGGTGTACCAGTAACCTAACACTACTCCTCGTTTCGCTCGTCGTCGTACCTATGTATGACTTTGCCCTGAACTAGTCATATGTGGGTGTACAGAATGTGTGGACTAGTCATGTGTGGATGGTCAGATGTACAGACACATTCTGTTGAACATTTGACGTAATAAAATTTGACAAAGTGAAATGATGCCAAATGATAATTTGACCAAGTGAATAAAATGTGAAATGTAAATTTGCTAAAGGTTTATTTGGGAAATGAAACTAGGGCGATAAGTTTTTTGGGAAATGGAATTTGACTAAAAATATTTTGCCCAATGAGCAGTAGCACCATAAAAACACAAAAGTTACTATCAAAAAAGTGAAATTCTCAAAAATATCGATATATTCTATTGAGGCCGCTTATGATCGATTGACTCGTTCCCCGGATCGCATTAACGCGTCTCAGCAAAGCTGCCATCAGTCAGGATTTTGTCGCACCTGACAGTTGATGGGGAAAAAGGTTGGTGATTTCTGATTTCTGCTGTCTTTTTGCTGAAGTCACCTTCAAATGTAGTATTTTATTACTTAATTGAATTTTAATTGTTTTTCTCGCTATATGGCTGCCTGGAAGAGATCGCTTTGAGCAAAAAGACCGTCAATCGTTTAAGTTTATGTATGATATTAGTATGTGTATGATTTCTTTTCACTTATCACTTTCACTTTTTGATACAAGACGATAAAGTTGTAGAATCAAGAATATTATTTCAATAAATTTATCGATAAAATCTAAGCTCATCCCAAACGATCTATATCCTCGTTCCCGGCTCACATTAACACGTCCCAATAGGGCTTCAGTCTATAAATTGTCGTATCTGACAGGCGATGAGGTACGAAGGCTGATTTTTGCCGTCTCTTTCCCTGCAATTACCTCTGTTGTGTCTTTAACACATAAATACATAACACTTGATTTTAATGTTTGAATGGGCATAATCTCTGGTAATACTAATCCGATTTTGAAATTATTTTCACTAACAGAAAGCTACACAATCCCCAAGTTATACCTATAGGCTATATTTTATTATGTCGACGCGAACAAAATCGCTGGCGGTTGCTAGTTGGTTAATAAAACTGTTTCCAAGAAACTAAAGTAAATAAAGCATTCAAAGCAACGAAATGTAGGAAAGTAATCCAAGACGTTATTACCACAGTTTTCAGAATACTTACTCCCTTCTCCATATGTTTCCTCAATAACTTTCTAATATTATTGCAACGCAGCGTTCCCCCGAAAAAGTGTCAACCCTTGCAATAGTCGAGAAACGGTTCAGAAACTCGTTTAAGCGGCCGTATGCAAACGTCGGCGGATAACGGGCTGCGAGGCGATCGTAAAAATGTATCGACATGGCCACCTCCCTATTTGCCTTACTACCTTATAGATACTTGTGAAGCAGTGCCATAGATTACAACAAAATTTGTTGTTGTCTACATATATTAATACTAGCTGCGTGCCTCGGTTTCACCCGCAGTTTCCCGGCATAAAAAAGAGCCTACGTTATTTTCTAGGACCCACATACCAAATTACATTAAAATCTGCTCGGTAGTTTTGGCGTGATTGAGTAACAAACAGTAGGATTTGAACAAACAGGACTTCATTTAATTAAAATATTATTTTTCATGGCTATATTAGGTACATTACGGTTAGTTTTAAACATTTTTTGAAACGTTGTCCTATCCCCTATTGTATGTAGCATTCCTCCGCAAAGTATGCAAGTTTATGTACTGCCTAGATTTTAGTACTGTCTATGGGCCTTCCTACCTTATAATACCTTACCTATGGCCGAAGTTATATTGTTCGGAAGAGGTCGTTAAATGCGCATTTACTTTTCAGGGCCCGTAATGTCAGGCTTGAACGATATCTAGCATCGTAAGGGCAGATAATATCGACATTTGGGTAATATAGTATTGTATGGACTCTACGTCATAACCATGTAAGGGCTAACATTTCATATCATATAAGATTTATGTCGAATAAAAGTTTATATGGCTTTAATTAGTTCTGGCGAAGATTGAACTTGGCCAAATGATAGTAGAAACGATATTGAATTGAGGTGAGCATATCAAATCAAATCAAAATCTCTAAGTTTTGGCATCACAGACGCACTTATGAACGTCAAATTATGACTCTACCACCGTATTAGAAAAACCACTACTCAGAAGATACGGCAAAAAAACATATATATATATATATATATATAATGTATTTATCACCACCGCCATCCACCAACCCGCACTGGGTGTTGGATTATTGCTCATACTCTCTCTATGTGAGAAACCTTGAGTCACAGCAGTGGGAACGTGATGTTATGATAATGATGATGATATAATATACTGATACTTAATGTTAGTGATAAAAATCATACAAAAATTATATGTAACTTTCGTCTACCAGACGACGATCAGAGAAACGATGGGCCAAACTCACAACTGAGTGGACCCCACGCAACGCTACCTGACGGCGCGGCAGGCCCAGAAAGAGATGGCGGGATGAACTGGACTCCTATTTAGCAAACAATAGCCCAGAAACGTGAGGAGTGGAAGGAGGATAGAGAGGCATTTGCCCAGCAGTGGGACAAATCAGGCTGAAAAATAAATAAAAATAATCCGTCTACCTGAAAAAATGCTAGAATTACTGTATTCTAGTTTCTGATAACATTTTACCGTAATTGGGCTACGGTACATCACATCTTTCCAATAAATAAGGGCACAAATTACATTTACGCTAGGCACTCTCCATCCGGTGAAGCGAACGATCGCGTCGTGCAAAATAAATAAAAACATAAACCGGATTCGAGCGGCTCGAATACACACGGGTCTGCAAACAAGTATCCATATCCATTACGGGGCTCAAAAACAATTCGAATTTTAATATCAAAACGTAAAAGATGTTTCTATCAATTGGAAACACTCGCACTGCGGAATATATTTCGATTGGCCTCTGCGATTGCAAACGAAACCGTTTGCCATAAGTTCGAAGTGTTCGATCCCATCTCAATTTGGTTCGAAAATATGTGGTGATTGAATTTCCGACGTAAAATGCAAAAGTTTGATGCGACTGCTGTTGGGTTTCTACATACATAAGAAGCGACCAGATTGCTAAACGTATATTTGCAACGAGCGCTTCGGAACTTGGTTTTCAGTTCTCCTGTTGACACTCATGTGTTGTATGCCATACCAACATGACAAAAAATCGTCGAGATTACGATTTTTTTTTGTCTACCTCAAATTTATGTATTTCGTCATAATTTTTTTGTGTTGTGTGTTTATTTGCGGTGCAATAAAATGTTATCGTATTGTATAGTATTGTCTTGTGCTTTCTTCTTTTAGAAATATCACCTTTTGTGAATTTTTTAAGCCTTTGCTTCTTTGTACTCTTCCAGATTCTTCATTGTCTGCCGGATCTCGCTCAGATTTTGACCTTCAGAACTCCGTCATCAAAACTCCGTTTAGGCCACAGAACTTTCCTATCAACATTCACGGCTCAGTAAAATAGAAATACCCCTACCGTCACCCTACCCCTATAAATTATACCTCTTTCTAAAGTGGAAATAATAAATCAGCCACTTTTTCACGGGAGAATAGAAAACCGACGTAAGTTTGGATTTGCCGTCACTAGTCAGATATATCAGGCGGGAACCAGCCATATCCGGTTACTGTAAGATCTGTTTATCCAGATACAGTGAAAACTAGTTTTGCCCGGTGTGATTATTCTCACCGGGAAAAACTAGTCAATTCAGATTATTCGCTACTTTAGTGATTTATAACGCTGATTGGTTGTTTCCATTTTGCCCAACACCCAAAATAATCGGCAAGATACATTTTGTATTTAGGAACAGCATGTACTGAAAAGCATAGAAAAGAGAGAAACAGAACTTTAAGTCAGAAAGAGCACCGGTATGAAGACTCGATTAGAGTTGTAATGAAATATACTTATACATGTATATATAAAGACATGTGACATCCATCAACTCGCACTGGGCAAGCGTGGTGGATTATGGCCCACACTCTCTCTATGAGGGAAGGCCTGAGTCACAGCAGTGGGAACATAATGGGCTAATGATGATGATGATGATGTACATATAGGAACATATACAGGAACATTGACTTTTTATGTTCTTCTTTCTTTCTCGTGTTGATGTGTGGTTAACCCTGGGTTCAGCGCCATAAGTCACCCGTAGGCCTTCGACATGGCTAAGACTAAAACCGGGGTTTTTTCTATTTATAGAGCTAAGTGATGAGTCTAGCAAGTCGTTCGTCTGATGGTAAGCGCCACGCCTGCCCATAACAATTGCAGTGCCATTCAGAACTTTCAATACCATAAAAAGCACTGCGTAGCGCTCATCACCCCGAGACATATAAAGTTTCATATATGCCCAGTAATTTCGTAAATATATACGTACCCACTAACAAAATGTAGCAAAACGACGTTCTATAAACAATACATATCATTTACAAGGCGACACGACATCTCGTCGACAACTCTTGCTTATACTATCTAAAGCGAGTGGATTGGAGCGATTGACGCGCCTTCACCTCTGGACGAACGAACGTAAATTGCATGGCAGGCAGAGACGGTTCTAGACAACAACATTCGTACACAGAAAACCAGGACACAAAACAAGTATACATTTTATAAATAAAAAAACCGACTTCAACAGATTTATCTTCGAAGTCCAAGGTCAAATATCGACGACATTTATTTTATATGGGACCTCGTAACTATACTGAACCCAAAAATATTTTCCAAATCGGTTTATAAATGACGGAGTTCTGAGATAACAAACATAATAAATCAGTAGTGGTTCTTTTTCCGATACGGTGGTAGAGTCATTGTACTAATTGACGTTCATAAGTGCGTCTGTGATGCCAAAAATGAATAAAGAACTTTTGACTTTTTTTTTACGCCTAATAAATCTATGTTTGGCCACTATCTCGCCTGATGTGAAGCGATGATGTGGCCTAAGATGGAGCACATAGATCTAGAGAGAGACGGCAGTTGAGCGGCTGCTCAGACCCGTCTCCCCGATGGTTCACCGAACATCATCCCGAAACACGACTAGGTCGTTTGACGGCATGGCTTTGTTCGGTGGGTGGTATTACAACCACAGCCAGAGCCTACGACTCCAAAGCGCGTAAGCGGGTTTCATCACGATGTTTTCCTTCACCGTATTAGAGCGAGCGTGCAAAATCTGCACTTAACTATAAGTCATTGGTGCAGGGCCGAGTCGGGAACTTATAGCGAGTGTGGCTCAGTGCACGTGTGACGCTCGATCCGACGCACCAGAGTTCGAACTCCGCTGGCTCCGCACCACTGACTTCCTTAAGCTATGTGCGGATTTAACACTCGCTCTAAAAACGGTGAAGGAAAACATCGTGAGGAAACCGGCATGTCCAAGAATTTTTCACAAAAAGTCAAGGATATATGACATCCACCAACCCACACTGGGCCAGCGTGGTGGATTATGGCCCATTCTCTCTCTATGAGAAAAGGCCCGTGTCCCAGCAGCGGGAGCCTGATGGGCTGATGTTGACGAACTTTGAACTTTAATAAAAAGTACAATTGAATTGAGAACCTCCTCCTTTTTGAAGTCAGATAGTTGCTCCCCATATGCAATGCATATTACCTTTTCCATTCCATTGTGGCACTTGCAAATCGTCAAAAACCTTGCCTTGTCATTACACTCATGTACCTTGTAATTAATCTACCTTCCTTCTCGATTGTTAGTGTTACAATAAAAATGTTAATCTTTCTTTCTAATACAATACGTCAGCAACCTGATTACATCCCTGTGCTGGGACCATTCGCAAGGCGGCCGGGAGCAAGGAAATTCAAATTGGATTGACGGAACTTTAGATTAGATTGAATTTGCCTGGCACCTTGTTTAATTTGCCACGGCTGAGCGAATGTTTGACGCCCCGGATGCCCGCGATGCCCTGGCGCCCAGAACAAGTCTTCGAGCCGTAAGAATATATTTTTATGAGCAAAGACTTTAGGTGTATCCGGGAGTTCCAGCTTTTAATGGATTTTGGATATCGGATATTGATGTAATTTCGCCGTAATGCCTGTATTTGGGCCTTTGATGGCGAAAATTGGATTTTGAGTATCGATTCTCGTTGTTACGCATTACTGAAGTAATACTACGTGTTTATTGGCGAAAATTGTTTCTTTGTACCATAACTTGACCATGATCAGCCTATAACATACTATTTTATATTCTATGCTATACCCCGTACTACAAACCTTTACCAATATTGTCGCGTCTTCTTTCATCGTTTCAAATCACTTGGATATTTTACCTAGTGATAAAATCTAATAGATAGATAACATCCGTAACAACTTATAACGAAATACTAGATCTTCTCATATATATCTTTTTAAATAGCTATTTTATTTTTTATCGCCGCAAATATGTTAGTATTTGTTGGTTTATATTTATTAAGTTCATTTTTCATTCATTTATATAATTACTATTGTAACACATGAACGTGCCGTCCTTATCTTTATATGTTATTCTTCTCCATCCACGGTTGTCTGGATCAGATCGCTTTAAGACCGCCCTTTGTGACACTTATATTGTTAAGTTGTTTTAAGCTGTTACTTTTTCTGTGTTGTGGCAAAAAAGAGTTATTCATTCATATGTTGGTTCACTATCTCACCCGATGTTAAGCGACGATGTGGCCGAAGATGGATTACATAGAACCAGAGGAAGACGGTAGTTGAGAGACTACGTCTCTCTGATGGAATATTAAGTAAGAAATAATGCTTACATATAAAAAAAACTATTGTGAGTCGAAATAACTAATTACATATGGCCTCGACTACAATATTTCTCTATTACTTTAGTTCAGGACGTGTAAATCTTTTCAGAAAATAGCCAGACATGATACACGAGCACACAAAAACTATTCACAATCTCGCAGGTACAGTAAAAATGTAATAACACTGAGACCTGCAAAGGCCTACCACGTAACGAATAGGTTACGTAATCGTGGCCTGGAATCGCTCTTATATTTCAGGTAAGATGTAGTACATACTTACTTTTACGTTTGCGTGGTTTTTGGGGATTACAAGCCTAGAGAGAGTTCGTTACCAACGAGTTTATTGGTCAGCAGGCTAAGAGCTGGATTTTCAATCTTGCAATAAGTAGCCAGATAGTTACGAAGAGCGAGTGTGGCTCAGTGGGACCATGTGTGACTTTAGATGCGACTGGTCTCGCACCACTGGCCTAAGTTATGTGCGAGTTTAACTCTCGCTTTAAATACGATAAAGGATGAATTTAAATACGGTTTCCTCACGATGCTTTCCTCGGGTGATAAATTCTTATTTATTACAACAATTTAAGTAGATGTGACATCCACCAACCCACACTGGGCCAGCGTGGTGCATTAAGGCCCATACTCTCTCTATGAGAGAAGACCCGTGTCCCAGCAGTTGGAACGTGATGGGCTGATGATGATGATGATTATGATGATAGTTGCGAGATCTATATATTTGAATATTTTTACTCCAAACTATGCAAACGAGATACTTCTATACAGCAATCACATGTGACAAAAGGATAGAATAAAATACTTAACACTTTATTGCCTAGCAAATAAAATAACGACGAAAATTACATTGAAGATTGAATTTGAATTATATGGGTGAATTATTTGAGTAATAATATGGGTGCCTCATTGCTTAGAACAACTTTTCCAAGACAACCTTTGGATGGGTAGAACAGATAGAGTATTGTGAAAAGCGCGACATAATCAAAAACCACGCGCATGAAGTCGCGGGCAGTAGCTAGGAATATACATAAAATGCAGGTGTTAAAAATAGCCCATGATATTTGTCATAAACTCAGTCATGCGTTTTGTATTTCTTCAAAAATTGCTGCATAAAATTATGATTGCGGTGTTAAAATGTCAAATAGCGATTCAGTCCAATTTTGTAGCGCCCACGGTAATAGGTGGCTTCATCACCAAATTAAGTTCTTATATCAATTTAAAAGGCATATTATAGAAATCTACGAAACGTTTTACAAGTTACGTAGTTTAAAAAGCTTAATAGCTTAAGGATATTACAATAAAATTCCAAAATGTATAACGGAGCTCACAGAAAGTAGATTCAAATTGCGTGTGAAAAATATTCTAATGAAAAAAAGCATACTATACAGTTAGTAATTTAATAGAAGACAAAGATGCATGGAACATTCCGCTTCTGCCAAGTAGCCAACTGGCACATAAGAATCATAATATTGTCAAAAACAAAAAAATATTATTACAAAAGTTCTAAAACAATGCCCCTCAGTTTCTTGCCGTATCTTCTGAGTCGTGGTTCTTGTTACGATACGGTGGTCATTGTAATAATTGACGTTCGTAAGTGCGTCTGCCATGCGAAAACTGAATAAAGAACTTTAGAAATTTGTACTATGAGCTAATCATCTCTGATGACGAGAGCAGTGCAGAGTCATGCAGTATTTAAAAAAAAAGACATCTTAATACATATATCCATGAATGATGAATATTAGGAGGGGAACTAGCTCTCACAAACACAGGAGGCCGTCAGGCAAGCCTACCGTGAGATCTAGGCTTATATAGATCTAACTATACATCTTCAATTTCGCAATTTTCTCGTATGCGGGAAGCCATCAGGTACCACAGTTTTGCCAGTTAGTCTGCCGCCAAGCAGTAGTGCGCAAGCATTACTATGTTCCGGATTGAAAGGCATTGTAGCCAGCGAAATTACTGGGCATGTGAGACTTAATATTTCATGTTTAGGGGTGATAAGCGCTATGCAGTGCAAAGCAATGCTTTTTATGATATTGCTTACTATTAGGCGAACGACCTGCTTGTCTCGTTATGCAGTTACTTAAAAAAATCGCTAATACAATTCACATTGTTGATGTAAAAAAATCCGTGAAATATTCTACCCTCTGTTGCGTAGTTGCTAGACAGGCTCATGTCGCACAATATATGAAGGCCGTGAGTTCGACTTCCGTTTGATTTTTGTTACAGAAAAAATACGCTTACATTTGTTGCGTGAGGCGTAGGACCAAGGCCTTCGGAGTTTCTAGCTTTCCTAGATACAAAAAACTCGCATTAGTCTGTAGATCTGTATTTTCGGTTGAACGTTGGGAGTTACAGACCTATATAATATACAATCAATAATTAATTTTTAGAAAAAAACTAAAACTGACTTCAATGTATCTTTGAAGTCCAAAGTCAAATATCGATGAAATTTATATGGGACTACTTCGTAGCTCTACTAAACGCAACGCAAAAATATTTTTTCAAATCGGTTCATAAATGACGGAGTTCTGAGGAAACAAACGTAAAAAAAACAATCGAATATAGAACCTTCTCCTTTTTTGAACTCGGTTAAAAAGCGCGCCCCAGTTGTTTATGTTATAAACGAATGCGTGGCGATGAAAGAAAGAGAGAAAGAAAAGAAATCATTTAACTAACAAAATAAATAAATAAACAGACATACAAAAAGAAGTTTTTTTATCGCCTTGAGTAATAAGATGAGCTAGTCGTACGCCTGGTGATAAACAGTATAAAGAAGCAGCTAAACTTAAATAACTACTATCGTGCCAAATGGGGTTTTCCCTCAGCAAGCGTCGTTATTTGACACCCGACGCTGGTTTTCAGCAAACCCCGCATATATTTGGCTTCAAATCTAAAATCTATACACTACACTATTATAAATCCTATTAATATTACAACTGCGAAAGTTTTTTAGCATGGATGTTTGTAACTGAATCACGCATTAACTACTGAACGGATATTGATGAAATTTGGTAAATTAGGTCCTGGAAAAAGACATAGGCTACTTTTATCCCGGGAAACCGCGGATGAAACCGCGGGGCGCAGCTACTGTTCCCATAAACAATGTCATTGCCATAAACAAACAAAAACCCTGTTTCCGCCGCAAATAAACAGATTAGATAACATTGTCAATTCCCAGAATTTTCGGGTAACTGTAATGCCTTTTCACTGTAGCATTGGTCCCTACGGAGGGCATCAATCATGCCCTGGAATAGGGCTTCCAAGTGCTCAAGGGCTCCGGTACCCGTACCTTAAAATACAAAGGTTTTGCCGGAAATGTTGACTTTGGAAATGTCACCGTGTTTTGAAAGGGCAAAGAGTTCGCCCTTTGCCAAAGTTATATTGTGTACGGATTCGAGAAACGTTTACATTTGTTTTACTCATTTCGAGATAATTTGTTTGAGGCGGTACATATTATATAAATAAATGTTGTGGCGTGTCATGTTACGAGCTTAAATTCGGTCGTAACTTTGATTAGTACCTACGTGTTTGGGTACGCAATGTTGAGCACACTGCTTAGGGCTTAGTTTAAATGTAAACTCGCACACTCATCAAATCAAAATCTCTTTATTCAGTTTTGTCGTCACAGATGCACCTATGAACGTCAAATTATCAGCTTGACTCTAACACCGTATCGGAAAAAGAACCATTACTCAGAGTAGACATCAATCAAGGTTGCAACCAAGTATGATTCTGCACTCACGTAAATTTACTGTTAATTTGCATTACTGTGTTGATGTGATGGCAAGAGTGACTGAAATCGTACCACGACATACCATGCCATATGATTTTATTTTCCAGTTTCACTACATTGTATGAAACAAAGTTGCTTTATCTGTCCCTATATCCCTATGTATGCTTAAATCTTTAAAACTACGCAACGAATTTTGAGGTGTTTTTTTTTAATAGGTAGAGTGATTAAAGAGGAAGGTTTATATGTATAATAACCGTGCGAAGCCGGGGCGGGTCGCTAGTAATGTATAATCCGATATTAATGTTAACATATAATACAAAACATTGGAACAAGGGATAGAATAAATCCGACATGAATAAACGAAGCGTAATTATACTTACCTGCAGCCCTTTTCGGGGTTTCCTTTAAAAAAAAGGCTTTAAAATACTTACAATTTTAAACAGCTACATAAATAAAATATGCAATTCGTTTCGCGTTTATTAGATTTGTATACGTACGTTGATAGATACATAAATGCAAGTTAAACCATATATGCTATACTCAGATTATAAATAGTGAGCTTTCAAAATTATATTTTATTTATTATTTAACGCATTCAATACTAGGAGCAACACAAAAACAAATAAATTGACGGTTTTTTACATACTCAAATAAATTAATTAACACTAGTAAATCGTCATACAATTTTACATATTATTGAGTTGATGTATCTATGGGTCAGTCATTTTCTATCATATATTCACCTATTTTATTGTACAATTATGATATCTAGAGATATTATTAATAATAATAATTTACGGGTGACACTCATGTTTCAATTGAAGTAGTCCAATTATTGTTTAGAAGTGCGAAGCGCGACGCATTCGCGAGCACTCCGTACTTGCCTTGAATAAATTATTTTTCAAAAAAAACTAAACCGACTTCAAAACCACAAATGGCACTCAAAAGTGAAAAATAAATTAATATAATTATCATAAGCGCTGCCCACTCATATATTTGAAGTCGGTGCCAGCCAAGTCTATAAGGTAGCAGATAAATACTATGTATATAGTAACTATTGTACTACTGTATTGTACTGTATTGTATTGTACTACTTGTAGGTAGTATCTATCTACTACCTTTTAGACTTGGCTGGCACCGACTTCAAATATATGAGTGGGCAGCGCTTATGATAATTATATTAATTTATTTTTCACTTTTGAGTGCCTATTTGTGGTTTTGAAGTCGGTTTAGTTTTTTTTGAAAAATAATTTATTTTAACCTTTTTAGTGCAAAACAAGTTTTAATTAAATTAATTTAAAAAGTTTTTAAAGACAAGCATTTATGATCTAGCAGCCACATCATGACGAAGTTTAAAACGGGCTATCATAATTAAATTTATGTACAAAAAAATTCATGACTCTCCTATTCTCTGTTGAGGAGTTCCCTCGCCGGAAGTCATTCCTGGGTGTATCAGCCATGTCATGGTGGAATTTAGAACAGGCTATTATGGTTAAATCCATTTACAAAATTTTGTGTCTATACTATTCACCGTTGAGGAGTTCCCTCGCCGGAAGTCAACCCTGGGTGAAGCATGTGAAGCAGTCGAATACAAACCTCCACCTTTAGAAAGTCGGTTACAACAAAAACAAGAACCGACTTGAAGATTAAACTTATTTTTTTTTTTGTTTTCGCTATTTTTTTCAAAAAGTGCTGAATGAATTTCGATAAAATTTATATGGGACCACCTCTGAAGTATGACCTACCAATCAAAAAAAGAATCATCGAAATCCATTCATAATTGGCGGAGTAATCGCGTAACAATCACACAAAAAAAAAATAAAAAAAAAAAAAAAAAAAAAACATACCGTCGAATTGTAAACCTCCTCCTTTTTGAAGTCGGTTAAAAAGAACACCGGACGTGGTTAAAACTATAGTTGGACCACTCCAACTTAAACGTGAGTGTCACCCATAAATTATTTTTAGTAACGTGTCTAAAGTACCTTAATTTTCATAATAAAATATCTAGGGATATTTTATTTTACTTGTTCCTCCTTTAATTGCCGGCCACGTCAGGTGACGTCAGCTTTTGTTAGCGTGCCAAGATGAGTCTCACTTTGGGACTCACTTTCTCATCACTCGAGAAATAGTGAAATATTCATAATTCACGGAACTTGCAGATAGGCGACTCCAAAGTGGCCGCCTAATAAATGCCAACAGCCTATTTTAACCGACTGCAAAAAAAGGAGGATATATAGATAATTTTGTTTTATGTTTGTTACCTCAGAACTCCGTCATTTATAAACGGATTTGGAAAATTCTTTGCGTTGGGTTCAGTATAGCTACAAAGTAGCCCCATATAAATCAGCGATTCTTGCGCACTACTACTTGGTGGCCCCCTCATTTACAACTTCAGTGGTAGCTAGTTCCTGTGTCATATATAATCCAATATCTTAAAGCACAGATATTAACTTACCGATATAGACGAGTGTGCTTTTAGTTTTGTTCCTTTGAACTAGTTCTGAGTTGCAATTCTATTAAAATCTATCTCTGTGTCCTTAAATAGATTAAACTACGTCTTTGTTCGCAAATAATAAAGCAAAATAGGAGAATTCAATTTTCTGCCATCCTCTTAACTATATTAGAAAATTAATTGAGTTTCATACAGTAGTTACGTAAATATTTATATATCAAAGGCTCTAAATGTTCAACGTGAAATCAAGGTTAACACGGGGGTTTACTTGATTTTTTTGTAAATTGACACCCAATCCGCGGGTTAGCCACGATGTGACTTGGCGCAAGTGGGCCTTTTTGGGAATCGTTTTTTGTTAATTGCGTTGACGGTTTGAGAACTATATGTATGTCTTAAGAATAGAAATTAGTCACATACAGAGAAAATATAACTTATCACTTAATAACTATAGACTGTTAGAATATGTTGTAGGTATTCAGAGTTCATCAACTCAAAACACTTATAAAATAAGCCATTCTATGAACAAATTAAGCCATTCTATGAAAATATGTTCTGGAAATGGCAGAAGATATAAAGGCCTCCGCCTTAGCTTTTTGATTTAACTTTTCTGTGGAAACTTTTGTAAGCTACCAACCCGTCCAAACATTTATACACCTACATTCATGCCTACAAGTCTTGTACAAATTTACAAACACGGGTAAATAATCAACCAATGATTTTAAAAATAAAACGAAATCGAACCCCAGCACAGTTGTCAGAAACAGAACGCTTATGCCATAAGAACGCCCATTGTGACACTGATATTGTTCATTTTGTCTATAATTGTTACTTTTTTGTATTATGATGTTACCAATAAATAGTTCATTCATTCTTTCATTCGCTTTTCACTTCTAGCCGAAAATCCGAACGAGTAGTTCTACCTTAGACCGTGTCCATTGAGATTGTTGTCACACTATAGGGTATATGTTCAAGGCTTTCAGAAACCGCCTGTAGGTTGCGCCTAGACATTTTGCTGGCTAAAGTGTCTTTCAAACTTTCAGGCTTATTTAGGTTTTTCTTTCAAAAGCCTACACTCACCATGTTTTATTCCACAACAAAATTAATCGACGTCTCACACAATAACGTACCAAAAAATTCTTGGCGGGTAATTTATGTTTGAACAATTTTGGCGGGAACTCCCGCTAATTCATCATGGCGGCCGGGTGACAGCGCAAAAGTGCGACTGGATGAGTGCTTTTTGTGCTTTCGCAATTTGCGCCGAGGAATTAGCTTACGGAGTGGAAGTATGGAAGGGGTGGAGATTATGATCTTCTCTTATAGCTGTTTTTGAACAATTTTTTGTCATGTTAACAAGGTAGCAATGGAGAATTAAACCAGCAATTGTAAATATAATCATTCTATTTACAACTTATTCAAAGATACTCAAAGAGAAGTTGGTTGACTCTCTGTTTAGTGAGTTAATTTAATGTTTGCACTAAAGCGCTCATCTATCTATTTATTGCGATACTCGTATCGATAGTTTGTGTCACATCAAACACAATATCGCACTTACTGTATTTACTTTTATTACATACCTTTTCTAATTAAATAACACAACATACAGGTGAATAGGTAGCGTCTTTTAGAGTGTCCCATTCAATATGAGAATGAAAGAGAACCTTTCCGATTCGCCGCCGGTACCGGCCCGTTCTTTTCGTCCTATTCACCGCAGACGAAAAAAGTAGGTACACGCCTTAATTGCGAGTGTGGCTTTCACGCTGGGGCCATAGAGGAAGCGGATAAAATAGATAATTTTTATGATTAGTTTGGAAATATCTCTCTCTTTTATCTTCATTTTACATTTACTATCTACCTATTATTCAACAACAACCTACATAATAATTGATATAAAACGGCTAAACTGTAAACGTCGAAAATTACTCCGACCAGGTTTCGGACATTTTAGAAGTCCTTCTTCTGGGAGTTATGAGATCAAGCTGCGGCGTAGGTCGTTACGTGCGAGCGCTCGCCGTGTTGACAGTGAGTCTTAGCCGTTTTATATCAATTATGAATACGAAACACTCACGAAACTTTTCAAAATCTAACCTACATAATATTCAGCGGAATTATACTAAATATTTTTATTTTGTTTCAGATTTAAGATCACTCTAATTTTAAGTTATTTTGAATGAGCAGTATTTGATACATAACATAATCGATTAAATTATATCGAACATACAGAACCCAGGAACGTTTTGGCTCCTGATTTATCGACAAAAAATATTTTAGATGAGAACAATACGCCTTACAATATATAGATATATATAGATAGATTGATAAATATACTCCGTGGAATTTAATATGATATTTTTCCGAAATGTATGTACTCATTCCTTGCTTTAGAACAAATCTATAGAGTTACATTACACACGTTCTAAGTTCATATATGTCAGAAATATATCGAATTCAATTCCAAAATGTATAAATACATATAATTATATTTAAGTATATAATACGTTAAAATTAAGTTGAAAGTAACTAAGAATTGATTGGCACAAACGCAAATTACACGCTAATTACATGGGCAGGTGTGGCGCTTACCATCAGGCGAACGACTTGCTCGTCTCATCACTGTCACATAAAAAAAATATGAAAGTTGAAGCAAAACGTTTGTTGCAAGTAGGAGGTATCAAACAAAAATTGATGACGGCTTGCTGTACGCCTGGTCTTCCGATGATGGAATTGAAATAGAGAAAAAGGTTCATGTAAATTTATCCGGTAAAGACCGATAAACTGGCAACTTTGCACGAATTTTCAAGACTGAAACCTAGTCTTAACCAGCACATCGTCACCAATGAACTTTTCGGCTCGTCTGTCAATGGTCTCCAAGGCTTCGAGCTGGTATTTGGCGGAGCCGTCCCACTGTTGAGAACAGTACACACACCGGACTTACTTGTACTTTATACAGAGTTAGAAGCTGACCCGCTGTAAAATACCGTATCACCTTGGCCAATATACCTTCACTTTTACCAGCTTACCTGTTGCCAAATAAGCTTCGTCTTAATAACAGCAGTCCGCTTTTTTCATAGCCTCCCGTACGTCGCTTCTTTCCCCCAGTTGAGGACGATATTCGCAAATGACGAATTAGAACATTTCACAAAGCACAAAATTGCTTCCCGGGAATATTTTATTGAATTCCCTTTACAAGCAGATATTACAATTTATACGAAGGTATTGGAGGGAGCTGTGACCTAACCCAGATTCCTGTTTCGTTTTGTTGTAATGTATGGATGGAATATCTTAGCATATTTTTCCTTTGTTACATTTCGTCGTAAATGTAATTTTGAATTTTGTTAAATCGATTGTAAAGACATTCGGTTCCAAAAAATCATAATTTGTATCATATTTGATGTTGTTCAGTAGGTCAGCTCATGGTATATAGGTATATACGTGGTAACATTGTAGTTTTAGGTTAAAAAGTATTTTATGTCCTATTTCAGGATCTAAGTACTTACAAAATTTCACAAAAACTCGTTCAGTAGTATTTGCGTAAGTGAGTAACAAACATCCATCCATCCTCATAAACATTCGCTTTTATAATATTAGTGGGACAAACCAAATTTCATCAAAATACGTTCAGTAGTTTTTGCGTGATTGAGTTACAATCATCCATCTATCCATCCATCCTCATAAACTTTCGCATTTACAATATATAGTCACATTAACTATAAACTGAAAACTATAAACTTTGACTCACTTTAAGTGATTTAAATTGTAGTTATGGGTTTCAGATTGCCTGCAATAAAGACATTTATTATTATGTCGCTCTTTCTCACGGGTTATATACCCGGTCCATTGGAAGGCTTGCGCGGGGTCATAAGTCCAACACGTAGAGGCCTCTTAGAGCATTTAGTTTAGATATGTAATAGGCATTACTTATAGGGGACTGTCTCTAAGTGCAACATTAAGAAGATGCAATCAAAGGATGCAATCAATGAAAACACTTAATAAAAATAAATTTAAACTAGAACTACAAAAATGGCTATTAAATAATTGTTTTTACTCTGTAAATGAATACCTACAGTTAAAATAGACAAGTTAAAAATTGTATAAATTTGACATTTAAAATTTGTAATAACCTATACCTACCTAAGACATATGAAAATAATTAATTAAATTTTGACACTTAATATAACTAATAATTATTTCTTATGATTACTTTGAATCCAAGAATGTAAAATAATAAAATTATATCTTGTAAATTAATTAAATTATTTTTATGTGAATTGTATTGCACACCCTTAAATAGGGTAGATTATATGGAACATTATAATTATTACTGTAACACCTACATTACCTACCTATATTCTAGCAATAAATGTTTATGATTTATGATTTTTATGATTTTATGAAAGGCAGCCCCCAATAAGTGCGAGGACTATTATTGGAGATATGGAAATTACTTATGATTGGGCTATTGAGGTGAATTTTTAATGGTTAAGAGCCGGTCTATGATATGAGACCTCGGCACCTGCCATTTCCGCCTCATAAGAAAATATTTTGGCAGGTAGTGACTCACCACCCACTAAACGGGCCCCCGTTAAGGGCCGCCGTTCATTGGCGACGAGAGGGGCAACGTTGGTGTGGGTGGCTATAGGGTGTCGAGAGGTGTGCTGCAGTTTCACTTAAACGCTACTCCCGGCGTTATGCCCTTTAACACTTCCACCCTTGGAGCTTAGTTCTTAGCTCTTGCATCTCCACCCCCGGACGGCCAGTTAAGGCAAGCCGGGGGTCAGGGGTCTCATTTAGCCCCAGGGATAATCTCGGGGTAAGGCTCAGTGTCGCCATGCACCGACGACTCGCCACAAAGTCGCCCCTGGCCTTTTATTATTATTATTATTATAAAACAAAATGTATTTACATCAAAACTAACTCCCCCACGTTGTCACCAGGAGATCGAGCACTGCTACTACCACGGCACGGTGAAGGACTACCCGGGGGCCTCGGCGGCCTTCCACACGTGCAACGGCGTCTCCGGCGTCATCCATATAGGGAACGAGACCTTCGTCATCCACCCCTTCTACGGGGGCGACTTGTCGGTCAGTGTCGTAGCTTAGCTTGTTTTGTGCGTGAGCTATGACGATGATAATCAAGATAACAAAAAAAACCGACTTCAATTCTGATGTATCTTCGAAGTCCAAGGTCAAATATCGATGAAATTTATATAGGACCTTGTAGCTATACAGAACCTAGATAGAGCTATACGATTCTGAACAAATGACTTATGAGGTAACAAATATATAAAAAAAATGAATTGAGAACCTCCTCCTTTTTGAAGTCGGTTAATATATAGGTTTTTTTCGGTGCGGGAATTTTTTACCCACATTGACTTTTAACGGGGATGAATGAATGATCAATATTTTATATTTTTAAACAGTATGTACATAACTTTTGATTAAAATCCGTTCAGCTATTATGGACCTGGTAACAAACATACAAACACTTTAGCGTTAATAATATATAATATGAAAAACGTGTGCAAAATGTATGTAAGTCTAAAAGTAAAATGATCATCGTTGTAGCTCTTGAACAAAACGACACTACGTTTTAACTGAATTTATTTTTCAGAAACTGTATTATTTGCCTCATTGTCTGCTTGTCTAAATAAATACTTTTAATTGCAATTGAATAACAATCATGTTACAGGTACATATGATAGTTTCCGTCATTACAATTTAAATGGAATTTATGATAAAAAATATACTAAATACACAACCTCATAAAAACAATTATTACTCTTACTTAATAATAACCACGTAACCATAGTAAACACTGCCAGTGGTTTCCAAAATGCTGGCAGCAATAAATGGCATTTTATTTCTGCAGTGCGATTACGTAAGTCTGTTGCAAACATCGCATGTTGCGGACTAACGTGCAATAAAAATTTATATCAATCGATAAAATGCGATCATGTAACTTTTTATGTCTCGATTTCAATGTGCTCCTATCGATTACCCGACAAATTTACAAAGCGAGACGTGCTATGAATCGTTATGTATACGCCCAATCTATTCAATTTTACTGTGTAAAACGGCTCTTGTCTATGGTTTATATATCGATATAAACTTTGTTTGTCAAAACTTATTTTTATTTCAATTGAGCTTTCGTTGACGTTTGATTGCAAAAAACTGGTTACGTGATCGCAAAACCATTATCGAAACTGGTTTCTTATTAAAATTAATTGAAATAAAAGATACATGATCGCCCTGCTGATGTCAAAAAAGTCAAAAGATTTTATTATGTAGGCACAAAAAGTGCACTTTTAAACGTCATATACACATAATGCCAATTAATTGAAATACGTTAAAAACTGTAACTTAACACGTTCCCTGTGTAGCTAGTATTATGGATATCATCCCTGACGTGTAATCGAAAATTGTAGAATATATTTTGCAATAGGTACAGACATTAACGAAATTACATTGTTCATTTTTACTTTTCTTCCCTTTCAAATAAAATAGTTTTGAAGAGTGACCCATCCGTGGGTCATGCTCGTATAAACTCTTTACTTAATGCCCCATATTTGGGGCATGCACATACGATAACAAAGTCAAAATGCACCATCGATGGTCATGCACTATATGTTGACTTTGAAAAACAAAAGGTAACCATGTCAACCCATTTCTTTCCCAAACTCAGAGTGAGAACTAAACTATTGTATAAGTTTTACAATTCAGCTTTCAGATCATCAATTTGATATGAGTGTATTTTGCGTAAAAACCATCGCTATTTGAGAGTTATACAATAAAGCTTTCCAATTGTAATAAGATACACCAGTAAGTACCTATTCGTCTTCACTAGTGACGTACATATTATTATTGTAAACCCATAATAGCATCTCCTCGACATGCTATTGTGTTAGTTACATAGTTCTATTATTATTCATGTACATACCCATTAAGTCTCAATTAACAGTATTGGATATCACCTCATTAACTAAACATTAGCGCCCTTCTCAACGGTGCTACCACAATAGGCGTATCTTGATAGCGTATCAAACGCGTTTCCTTGATACGCACCACCACAATGTATTACCTTACCCATCTACTTGCCTATTACGAGTATGCTTGTGGTAGTACTGACGTGTCGCTTGCTAAAATAATCTCTCGTTAATGTAATGTCTGTGAAATCGACTTATTTAACGTCGCAGAAGTATGATAAACGTTTGACAAAGAAAACTGTGATACGCGTATTAAAAACAATAATATGAACTAATTTCTATCGTGGACTATTCCAGAAAACTATTAAAAATGCACACGTATTCAGAGTTGTTTTTAACTTGCATACTAGACGTATCATTTTTTGCGGAACAAAAACAATACGCGTATAGATTAACCTAAAGACTTTATAAGTATGTGGAGAACAATGTATTTATCATCAAGAACCTTGGACTTACAAAATGAAATTGATAACACTCTACTTTCACTCCCAAGTTAAAATAATCCAGAGCCAAAAGCTTCTTGTGACACTCAATAGAAATGCACAAACATGATATGCATTACACGACCACGTATCAACAACGATACGCACATTGTAATAACATCTATAATGCATGTTGAACATCATTGTGACAACGACTAATTCTATCACTCGACCGCAGCACCCTCATGCAGTAATTACATCTATTTGCTAATTAAATAATGTTATATTACCTAAAACAGGCTATTAGGGCTGCTGTATTGAATTTTCGATGTAACGAAAGTCTTTTGCGGTGGTGGAAATGGGCTTCGAAAAAGTTTTCAGCTTAGTTGCTAGTGTACAGTTTTTTTTATTGCATAGTCAATCGGATGAAGAGACAATAGTAGGGTATATAAGGGTTAATGCATACAATTTTTAATTGTATTTTTTTTACAAATTTATACATGAGACATTTATTTATTTACTCTTTAATTAATATGAATCATTCTAAATGTAGACTTGTAAATGTGTAGGCCCTACAAAATAAAATTAATTAATTAGTGCTATTATTTATTCTGTGGTAGTGGATACTATTATCTATTCTGTGGTTTTAGTTGAAATGTCGCAAAACTTGTTGTAAGCGATGTCACTGGTCAAGATTCTAAAATAATCTCGCGTCACTTTGACTTTGTTGCAACGTATTTCATGATGAGGCCATCATGTTTCCACTGCTGGGATTCGGGCATTTCCTCATAGAGATAGTATGGGGCATAATCCACCACGCTGGCCCAGTGCGGGTTGGTGGATGTCACATATCCTTGAATTTTTGTGGTTAATTCTTGGACATGGCGGTTTTCTCAAGATGTTTTCCTTCACCGTTTTAAGAGCGAGTGTTAAATCCGCACTTAACTTAAGAAAATAAGTTGTGCGGGCCAGCGCAATTCGAACTCGGGTGCGTTGGATTAAAAATTGCACATAGTCTCACTGAGCCACACTCGCTCTTGCAAAATTACCGTTGTCTAATATTATTTTTACGTAGTAAAAAACTGAGTATTTTATCATTCTTCACGGCCTTTTGGCTTATGCGTTTGAACCGGGCCTGAAAAGATCTTTTAAGACGACAGGCTGAGGCATCTTCAAAAATAAAATTTTAACGAGAAATCACAGTCTTTTGAGGTTCCTCTTGTTTGCTAACAAACTAAATATTTAATTAGTTTAATTAGACTAGTGTTTTTATATTTGAGGGATAGATAGGTGCGTAGCACGCAATCAAAGCACCATATTTTCAAGACTGATTTTAATACAAGAGAAAGAGATAAAAGATCTAACTCTACAACTGATTGATTGAACTTTGATGTTATTTAAATTACTTCTTTTAATCATAAAACACTCAATATATAAATTCATTGTTACAAATAATTATCATATCAGCATAGTTCATTCATCACTAACAATAAATCTGTTTCCACGCGCCCGCCCAGACGTGGGACGGGGGACGTGGGGCATATTTAACCCCACTTCGCTGTTAATTAGCCGTGGCCGCATAAAATGTTTAATGTGGAAGACGTTAAAACATAATTATGGGTTACAAACACGAGGTGAGGCAGAAAATATGAAATTTTAGGCATTCCGTTTTTATGAGTAAAGTTTTGTGAGTTTTTAGGTCAGAATATAATGCAATGAGTCATTTCATGTAACTCTTCTTCTTGATCTTTAGTCATTACTAATGAGTCACATGAAAAACAAGAAAGGAGAATATTATTTATTTCTATTAAAAATTCTACGCCATCAAAATAATTGTGTTCAAAGTAGGTCTTTAAATGATGTGCCGGGAGTAAGAACGAAGTTTTTTTTTTATATTTAGGAATTTTGCAATTATATGCCATGCAGCCCAATCATACCCTAAACCTAGCATCTATATAACTACGCACTAAAATTTCAAATAAGATTTAGTATTACACGTAGGTGATATTTTGACTTGTGACTTAATTGTGTTTGGTGGTTTGTGATATTCTGACTTGTGACTGAATTGTGTTTGGTGGTTTGTGATATTCTGACTTGTGACTGAATTGTGTTTGGTGGTTTGTGATATTCTGACTTGTGACTGAATTGTGTTTGGTGGTTTGTGATATTCTGACTTGTGGCTTGTAGGGGTAGTATACCGGAGATACAGGGAAGGAGCAAAATTTTTGAACCCAGCGAAATAGTGTGTATGGTTTATTAAATTATTATTATGTGTTATATTTTTGTACGTATGTATCTCAAGTCATCTCGTCAGTCGTAAGTCTGTAAGGTATATATTATCAAAGCCTCTGTTAATTTTACTTTGTTGTAGGTACTTTAATATTGCCTGAATAAAGAGTTCATTATTATTATTATTATATTATAACCTCTCCTAAAATGTAATTATTCCAGAAAATGTGAAAATCAGAGTACCTTACCTACCTACATCACAAAAAATATGCTTTAACAACAAAAAAAGAGGACAATACCCGCTCTAAAGGCTTCTCACCACGTCCAAATTGGGCTAATTACGTTATAATTAGGGCCGGGATGGTTAAATTACAAAAAATAACTTTGTACTTACTAAAATTTCTTAGCCTTTTTGTAATTTCGTGTCGGCCTGCTTATAATTTATGAGATCGACTTTTAATTATGTTGAGGGATTATATTAGAATTTGTTGTTGAGGTCAGGTCTTCGTTTTGTTTTTGTTATATTAAGTCTTTTCTCGGATATTTAAGCTAATTGCTAATGTTGATCCACCAGTTGAGGATATACGCGGTTGTTTTTTTACGAAATATTTAAGGCCTCTTTCTTTATGGGACTGAGTAATGAGACGAGCAAGTTGTTCGCCTTATGGTAAGTGCCACGTCTGTCCATAACAATTGCAGTGCCATCTAAAACTTTTAATATCATAAAATTACTGCGTGGTGCATGACGCTCATCACCCTGAAACATCAGATATAAGTTTCAAATGCCCATTAATTTCGCTGGCTACAATGCCCTTCAAACCGAAACTCTGTATTGCTTGCGCACTAACGCTTGGCGGCAGGATAACTGACAAAGCGGTGGTACCTACCTAGATGGACCATCATACGAAAGACCTACCACGAGTATTATGACGGCCTTACTGTTTTGAATAAAAATATAATAAAGGTTTGATTTCCGGTTGCTCAGCACGGATGGTTTTTTATATGGTATTAAGAAATAGGCTACTTTTCATCAAGGAAAAACGAACAATTCCCGAGGGAACAACTATAAATCGAATATAACGCGGGTGAAACCACGCGGTGCAGCTAGTAATAATAATATAATAGGCACAGAATAAAAGCATCACTCTGCAAAGAAATTTAAACAAATAGCGACTCTTGCTATGATGCAATAAAATTCTACTCAGCTCGCGTAGCGCTTCATACCTATGTACCAGTCATATTAACCTACAGAGCGCCTCTCTTTCTATCGCATAGCTCTTATCTCTTCTGACGCGGCACGTGTAACGACGCGCGACCCGCCGTCGTTGTCCGGCTATGTACTTGTAGCTTCGTACCTACAGTGCGGAGTGCGCTAGGCCTGGCAGTAGTTAGAAAGAAAAAATAACCATTTATTTAACAACCACAAAGAAATAATGAAAAAAACACGTAAGATAAAATACAAAAACAGAGAGAAAGAATACATTATAACAAAACAAGACAATACGAAATATATGAAGTCTGTGGTGCCAAAAAGAGCTAAAGCTCAAATGTCCAATGTCAATGACACCAGACGCTGGTTTTCAGTATAACAAGTTGTAATGACTAATCTAAGGTTGTCTGGAAGAGATCGCTATAACCGATAAGACCGCCCATTGTAACACTTTAGCTTTAGGTATTGTTTTGCAATTTATTTCTTGTTGTTGTGTAACAATAAAGCATTATCTAACTAATCCATTTTTTTTGCGCTTAATAGATCTATGTTTGACCACTATTTCGCCTTATGTGAAGCGATGATGTGGCCTAAGATAGAGCACATAGATCTAGGGAGAGGCGGCAGTTGAGCGGCTGCTCAGACCCGTCTCCCCGATGGTTCACCGAACATCATCCCGAAACACGACTAGATCGCTTGACGGCATGGCTTTGTTCGGTGGGTAAGCGTAAGCGGGTTTAATCACGATGTTTTCCTTCACCGTTGCACTTAACTATAAGTCAGTCGGGATTCGAACCCAGGTGCGTCGGATCGAAATGCGCACGAGTTCCCGCTGAGCCACACTCGCTCTAAATCTAATCTAAGAAAAATAATCCTAAACTTCTATACGGACTATGTCCGATAGTTTTTTTTTAAGAAAAGGCCACGCAGGTCATGCCGCGGGGTGCAACTTGTACATAAAATACCAACCAACAGCCAAAGAGAGCTGAACTCGCCCTATTTAAAATTTACCACCGAACTTGGCAATTTGTAATTCTAACCCAAAATTTATAAGGGCAAGTACACATTAATCTAAAGACATCGACGGGCCCCAGGCGCAAACAATACCACTCTTATCTGGCATCCATGACCTGTCCGGGAACAATAGGACAGGGAGTAGGGGGTGTGGAGAAGTGGTGGGGGGAGATTAATCGACGCCCGGCTTTATTGTACACGCCGCCTTACTATCAAATGCTTGGTAAATGTTAATTTGTATTTGCAATTGTTGTTTGGGGCTTATTGAGACATCTCTTTCGAAAATATTTGAGCTTTTGTGTTCAATTCAAAAAGAGCAAAAATGTTTTTCAGATTAGCTTATATCTCAATAATCAAGTATTTAGAATTTATATACATAGCTGATATTTATATGCATAGATTGTTTTTTACATTTCATAGTTTAAAACTATTGATGAAATATATAATTATGTATATGTCGCAGCCAACTAGCTTAATTCGCCGTTCAATTAACAGCCTAGCCTCTTAACTAAACGTCGCCATTCGACTAGTGGCCATAACGTCTATTACAACATTTAATAAACTGGCTGGCTAATGCTTAGGCATGTGGTTAAACTTAGATGTATACTACGCGTGATTGTAAACTGTCGAAAGATTGTGAACCGTCGCGTTATTTTTCGGTAGATTATAATTTACCTATCGAAGTGATAGATTATAATCTACTCATATTATATTCCTATCTAACATACATGTTCACGGCGTTGGGGTGGCCCAGGGGCCACCCCCGCCGTACCCAGCCTTCCGAGATCTGCAGCTATATTCATTATTATTGTCACTTCACTCTTCCAATGTACTATTTTTCATTAAACTTTGGAAAACAAGCTTTATAAATGAACAGCCTAGGCAAGTAAATAAACGTCATCGATCCAAGCCATTTGCCTAGTTGTTTGATCAAATGGCTGAATATCATTCAGGCCACTAGTTGAATGGCGGCGGCGGCGTTTAGTTAAGAGGCTAGGCTGTTAATTGAACGGCTCATTAAGCTAGTTGGCTGCGACATATATACAGGGTGTGGCAAAATTTTGGGACATCCAGACTTGGTGGCACAATAGCTGTTTTACCTACCCAGACGGCCTCCCACATACGAGACCTTCCATGAGTATTACGAGGAATGACATCTTTATCGTTCGCTTAGGTTTTGCTAACGGATTTAATTGACTCAAAAAAGCTACTTTTATAATGTCTTATTCTTTTTTCGTGTAGGTGTGTGTCTAACCCAGGTGTCAGAGTTTTTAGACCGCCCAAAGGCCTCCAATATGGCCTAACGATTGTCCTAAATCAACAACCGATACCAACGCGACGGCCAAACGTGCACGGTAGCGGTCAGATGTAAATACCACACAAACGGTCACCCAACCAAGTTGTGACCGCTGCGAACGTTGCTTAACATAAAAATAAATAAATAACAACCAACGATCACATACATAGATCTTGGCCCCTAACTAGGATTCCCGGCATCTAGGTACTATGAGGACCGAGAACAGACACGAAATGCTAGCGCTTTTTATTCTGTGCACAAACATTTGTCCCGTCGCGGGAATCGAACCCGCAACCTCAGTGGTATATGAGATTTTAGCCAACCTGCCCAACCACTATACCAAAGAGGCTGTCATAGCACACCCATAGCAGATCTGTTACAAAGCTCGAGCTACGTTACGAGCGCTCCATAATACAATGTCGTCTGACAACTCGCCTGAAGCTCGCTTCGCCTAAAACGTATTCATTAATCAATGAATATCACCCCTGGGTAAAACAACCATATTGTTGTTTTATTGTTAAAATGAACTGTAGGTTAAATTATACAGCCCTATTTGTAATTAACTACACAGGTAGTAATTCTCCCGCTTAGCGTTAATTTATGACTTTTAACCGTCGAATAAATACTCTATGCCGTTTTATCGTGGTTAGAGCAATAACGGCGGTTAATAAAACGGTCTGCGAGGTAAATTTCGTTTTAATAAGCACGTCTTAACGACGTGGCGGGTTTATATCGTTCTTGAACGTGTGATTTATATGTTGCATTTATGAATCATTGAATTTTGGTATGTAGGTACAAAGCAGCGTGACTGATTAATGTTTAAGAAAAAAAACTATTTTTTATAAGACATTTACTCTATAGACAATCGAATATTTATTCATAAACAAAGTATATAACGTAGAAACAATTAGGACTTTTTGGCGGGAAGTGAAAAGTGATACAGTTCGATTTTGTTTTATTTTCCAAACAAGTGTTATTTCGAGTGATCATTTGTAATATCGGTGGAATATTAACCATTATGTGTCCGTAAACGTGCACGAGTGTAGGCAAATGAAACAAAATAGAGAAATTGCTTTTTAATAGAGACATTGCTTTTTATGTTCTTCCAAAAAGTCCATGGAATGCTTGAATAAAGTTTCACCACTTTATTGAAGCACTAAGAGAGGGTCCGGCTTGTTGCTGATGACTCTCATTCTCAACAAAACTATAATATATGAAATAGTAAACTATCAAATAAAAACTACGTAAGACTTGGCGGTACGGTCCTGGAGACTTTAGCCTGCCCAAAAGGGCGAATTTAAAAGAAAAAATAGAAACAATTAGTTACCACTGTTTTGACATATTTTGTACATCGCTCGAAAAAAAAATAGTCTACGTTGCGTACGTTTTTACAATAAAATTCCAAAATGTATAACGGAGCTCACAGAAAGTAAATTCAAATTGCGTGTGAAAAATATTCTAATGAATAAAGCATTCTGTACCTACAGTTAGTAACAACATAGAAGACAAAGATGCATGGAACATTCAGCTAGCCAACTGGCACATAAGAAACATAATATTATCAAAAACAAACAAAATAATGTAACATAAGTTCTAAAAAACATGCCCCTCAGTTTCCTGATGTAACTTCTGAGTAGTGGTTCTTTTACAAGCTTTTATTTAACTTGCAATGTATGTATGTATATATGTATGTATGTAACTATGTTTTTATGGGTGGAATTTTGCAAGCTGAATCACAGCCATTTCATCTTGTCCTACGAAGTTGAAATTTTGCATAATTATCATAGTCCGATGAGGATGCAATGTTATGATGCCAGCCAGCTGATCTGATGATGGAGACGGAAGGTTGGGCAATGGAACTCCTTGACGGATAATGGTAAACTTTTAGTGTTTGGGTTCATTTTAATATTCTCGCGGTTCCGATTACAAATTTCTTAAAAACTTGTCTTGAAAAGTATATTTTTCAGGAAAATTAAAATAATTTTTGATACGGTGGTGGAGTCATTGTAATAATCGACGTTTATAAGTGCGTCTGTGATGCCAAAAATGACGAGTTAACGAGGTTTGTATTATACAGTGTTATTATTTCTTACTACCGCATAATTTCGGGCCCTATATGTCTTACCCTCGCTAATCCAAATGCCTTAAGACCTGTCTAATTTACGTGCTAGTATAAATCGTGACAGTGCGGACCCACAGTCGTGACGCGGTGGTTGTCACGTGAAGGACTCGGATTATCTCGTCGCGAACGAGTAGACGGCATGACAGATCGGAGGGACGGACTTAGTCAAGGCTCTTGTCTCAGTGACGAGTTATTGGAAGGGTTTGTTGGCGTAACGTTGTCGGATAGGCCAATTGTCACGCTGTTTAATCGATTGCAACTTTATATAGCATATATTACTGTTTAGCTGACTTAACGGCATCGCGAGTGCAAATTCTGTGAGAGATCGCGTGTGGTGTGGAATTGGTTGATAATCTGGCAACCTAAGCCGGGTAGGTCTCGCGTACGCAATAGGTTGCTTAGGTTTATACCACCGCATTGCCAGTTATTATGCTGCCGAGCAGTAGTGCGCAAGCATTACTGGATTCCGATTTCAAAGGCATTGTAACCAGCGTAAATTATCTATTAACTTAGTAAACTAGGATTATGAGACTTAATATCAGATGTCTTTACTCTAATATAAACGAAAACTTGAGTATATTTGAAACCAATAAATTGTAATTGATTTTTAAAGGGCAATCTGCGCCGTGTTCGGCAAAGGAATAGCAAAATATTTGGCATTAGAATTTGATAGGCGCTTTGTTATCATCAAAAAATTGCTTTTCTCTTGTATTGGTAAATAAGCAGTCATAAAAATACAACTCTCACAATTCTTGACGTCGCGCCCTGATGAATTGCAAAAAAATCTTGGGTATTGTGTAATCTATTTTCAACCTTTTGTTGGGTTTCGCAAGAAATAACCACTTTTGAAAATCATGACGTCATAGTCTGCTCAACTTCAACAAAACAATGTTCAATATTCATGAAAAACAATATCCATTTAGTTTTAGTATCTCTATTTAAAAATAACTTTTTATTTTCTCTTGTACTGTTCATTAGTTTTTAGTAAATATTTAAATCTGAGTTAAGTCTAAATTGTCACGTCGGACACTCAAAGTGGCGTGACTAACTTGTAGACGGATGTGTACAGTACTGTGCGTGACTCGGGCATCCAGCGCCAACAGCAGTAGATACGGAAATAGATCTCGTTTGACGAAATGAAATGTGTTTTGCGCGTTGTTGAATGGTAGGGATGGATGAAATGAGTATATTCATACCTTCAATGACATATTTGCATCCACTCTCAGACAGCACACTCGCAGACTTATCTTTCTCTAAGTTTTCGAATTTTTTGTTTATGCTTCTGATAAATAAATAAACGGGCCCAACAGTCACAAACTTAGACCCTGGCCCCTAATTAAAATTCCCTGTATTTAGGAAACCAGGAACTACGAGGACCAAGGTCCCAAAACACCTAGACACGAAACAAATGCTTGCGCTTCTTTTCTGAGCGCAAACATTTGTCCCGTCGCGGGAATCGAACTCGCAACATAAATAATAAATAACGCCCAACGATCACATACATAGACCTGATCCCTAACTAGGATTCCCTGTATCTAGGGAACCAGGAACTATGAGGACCATGGTCCCACAACACCCAGACACGAAACAAATGCTTGCGCTTTTTTTTCTATACACAAACATTTGTCCCATCGCGGAAATCGAACCCGCAACCTCAGTGTGTAAGTGGTTTATGAGAATTGCGCCTGCCCAACCACTACACCATAGAGGCTGACATAGGTAAGTGTGTGACCATCCCATTCCTATAAAGTTGCAATGCCGCTTTGATTGCAATGTTATCCATGCACTGGACTCTACCCAAAGACATAAAATTTTAAGGTTCAAACGTCCAGTACCTGATTTCCCTGGCGAGAGGACCATTCGAACCAAAACGTATGCACACCAGTACTGTAATTTTACATTCAGCCGAACATGCTCCTAAAATAGAAATCTCCTGAGAAGAATTTCGTTTGTGCCTTTGTGCCTACATTTTCACTGTGTGACTATGCCATGGTGGACCTTCCCGAGTTACATAAGATTGTACGAATCAGAAAACAAGATATGTTTGAGAAATCTACAGTGTACCTTCATAATTCTTAAAGCTAATATAGTAGTAACCGGTACAGTAAGTGCCTCTGGATAATTCAGCCGCTCCATAATCTAGCGCAGTGCTAATAACTGGATCGTATAGTTCGGCCGAGTTCGGAGTGTGGACTGCGACTAACTTTGTCGTGCCCATTCCTGACTAACTAGTCACATAGAGGTTTGAAAGTATAGTTTTGCTAACGTGTACTCTTTTTTACGTGTTTGTGTAATTAAATAGTCTTGCCTTCCGTTTTTTTAGAAATTACAAGAATACACGTGAGTACTGTTGCTTACTGACCGAAAATATTTAAGAATAACCTTGAAGATTGAAAAAGAGCTTGACACACAATACACAAGTAGTGGGTAGTAGTCATTTAAGCTGAATTATCACTCTATACTGTTCATGTATTTATTTTATCTTTTTGTAATTCTGTTTTCTTTTCTTTCTTTATTTTGTTAGTGTATGACTGTGGTCGTCAAATAAATGTTTTTTTTTTCTTTCTTTCTTTCTGAGTACATCATACATGTGTACATCTTTAAAATCTTTAAATCAAGAATCGTTAAAAAAACCTTCACGACTTGCCACATAAAAGAGGAATAATTCATTTTCTTTAAAAAAGAAGTGGTTTTCGGCACTTTATCATTGAAAACTTCTAAAAGGAAACACCAACACAAGTAATTTCGCAAATAATATTCCAGCATTTGAGCGCTCATCCGCGCCGATCCTCTTACGGCTAATCCCTTTGTGGACAAAACGCTCGCTCCTACACTTTAGTCTAGGAGCTAGGAGGCACATTAGTGACGGTCATTAGCACGTGGAACTTGGAGGCTTGTGAAATGCGATATGGTGTTGTGTTCGTGCATTGAATGTCCACTCGTCGAATGGATATGGGTCAAATTGACCGTCTCCACAATCAAGAAAAGAAAGAAAGAAAGAAAGAAAAACCATTTAGTCGACACGCAAAAACAAAAAAAAACTTAAATAACAAATATATGTTTAGCGTGCCGAATGGCCTCAACATATATATATATATACATATATATATATATATATTCAATATAATATATAATATAGTCAATTTGACCCATATCCATTCGACGAGTGGACATTATATATAAATAAATATATATATATATATATATATATATATATTATATTGTATATAGAACATATATATTGTATATATTATGTTCTATTGTATATTCTATTTGGAGTGTTATGTGAAGACGTACCTGGCTACTTGTACTTTAGGACCTATAAACGTCACGTTGCTTTTTGATAACATTTGATTATTCAGAAACCTGTTGTGGACTTTAATGATTTTTTGACCGGATCAGTCATTCCCGTATCAGCCGTTTGAGTCATGAGTGGTAGTGCTGACGCTGATTGAATCATTTCTTTAAATGAAACAGACCATATTTTTGCCAATGACTGCCATATTTTTTTAGTTCAGTACAGTAGCTCTGCTTTGTTGTGTGTATGCTATGCAATATATTTCTGCAATTTAAACATATTTGTAATGAAATTGCAGTAGTAGAAACGTTACAGCCTGAGTGCCATCAATAAATAAAATAAAAAGCCGTCAAGCGACCTAGTCGTGTTTCGGAATGATGTTCGGTGAACCATCGGGGTGACGGGTCTGAGCAGCCACTCAACTGCCGTCTCTCTCTAGATCTATGTGCTCCATCTTAGGCCACATCATCGCTTCACATCAGGTGAGATAGTGGCCAAAAATAGATCTATTAAGCGTAAAAAAAATAAAAAAATAAGATAAAAAAATACGCCCGACGATTACATACATAGGTGCTGGCACCTAACTAGGATTCCCTGTATCTAGGGAACCAGCAACTACGAGGACCATTGTCCCATAACACCCAGACACGAAACAAATGCGTTCGCTTTTTTTCTGTGCACAAATATTTGTCCCGTCGCGGGAATCGAACCCGCAACCTCAATGGTGTATGAAGTTTGAGCCAACCTGCCCAACCACTACACCACAGAAGCTGATTACATCTCTGACTAATGCTCAATGAACGTAATAAATTGATGAACTTATAAGAAATATACCCTTAAAATCCTTATTAGGTATTATTGTTACGCATAAACCTAAGCAAAGAGAAGATACATGTTGTAACTCCATTATGCCAAAAAGCTTAACTACTTCGTCACGCCTCTTCTCACATAACTGCTAACAAAATAAGTATTCTTCTTGTTTCCTAGATTGTCCCGAGTCGCGAGCGTGACAAATGCGTCCCGTCCGTGACGAAAACACGTGTCTCGCTACACGGCACGCCACGTTATCGTGTAGCTGCTTAGGGTTAATATTTTTTCTTTTTGAACACGCATCGTTGTAAATGATTGGCGTGCAATTTCGGAGTTTAATAGGGACAAGGAATTTTGGGAAAGAGGCATACGAGGAAAAACGAAAATATAACATGAAAGGCAGTACATACCTACTAGATGAATTGGGTTATTATTTTTGATTATTATTGAAGCTTGCCACTTTACTTCAATCACTGACATTTTTGATATTGATTACATCAGCGTATGCTATGCGAAAATCTTTAGATTTTATTTTGATTTTAATAATTAGGTAGAAGAAAAATTATATTGCTCGGGCAGCCGAATCTGCGTCTTCAGAATACCGTACCAACTTAACCACTGGGCTACCAAGCCAACTGCTCGAGCGACCAAATTTTCTCTATCCTTCTTATATCGTCTTACAAGGATAGAGGAAATCTAGAAAATTCAATTCAAAAATGTTCAGGGAAGTGTGTGAACAAGTAAAATGAGTTCGAGTTTAATACTCAAAATGAACAGATAACAATAACACGCGTTGTTGTTGAAACGTGCGAGGACGCATAAATTAACAAAGTTTTGTCTCATGCTAATGGCGTTCCAGTGTTTCAGTTTCGGTGTTTCAGACCAAATACATAATTATATTATTTCCTAAATCACAAACAGTTGTTCCGGGAGTTCGTTGCAAAGTCAATAATTTGGATAGGATTAGAGGCATTCGTTAGTTGGCTTTGCCAAGAGGTCAAATGATTGAACCTAATTATTATAGGAAGCTTCCGATACCATTATTGTGTACAAATGTAATCGTATACTAAGGTTTCTAATTCACAGGATATTTAATTTTGTTATAGATATATTGTAACTATGTTTATGTAATGTATAGACTGACGTAAACGAATAAGTCCATCATGGGCAACTGCGTACGTTTTTATAATAACGTTCCAAAATGTATAACGGAGCTCACAGAAAGTAAATTCAAATTACGTGTTAAGAATTCTAATGAGAAAAGCATACTACACTGTTCGTAATTACATAGAAGACAAAGATGCTTGGAACATTCCACTTCTGCAAAGTAGCCAACTGGTACATAAGAAACATAACATTGTAGAAACCTAAAAAATTATAACAAAATCTCTAAAACAAATGCCCTTCAGTTTCTTGCCGTATCTTCTGAGTAGTGGTTCTTTTTCCAATACGGTGGCGGTGGTAGTCATTGTGATAATTTGACGTTCATAGGTGCGTCTGTGATGCCAAAAATGAATTAAGAGATTTTGACTTTGACTTTGACTTTGTAACATTAAGCTTCCTCTGTAACTTTAATTTTTTGAAATACATGTCTTATCTTATATGCCCTGGAGATTTTAAACCAAGTTGCTGAAATATGCATAATCTTTAGCTATCATGGCTATTACTACATATTTGTATGTGTGTGTGTGTGTATTTATATTTTTATTCATATACTTCAAACTTTGAGAGTACGTAGGAGTAAGCGCCATGCTTGTCTCAATTGCAGTCCCAAGTTCTGGGTGGCGTTGCAATTGTTATGGTGTTGCTTACGATCAGGCAAACGACTTGATCATCTCTCCACATAATATCATAAAAAAATTAAATTAAATGTCACGCCTAAGCTTGGAAAAGTAAATTTGCGACTAAGATCTGAGATAATTTCTATACATTATAAATCCCTGTAGAGAACACTTGAATATTAACTAGGTAACTATTAACTAGTAGGTATTTTATCAAAGTCACACCAACACCAAGACGACAATACTTCTTTTTTATATTAACTTTTAATTACATTCCTTCATTAATGAAACAAAACACATTGTCGCCGTATCTTTTCGCAATCAGCTCTCACAGCCGACAATCGTTAAAAGTGCAAATCATACCGACAGACGTTCCTTTTATTTTTCGTGATTAATATCTGTACAAAATGGCGCCCACATTTCGTCGGCGTCTTTTGATTACGCGTGGCATGATGACACAGTATACAACAGCATCTCAGTTTTAAACAAGCCAGAGGATTTGACATTCACTCATTAAAGAACGCTTTTAAATTTATTTATTTACTTATTTATTTATTTATTTATTTATTTATTTATTCATTTATTTATTTATTTATTTATTTATTTATTTATTCATTTATTTATTTATTCATTTATTTATTTATTTATTTATTTATTTATTTATTTATTTATTCATTTATTTATTTATTTATTTATTTATTTATTTATTTATTTATTCATTCATTCATTCATTCATTTATTTATTTATTTATTTATTTATTTATTTATTTATTTATTTATTTATTTATTTATTTATTTATTTATTTATTTATTTATTTATTTATTTATTTATTTATTTATTTATTTATTTATTTATTTATTTATTTTATTTAATTAAATGCCTTAATGTAGGTAGGTACAACAGATGGTCAATTTGTAGTCAGTTCACTAAGGACCCTGTCGGACACGCATTTAGAAGAGAGGAAGACTGCTTCTAAGTATAAAAATTATATAGCAAAAATTCAATCAAATTAATAAGATTAATAATAATTGCATATTTTTAAAAAGTCTTAGAAGATTATTTTTATTTTCGTATATCATTTTACAATTTTACAATTTTTCATTTAATTTTATAATCATCATCATTATGTATTTATTATTGTATATTCGTCATAAATATTAGGTATATTATTTATTACATTGGTCATTTAAATATTCATCAAGCGAGTAGTAACTTTTGTTCATCAATAGTTGTTTTAGTTGTTTTATAGTTTTTTTATTATCTTTTTCGTTTTAATTGTTGTTTGTTTGTATTTATTTATGTTGGTACACGCATGACTCAATATTATCGACAAACATCTCTCGAATAAAGAAAATCAGCCTTGCGCGAGCTGTTAGGCTTACGCAGCTCTGTGGCGGAGGTGGACCCTACGGAGTCTACCCCTATTGTTGCTGTTTTTGTGCTGAAAAATATTGTTACTCTAAATTCTGTGTACAGTTTGGCAATAAATAATTTCTTGCTTTCTTTGTTCTTTCTTTACATAACATTGACCCTAACCCATGGGTCAGTGTGTGTGTTTTTTGCAATAGCTCTGTAGGAAAAACTTACAACACTATCTTTTGGACATCGTAAGACTACAAAGACATTATTTTTTTTAAGGGTTACAATTCTCCATACGCGCCCAATGTAGCTTGATAAATAAAGGCGCTTCCACACCAGCGCAAGCGCACAAACCATGCGGTCTACGTGCATCATACGGACATTTGAACGTCTACATGAGCGGTTCGTGTTCAAGAGCAAAACGGTCGCAGTGTCGCAGTCGCAGTCGCAGTGCCATCTAGAACTTTTAATGCCATGCAAAGTACTGCGCACCACTGCATTGTGCTCGTCACTCCGAGACATTAGATATTAAGTCTCCGTAAGCGCTAACCATCAGGCGAACGTCTTGATCTTAAGCAAGACGTTGGCCTGATGGTAAGCGCTTCGCTCGCCCAATTGCAGTGACACCCAAAATTGTATTGTACATTTCTATTCAATTTCAATTTAATTATACGGTTTACACCAATTACATTAATTAAATTACAGATTAAAATGATACAATATTCACAGAAAATAGTATAAATAATTACAATAATGCCAACATATAAATTAAAATGAATATTTCGAATTATAAATTAAATAGGAATAGTATATAAGTCATTATCTTTCAATGTCAAAATAAAATAAAATTATGACATAGCTTATATTAGACACACAATCTCATTCATCATTCGCGCCGAACTTCATAAATACTGACAATCACTCCGAGACATCAGATATTAAGTCTCATATGCCCAGTAATTTCACTGGCTACAGTATCCTTCAAACGGGAACCCATTTATCTATGTCGGTACACTATTGCTTGGCAGCAGAATAACTAGCAAAGCGGTGGTAGCGACCTAGACGGCCTTTCGCATACCCTAGACCTACCTACTCGTGGCTCTGTAAGACAAAAGTCAAAGGACATTTATTAAATAGGCACTAAAAATGCACTTTCAGACGTCATATACACTTAAACAAATCAATTAAATAGATACGTTAAAACTTGTTACTTAAAATATCATGACTATGAAAAAAACGATTTTTTTTTATGTTACTGAATGACGAGACGATCTGGTCGTTTGCCTGATGATAAGCAATACGCCAGCCCATAACAATAACAGCACCGCCCAGAACTTAGTTTTGCAAAATCCTGCGCGGCACTGCACTGCGCTCGTCACCCTGAGACAATTAGCTGTTGAGTCTCATAATGCCCAGTAATTTCGCTGGCTACAATGCCCTTCAAACCGGAACACAGTAATGCTTGCGCACTACTGCTTGGCGGTTGAATAATGCAAAGGTAAGCAAAGGTAGGTAGGTAAGCATGTCTTCTCATTTCTTTCCGATACTCAAATTGAAGTCCGAGCCCAGAAAAGAAATGTGAAAACTCTCTACCAGTGCTTCGGAAATACGCCCGCTAGAAAAGACAGTATCAAGGAACTCTGCGAGGATGTCTCTTTTTGACAGTTTAAACCCTGGAGTAAGGAACTTGTCACTACATCCTTCTCTCTCCCTTTTTTTGTCAATGAACAGTTAAATATCGCTACCCCGAGTACTGGGCAGCTTACAGTAAAGAGTCGGCGTGTTATTTTTCGCGGGAAAGCTTTCACGCCGCCTGTAATTGCGGCTCGAGAGCGTGACGCCGCAGCGTGACTGTAAAGATTACGTGTAATAAAGTGCGGATAACGTCTGTACGATTTTTAAGATGAAAAGAGACGGCGAAGACGGCTTTTATGAGCAATACTGTACAAATGTCACTGCTATTTATACATAGAGCAACGAATTAGACAAATACAAAGCTGTGACGCGATAAAAATCTTCTAGAGTATTTTTTTTTACGCTTAATAGATCTATGTTTGGCCACTATCTCACCTGATGTGAAGCGATGATGTGGCCTAAGACGGAGCACATCAATCTAGAGAGAGACGGCAGTTGAGCGGCTGCTCAAACCCGTCTCGTCGATGGCTCACCGAACATCATCCCGAAACACGACTAGGTCGCTTGACGGCATGGCTTTTTTCGGTGGGTGGTATTACAACCACGGCCTACCACTACCACCTACCACCTACCTATTATTGAGCCTACCACTCCAAAAGGCTTTATTCTAAAATTAAAAAAAAGCTATTCTTGTCTATTTTAAATTGAATTCTAGTTATGCGCCAGGCTCTAATGTATGTAATGACGTAGGTATTTACTATGTATATTTATCTATTATTTAAAATACTAGAGTACCTTCCACCTGTGGTTAACGCCGAAGTTTGACGTGTTTGTTCTACCTGCATTTAATCCGGGTCGTTGAGTGCATCATTAAGCTTTCCGCTTCCTGTTACGTCACGACCGCTATTGTGCACCAATATGAAATCTGTTCTAACTATTATTCTGACGTGCATTATTAATGTGCATACGTCAATGATGTGTTTCTATTTGAAGGGAACTGTCGTAAAGCCGGCTGTACATATTATTGGGCAGCGATAATTTAGCATATTATATGTGAATATGCGAGCGAGTGTGGCTCAGTGGGAGCACGTGCGACTTTCGATCCGACGCACCCGAGTTCGAATCCTACTGGCCCCGCACTACTGACATTCTTAAGTTATGTGCGGATTTAACACTCGCTCTAAAATCGGTGAAGGAAAACATCGCGAGGAAACCGGCATGTCCAAGAATTTATTACAAAAATACAAAGATATTTGATATCCACCAACCCGCACTGGGCCAGCGTGGTGGATTATGGTCCATTCTCTCTACGAGGGAAGGCCTGAGTCCCAGCAGTGGGAACGTAATGGATGGCCCATTCTCTCTCTATGAGAGTTTGGGCCATAATCTACCACGCTGGCCCAGTGCAGATTGGTGAATGTCACATGTCCTTAACGGTGAAGGAAAACATCGTGAGGAAACCGGTATGTCCAAGAATTTTTTTAGTTATATATGTTTGTTTATTTTATTATCGTTTATATTAATTATTTGCTGTGCACCACCGTCTATCCTTTAACATTGGTCCAATCCATCTAAAGGTTGTCTGTAAGAGATTGCTTTATGCGATAAGACCGCCAACTGTATTACCCTAGTTAAGATTTATATTTTTCTCATTAATTATGTTTGTGGTATGCAATAACGTGTTATTGTGTTGTATTGTATTGTATATAAATTAATATTCCGTTTCTTAATCAAATTCTAAAATGTATTTAAAATTATTTCCTTTTCGGAAAATCTGAGAGGTCCGTCTACATATTGGGTCCATCGGTCTATAAAAGACTGCCTGGTACCACCTGATGCCAGGTTTCCACTAGGGCAAAAAAATGGTTGCTTGAAAACGTTTTCTACAGTGTCAATGACTTTTTAAAATTGCCAGAATATTAGATGTCCTTACCAATTACAATTATCAAATTCTTTAAATGATACAATATCTTAGGATTATCTGACATGTAATTATTAATAAGTAATTTGTATTTACCTTGACCCTTGGTCCGTGGGGTTCTAGCGCTATAAAGCTTTTTAAAAAAATAGCAAAAAGATTAGTCGACATCACAGGAGACCGAAGAGCTGGCAGCTACTTCGGACAAAGAATTAGTCTAGCTATTCAAAGGAGGATCGCTGCCAGTATCTTCGGAACCTTGCCCAAAGGGACTCCTTTTAATAATATATTTTAGTATTATATTTTTTAAGGTTTTTAGTTTTAGTTTCATGTTATTAATTCGAAAAAGTAAGTTATTTGTATTTTATATTTATATTTTCGTGTGTGGTCCACTCTAGTGTCCGGTTTATAGACTGCCCTAAGGCCTTCGACGTGACCTGGACTACTGCTGTCCACAACAACCGGGACCGACGGCTTAACGTGCCCTACGAAGTACGGTAGGGCACTGATGTGCGTTGCAACAGATGTGTACGAGCCCACTGTAATTTTTCTTTGTTTGGATCCGATTGATGAGACGAGTAGGTCGTTTACCTGATGGTAAGCGCCTCGCCTGCCCATAGCAATTGCAGTGCCACCCAGAACTACCATATTTATATCAAATAACTTTTAAAGCTTTTAATATTGCTTACAGATATTAAATACCTAATCATAATATTATTTTAACAACTAATATGATTATAAAATAATGCTTTTCTACAAAAAACCTTGTATTTTTTTTATTCCCACGTCTGGCTGTCTGTCTGTCTGTCGTTCCGGGTGGAATCTTGCGACCCAAGTTTCGAGCACTTCCCGGAGCTATCCGGCTGAATCTTTCAAGGTAGCTCACAACTCGATGACAATGCATTCTAAATCCGTTTATTAGCATGCAATATCGACCTAACCTCAAAAGGCGCGTAAAAACGTGGTTTTTAAATATATTTTTAATCTGTCACTTTCATGTTTTCCATTTGTGTTCCACCTAATCCTTCGTACATGTGATACGGTATTGTATAAATTAATATTCTCAGGAAGCCAGTGAAACCTAGTTCAAAAGCTTAATTAATTATACATTGAATACGAAGTCTGACAAATTTTAATTAGTGCCTGTCGAGCGAAATTTGAAGCAAAGTTTTATAGACGGTTGATTTGTATCAGTTTGCATCGTAGGCACTTCGTCGCAATTTGTAGCAATTCGTAGCGCTACGTAGCTGTTCGTAGTGGCGTAGGTATGGCTCGTAGCAGGATTTAATGAATGGGGACTGTCTGTCAGAACCAATCGACAGTACTTGGAAATCATAGACGTGGTAATTCAATTTCTTTGTCGGATGGAAATTCATCTCGATGGAAGCGGTGTGATTTGTAGCTGTTGCCAAGGTTGAAATTTATTAAATAATATTTCATTATTAGTTTTTAATTTCTTAAAATTTACTTTGTAACGAACGCTGCCACTGATGCAATATTAAGATGTAAAGTTCTCTATTAATAACCGTTATAAAAAGTTTCAAAAAATAAAAAAAACTCAAACAATATAAAAACTCTTAGGAGTTATACGATTAGATGATCTTTACGTAACGTCCTTACGTAACATTTTCGATTTGATGTCTTCAAGACAAATTAAACAATCTTTGATTAATTTCGCGTTGAGGTTAAAGTTTTTACACTTCTGACGTTAAAAGTTCTAGGTGCCACGCGGCACTGCAATTGTTATGAGTAGACTTGGCGTTTACCATCAGGCGAACGAATTGCTCGTCTAATTACTCAGTTTCATAAAAAAAGTTTAGTAACAGCATTCATAACTAACACTCTCAACAGTTCTACGAGTAAACCACGCAAATATAAACACGAAGACCAAGTCTACAAACCAAATAGACCTCAGGTAAACCAAGTATAACTCAGTTAAACCAAGTACAACTCAGGTAAACCAAGTACAACTCAGAGAAACCACTGCAGAACTTTGTTGACTTTTAAAAATGCTCGCTTGAGATTACCTCAAGAGTGTAGTACGGAATGTAATGAATTTTAAGTGCCCCCCGGGAGGTCCTTTGAGGCGTTTTTTTAACGAGGCATAAAGCAAGTTTATACATTATTCAAGTGTTGTAGGAATGTTGTATTTATATTATTTTTATTGTGTAGGGTAAATTTAATTCGATTTTTACGTCTTTTTGTGCGTTTACGTAATAACAATGAACAAGTAGGTATAGGAACCCGCGAAGTATTTTGTTTGCGCCTTTAATTACAGTGATATTTGCAGTACTCCAATCTATCTCTCTCTCTCTCTCGTGTGGGCGTGTGGCCGACCCTGTCGGAGCTTTTAGACCGCCCGAAGGCCTCCGACATGGTCTAACGACTGTCGGACCATGTCAGAACAGGACCAACGGCTTAACGCGCTCTCTAAAACACGGTAGTGCTCAGATGTAAATATCACACAAACCCGTCACCCATCCTAGTTGTGACTGCTGCGAACGTTGCTCTGTTACAAACGGCTAGGCGAGCGACGCTACGAGCGCTACTGCTTCTAAAAATAACTGACACTAGAGAAACGATGATAATTAAATATAGACGATAAAATATTGTTGTACAAGTACTACATAGGACTACATAGCAAAACAGTTACAAATCTCCTATTTCCCTGAAATCTAAAATTTTCATTATATTTTCACAGTAACCTACCAAACCCCGCTCAACCCGTCCCCCGCCTATAGATCTTTATCTATCAATTATCTAGATCCAGATACCGCCGCCCATTTTTCACCAAGCCCCCTGTCTACCCCACCTCTGAAAATGGCCGTACCCAGTAACCGAATACAGGGGGTTAAATTAAACAGCTATGTCAGACTTTTCCATGACATTGAGGAATAGAAGAGACGCGAATTTTATTATATTTTAAGCATTAACGAATACCTAGCAAGAAACTCAAACAAGGTTTTTCGGGAAGAAAAAATATGTCACCCTTAAGACGGTTAAATAACGGAAGAAGAAATTCGACACTCGAGTTGGTGCCTACTGTAGCTCAATTGGTAGAGCGTCCCGCGCTGAGGGAAGATTGGGTTGCGGGTTCGAGTCCCAGCCGGTGGTCGAAATTTTTCTTCCCGAAAAACTTTGTTTGAGACGCGAATCCTCTCAATCGAAAGGTTTTCTGAAAGATTGCTTATTAGCGATAAGATCGCCCTTTGTACTATTCATAATTTATAAGTTTTGTAAAGTGTTATCAATCAATCAATTAACCGAACTACATTTTACACGTTTATTTAAAAAAACTCCAGACCACGAGGCCGCCCACCGAAGCGATGGGTAGACGACATCCGAAGACACGCAGGTCCTGACTGGATGGCCAAGGCAGAAGATCGGAAGTCATGGAAAGAATTGGGAGAGGCCTATGTCCAGAAATGGACCAATAAAGGCTAAAGAAGAAGAAGAAGAAGATTTAAAAAAACATAAGCTTGATGAGTTTTTTGTAACTATTCAATTCAACTCAATTCATTTATAAAATTTTAGATAAATACAATCCATTGTGTTAGCTTCAACTTACGAGCTATGTTAGTTACATTCTCTTTATAAATTAAATTCTATTACAATCATATTTTTATTTCATTTAAGTTGGCATATTTGCTAAAACAATACAATATTTTCTATTCTCACAACCTTTCCTGTTTTACAAAAAAAAACTAAATTAATATCCTCTTTTTATATATTTAAAATATCTCTATTTTAAGTGGTGGTGCACCCCAAAACCTCCCTAACTACAGCCTCACCAGCCCTCATAGAGGAAGCCTGATGAAGTTTCAAAGACCAATGTAAGGCAGTTCTATCCTTTCCCAAGTAATGAGAGTTTCTTTGTTAAGATAAGCCATTGTTCCGCCTTTGTTTCAAGACTTGATTTGTGAGGCTTGATAACCGGATCACTGACAGGACACCGTCTCGATTGTTCGACGAGATTGATTAAAATTAAAGGATTCGGGTACCTCTTTAGCTTCAGTTGTAGGTACGTCAGTGGTAGGTAGTTTTATAATGTACACCACACTGACCGCAATATTTCTTTTAAAATTCCTGTCCATCCAAAAGTTGCCTGTAAGAAATTGCGCATAGCGATATGGCCGCCCATTGTACCTGTAGTGTATGAGGGTAGGCACCGCCTTTACATATAATAATGGTTTCACTGTTTATTAACTTTGTTAACTATTGTTTTTCCTGTATGTTTGGTATTCAATAAAGCATTACTGTATTGTACGTTAAATAATATGTGTGCGACACGTTAAAAGCTGAACGTGTTTTATTATTTGATGTTAGCATAAAGATTTGAATTTAATTATTAACAATATTTTTGTCGAAAAATATATTTTTCAAGGCAAGCTTTTAACAAATTCACAATCGGAACCGCGAGCATATTAAAATGAGCCCAAACAGTAAACGTTTACGATTATCCGTCAAGGAGTTCGATTGCCCACCTTTCGTCTCCTCTTCAGCTGGCTGACATCATAATATTGTATTGTCATCAGGCTTTGACAAGTATGCAAAGTTTCAACACCGTAAGATAAGAGGAAGTGGTTCTGATTCAACTTGCAAATTTGTCTCGAACAAATGAATAAACATGGCAAGTTAAATAAAAGCTTGTAATAAATAAATAACTTAACATTTTTTACATTCCTAGCCGGATACTTCATCTGAGTTCCTAGCATTAAAAAAGAATTCTAAATATTCAAAAAATATTAATGAGTCGGTACTTTCCTTGTGATTCTATTTGCCAATAAAAACATTTAAAATAATAATCCTCATTTTATGGTAATCCTTTATTGAAAAGGAAAATCACGGAGCGATTTTTAAGCAAATTGGATATTTGAAACGCTTATAATATTTTAAGGGTCGAAAATCCTGCCAAGTGCGATTACTTGCCTGTTGAGAGATCCGGAACTTTTTATATATTTTATTTGTACAGTTTTTTAAATCATTTTAGAGCTAGGTAATATATTGTTTAAAAAATTGTGCAATGACGCAATTACTCGTTTTTTCCGCGTTTTTTTTTGCGAGAACAAAAAAGGCCGTAGTCAGCTTTTTCACGACCGTTTTAGCAAGATCTCCACAGTACATGTACAATTGTGTAGTCTCAATTACAGTTTATAGATAATTATATATTAAATCCTTTAAAACATTGTATTTAAATACACTAATCCTAAACATTTTGAGGCATTAAAGCCAAAAAATTGTTTGCCCAAATATTTTATTACACGGTGTGTTTTTTGTTCAGTACTCCAAAAACATTTCGAGCATTCTACAGGTAAAGAGCAAATTAATTTTTGAAGGATTTCGGCAATAAGGGCTTGGAGAGTTTCAATGGTTTAATGGATTATTAATTTGGTATTTTCATGTTACAACGAGTATTTTAACTCCCATATAAGTTCAGACGGTTTCATTTCCCTACTGTAATATCCTTATGTAAATATTTCCAGTGAAATATGATTTAGGTTTTTTGTATGATGGAATGGGCTTACGTTTGACAACTCACTTGATGGTAAGCGTAGTTGTGGTTCTATGGTGGAGCAAGTTTGCCCAGGTTGGAGCAGGTTTTACGCAATATAATATATCGTATAAACTTTATTTTTTATATGATAATGACTTTATAGAGTTATGAATTGTATAACCTGGCCCAGTATGAGCAATTAAGAATTTGTATAGTTTTTGACCAGGGGCTATAATATGCACTAAAAAAGAACTGAAAATAAATCTTGGGTACGCTGCCTATTGGTAGTAGGCTGAACCATTTAGGCTATGTATAGGCCTTTAATGATAAATAGGTTGTCCAATTGCGTCACCTTGTAAGTAGTTAGTTTCGTTTTAGTAAGAGTATAGAATTGTTTTTAGTTAAAAAGGCATTCGTCCAATGAAAAAAAAACCTAAAAATAATACCTATGCGCTAAAAATGAACTATAAATACTGATCAAAGATACAACGGTATCTTTTCAATAAATTATGACGTCATACTGATTTTTAGTTCACCAATTTTATACCTACCTGTTTTTCAGTGCCCATTTCGGTAAAAAGCGATGTTTACGACCCACACATCGGTAATTTTATGGCGCCATGAATATGTATGTGTTGGCATGTAGGTACTTTAGAATGTAAGTTGAGGTCGAATGAGTTCTCCAGGCAAAAGGCTGTAAAGAGCATTTTTACGAGACTTGTGACGAAAATTGTAAACGTGTCTATCTAAGTTTTTTCAACACCTTTGCTTTCATAAACCCCATATGCGCCCAGGAGGTCGACAACGACCCAGTCAACACATTAACGCTTTACGTGTTTTTTGTTTGATTTGGACCTTTGCACATTCGACCACTTTTTCAGTTGCTTTTGCAGATTTATCGTCGCAAATCTAAAGGTTATTTTTAGATACGTAAAAAACAATTTCGAATGGAAAAGCTGTGACCTCTTGCCTATTACCGATGGCCAATACGCAATCGGTTATCGGGTTGAAAAGTATCTTAAAACATTTCCCGGACAAGACTCACATTTAAATCGTAGGCCCAACTGAAAACCTATTTTTCTCTGACAAAATTAAAGTACCTAATGACTATGCCTCTGTTTCTTCCCGTATCTTCTGGACAGTGACTGAAAAATAAAATAACCATTGTTCTTTTCCGATACGATGGTAGTTATGCCTAGATATTGTAATAATGACGTTCATAAGTTTATCTGTGATGCTTAAATTGAATAATAAACTTTCAATTTTAATCTTTGGTAGGAATTATGCTTAGATCTTTGGCAGGCACAGCGGTTACTATCAAGCGCATAACTTTGCTTTCGCTTCCTTGGTAAATAAAACAAGTATACATTTTATCAAAAAAAACCGCCTTCAAAGTGTCTTCGAAGTCCAAGGTCAAATATCGATGAAATTTATATGTCGTAGCTGCACTAACCCCAACGCAAAAATAATTTTACAAATTGGTTCATAAATGACGGAGTTCTGTGGTAACAAACACAATCTCTCCTCCTTTTTCTGAAATCCATTAAAAACGAGCTTCTATTATTATGTTGTCTTAGTAAAGGTTTCTCACCTTAGCTCCCTTATCTATAACTAGCCGATACCTGCAACTCCAACCAATTAGAAATAGGATTACAGTTCTTCCCTAATAAAAAAAACCTTTAATTTTGCCGCGAAATAACCTCTGTATTCATTAATCCACCTTATAAGCTATTTTCATGCCAAATTTCATCTAAATCCGTTCAAAGCTGTCATTTATAATATTGTAGTGTGACAAGACTGATATCTGCTTATGTTACGTTCCTTCTCCAATGATTGTCTAAAAGAGATCGCTTTGAGCGATAAGACCGTCCATGGTAACACCATTGTATACAACTATAAATAATACTTAATTTTATCTATAAGTTGAGTAATAAAGCGTATAGCGGAGGGGAAAATTTCAGCCTGTGATTTTAATCTTACCGAAAGCTGTTACTGAGAAAACTTGTTCTCAACAGTACATTACTGGGTCCGTAGAATCCGAAAGTGAGGTAGGGTCCATAAATCACGCCCGGCATTGCTCTGAAGGTCAAGGTTCGTAGTATTGGGCGCTGTAAGCTTGTGATTTATATCGGAGACGATTGGAGGAGTTTGATGAAGTTTGGATAAGTGTTCGATGAAAGCATTGACGGGGGTGAAGTACAATTACATAGATAGATAGAAAGATAGAACTTTTATTTGTCTCTTCAACGCACATCTATATTCAATTGTAAGACATCTACTCCTTATAAGTATAAAAATAGCCTAGACATCCTTCTTACACAAATTCACAATACATGCATTACACTATGTCACAGACATTACGTACTACGTAAACTATGTACTTCACAAAATAAAATAGGCACGGTACTATAACAATATGTACGTGTGTGTTGCAGTTATAACATGGGCGAATGCGTATAATATTGCTCAAGGAGCAAACACTGATTTTCAGTTATTACCCTGTCTGAGGTAACGAAGTCCACATACGCTCATCTCATAATAAAGCTCAGTCAGGAACCAAGATACAATTAATAGCACATGACCATGCATGTCTACACGGTGCTAAATTAGTATGTGATTGCAAACCTATCGATCGGGTCACACAAATCACATATCTGGGCCTGACAATAGACGATCGACTTAACTGGTCAGCTCACATAGATGTAGTCTGCAACAAGCTGCGTGCAATTCTAGCTAAATTTTACATTCTAAAGTATAAAATTCCTTATTCAGTTTTAATTGAAATGCACAAAGCCCTTGTAGAAAGCATTATAATATATGGAATCAGTAGTTACGGGCGTACGTTTCACTCATACTTAGATAAGATTTACTATCTACAAATACGTCTCCTTAAAAGTATTGTGCCAAGAAAGATTAAGGAGAAATTCCGCAATAACATACATGGATTATTTCACTTTTGTAAAATAATCAATGTACACGACAGAGTTCAGCTCTCATTACTATTAGAAAATTACTTTAAATATGACAATTATACTTCTCATAAAATTAACACTCGACAAGTTACAAATAAAAATCTAAAAACAATTAGTGCTCATAACTTTTATGGTGAGCGCACTACAGACTTTATCTTACCTAGATTAATTAATAACATTCCAAAAGAAACGAAAGACAAAATTAACCCTATAAACATCAAAAATATATTAAAAAAAAGATATCTTTCGCAATAAAATCTTAACAAATGTACATCTATACATATAAATACAAACAGATTATTAAAATATTATATAAAATCAAGACATAAAAAGAATAAAAACTAACAAACGTACATATTTCATTAACGGACCTATCAAAAATTAATAGCGCAAATATAAAGTTAAACTATTAAAATCTAAATATTAAAGAAATAATTAACAACCTTAAAATGGAACAACCTGTACCTATACCTCTGTATTCTGTGCCTATACTTAGTGTCATTTCGTCCTTGTCACTCCTGAGAGGACAAGGACGGAAATAAAGTCATAAAGATTACATTGGAGCGGTCCCGAGCGCAGCTATTGTTATGATTTTTATACATATTATAGTCAATACTACCTACTATTATATAATGTTACTATTTTAGAAGTAAGAAATAGAAGAGGAATGCGACACCCAAGACAAACCTGTTTAAGGTTTATAAGGTGTTAGATATATATGAAAAGTTGTAAAATTTATAAAAATAAATAAAAAAAAAAAGCGAATCGAGCGCAATACAGCAACATATACCTACAATATGGTACAATACTGGTGGTAGGTTTCTCGTATGCGAGAGGCCGTCTGGGTGGGTACCACTGCTTTGCCAGTTATTCAGCCGCCAAGCAGTAGTGCGAAAGCATTACTGTGTTCCGGTTTGAAGGGCATTGTAGCCAGCGAAATTACTGGGCATTATGAGACTTAACAGCTAATTGTCTCAGGGTGACGAGCGCAGTGCAGCGCCGCGCTGGATTTTGCAAAACAAAGTTCTGGGTGGTGCTGTTATTGTTATGGGCTGGCGTATTGCTTACCATCAGGCAAACGACCAGCTCGTCTCGTCATACAGTTACATAAAAAAAAATATGATGTCGATTGTGCACAATTGGTTTTGTTTTGTTGACATATGCATCATCATCCTCAGCCAGTTACGTTCCCACTGCTGGGACTCGGGCCTTCTCTCATAGAGAGAGAATAGGCCATATGCATGATATATCATTATTGCAATGACAATCATAAATTTATAGTTTTTGTTTATTATTTTGAAACGAGAAAACTATTGAGGGGATTTGGAACCGCATTAAAAGGAATGATCCTTACCATTATTGTGTTACGGTAATCCGGTTCGGGATTTTTTCGTTCATTAATAAGTAAATTTATATGACCCTCGTACTCTCTCACATATGAATATATACAAATTTTATTCCGTAGCAGAAATGAACCATTTTATTCGTGACTCAATAATCTGTGCACCCATTTACACCAAAATGAGATCAAAACTGCATATTAACTAAATCCACTGTTGCCCAAACTTCGATTCGGTCGACGCGGCGGCAACTCCCATGGTCCCGTAGCAATTTTTGCAAATTTACCCAGTTTCATTTCGGAGTACCGTCGTGTTTTAACATGTTTATTTTTATTTTTTCACCTGGAGCCTCTCGACGTGTGGTCTCTGAGGATTTGGATTAACGAGGTGCATCTTTTATTTGGAACCTTAGTGCCATTTTGAAATTAATTTGGGCAAGTGGCACATAAGTTGAGCCGAATTGAGGTCTTTGAGTTACACGTGTGGGAACCCCGTTGAGGGTTTTGAGACAGGGGTCTCGGAAACGTATTTATTTATACATTATTTTCGCTTTGCGCAAATGTAATTTTATGTTTTGTTAATGCGATCTCGTACGCGTTTTTATGGTTGTGGACATCTCGTTGACACTGATGAGGCAATTTATTTTATAAAATGTTGCGAGTCATTAAGGATGAAGGTAAAAAGAAAATGCCGTCTCTGCGGAGTTTCTTTGTGATCGCTTCTCTAACGGGTAGGTATTTCCGAACCACCGGCACCGGTAGAGTCAAAAGTTGTTTCCTGTTCCTGTGCTCCAGATTCAATTTGGAATCGGCAAAGAAAAGGAAATTGCCTGATCAAAACTCAATGTTTGGTATAGATTGCAAGACAATCTTTATGTTTTTGATTTGTATGACATAATAATTATCTGAATTCGTTTATTTATTCGGTATTGCTAGATTAAATTAACAATCAAAAGATAACAATACATTTAATTGCAACCGCCGTCTATTCCTTTCAATACTGTCCATCCAAAGGTTGTGTGGAAGAGATCGCTTTCAGCGATAAGACCGCCCATTGTACTACCATTGTAAGGAGTTTTATGCTACTATTATTTTTATTGTTTTGTAACGCATGTAATAAAGAGTTTTGTAATTGTAATAAAATAAACTGATTTTGCACAAAATTCAGACGAAGTGCTTCAATTTACGATTACTATTTATGTGTTTACTGGTTTAAGTGTTAATATAAAACCCAGTACAATTCGGTCACGTGTTTTTGTCTGCGTCAGTTATTTGGTGCAATATAATGTACCTACATATTTCACTTTTTCGCCGACAAAAAATAAAATGTTCGCGACCAAACATCATCAATTTCACCTGAAACATAGCCATTGTTTTTTTACATAATATATACCAATAGTTGACAAAAACTTCAGCGTTCGTTCTGAAACCTATCGAGCCGTTTCAGACATTAAGCAAATTGGTTTCGGTACAGCCGCGGGAGCCAGACCAACACTTTGGTTAATGAGAACAGGCGCGAGCGGAGACGGGCGAAGAGTTATAGCTTTGAAACAGACAGGATAGATTCTAGTTTCTACGTCCGTTTAATATTAATTTGTTGCCATGCTAAGGAGACAAAGTTTGAGTAATTTTTTTAATACACCATTGAGGTTGAAATGTGGGTTCAATACCCACCACGGGACAAATGTTTGTGCACTGGATAATTACAAGCATTTGTTTCGAGTCTGGGTGTTGTGGCGCCATGGCCCTCGTAGTTCCCTAGATACAGGGAATCCTAGTTAGGTGCCAAGATCTATGTTTGTGATCGTTAAAAAAACTCGTTTTGTACTCTTGTCACTGAATGTACCAGTATCCTACTAATATTTTAACGTGAAAGTTTGTAAGAATGTATGGATATATGTTTGTTACTCTTTCACGCAAAAATTACTAAATTGATTTTGATGAAATTTGGTATGTAGGTACTTTGGGACTTGGAATAGCCCGGGAAACCGCGGGTGGAACCGCGGGACCATAATTGTAATCTAATCCGTCGAAACCATTTTTGTATACTTTACTATGTCCTAAGAGGATTAAAAAAGAAAACCCTTTATAACGTGTTCGAAAGTAATTCAAAAGTCAACATAGACCTTTTCTATTTAATTTTAATCCCCAGCGTACGACCGCCTACCTACAAGCTACGAGGTATGCGTACCAGTGTTTACCATAACTCTAATCCGATCCGTCGGAATCGCGACGCCATTTAATCCGGCAAGGAAATTAGATTCGGCACGGAGACGCGAATGTTTGATTTGAATTACTCAGCCGGCACGCACGGATGTACTTGTGGCATGACACGTACAGTTTGAGGCTTAAATGAGTCACGCCAGAAGACTAGGCCGCACGCCCACGGTGACTTTTTGAAGCGACGGCATCGCTACAACCGCGTGTCAGCGCGTTTGAAACGCGCGACAGAAGCGATGCAAACGCGCGACTGTATCCAAAGTAATTAATTTTTAGAAAAAAAAATCCGGTCAGCTATAATGGAGCTGGTAACAAACAAACACACACTTTAGCATTAATAATATTATTAAAAAAATGTGTGCGCAAAGTTTAAGTTAATAATAATTATTTTTTGGAAAACCCAAGAACCGACTTCAAGACTTCTTATTTTTTTTTAAGTGCTGAATCAAGTTCGATAAAATTTATATGGGACCACGTCTGAAGTTTGGCCTACCAAACAAAAAAAGAATCATCATAATCAATAAAATAAAGGAGTAATCGCGTAACAAACATAAAAAATATACTGTCGAATTGCGAACCTCCTCCTTTTTTGAAGTCGTTGAAAACGCGCGACTGTATCAATGCAAACGCGCACGCTTTGCCTGGTTACGTTTACGTAAAAGCAGCACCAAACACAACGTGACCAATGTTATCTCGACGGGATCCATCTTGCGACTGTAGCGTTCACAGGCATTTCTGTGTCGATGCTGAATCGATCGACTGAAGCGCGACAGCATCGCGGTAGTAGCGATACAGAATCGTGGTTACGTGGGTTGTGGTACACAGCCAGCGACAGTACTGTATCGACGCAAACGCACGTCAGCATCGCTACAAAAAGTCGCCGTGGGCGAGCGCTCTAACGGTTAGGCGTGTAACAATGAGAGTATGAAGTTTTTGATGTCGTACACCTGGCAAACCTGTGACAGTCACTGCCATATGCCATTTGTCCAACAACCAAAAAAGGTTGCAAAACCAAAATGTCTAAAGGAGAAAACAATTTAACCGGATCGTTAGCTCACGTCCGCCACTGGCCAACTTTCGGACGCGGCCAATGGTTTCCCACCGAAATCTCCCGCCGGCGGGCGCTAATCACGAGTTTGCGGTAATCGCACCAACTTCCGGACTCACCCCGTGACAGGTGGGGTGCGACATGTTGAGAATTCCAAATTTAAATATCAATCTTCTTAATTTATGTGCTTGAGTGCTTGTGGCCAGTATTTTCAGTTAGTCAAAATCCTATTTAACTAATCTATTTGTCTGTATTCTCCATTGTTTCATCTTACATTTTGTTCATGAGTAAGATGGTGTTCTAAAAAGGAAATTGCTTTGATGTTTAAAACAAATGCTCTCAATTACTTGTGGTAGGTCTCTCGTAAGCTGGAGGTCGTCTGGGTAGGTACCACAGCTTTGCCAGTTATTCTCCCGCCAAGCAGTAGTGCGCAAGCATTACTGTGTTTCGGTTGAAGGGCATTGCAGCCTGCGAAAGTAGTGGGCATATGAGACTTAATAATATTTGTTGTCTCAGGGTGATGATCGCAATGCAGTACTACGCAGTGCCTTATGGTATAAAAGTTCTGGGTGGCCCCGCAAATGTTATGGACAAGCGTGGCGCTTACCATCAGGCGAACGAGTTGCACATCTAATCAGTCAGTTCTATAAAAAAAATAACTTTACTACAGGTTTGGCATGGCATCATATACCTTATAAATAAATATATAATTCGCAACGATCACACAGGTCCTACTCGGATCTAGATGCTTTTGATAGGACTATCTGCATCTAGGCAGCCAAAAACAGCGAGGACCATGGTCCCGCAACTCACAACACCAAAAAACGCCGCACTCAATGCCACAACGCCATGTCATATTAACTTTTATAGTTAATAATAAAAATAAATGTCAATTAGTAAACTAAAAGATTTTTTTTTATGTAACTGGATGACGAGACGAGCTGGTCGTTTGCCTGATGGTAAGCAATACGCCAACCCATAACAATAACAGCACTATCCAGAACTTTGTTTTGCAAAATCCTGCGCGGCGCTTCACTGCGCTCGTCACCCTGAGACAATAAGCTGTCGATTCTCATAATGCCCAGTAACTTCGCTGGCTACAATGCCCAAACCGGAACACGGTAATGCTTGTGCACAAAAAATAAAAATATTTATTGCATACAAACTAACTCTTAGTTTGTATACATGCGTACTCTTAGGGTGCGTACTTTTACCAAAAACGTCTTTTGGATCTGTGATCCCAACTATTTTTGTCTAACAACAGAATATGCCTACATAACCTCGATCTATACAAAGTTCTATGTACAAATATCATGAATAATCCCCATTCATAGATTGAATATTCATATTTATATTACGATTCACATTCAAAATTGATAATAAATAACATCAAACATGTTGAAAACTTAAATATTGCAATAAAATTATGAAAACTTACCGCAGCAAAGCGAAATTATGTCCGACAACTGATTGATGTCACAGAAGTGCCATTAGAAAATAATAATCTTTCTTTAGAAGCATTGCGTACTCTTTGGTAGCTATATTATACTCAGATTGAAGGCCGAGCTCAGAAAAGATATGAGAAAACTGACTACCAGTGCTTCGGAAATACGCCCGCTAGAGAAGATAGCACCAAAAAAACTGCGGGGTATCTCTTTATTCAACTCTTTTAAAATGTCTCGAAATATAAACAAACGAACAAACGAAATATGAACAATTAAGTATAAATTAAAATTAATTAAATGTCAAACTAGAAGTGCGAGGGAGATGTCCCACAGTCATAGTACCAGTAACAGTAGTAATAATATCATGTAGCATGCTAAACCCCTGGGTCCATTTCTTCCCAAGTCTTCGGGGCTCGATTCGTCCCAAGTCGTCTGCGTACATTTCATCCCATTTAAGGCAATAAGTTCCGTCCAACGAGTAATTGCGGTGCGGTATCGCTTATTTCCGTTTTTTAGGGTTCCGCCAGGAGATTTATGGAGCGAGATAGTGCCGAGGCTGAGGTGCTTGATGAGAAAAATGTTGAGGTCCGTTTGTTTGATTGAAAAAGTTTGAGAAGCTTTTTAAGGTAGAGGTTTTAAAAGTATTTAATTGAAATTTTTTAAATTAAGTCTATTAATGTTTTTGCAAGGCAGAGTAAGTTTATTCAATTTTAAATAGTCGTAATAGTAGTTTAAACCTTATGATCAGCCGTTTTTTCATCAACAACATCAACCTTATTGTGTGAGCTGCTAGGCTAACGCAGCTCAGTGCTGAGCCTATCCCTATTGCTGCTACTTTTGAGCTGATAAATAAATAAATAGTGTTACTCTAAATTCTATGTGTACAGTTTGGCAATAAATAATTTATTCCTTTCTTCTTTCTATCTTTCTCTCTGTCTTTCTTCTTTCTTTCTATGATATTGGTTTCAAATGGTGGTCTAAGCTCAAAACCGTCATTATATTGACTGAATAGCTGTTTATTGACCTTAACCCACTCTCTAACCCTAATATATCAAAGTGTTTATTCCTCAACAGCAATAAATATCTTCGCCCCTTCAAGAAAATGCCAAGTACCTCAGCACCAGCTGTTTGCACAGCTCCACGGGCCGTTACCCATTAGGTCGCGGCAACATTGACCCCGGCGTAAATATTCACGTCAAAATTACGTTATTTACGTCAAAATTGCTTTATTTACGTGCCGGTTCCGAATTTATGACCGCACTGTAAATTGCCTAGAGATGAAGATAAAATTTTATTGCGGAACTTCGCGCGTTTAAAGTGTAGGGTAAGTTCAGTTGTTTGTCTTCAGTTTTTGTTGATTTTATTACAGGAGTTGCAAACAATTTCAGTTCGGGGACTGCGTAAATCAAATATTGCTGGCTGTTGTGATTTATTACGAGTCGCTAGTGCGAATACAAACCTAGTTTGTTTTAGTCTGATAAGAACTGTACAGCAAACTACAAAATCATAATAACAACAAGCTTTTATTAATTTTCCCAAAAAGAAATTCTAATCAAAAAGGGAAAAAATACAATTTTCTTTCAAAACCATCAAAAAACTTACCTGTGTGTGTCATTCAGGTTTTGGGTAAATTTTGCAAATTCAAAATACCTACCGCTGTCTCAAACATTCATGTGTCCAACAATATACCTATTTGGCCGCATGGTCGCTCGATTAACTCCTCCTAATAAAATAAAATTGATATGTTAAAAAAGCATACTTATGTAAATGTAGAGTAAGCGAAAAGTAACAATTCCGTGAACAGACCGCATTATGCGGAAGGTAGCCAATCCATATCGATGTATCATCCGACCCGGGACGGTGTTTAGCAAGAGCGCCGCACGCATTAATCCGACCCGCGCCCACTTGGGGAATTTATTGGGGAAATGAGGCCCGCCCGGTCTCAGACCAGATGCTATATATACGCGCCCAGAATATTGAGCCTTATTTATGCATTTTATTTCCTTATTTTGTAAAAGGTTGAGTGTACCGCGGTATTTCGTATTTTATATTTCAACAGCGAAACGCCGCACGTAATTCGACTTTCCGAGTTTAAAAGTTAAACATGCCGTAAAGTAAATATGCCACTCACGTTGATCTGTGTGTAACTGTGCTTATAATTAAATATTTAAGCCGTGCCACGAAGTGTCGTGCCATTCGTGCGTAGCTTGCGTAAACAACTTGCTCGAATTGTAGTTGCGTCATTATTTATATGTAGAGGTACATAGGTATATATGTCATCGTGGACAACAGAAATGGGCAATAATGGAAAATGCACGAAACATTTCATTTTTATCTCGCAAACATAATGGGGGAGTAATCTAATGAAACAAGCCACTAAATCTAAACGAAACAGGGTCGTCCAATCATAACGTTGTAAATAACAAACGACGCATACACGTGTGACTTACAGTCCGCCGGAACCGCCGGCCGGTCCGACTCGGTCGGCCCGATTCGGTCCGGCCCGATCGGCCCTACAAATTATTGCCATGTTTGCGCCCTTTTATGAAGTGGCCCATAACTCGCAACGTCCTGACCCAATCGGGGTTAACCTCCAAAATGTGAGTTTTGCACAATCATGATTATCGACGAATGTAGTCAGCTTTTGTGATATGGATGATCATGGATCTTTTTATGGAAATGTTGTTTCAGATAATTGATCGATTTCGATGTGGTAATTCTTTTTGGACGTGTAAAGGAATGTTATTTATTTGTTGTTTCTTTTTCGATTTTTCGATAAGTACTACCTGTTTGTTGAACCTAACCAAAATCACAGAACACTAAGGGACAGAAGCATCATTTCTCCGCAAAGAAATTTAGACAAATAGCGACTCTTACTATGACGCAATAAAACTCAATTCAGCTCGCGTAGCGCTGCATACCTATCAATCATATTAACCTACAGAGCGCCTCTCTTTCTATCGCATAGCTCTTATCTCTTCTGACGCGGCACGTGTAACGGCGTGCGACCCGCCGTCGGTGTCCGGCTATGTACTTGCAGCTTCGCACCTACAGTGCGGAGTGCGCTAGGCCTACCAAAATACAGCAATTTTAAAAAACAAGATTTTTGTTGAAAAATATATTTTTCATGACAAACTTTTAACAAATTTGTAATTGGAACCGAGAGCAGATTGAAATAAGCCCAAACACTAGTAGTTTACGATTATCCGTCAAGGAGTTCCATTGCCCACCTTCCGTCTCCATCATCAGATCAGCCGGCTATCACAATAGTATTGCGTTGTCATTGGACTTTGACAAGTATGCAAAATTTAACCCCGTAGAATAAGAGGAAGTGATTCTGATTCAAATTGCAAGATTTAACCCAAACAAATAAATAAACATTGCAAGTTAAATAATAGCTTGTAAAAATAACCTAAGAACACAATTTGTAGGCCTTCATGTTATGCAGCAAACAAAATTAGCTTTCATACATTTATCACAAACCAAGTACTCCTTGCTTTTCTATGGAGAAGGTACCAAAGATAATGCACATAATATTCACATAAATAATTATTACTTCGAGACAAATAAAAAGCTGCAAGCGGGCTTCATGCATAATACGGGTACAAAGTACGTTAAAACATACCACCGATACACAATGTAATGGTAAATAGAAATAGAGAGCTCGATTACCATTCAGATATTTACATAAATATTGCAGCACAAGTAACAAACTGAAAGCGGCTGGAAGACATAATACAAAACAAATTAAAACAAAAATATTAATTCAATGTACATTCGTTTATTGTGGTAAAAAAACGAAACAGATGTTGTAACAAAAGCAAAAAAACGAGAGGGTTAGTCAAAACGAAATTTTATACATTATCCTTTAATGTATTTTCTTAAACTTGTAATAACTGCTAAAAGAACACATCTTGACTAATTGTCACTTCTATAATTATGTATAGCTGCTTATTTTTTGACTTCTTTGTATGGTCATATTTTTTATTTATCTACCCTAGCGAAATATTAATTATTAATATTAGTTGCGTTCTCTTGTATGCTTAAAGGCTTCTAAAATGTCCTTTTGAGAAATAAGTTATCTTAAACCAGATATTTAGTTTTCTCATGTATTTTGAGATTGTTAGTACCTACGTATTTCACATATAATTTATTTATTATTTTATTTTAACTGCTGAACAACTCTGACAGCTGTTGTTACAAATTAATTTGACAAAATGATATAAAAAAGCCAATTAAACGCCTTCACAAATAGTAGTTAACTAAAAATTACGGATTTTACAATTAAATTTATATTAGCGTTTACAATAGCAGTTCCTTATAAGCGCTAGCGATTCGCTACCGCCTACAAATTGCGTCTAGCACCAAAAGCTAACAGCACTATCATTCCGCCGGGACTTCGCACAAATAAAGCGATATTTCGCCAGTTAAGATACCTAACCATAGTTAAAGTGTCTACAAATATACAAATTTACGAACGAACGAGTATGTATACAAATTTAGTTATGCTTACAAAGCTGTGGTTTTGTGTACCATGTTCAGGCAACGGGTGGTAATAGGCGATCGGACAGTAATCGAGAAAAAATCTAAAATATAGTTAGAACGACTGTTCGTCGAACCAGAAAGATCGTCCAATCAATATTTTCTTGAAATAATAATGGTTTATATTTTTAATACAATAAATAAAATCTACATTTTTAATCTGTTCTTCATCTCAAACGAAACAACAATCAGCGCATGACGTCATTTGAAGGCAAACGCCGTGAGTCTAACTTGTGTCTATTTTACTTTTTGCTTTTCATAAAATGTATTTTTGCAAATTTTTTTTGTTCCATTACTACAATATAGTCCCCGAACTTCACAAAACATATTTAAATCTCTTTGCAAGTTTTATTTCGAAGATTTGGAGTTTTCTACTGTAATATGACGTCACATGTTTTGAGATGACCTTTTGCGCGCAAATATTTGAAACATAATATTTAAACATAGTTAGGTACTTTAAAGACTTTATTTAATTAAAATACAATTTCATGGCTATTATATTCATTGTAGTTAATTTAAAACACTTTCTGAAAAGTTGTCCGATCCCCTATTATGGTGCTTAGATTTTGAACAAAAGCTGCTTGGAACATTACAATACAATTATTGAATACCAAACACACAGGAAAAACAAAAGTAAATAAACAGTGGGTTCAATGGGCGGCCTTATCGCTATGCGCAATTTTTCACAGGCAACCTTTGGATGAACATTCCACTTCTGCAAAGTAGCCAACTGGTACATAAGAAACATAACATTGTAGAAACCCAAAGAATTAACACAATATCTCTAAGAAAGAATGCCCTCAGTTTCTTGCCGTATCTTCTGAGTAGTGGTTCTTTTTCCGATACGGTGGTAGAGTCATTGTGATAATGTATGTGATACCAAAAATAAATTAAGAGATTTTGACTTTGAAAATGCTTCGTGTAATGAAGCTTTTTTGTGATTAAAAAACAAGGTATCAATGTCACGATAAATTACTTAGGAAGGACAGAATTCGATGGAAATGTTTTAGATTTTATTGTTAACAAGTTACGGATTGAAAAACCTTGGAATTCGTTAAAATAATAATCTAACCCTAGACAAATAAGGAACGAGAATTTGATAAATGTAAACGTTTAAATTAATCTAAGTTTCTCATTTACCCTACATATCTAAATTCTTTACATTAGACCTAACTAATTTTAAGGTTTTTTTTGTGGAACTGAGTGATGAAAAGAGCAAGTCGTTAGCATGATGTTAAGCGCAACGCATGCCTATAACAGTTGCAGTTTCACCCAGAATTTTTAATACCATAATAAGCACTGCGTAACACAGCATTGCGCTCACCACCCCGAGACATCAGCTATTAGGTCTCATATGTCCAGTAATTTCGCTGACTACAATGCCTTCAAACCGGAACACAGTAATGATTGTGCACTACTGCTTAGCAGCAGAATAACCGTTCCATTCCGGTTTAAAGGGCATTGTATTCAACGAAACTACTGGGCATATTTGAGACTTAATATGTGATGTCTCGGGGTGATGAGTGCAATGCAGTCGTATGACTGCAGTGCTTTTTTATGGTATTAAAAGTTCTAGGTAGTACTGCAATTGTTATGGGCACGAGTGGAGCTTACCATCAGGCTTCAGGCTTGTCCTCATCACACAGTTAACATGTAAAATATGGCACGCGCGGTAAACCATAGCGAACATCTAGTCTAGGTAGTTGCACACCACGAGGCTTACATGTATTGTGTGCGTGCGACCTATCCCGTTGCAGTTCCTAACCTCTCGTACTGTCTCGTGCTGCGCAAACGGCGCCCGCTAAGAGCCCCATTTACTTGAAGTATGCTCCAATAAATAGTGGATCCCACGGCCGACGGTTCGCATTTTTCAGACGGTACACACGCCGTCTTTATGTCAGACGTAACGCGAGTTAGAGATGTGGGATCGCAGCATGTGAAGCTTGTTAGCTTGCTTCTATTTATAAGAATGAGATTATTCTACCCTTCTTTTATTAAATAATTACTATTCGCTACCCTTTTTTTAAATACGACGAGCAAGTCGGTCGCCTGATGGTAAGCGCCACGAGAACTTTTAATACCTACAACAAAAATATTAAGTCTCATAACGCTGTAGTAATTTCGCTGGCTACAATGCCCTTCAAACCGGAACACAATAATGCTTGCGCACTACCGCTTGACGGCAGAATAACTGGCAAAGTTGTGGTACCAACCCAGACTGCCTACCGCATACGAGAGACCTACCACGAATCTCCTATCTCGATTCTCCGTAATTTAGAATGAGGTAACAAACCTATTCCCGGCCATAAAGCTTTGATTATTTAGTTTCACTAAATATATGGTTCTCGCTAAATCACGCGCATTAGCCAATATGCAAGTCCAAAACAGTATATCAAGAACATTTGAACAATTCAGCAAATAGGCATGCAAATTTAGGCTATACATCAGGCTCGCAGATATTTCCAGCCATTTCCCCTAAACATTTCTGGTTTGAGTAAACAAACGGAGCGTTTGAATCGAGACCGCATTCGGGGATCATTCGACATGGGGCGTGACAACACGTGACAGTGACGATATTTCACACTGTCACGTCTGCATTCCCGATGCTTCTGTGCTTGCTTCGGGCGCACACAAGCATTGGTTGTAAGTGATAGACTGTGCGATTTGATGTACTTGAATGTTTGCATTAATTTGGCGTGACAGCTTGTGACTCAGTATATTTAAGCTTGTCACTGCATTTCCATCGCTGCTTGACCTCGGTATAATCTTGCTTGTTACTTTTTCACAGCCTTACTTTTTAACCGATTCCAAAAAAAGGAGGTGGTTCTCAATTTGATTGCTTTTTTATGTTACCTCAGAACTCAGTCATTTATAAACTGATTCGGAAAATTCTCTTTGCTTTGGGTTCAATTTAGCTACGAAGTGGTCCCATATAAATTTCATCGATAGTGGACCTTGGACTTCGAAGATACATCAGAATTTAAGTCGGTTTTTTTGATAAAATGTATACTTTTTAGGCTTAAATAATATTACTTAAATAAATACTATCAGATCCCCATCCCCATCAGATCCACATCAGAACAGTTATATGTATATCCTATAGGCGCATAAATCGCTGTATTCTTTGGAAGTATGTTTTTATCATCAATGCACATCTATCAGTTTTATCATTTTGCGCCTTGTATACTTCTACCACAGAATACTTAATAGTATTACTAGAAATCATGTATATATCATCATCGATCATGTATATACTAGAAATAAGGATAGAATTGCTGTACCTAGGTTCAGACTGAGTAAAACGAATAAGTTCTTCATGGGCAATTGCGTACGTTTTTACAATATATTTTACAATTCCGAAATGTGTAACGGAGCTCACAGAAAGTACAGAAACTAAATTGCGTATGAAAAATATTCTAATGAAAGACCACTAATATGCTATTTTATACTTGCAGACGTTAGAAATTACATAGAAGATAAATATTACGGAGCAACATCAAAAACATAATATTGTCAAAAACAAACATAAAATATTGTAACAAAAGTTCTAAAAAAGGCCCTTAATTTCTTGCCGTATCTTCTGAGTAGTACTTATTTTTCCAATACGGTGGTAGTCATTGTAATAATTGACGTTCATAAATGCGCCTGTGATGCCAAAACTGAATAAAAACTTTGAACTTTGAACTTAAACTATTACGTAGAAGCCCTTATAATTTTGCTCGCTAGCATTTTTGGTGTACAGCTGTTTACAAACGTACTAGCAATAGATCACCAAACCGCTCTGGACATGACAAGAAAGCATAGAAAGCATAACTAGTAAAACAAAAAAAAAACTAGTTTTGAGCCATGACATGTTTAATTTTGCAATGGCACGCTGCGCGGTCGGTCGCAGATATTAAAGCGAGATTAGAATGCCACGATCTGCTTCGTTTAACATGTTTGCTGTGGTCACAAATATTCATGTTAGATCTCATCTATTTGAAGTATCATCATCAGCCTATTACGTTCCCACTGCTGGGACTCAGGCCTTCCGTCATAGAGAGAGTATGGGCCATAATCCACCACGCTGGCCCAGTGCGGGTTGGTGGATGTCACATGTCTTTAAATTTTTGTTATAAATTCTTGGACATGCCGGTTTCCTCACGATGTTTTCCTTCACCGATTTTGGAGCGAGTGTTAAATCCGCACATAACTTAAGAAAGTCAGTGGTGCGGGGCCAGTGGGATTCTAACTCGGGTGCGTCGGATCGAAAGTCGCACATGCTACCACTAAGCCACTCTTGCTCTTTTTGAAGTATATTTATTCCTAATACTAGATAGTAGCTCGAAGCATAAACCTTGTAGATTTCTTACTTATAAATGAATGAATGCACAATTCAATTAAATTATTTATTTAACCAAAAACATTGTAATACAATATAAATATCTTAATTTTATATATAGCTCGGAAATAATTCAGAAACAAATAAATTAAATAATAACCAGCATTCGTACTAGAATAAACCAGAGTTACGATGCTATTTTTTATTTATTTAATAAGTCGGTAAACAAGCAGATGGTCCGCCTGATGGTAAGCGGTTACCGTCGCCTCATGGACATCTGCAGCACCAGAGGCATGTTGTTGAGGCTAGTTTGTATTTTCCCTATTTAAATAAAATCATTTAGTTACATTAAAATAAATCTGTGCAGCGCTCTCACAGGGCACATGAACCTAGTCTATAAGACATATTTAACACCTGTCTGGTACATTACATGTAAGCATTAATAAATAAATAAATGATTAACATTAACAAACAATTTTATAGCATCATCCATCACTTCACCTATTTTCTTGTCGCGTCATACTAAAAAATAAACATCTAACCATTCAAACAAGCGAAGAACCAACGGGGTAGTATAAATTACATTTTTTAGAGTGGTAGGCTCTGGCCATGGTTGTAATACCAAGCCAAGCAAAGCCATGCCGTCAAGTGAACTAGTCGTGTTTCGGAATGATGTTCGGTGAACCATCGGGGAGACGGGTCTGAGCAGCCGCTCAACTGCCGTCTCTCTCTAGATCAATGTGCTCCATCTTGGGCCCCATCATCGCTTCACATCAGGCGAGATAGTGGCCAAACATAGCATCTTTAAGTGTAAAAAAAGGCCGGGTAGTCCACAACGACTCTCATCATAATTTGATTCTAGCATAGAATGTAATGACTTAAATTATACCATTTCATAGACTGGCTGGAAACGTACATTGACAACAAAAACATAAAAGACAGTCTGTATCTATGTCGACGACAAGTTTCCTAAAAGTGGTTAGAGTATGGAAATACGAAAATTCATAAGTCTTAGCAAGCCTGTTTTGAATAGATAATGTTCAACAATGCATGTCTTTAAAAGCTTGGAATTTCACTGCGAGCTTTTATATATTTTAAGAGGCTTTTGAAATGGAATGAATCTATTCAGAAACATGTACTAGCTATTATGTTTTGATCTGTATAAGTTTTTATACGAGCGAGTGTGACTCAGTGGGAGCACGTGTGACTTTCGTTCGACGCACTCGATTTCGAATCCCGCTGGCCCCACACCCCTCTCTTTCTTAATTTATATGCGTATTTAACACTCGCTCTAAAAACGGTGAAGAAAAAGATCGTTTGAAACCGGCATGTCCAAGAATTTATCACAAAAATTCAAGGGTATCTGACATCTACCAACCCGCACTGGGCCAACGTCGTAGATTATGGTCCATATTCTCTCTATGAGCCCAAGACCCAGCAGTGGGAACGTCGTAGCTTATGACGATGTTGAAGTATTTATACTTATAGATATGTTATATTATTCTATATAGAGGTATCTTGATATAACGGCCGCGTTGTTAGTTAGTTAGTTGATTGTTACCACCACAAGGAGGTCAAACTAGTTACAATCCCCATAACTGTTTGCAGATAGCCACACACATCGTACCGCGTCAATTATCACCGTTTTCTAGCAAGAAAGCAAATCTCTTTTAGACAACACAAAACATTACACTGCCACTTGACACTGTGATAGGTAGCCGTGGCGCATAATAATATCTTAAGAGCGGTTTCAAAATAGCGTTTATTTTCAGCGCGTGTACGGTCGGTTTGGCATATGCGCTTACACGCGCGCTACCATTTCGCGCTTCGAAAATCCAGACTCGCGTACACGGACTTATTACGGCGTGTTCGCTGGAGCCGGTAGTGGTGAGTCAGTATTAACATGGGTGGCGTCCCTCGCGGCTCGCGTTTAGGTATACGAGCTTATAAGCGCGTCAACGTTCGTTCGAGAAGCGCGTGTGGCAAAAGGAGGGCCTATAACTACGCGCCTACATGCGCTTCCAAAAACAAGCTTATACGCGCGTATAACTTGCTGGTGTGAAACCGCCCTAAAACGCATTTTAATACTTTTCACTGTCCTAATACCAAAAAAACGATAAAGGTCACTTCAGACGCAACTCAAACTAATCTCATTCAAGTTCAAGTTCAAGTTCAAAAGTTCTTTATTCAGTTTTGGAATCACAGACGCACTTATGAACGTCAATTATTACAATGACTCTACAAGGAGTTTTTATTTATGTAACTGAATGACAAGATTAGCTGGTCGTTTGCCTGATGATAAGCAAAACGTCAGCCCATAACAATAACAGAACCACCCAGAACTTTGTTTTGCAAAATCCTGCGCGGCGCTGTACTGCGCTCGTCACCGTAAGACAATTAGCTATTGAGACTCATAATGCCCAGTAACTTTGATGGCTACAATGCCCTTCAAGTCGGAACACAGTAATGCTTGCGCATTACTGCTTGGCGGCTGAATAACTAGCAAAGCGGTGGTACCCACCCAGACGGCCTCTCGCATTTGAGAAACCTACCACCAGTATAGGTTACCCGTATAGTTGTTTCTCACTGGTTTTACCCGTTTTTACGGTTCACTTTTAATTTTATATAATGAAGTTCGTAACTAAAGCTGTCGTTTTTACATAAACATAAATAATTCCCACCCTTGTGAAGTCCAAATAGATGCAAAAGATACGCCTCGAGGGAAAGTTAAAGCCAAGTTTTGACAAACGCCCCCCTGTCCTAATCCCCGAAATCTTTGTGCAAATATTTACAAAGAAAGTTTGGAACAAGTCCGTGTAAATTCTAGTCTTACAGGTGGCCTGCCTAAGACAATACAACGTGTTGGACTTTTGTTTTTCTTGTTTGACCTTTTTAATTGTGTTTCTAACCGTAACCTTTCCCAGAAGTGCTGTAACAGAAAATATTAATTTCCTTAGTACAACTACTACAAATTATTTATTTTGTACATACATAAACTTATCATCATCATATTAACTTAAAATCAATACAAAGTAATATGAAACATTCAATTATTACTAAATAGGTTTTAAATTAAATACGCCCATTGATTATATACATATATATATATATCATATACATATCGTTCGTTCGTTTGTGCGGACTAAAAGAGACACTCTTATGCCTGTTGCATAGCGCTGTCTCTTTCATCTGACAGGAAGAAGATCGTAATTACTTTTTCAGAATACAGGGGCTGGGCCTAACTAGGATTCCCTGTATCTAGGGAAACAGGAACTACGACGAGCGCGGTCCCAAAACATCCAGACTCGAAACAAATACTTGCGCTTATTTTTCTGAGCAAAAACATTTTTCCCGTCGCGGGAATCGAACCCGCAACCTCAGCGATGTATAAGATTTGAGCCAACCTGCCCAACCATCACTGAGGCTGTCATAAACTGATTAAGTACTTAAAATATCAGACAGTATTTAAAAAAATATGTTTTTATAAAATAACCAAAATAAAAATATTATATTACAATAAGCCTATTGGATTTTACGTTTAAAATAAATGAAACGAGCAACCAAAACCCGCAGAATGAAGAATCAAATTTCCTAAACAAAAGCCCGGCTATTCCACAGGGTGTTCCATAAATCTTCAAAAGAATTAAAGGCAGAAATGCCTCGGGAACATTAGGGCCAACATCTATCCGAATAGAATTGAGGACCGACCGTCCTACCGTCCCCAAGTAACGGGCTCTGAACGCAAATATTTGGCTACCAGATTTACACACTTCGCCGTGATTTATTATGCGAAGATTCAGACGTGTAAACGCGCCATAATGCGTCTTGTTCCGGAAAGGGGCCTAAGGGACTGACCACGAGTATAGTAGTTCAGTAGTTGCGTAATAGAGTTTTAATTGCGAAATTCATTTGTCAAGTCTCTTTGTAGTGTAGTCTACAAAGAGACCCAGCTTTAAGCTGAGTTCTTATACCTAAAGTAAGGACTGTACCCGCCTCCAATGGGCATTCAACCCAAGTATTTAACAGCTAAGTTGACATACTTGACATCATTTACTGTGTGACCATTTGGACGATATTATTCCGAGGAAATTGAAGTATTTTAACTAGTTGATGTACCTATTTGGAGTTGAACGTATAAACTATCAAAGCGTAGTCTGTTGTATCGGGTCGACATTAGTCGATTTGTCGTCTTCAGCTCCGTATAAATATACGTTTTTAAACAAACATGGTCACTGACACTAGAATTTGAATTAGAAACGGGATATTTACCATGTATTTATTTTGTTTTGAGTTCTCGATATTTCGGCACTGTTGCAAGCACCATGATCACGACGATACTAAAGTTTTTGCGGGTGGACTTTAATGTTATAACGGGCAGACATATCTATCTACCCGTTTCCTCATTCGTTTTTTGCGCGCGTCACAATTACTAACTTCGCCTTTGTCACTCTTAACTCGATTTGTTTCTCGACACAAAACACTCACTGTATCCGCTCGCGAGGTTTTAGTTCTTTTTATGTTATTACATAAACGCACCACTGGATTCCAGGCACTCGACAGTTGAAGTCCGTCCTCACGGTTGAAGTTGTTTTTGCATTTAGTGATTTCTATTGCTTCTCTAACCAACCGTGGTACCGTAACCGTGGCTTTAGTATTGTCGTGATCATGGTGCTTGTAACAGTGCCGAAATATCGAGAACTCAAAACAAAAACATGGTAAATATCCCGTTTCTAAATCAAATTCCCGTATAAATATGTTCTTGATCTCTTATTCTCCTTTGTTTTACTCGTAGAAAGTTAACAAATTGCTTGACTTACAATATCCGGCATCATTAGACATCAATGCTGCCTGCTTTTTCTTCTATTCTGCTGAAAATTAGTTATTGATGAATTGCGGTTGAAACTAAAGCATATCCTGAATAAGAAGCTGCTGCACCGTGAAATAATAAATATCCATTGATGTTTTTTTACCTCTCTATTTGAGTTCATGCAGGGGTGTTACGCAGTATGGCAACACATGCGCCAATATCCAAAATACCTCAATTTGCACGTTCTACTCCACTTAACCGACCCAAACGCTATCGCATGTCCAATCAGTGTTGCCAGCAGTCAATGCAGTCTCCCATAAATAAAGGTAAAACACGGCTGGTAAATTACCTATCAAATAAATTCACCGGCGGGTTCGACCGTCGTTTTAATCAAAGCGATAGATATTCGACATTTTAGCGTGAGATATCGCCTCGTCAGCGCTTTGGACTGGATTGGGAGGTTTGACAGAACTTTTGAAATTGCAATGGTAGTTTTCTGGTTTGGTACTTCGATCGTAAAGGTGAAGTTTTGAATGCGGCTTGAAGTCAAGTCTCCATTTTTAGGGTTCCGTACCCAAAGGGTAAAACGTGACCCTATTACTAAGATTTCACTTTCTGTCAGTCTGTCACCAGGCTGTATCTCATAAACCGTGATAGACAGTTGAAATTTGTTGGTTGAAATCTGGTGCCGCTATAACAACATATACTAAAAAACAGAATAAAATAAATATTTAAGGGGGCTCCCATACAACAAACGTGATTTTTTTGCCGTTTTTATAGATAATGGTACGAAACCCTTAGTGCGCGAGTCCGACTCGCACTTGGCCGGTTATTATTATATTGATTACCATCAGGTGATCGACCTGTTTGGCTCGTCACTCAATTACAATAAAAGCTTTCATGCCCTCTTATTTTCATTAGCCTGTGCGAATCCGATACTGATTCAGCTATCCCATTTTCATGTAGTAATTGAATGAAACGTGTGTAGCTTGCGTTTTAAGCCTAAGCAATTAACCACTGATGACAACGACACGACACATGCAAAATTAATCGCAAACCGTCTGTTACAGAATCGATATCATCATTAATCCATTCACGGTATCGATGCTATAAGTACATGCTAATTCGATATTAAATTAGCGTTTCTGTTGCGATGTACAAATTCAAAGCAGTAAGGATTCAAACGTCGAAGGGTGTTTCGAAAGCAGTATGGTTTCACTTTAAATTTTATCATTTTATTAGTCGTACTATAGTAGCTTAATCTTCTTCGTGATATTATTTGGCTCAACATTTAGGCTTATCACATTCATCATTTTTCGAAATCATTTTATTACAAAAAAACCGACTTCAATTCTGATGTATCTTCGATGTCCAAGGGCAAATATCGATGTAATTTATACGACACCGCCTTGTACCAGCTATACTGAACACAACGCTAAAAGAATTTTCCAAATCGGTTTATAAATGACGGAGTTCTGAGGTAACAAACATAAAAAAATACCATGGATTGGAGAACCTCCTTTTTTGAAGTCGACTTATTCGAATCTCAATCCTTAGTTCTGTGTAGCGCGGCGGAGGGAAACGTCTGTAAATAGAATTGTAAACGCTGAATTGTATACAAAACATTACAATATTCAGAAAATAGCACGGTAGAGCTGATGTTGCCGAGGAACCTACTACCATATTTTTTCCTAATAGTTCGGTATAACTGCGTCATGCAATAGAAGCATGTTTTGTACACAGTTAGGTTACTGCTCTATTTCTTATATTTTGACTCCGCTCCGTGTAATTGAGTTTCGGTTTATTGACGAGCACACTTGTTACCTCTGAATTATGTAACGCAACGAATAACAGGGCTTACCCACTAGATCCGATATCGGAATAGTATGACTTCTGTGAAATATCCACCTGTGTATGTGGGATACACAGAGGAATTTTTTTCGCGCGTTGTTTTTTTATTACCTGATAGGCTAGCATTCGACCGCAGTCTCACCTGATGATAAGTGACGACGCGGTCGACGATGGATCATGCTTGCCTAGAAGATACCGATTCACTCGAGACTTGAAGACACCTGAATTAAAAGAATCGGAAAACAGAGACGCTATTAAGGTGCTCCATTCCTTAGCTCACGCGTTTCATACATCGCATAATTTAAATCTTAGGCATTAATCAATTAATTAGCAGAAAATCGAGATGCAGGTCGTCAATCGATTAACAAATGACGATTGTAAAACGTTTGCAGCAAGCCACGGCTTTCGTGATATTTTACAGGCATAGGATGATGATCTATGGATTGGATAGATTGATCCTATAGATAACCAATTGCTATTGCAACGCGTATAGATTGTAAACATCGGTTCGAGTGCGTATCTCTGCGCGGTTTCACCGACAATCGATTACAGATAATCGCTTTGTATAATGTGTAATCGATTATGTTTAATACAATGTTAGCAATCGCTATTTGAATTACCTGTGCTAGCGATCGGTAGTAATCGAAATTACAAGATAGATAAGTAAACTCGTGATTGCCATAGTAAGCAGTAGTGCGGAAGCATTACTATGTTCCAGTTTGAAGGGCATTACTGGACATTATGAGACTTAAAAGCTAATTGTCTCAGGGTGACGAGTGCAGCACCGCGCAGGGTTTTGCAAAACAAAGTTCTGGATGGTGCTGCAACTGTTATTGGCAGGCGTACTGCTTACCATCAGGTGAACGACCTGCTCGTCTCACCTACCAGTTACATAAAAAAATGGAACTAGCTGCGCTCCGCGGTTTCACTTGTGTGGTCAATTTTCTGAAATCAAATCAAAGTCAAAGTCAAGTCAAATATCATTTAATAAATATTATTGTTTACTAACCGGCTACACTCACGGGAATAAGTCAAGACACTACTCGACCGGTGTTCGAGCGGTACAGACGCTCATCCTCACGGAGTACGTGCGGCCGTGGCGAGCGCTCGCCGCGGCCGCACGTACTCCGTGAGGATGTGTCTCGACTTATTCTCGTGAGTGTATCCAGTTAGTAAACAATTATATGAATAATACTCACGCTACTTTTAATAATAATGTTTATTAAATACGCACAAAAATGCACTTTTAAACGTCATAAACAGATAATACAAATCGAATTAAAAATATGTTAAAATATGTAACTCAAAATCTCTTTATTCATTTTTGGCATTATCACTTTTCACTATTCATTTACTTTTTTTATGGAGTGATGAAACGAGCAAGTCGTTCACCTGATGGTAAACACCACGCCTGCCCATAACAATTGCAGTTCGACTCAGAACTTTTAATACCATCAAATTTCAAATTCAAATCATTTATTTGCCATACATGTTGGTACATACATTAAAGATGTTAATTTAAATATGGTCAGATCCGAAACACATAGTCAATTATAAGTGACATGCAAAATATTCAATACATAAAATAACAGTTTAATAACATTTAATTTAATTAATTACATTATTATTATATTTAAATTACAATGTCAAACATAGAATTATACATAATTGAATTAATTTACATAATATGGATTTGATTGCAATAATATGTCAATAGTATATAATAATAAAAATATTAAGTAAAATCAATCAAATCATATCAGTCTGGGTATAACTTATATGTTGGTCTTTTCCAAAAGCCATTTTTTAAGTTCTCTTAAAAATTGATTTGTTGGCAAGTCTTTAATGGCATCTGGTAAGGCGTTAAATATTCGTCCACACATCGCATAACAATTATTTTTGTACAATGTTGTATTAGGAACCTTTGGTAGGACATGTCTATCAGGGTTCCGCGTATTTCTTGGAAATAGTTCATGAGCTTTTTTAAACAAATTTGAATGCTCTTTCACAAATTTGGCACATTCAAATATATACATACTTGGCAGAGTGAGTACCTTAAATCTTTTAAATAGCGGCTTGCATGACTCCCAGGGTCGTATTCCTCCGATAGCCCGTATACATTTCTTTTGGGCGATAAACACTCTCGGCATATCAGTCGAATTGCCCCAAAGTATGAGGCCATAACGCAGAACGGAGGCCACATATCCATAGTATGCGGCCATAAAAAGCATTGCGTATGACTGCATTGCGCTAATCACCCCGATATATCAGATAAGCAATTAGCTGTTGAGTCTCATATATGCCTAGTAATTTCGCTGACTACAATGCCCTTCAAACCGGAACACAGTAATGCTTGCGCACTACTGCTTGGTGACAGAATAACTGGCACATATTAAGACAGATATGAAGTCTCATAAGTGCCCAGTAATTTAGCTGGCTACTTATCTTATGACTGTCCGTAGATAGATATAAGTATTATAGGTATAATGATGTGTTGTAGGAACATCGCGTTAACGAGTGTGTAGGACACGTTGATTATCTTGGAAAGCGTGTAGTATCACCCTCTCCACTCCCCTCCCCCCCCCCTTGTTAATTACAATATAATCCCTGGGCGCTCTCCTAATGATTTGGACCTTTCGTCTTATTCAACATATGTAGTAAATGTAATATCACCAGTATTGTGTGAATCACCAGTATTGAGTGGTCAATTTTCTGAAGGATAAAAGTAATTATTACTAGTAGTTAGAACATGGATGGCCGTCTGGGTAGGTACCACAGCTTTTCCAGTTATTCTGCCCTCAAGCAGTAGTGCGCAGGAATTACCGTGTTCCGGTTTGAAGGGCGTTGTAATCAGCGAAATTACATGGGCATATGAGACTTAATATCTGGTGTCTCGGGGTGACGAGCACAATGAGGTGCTACGCAGTGCTTTTATTTATTTAAATTTATGGGCAGGCGTCGCGTTTACCATCAGTCCAAGAACTTCCTTGTCTCATCACTTAGTTTCATAAAAAAACTAACGAGCTTTTATTACGACTGCTAGGTGAAACTTTTCACCTAATAAAATCCTCATTTACTTTTTAAAATGGTGCCCTCTTTCTAATATATCAATTTTGACATAATTGAACAGTGACAAAATATGTTAAAAATAGCTTCACTCTTCGTTTATGAATAAGAGCCTAAAATAAGTTATATTGGCGACTCTAATTCGATCGTTTTTGAACTTTGTTATTTATTATATACATAAACACTAGAAATAAGGATAGGATTGTTACACCCAGGTTTAGACTGACTACAACAAATAAGTTCTTCTTGGGCAACTGCATACGTTTTTATAATAAAATTCCAAAATGTAAAACGGAGCTCACAGAAAGTAAAATCAAATTACGCGTAAAGATTGTTCTGATGAGAAAATCATACTATACTGTTCGTAATTATATTGAAGACAAAGATGCTTGGAGCATTCCGCTTCTACAAAGTAACCAACTGGTACATAAGAAACATAACATTGTAGAAAATTAAAAAAAATTGTAACAAAATTTAAAAAAAGAAATGCCTCTCAGCTTCTTGCCGTATCTACTGAATAGTGGTTATTTATCCGACACGGTGGTAGAGTCATGGTGATAATTTGACGTTCATAAGTGCGTCTGTTGCCAAAAATGAATAAAGAGATTATGATTTGATTTTTAAAATATATTTTTCCATTCCACCGTAGTTATACGTACTAATTATCAAAAAACTAAAACCACTGAAATCAAGTTTGTGCTCATTAGACTGCGCTCACTAAAAGTTTATTCAATAGAAGTTTCGGAAGAGCATTCAACACAACGCAGCCACGTACAAAGTAACAAAAACTATGCTGACTATCTATTTAGTTGCACAAATAGTCCTTGCTTGCATTTCGCATTAGCCGTCCTCTCGTTTTGCGCCACAGAATAATAAAGATATAGGTAACTTTTGTTAGGAGAAGTAATAAGATTTTTTTTAATTTATTGACGATGGCAGAAGGACTATGTCGCTGTGCGCCACATCGCCTAAACGGTACAAAATAATTATTTAAAAACCAATACACTAACTAACATTGTCTTGTAACAAAAAAATCTACAAGTTTATATATGTACCGAGTTTCGTCAGACAGCGGCAATGACAATACTGTTGCACTGAACAACACAAAAAAATTGAATTACCAAATATTTTGCTTCTATAGCTAGCGTTCCGGACACATTCATCAACACATGCTGCACATCTTCCACAGTGCCGCAAACAGATAATATGATAAGACATAAACTCATTAAGGTTTTTGTGTTTGTTACAATGACAATCTGTTAAAATGTTTGCCTCATCCCTTATCACATTTCGCTAATTAGATATTGTTGCCGCATCCCTTATCTAACTAATTAGGTTTCCACTGTGAATAGGAATTTAATTATTAATAAATATATTTAATATCAATTTGTAGTTCACTGTTCTCATAATCATTATTCAGATAAGCGAGTACATTAATAACATAATTACTTTATGAGGAAACCTCTAGGGCCAACTTGAGCTTGAGAAGAATATTAAATTTAACAACGCCACAGAAAGTAAAGCCATGAGTCTTGCTCGTTTACAAAGATTTATGGTTCCTTTACCTATGCAATGCCTGTAGAGATTCCCGAGTTGCAGTACCACCCATAACTTTTAATACCATAAAAAGCTCTGCGTAGCACTGCATTGCGCTCACCACCCGAAAAATCAGATATTAAGTCTCATATGCCCAGTAATTTACCGAAATTACTGGAAAACCGGAACACGGTAATGCTTGCGTCAAACTGCTTGGAGGCAGAATAACTGGCAAAGCAGTGGTAGTTACATACATACAAACATTCATTTTTTTATATTTGCATTAAGATACGAGATAAACTACAAGTCTAAAAACTTAATTTCTAAGAAACTTAAGCTAATTTCCGCGTTATATGCACCCTCTGCACTGTGCCTATCTAAAGTTTGATCTCGCGTTCATTACAGCTAGCGGTCGAGTCGACGAACTAAACTAATTTGCGCTAAACGCCACTGACACTGCCGGAATAAGTTCCGAGGGCGTTTATTGGACGAACAATTGAATGTGGAGTTGGCGCACGATGCGAAGTTTATTGCGCTTTGGCGGCGGAAGATTTCGGCTGGTTCGGATTATTGAATTATGGTGTCCATAATTCAAGTACCTGCTGAAAGTCATATGAACGCGCTCGTTTTTTACAAGCTTTTATTTAACTTGCAATGTTTGTTTGGGTCAAATCTTGCAAGTTGTATCCGAATCACTTCCTATAATCCTACGGAGTTGAAATTTTGCATACTTGTCAAAGTCCGATGACAAGGCAATATTATGGTGACAGACAGTTGATCTGATGATGGAGATGGAAGGTGGGTAATGGAACTCCTTGACGGATAATCGTAAACTACTGTTTGGGCTCATTTTAATCTGCTCGCGGTTCCGATTGCGAATTTGTTAAAAACTTAAAATATATTGTAAAATATATTTTTCATCAAAAAATCTACAGCTTACATATATATCCTTGAAATACACTCGAGAGCAATGAATCCGGGTCACTTAAAGAATGTTAAATATCTCGGAAACTAAAAATGATAGGTTAATGCAATAAATTGTATTTAATAGACAATGTAATACTCCTTAAATGAAAGTAAAAAAAATATGAGTCACCATACATTTTATTAACACAAAATTACATAAAGAAAAAAACTGCTGATCTCTCCTTAAAACAAAAATAGGAAACATGAAATTTTTGAACTTTATTACGATTTTCTTGAATTTTAATACTTCGTATTGCCTCCTCGTGCTTCCATTACTGCGTTTACGCGGTTTGGCATGCTGTACACCAAGTTCCTTATACGATTTTGGGGAATATTCTCCCATTCCTCTGTGAGAGCAATTTTGAGCTCACGAAGCGTGATTGGGGGAGGGTTTCGTTGTTTTACGCATCTGCCTAGCTCGTCCCAAGCATGCTCGATCGGGTTGATATCCGGGCTGCGCGCTGGCCACTCCATACGAGTAATGTTCATCTCTTGAAGGTAGTCATTCACAATCCTACCTGTATGAGGTCGGGCATTGTCATGCATAAATATAGCATCCTCACCTAAATTGACCATAAATGGACCAACGTGATCATTGAGGATTTCTTCCACATATCTTACGCTAGTTAAAGAGCCGTTTTCTATGATCACCAGCTCTGTGCGACTTTCAGAAGAAATTCCGGCCCACACAAGTACAGACCCACCACCGTAGGCTACTTTTTCTTCGATGCATGCTTGCTTGAATCTTTCCCCTGGTCTTCGATACACTCTGTGTCTTCCATCGTGCTTGTAGAGCATAAATTTTGATTCGTCGGAGAACATAACTTTTGACCAATCTTCAATACTCCAATTTACGTGGCTCTGGGCATATCTTAGTCTCGAAATACGATGCCCACGCTCCAGTTTAGGGGGGCTCCGTTTGCAGGTCTAAGGGGTTTTAAGTTAGATTCAGCAAGCCGACGTCTTACTGTCCATGCACTTGGGTTACTTCCTCCGAGGCGTCGAAACTGATTGGTGAGTTCAGTTCCTGTGAGAAAGCGATTTCGAAGCATGGTGTTCACCAAGTATCGGTCTTCTCGTGCTGTGGTACACCTGGTTCTGCCCGTTCCTGGTCTGCGTAGGTTAGAACCAGTTTCTTCGTAACGTCGGAGAACTCTTTGTACTGTTGACAGCGACACACCGACAGTCCTGGCTGTATCGCGCTGACTCCGGCCGGTTTCCAGCATTGTAAGTATTCTGGTGCATTCTTCAGGCGTAAGCGACATAATTTCAGCTTGAATAATGAATATAGAGCACTATCAACATGGTTTATGTACCCACATAAATGACAGATTACAAACAAAAGCAAAACCAAATGCTGTAATTTCGTAGTTCCATCTTCGAAAGTGGCCCTTTTTCAAATTTGATTTTTTTATGATATAACTTTACAATAACTAAGAAGTTTTAATACCTTCATTTAAGGAGTATTACATTGTCTATTAAATACAATTTATTGCATTAACCTAGCATTTTTAGTTTCCGAGATTTTTAGGATTCTTTAAGTGACCCGGATTCATTGCTCTCGAGTGTATATCTATTTTAGTAGGTGGTGGGTCTCTCGTATGCGAGAGGCAATCTGAATTCATCACAGCTTTGCCAGTTATTCTGCCGCTAAGCAGTAGTGCGCAAGCATAAATGTTCTGGTTTGAAGGGTATATGAGACTTAATATCTGATGTCTGGGTATGACGAAATCCAGTACTTTTGCACTTTGCATGGTATTAAAAGTTATAAATGGCAAGGCAGTTGTTTAAGGCAAAGGCTTAGTTAAACAAAAAAGTTAGACAAAACATTAATAAAACTTTATTAAACTAACTAGCTGCACTAATCAGTCAACTAGCTGCACTAATCAGTCAACTAGCTGCAGAAATCAGTGGCCCTAGTCTGCTCCAGCCGCGACAAACTCACGTTGATGGGCTCCTCACGCGAACTCCGGTAGGTACATGCCTATTCTCTCCCGGACGTATCGAAGGACTAGCCGGACGTATCGAAGGAAGGTTTAGCCGTTGCAGCGTGAAAAGGTAACTTTTCATACCAGGAAACTGCGGGTGAAACCTAAGGTCGCAAGTAATGTGATATTATTTTTAACAAGAAAAGATTAAGATCAGTACAATAGCATTACAAAATAGGTATACAATAACATAATAGGTAGGAATTGAGGCAAAGTTAGGACACAGTAGGATGCAGTGACTGAAGTTTACACAAGTTGTTCAATTAGTAAACCTAGGCCATGTCGGAGGCCTTCGGGCGGTCTAAAAACTCCGACACGGTTGGCCACACACCCACACGAGAGGAGAAGAAGTAATCTTAGTTGGTAATGTAACCTGACTTTACTTGAATCGTTTGGAATGGTGCATATCGTTCTGATACACCTTGAACAGTTGTCAATTTAATTATATAGATATTTTTCTTCTTTCACTATACAACCAACACCAACACTTAACACACACAAACACACCCTCACACACTTAACAATTAACTTTTTTTACTTCATGGTTAAAACAACGTCTCAATTATGTTTTCACACATCAGTGGTCTCTTAAGTGACGTTTAACGAAATATTTACCTTGCATTATGAAATCTACATTTTCTGCATCTGCTATCTTCATAATCAAGAGAAACTTGCTACTTAAAAACTTGCAAATAAATATCTAGTTTCGAAGTCTAATTTTTTATATATTTTTTTGTATTTGACATATTGTGCGTGGGAATAATTAATGAATTTGATGTTTGATGGTTATGTATTTTTTTTTATTAATCTTTGACATTTTCTGTACTAATAATTATATGCATGGGACATTTTATTTCAATTAATTTAAATAATGTAATATTATGAAAATTTACATGCCAGAAATGGTGAGACACGCAGAACTCTAAAACATTGGTAAACTTTATTATGACCGTGTTTCCTACAAATAAATATCATTTGACTTCATTTCACTTCAAGAATTAAAATCGAATAACACATTTAGACTCTATTTTTACTCTACTGTCATCACGTTTCATTTAGAGAACGTGACCTCGAGTACTGACAATTCTATACCTTACCTTCCACACGAGCGGGTAATAAACGTCAATAGTTCCTGCGCGTTTGCGGGCGGCATTAGCGGGGAAAATCTGCAGTGTGCAGCGAATGCAAGCCGATTATGCTGCATTAGCATTTTGCCTGCAAGCGTGAGGAGGTTCTTTCCGTGATGGCCGCTCTCTTTGTGCTAAGCATTAGACTTTAGATTGATGTGGGACCTAGGAGCTAATGATTCCTTTAGCTGCTTTAATAGCATTGTGTTAGTAAATAAGCATATTACTCAACCATATTTAGTAGTAATATGTTAGTTCTAATTATAACTAAACTTTGTTCTAAACATTTAAACACCAGGTTATTTTTGTTCTCGTGACTTATTAATTATTTTAAAATATTTTATCGATTTATTAAAATTTGATCAGTGGTTTTGCATGGCGTTCCAGTAAATATTTATCTGGAATATATAGATCTTTTGATCTCCATAATCTCGGAAACGCGACCACTTATACTTCATTATTCACATCTTTTGTTTGTGTTGACGTCCTTTGTTGATTTATTAAGGTATGATGTGTAAGACCTCAATGGTATGATTAGTGGCTACTATCACATTTTTTCAAAATGGCGTCTTTCAAAACAGGTCAGAAATGTTAGATGGCCTTTGTCGTCTTTCCTGAAATTAAGACAATAAAGAGATTCTTTTGCCGGTATTTTTGCTGACTTCTCGTAATGTACAGCACGAAACAATTAACACAACACATTTTCTACTTTCAAATGAATGTTCCTAAAGCATTTCTCTGACATCCAACTAAATATCTCACCTCTAACCGCGAGGGGCGAGCGCTATTCCCGCGGCCCAAGGATTTTATCACCCCGGAATGAACCAACTGCACCCCGCTTGGCACCGGCCACCTCATCGTGTGAACTAGCCTGGAAAGTACAGTCAATTACTTTAGGTATATTATAGCTTGTTGCAGTGAGAAAGTCTGAATTGTTAAAGTTTAGGCGTTTAGGTACTTAACTTTTGAATCAAGTGTAATTTCATGTGTATTTTCTGCGATATTGAAATTACTGGGCATATGAGAATATCTGATGTCTTGGAGTGATGAGCGCAATGCAGTGTTACGCAGTGCTTTTTATGGTATTTAAAGTACTGAATGGCACTGCTATTGTTATGGGCAGGGGTGATGCTTAACTTCAGGCGAACGACATGCTTATGTCATCACTCAGTTCTATAAAATAATTAATTTTTAGAAAAAAAACAAAAACCGACTTCAATGTATCTTCGAAGTCCAAAGTCACATATCTATGAAATTTATATGGGACCACTTCGTAGCTATACTGAACCCAACGCAAAAAGAATTTTCCAAATCGGTTAACAAATGACGGAGTTCTGAGGTAACAAACACAAAAAAAAAATACAACCGAATAGAGAACCTCCTCCTTTTTTTGAAGTCGGTTAAAAATAGTGGAACACATAGGTATATAAATACGCTGTTATTCTTAACATTTAAAAATTGTAAGTATGTTTTCGCCAAGCATGCGCATTCAATATCAAATTCTGTTTAAGAAAACGCACTATATGACTTATAAATGTATATTCTATTAATAAATATATATATGTGTTAGTTACATATTCTGTTGCTAATACTCCTACTCTAACATTTTCTTTATAGATTTACACATTTAAGTGCTGTGAGAGATATGGATATCGGTCTTTGTAATAGTATTTTATTTTACCCTATGTCTGAAGAAGCCCAAGTACTATATAAATTAGCGGATGTAGCTTTAAAGCGCTGATTATATTTTGTTATCACAGGGCGGTGTGGTCGCACAGCGATAACGCCCTTCAAATAAACTAAAAACCACTTTCTTGTATATAATGTACAAGAGCTTTAACAATTCAAGTATACTACGTTAGGTATGCTACGATTGAAGATCGAGTTCCAAATTCATTTCTGATTGGATCAGAGTAACACCTGGTTCACCTGGTTGTATCGGCGGCGCAGAACAGCCTCCAAATGCAAATCGTAGCTGAACAGAAATCCATCGTCGCTCGGCTGACTTCGCCCCGAACTACGTTTTCCATCGACTTCGGCTCTGAACTGATTTGCATCGCACAGCTCCGCTGTACCGGGATTGTATACCAATTAGAGGATAGGATCCGAATAAATATGATAGTGAAATAAAACAAGCAGGTCATTTTTAAGCTATGTGGAGGGCTTCGGTTTGAACGGCATTGTAGCCAGTGAAATTAGTGGGCATATGAGAAATAATATTTGATGTCGCAGGGTGATGAGTGCAATGCAGTGCTACGAAGTGCTTTTTATGGTATTAGAAGTTCCGGGTGGTACTGCAATTGTTATGGGCAGACGTGGCGCTTGCCATCAGGCGAACGACTTGCTCGCCTCATGACTCAATTTCATTAAAAAATTATATATTGGTTATATTGATGAAGCATAAGATATACAGAGAATAGAAAGATCGTCATACAAATTTTATTATTGAAAGTAAATAACATAGTCGCGGCACACGATAAGATATTCGGCACTCGTTTCAATATAAGGTACGGCATGGTTACCTATTGGACACCTCTAGAAGAGCTTGAAATGAGAGCGATACGATTGCGCGGGGCGTAGCGCGTATGTCAATGGCGGCACGGGTGCGTTTATAGAGTTAGGGCTAAATTCTAGCTATTAGACAATGTCTACGATAAAGATTCTAGGTAATACTTTATGTCGAAGGAAAGCACAACCTGTAACACCGATGTAAATATTATTACAGTGTACAATAAAGAATATAAGAACCTTTTCAAAGACTCAAAGTCGAAAACAGATATGTCTCGTTGGTATAGGATTGGGGCGTAGGTAGCCGAGGCTAGTCTACTTGTACTATTAAGTATTCTGTGACAGAACGAGTGAGCGTGCTCAGTCGACGGGTGTAGTTTATGCAAATCAGGCTGCGTTTGAGTACGCAACAGTGATTCACAGAGAGAGAAATGGTAGAGAAGTTTGGTTCACTGTGCACTTGCTGTATTTAAGAAAGAAAGAAAGAAACAATTTATTTAAACTGCACACAACAATCAACGCACACACACAAGTGCAAAAGGGCAGAATAAAACAATTTAAGCAAACAGTTACAGCATGTGTATGGATATCGCTGCCGTGTACAGTGTATGTATGTACATGTATGTGGCTTCTTTACTTCTCAAAGTACCAATGCAGTGAGTTACAATTCTGAAACACTGGAAGATTTCAAAAGCTTGATTAACGATTGATTGCCGTCTTTATATGGATGTTATTGGTTGAGTCAGCCTACTCGCACACTACAGAAACTTGCAGTCCGTTTAAAAGGTATTTTATCTATTTAGGCAAGTTAAAGATTAGGGTTCATGTCGTGGGGCTATTCAAAATTTTCAATTTTGTAAATTATTCGAATAGGCCACAGTGAAAAACAAGTTCTAAAATGGCTAAATTCATTTTAATTAATCTAATATCAAAGGGCTGCAATCATTGATCGAGTCACAGTATATATATTTTTTGACAATCTTTTCTTGTTATCTTTATTGCTAAAAAGGTTTCGAATTGGGTTGTATTTCGACTTTCCCTCAAACAATTGTTCACAAATCGCTTACTATATTTCGAATAGGCTTCAGTAAAATTATAGCCACCATAAAATCGTTTAATTTACCGCCATATTCCGACAATTTATTGTCCAATAATATTCAATATCCTTTCTTTCTTATAACATTTGAATGGCTTTGGCTGAGATTCGTTCCCGAAACGATAAATCGAGAGGAATATCTCAAACTATTCAAAATCACTTTCCACCTTCGGAATGGGGTGATATGTCTCTGGCATGAGTTGCGTTCAATTTATGCGTGCTTTCTGTCGCAGTCATTGTTTGAAAATTTGGCTAAATGATCACCAAACTAAGTGCCTCATCATCATCACTTTCCCACTGCTGGAACACAGGCCTTCTCTCATAGAGAGAGTGTGGGCCTTAGTCCACCACGCTCGTCCAGTGCGGGTTGGTGGATGTCAAATATCCTTGAATTTTTGTGATTGATTCTTGGACATGCTGTTTTCCTCACGATCCGCACATAACTTAGGAAAGTCACTGGTGCAGGACAAGCGGTATTCGAACTTGGGTGCGTCAGATCAAAAGTCGTACGTGCCCCTACTGAGCCACACTCACTCTCAACTAACTGCCTACTTAATGAAAACTTAAAGCCACCAGTCAATTAAAAAACATTATTAATACAATACTGTTATTTATTCTGTACTAACATTTAATATATTAAAACTTTATATTTACTTGGTCGATTGCTAAAATAACTGATCGGTAATTTACTACATTATTTACTCCAAATCCGGGCACCGGAACGAACTATGTCTCTAACATTCACATATTCGCTTCCGTCCTGGCCCCGTCTGATTCACTCATAACTGGTCCAGCCGAAACGTGTCCCAATGAAACGAGGTTAATTCCTCATACCGACAGTGACGAAAAGGGAATAGGAGAGAATACTGACCGGCTACCGTATTTTGTATTTCTCAGTCGCTTGATGGCCGCCTGTCAGTCGCTTTTTGACAACAGCTGGGTTGATTCTATCAGCGTTCTATCGGCTGATTTAAGAAATCACACTAATATTATAAATGCGAAAGTTCGTATGTTAGTAAGTAATTGTGTTTGTTACTTCTTCACGCTGTAACGGCTCCACAGATATGAAATTCGGAACGGAGATAGTTTATTCTCTGGATTAACACATAGGCTTATTATCCCGAAAACCGCGCTAGTAAATGAATAAAGAAAATAAAGGTAATAATAATTTTACAGATAGTTTAAAAAAATAAACGTAGACCTTTAACAAAAATATATTTTTACGTTGTTAAAGTTATACAATTTATACCTACAAAAAGAACTGTCAAGTAATAGAAGGGGTGAAAAAACAAAAATTTTCGTCGATTATTGTCTATAGCAGAAGACTATTTAATGGGTATTTATTACTTAACTACAATAATTTTAAAATAACGATTTATTTTTAAGAACTGATATTTTATTCTGTATAGTTCTTAGTCTTTTCTACAATTGACTCTCATGTTCACGGCAATTGATTTCGACCTTATCAATCGCACCACACTCTGGGCCCAAACCACCTCAGAACCGGTCCAGCCGAGACCTGTCCCGTCCAAATGGGGCTAATTCTTCATACTGACAATGACGAAACGGGGATGGTGGATCGAACGCCGACCCGAATCAGAAGGGTATCGTATATATGGACGGGTTAGTTGTATGGCCTAACAAGGGTATATAGGGTAAGAAACAAGTAGTCTGGTTTTTTATAGTTAGCAAGTTCTAGGAAACTATAATGATGTAGAAAAAGGAATACCTTAACTTTGCAGAGTTTGCTGCAACAAAGACATATGAGTACTCAGAATCAGAATGACATTCATTGTCATTAACGGAGTACCAAGATTCAAGATTTATATTGTCCACGTAATTGATTCAAGATTTATTTATTTGCGTAAAATACAGGTACCAAGGAGGTGTTAATAATAATTCAGATTAAGATCCATACCGTACTTTGCCATTCTAGGCTTGCAAACATTATAACAAACATAGATAATAATTAATTACGAAATTGACAAAATATTGATAAATATGTAAATTAAAATTAAACATATTAATATTATTTCATTATACAATGTAAAATTAACTAAAACGATTTCATATGTCAACTATGTATCAGAGTAAATTTAAATAGTTCCTTGTTGATGATGGATACCTACTTGTTAATGATGATGATGACATGACATGTGAGTCGACGGCGATCCTTGTTAATTTGGATGCGAACGAAGTCTAATTTCTCGCGAGCCTCATTTGGTTGGAAAGTTTTACCTGCTTAACAGTTTGCTCTTACGGGCTTTACATCTTTTGGACGTACACTTCCACCATTCGCGCAACCATGTCTCTTTCAACGACACAATATATTTATAAGCCCTGATAGGATGAACTGCATAATCGATGGATAAAATACAAAGAATCACAAACCTAGATTTTTTGCCATTTGTGAATGAAATTTCTCCCAGAACCTCTCTAAGCACAAAATTCTGAAAGCACTAAATCTCATTCGCTTCTTATCCCGCTTACTTGACTTACTCGTACCCGAGGAATAAACATAGCAACATAAGCCCGATGCACTATTTCTAAAAAGTATCTCGATATCTCGATTTATGTGTTCCCAATATGTTTGCGACGAAAAACTAAAGTAAAAGGTATTGGAATGGACCTCGAAGATACAAGGGCGGATCAAGGATTCAAATAGGGGCAAACGTGGTTAAAAGGCAGGAAGGTTGATTGTCAGATGTTTAAAGTAATTAGACAAAATATATTTATTAAATAGACACAAAAAATGCACTTTTAAACAGCATATATACATAATACAAAACAATTAAAATACGTTAAAAATTAACTTAAATAACATAACTTTGAAAAAAAGGTAAGCATGTCTTTTTTTACGCTTATTAAATTTATGTTGGGCCACTATCTCGCCTGATATGAAGCGATGATGTGGCCTAAGATGGAGCACATAGATCGAGAGAGAGACGGCAGTTGAGCGGCTGCTCAGACCCGTCTCCCCGATGGTTCACCGAACATCATCCCGAAACACAACTAGGTCGCTTGACGGCATGTCTACCCGTTTCTTTTCCATTTTAACCATTGTCAATTGACCTAGGATATTAAATCTCGTCCGAATGCTATCGTATTGGTGTAATTGTATTTATGTAATTAGTTGCAACAGTTGCAAGCCTTGTTACACAACATTAACATTTGCCTAATTAATTTCCACTCATTGCAGCACAATATGTAGCTGTCGCTAACAGCTTTGCACTAAATCCACATTAAAGAGGAATACACTGGATGATGCAATAGCAACGCGCTATCCAAACATTTTAATTTTATTATTATAACATTTCGAATGCCGTCACATTTTAGGATGTTTAGGTACAGTCAGCTGCGCTGATTGTATACACTCCCAAGTTTTCAAATTTATATATACTCATAACTTTCAAAGACAAGTGCACGCAAACATTTTTCAAATATATGTAGTCATCTTATTTGTCAAAATTTGGTATACAATTTATCAAAATTAAGTATAAGTCCCGACCTTGACCTCATCAACACTTGGGAGTATATACATATCAGCGCAGCTGACTGTACATTAAAATATAAATATTTATTTTTTGTATACAAAAGATACCGAAATTCTAATTTGACTTTATTTGAAGACGTTTTTTAAAATAGCCGACACTGAGTAGTAGCTATTCAGAAATAACAGACTTAAGTATAATGGGGCAAGTGCCTTAGGCATGATAGGCAAATGCCTTAATTTAATTACTAAAAACACTTTCTACGTTCTGCTACTACTAAAAGCTCTACTTATAAAAGAAACAATGAAACAACCTATTGGCCATTACAGGGCTGCAATTCGCGCTCAGTACAGTACTTTTCATTAGTTACTTTATTCCGGTTTGAAGGGCATTGTAGCCAGCTAAATTACTGGGCATTATGAGACTTAATAACTAATTGTCTCAGGGTGACGAGCGCAGTGCAGCGCCGCGCAGGATTTTTAAAAACAAAGTTCTGGGTGGTCCTGTTATTGTCATGGGCTGGCGAACAACCAGCTCGTCTGGTCAATCAGTTACATAAAAAAAAATATCACCAAAAAAGAGTTGTTCTATTCATTAACGAATGCGTCCAAAGTCCTTAGAAGTCCAAGGTGAAATAGCGATGAAATTTATATGGGACCACTTCGTAGCTATACTGAACCCAACGCAAACAGAATTTTCTAAATCGGTTCATAAAGGACGGAGGACGGAGGACGGAGTTCTGAGGTAATAAAAATAAAAATAACAAAAAAATACAATAGAACAGAGAACCTTCTCCTTTTTGAAATCGGTTAAAAAATGGTACCTAGGCATTCGGTATAGATTATATTTGTTTTCAAATTGACGTCGATGAAAATATTAACGTCTTTATGGTCGTACTTTGCATCAACCCACTCGAACATAGAAAGATTCGACTTTCTAACGAAAACAAAAAACGACTTTCATTATAATGTCATAGCAAACCGGGTTCGCCTTCGAAACAATGTCGAATATAGAGATCCCAGGCCTAACCATTTCACTCGATGGGACCATGTTGTCCGTAGAAAGGTTACGATTACAACCTAAACATTTCTCTGCGTGATTTACTTGCAAGTTGATATCAGCGAATAATTGATTAATGCAGTGCAATTGGCTTTACAGTAATAGCCTCTAGGCCTAACGTATATTGAATAAGCGAATTACGGCAAATGTATTAGCATGTAACTGGCCTAATACATGCAAACTTTGTCATCTTTAACATATGATCGTAGTTTGTAAAAGTATTTATTTAATAATGCAGAGATTCCCTGCCAGAGTCAATCTTTCCCGATAGCTACAATCTGGGAATCTTCAAATCTCGAGTGAACGGGTACTATCTTGGTAAGCGTGCAAGATCGTCGACCGCATCGTCGCTCTTACCATCAGGTGACATAGTGGTCAAACGCAAAACAATTAACAAGTAAAAAAAAATGCAAATTTTCTTAATGTTTCGAAAACATGCTACAAAAGAGTAGCATGTTTTTGTAACATTTTTTTTTGTCGTGGTAGATCTCTTCTGCAAGAGTCCGCCATGGGAAGTATCACATATTTGCCAAATATTCAACCTCTAAGTAAGCAGTAGTGAGTAAGTCAGGTTTGGAAGGTCATGTTTCAATCGAAATATCTGGCATTGTTGAGACTGAGCTATTGTCTCAGGGTGACGAGCGCAGTGCAGGGCCCTGATATATGGTCATACATTAATGTGAAAAACGAACACCACAAACAACAACAACCCAAAACGAATAGTGCCCCTTTTCTGTTGCCCCCATCCTAGTCCGTCCCTGCAGTGAGATACACTAGACGTAATTTAGAAGGAAGTGGATTTAAGAGGTGCATTTGCTTCGACTCCACCTGTGGCTTATTTATTGCCCAGACAACGATTTGCTTGAATAATCCATTTCTGAATACAATCCCGAATATTTTTGCAGTTTTGGATAAATGTATGGAAAAAGTGTTATTGGGTAGCAGCTGGCATTATTTATGCCTGTTTTCTGTTATTTTGAGAATTTTGGTGATGTTAACTTTAATACATAATGTCTAGAATATGATCAGAATCAACTTTTCCAAGATCCTAGCAGATTCCAATCAAAGTCACTCTAAAACCGACCTAAAATTAGTAATAACAATAAATATATCTTTATTTAGCCAGGTAACAATTAACAATTTTAATACATATTTTATGATATAAAATAAATTAGTTAAGATTACTCATGGTGGATCTCTCGTATGCGGAAGTCCGACTGGATACCACTGCTTTGCCACTTATTCTACCGCCAGTGGCGTAGCTACCGGAGGGCTAGACGGGGCAGTGCCCCGAGGCCCCCAAGCTCAGGGGGGCCCACGGACTCAGACTTACAAACTATAAATTGAACTAGTGAAAATTTCTCCAACATTCAGAATATAAAAAAGCCAGATTCCAGGAACGCGACATTAATAATGGCAACTTATTTGAAAAAATACAGGTAATTCCCAACAAGTCTCGAACATCTATGTTTGAAACTTGCGAGGAACTCTCCCTCCTCTCCCCTTTAGTTTTTGCCCCAGGGCTTTTGGTTACCTAGCCACGCCACTGTCTACCGCTAAGCAGTAGAGAGCAAGTATTTGAAGGACAATGTAGCCAGCGAAATTACTGGGCATATAAGACTTAATATCTGATGTTTTGGGGTGATGAGCGCAATGCAGTGCTAATGTAATGATTTCACTATTGCAGGTCACTGAACTCACTTTACTTAGTTAGCTATCAGCTAGCGCTTACCTTGCAAGATAGTAACAAAGCCAGCTGCGACCTCTCGCCACTCGACCGAATGGGGCTTAAAATTCGGCATTACCCCACTCGTGGTGAGGTGTACGTGACTGCACTATGCTAATTAGAACGTGTTCAAGTTAGGGTAACTAAGCTACTTGGACGACCGAAAACGATAACTTCACTCTTGCTAAGTATATAAAGCTCATTTTGTAAGGTTTTACGTACGTATTTGAGCCATGTTGTAGAGCTCTGGAGCATTTAATGAGGAAATTCGGTATTACCCCACTTAGAATGAGCTTCACATTACAACACTATGTTAATTAAAACATGCCTAAGTTACTACTGATGCAGTTATAGTACCTACATGTGCACGACCATCAGAATCAGAATAGGTTTTGAGTGGTAGGCTCTGGCCGTGGTTGTAATACCACCCACCGAACAAAGCCATGCCGTCAAGCGACCTAGTCGTGTTTCGGAATGATGTTCGGTGAACCATCGGGGAGACGGGTCTGAGCAACCGCTCAACGGCCGTCTCTTTCTAGATCTATGTGCTCCATCTTAGGTCACATCATCGCTTCACATCAGGTGAGATAGTGGCCAAACATAGATCTATTAAGCGTAAAAAAGGTATATAATTATAAACATGACTTTGGTTAAATTATGTAATTTTTTTCTTTTTTCAATTTTCATTATACAGGGTGGTTTTAAGACGGGTCCTTAACCGTTATAGTTACAGAAAACCGTTCTTAAGAGACCATCAGTCAGCGAAAAAAAATGCTAACGTACCAAAAATATTTTTTATTTCAATCGCCTGTTTTTTGTAGGGATCTAAAGACTCCATGGGACCATTTAAGGTAATTAGTACTAGAAATTACAGAAATCTCCAAAACCTTTCCCCATATATTTTGTATGGAAAAACGGTTAATCAACTGGTAATAAAGTACCATTCTTACCTCAGACCCTGATTAAATTATCTCTTTCGATAGAACAGGCCTGTGTGTATGTGGTAACAAGAAAGTGACAGATAAAAAACATATCTTAAAACCACGGTTTTATGCGCCTTTTGAAGTTAGGTAGGTATTGCATGCTAATAAATGGATTTTAGAACGACTTGTGAGCTACTCTGAATACCCAGATAGCTAATCGGGAAGTGCTCTAATTTTTTTTTTTATTTGTAAATGTAAACGTATGCCACGTTTGACGACATCTCGCTTGATGGAAAGCGAAGATGCAGCCTAAGATGGGAGTTGCAAGACAAACAGGCAAAAAATAAAGTCATGTGGTAAAAACCACCAAATATTTTTAAATAATTAGGAAGAAGAAAATGATATTGCTCGGGCAGGGATCGAACCTGCGTCTTCGGAATACCGTCCCGACGCCTTAACCACTGGGCCACCGAGCCTACTGCTCGAGCAAATTTCTTCTATCCTTCTTATATCGTCTTACGGGGACGATTCCACGTCATCTGTCGTCAATACTTCCATTGATCAACCGAACAAGTCTAATATTACAATTAGCAACATGTTCTAATGATAACGCAAGCCCTATCAAATTTTTCAAAATCTTAAGATTTTCGCCTAGCATGCGCTAATGCATTCAATATCAAAACCACCAAATAATTCTACTAACAGTCCTAGGTAAGAGCAAGATCATTTCTGTTCAGACTGAGAGCAAAGTTAGTCTCCTCCAATGATGTCTAACGTCTTCGAAACAGCGGTAATTTCAATCTAATCCTAAAATCAAAATTGGAGTTTCCGAACTTCTCGCTTAGAAATACGCAAGTAAGCACCTTGCAAGGCTTCAAACTTGCACGTTCACGTCTCATGATACTACATAACTACTTGCCGACAACTAGCGCTACATGCAAGAGCTACATTCGGCGGCACTTTGTTATTGGTTGACGAGAGCTCCGTGCAGTTCGGAACTGCTTCTTGAAGCAATCGTATTGAATTGTCATGGAGATAATTCAATGAGAATGCTTAGTTTTTATTTTTAAGATGACATGGTTAATACTTAGTTATTGTGTTATATTTTTGTATATACCTCTACCAGAGTCAGTGATCCGTGCGCCATCAGTGAACAGTTTTAAAAACAGACTTGACAAACATTTAAAAATAAATCACAAGTGCGACGATATGCACGCATCAGCTCATCAAGCTGCTAGAGCTTCATAAATAATAATAATAATATATGTTAGTTTGTAAGGTATATATTCTATGGGCCTCTGATAATTTTACTTTGTTGTACTTTAATACTGGCTGAAATAAATGAAAAAATAAATAAAATTAATATATATGAGGTATATATCTATACATCTACCATTAAAGTATTTATGCAGAAATAATAAAACAAACGGCAGATCAAGACTTGCCACAGGGTAAATTCCAAATTAACGGCTCATATTCAATAAACAGCCAATCAATACGCTAAACTTGTACAAACTTGTTTCATTAGCGCTCAATTCACACAACTTTGAGAGTCAAAAATGAGGATTCGGTAGAAATCAAACTGAAACCTCTAACATTAAAACTCTGATGATAGATTTTTACCACATTTCATGCAATAATTAATTTGACTTCAATGTATCTTCGAAGTCCAAGGTCACATATCGATGAAATTTATATGGGACCATTTCGTAGCTATACTGAACCCGACGCAGATTTTTTCAAATCGGTTCATAAACGACGGAGTTCTGAGGTAACAAACATAAAAAAAAATACAATCGAACAGAGAACCTCCTCCTTTTTTGAAGTCGGTTAAAAATGGCCTTTAAATGAGCGCTAAATGAGGAAAATTGTTTAGAATCAACTCAACTTTATCTATATCTGCAACAATACTCGTATCGATGCCTTGCAAGAATTTAGACAGGCAATACAATGTAATGCGGTCGTCATCCTGAGACTCACTTTATTATTATATCCCTACTAGTATTTTCCACACAGCACTTTGTCCAAAGACATTGGAAACAGTTTACAAGTACACCGTTATGCCTCTTCTAACCTGCACCGTACCTCAGCAGCCAGATCACGTCCCATGGACCAGTCGTATTTTATTAGATCATTAAGCCTCCCAACGTGTCCTGGCAACTACTCCATTAATGCGCTATTGAACGGTGCGCCCGTTGACGTTGTGGGCTTGCTGGGCTGAATTGGACGACCCTTGCCGCGGTCGATTCAAAGGAACCTCTGTTCCGTACAGGTTAATGTGAATAGGCATAATGTTAATATAGGGAAAGTACCAGCTATGTATATCAATCACGTATCCGGTATCATGGAGTACAAGTATTTAGTGTAATGGCTACCCATGCGGTATTTTCAGATCTCTCTTTGAAGCTGGACTATAAACGGGTGGATCGAACATCCCTGTTCCGCTCCGCACACTTAATACATCTTCGATAAACTGGCACCCTATATCTTGAGATACCTCGGAGGCTTGAGCTTTTACTACGTTCTTGACCTTCTACTTGTTATTCGTTCACCACGAAAGCGATCACGTTTATAGACAATAATAAAAAACATGCCAATAAAGTCTTCTTGAAAGTAAAAAAACTGTTCTGTTTGGATCTCTACCTACATACCTTTAAAATCTTATATATTCTATTGGATGACAGAGCACTCCATTAGGCAAAATTATTTGGAAGTTTATTTTTCCTACTCATGAAAAACCTTGTTTACCAACTATTCATATTTTTGTATAAGTACGAGTGCTATAAAACTTTTCAGGGAATAATAAAAACAGCATTGTTTCCCTTTTAAATCTCGTTCGTCATGAAACCCACCCGTGCCATACGAGAGGAACACGCATCCCAGAGGTGTAATCATTCTTCAATCCAAGATAAGAACCCGACATTCTGGCCGGGTCCCAATCCAGCAAAAACCGGTACGAATAAATTGAAGTGCGCTGCTTTTAGGGCTTAAGGAAATAAATAAAACATTTCACTTTAGCTTTAAGTACCATTAGAAAAATTATCGATACCCATTTGTTTGTAGAATTAATCGATTTTGAAAAACGATTTCATGTTCTGCCTTATTCCTATTAAAAACAAAAAACAACGGTGTGTGAATGAACCATTCAGCGAACAACGTGCTTTTGAAATTAAATGAAAGAACTAATCACCACGCGCCGCAATAAAGAAGCTCTTGAATGGAAGTTGTTGAAAAGGAATATACGATTTCTGTATAATAGTTAAAATATCTAAATTTTCTATAAACTCTTCTAAGCGAAATTATGAACAAGATACGTATGACGCACTAAGCAATAGTAGATAAATATTACTGTCAAATAACCTATGTCTGGTTCTGATATGGTTCCCTCCGTCCGCTCCCTCATCCCTACTACGAGTATGATCAGATATTAAAGATACTGTGGAACATTTGTGGTGGTACCTTTCATCCATTCAGAGAGAAGCGTGCTGATAAATTGAATTAAAGAACCAATCACGGCGCGCCGCCGTTAAAAGGTTCTTGAGTGTACTGTGTGAAAAGGAATATGGGTTTTCATTAATCGTGGAAATAAAAGGAAGCGTTGAGTTGTGCAATTTAAACGTGTTTCAGTATATGGACGTGATTTAATAAAAGATTTTTCTCTTGCCACATTTTTCGCTGTCAGTCTGTGTGCCGAAGAAAGTACAGTTGTCTCTGATTTATTATTTTCTGGAACATGACCTACATATACTTAAGATTTAATTCCCAATTTGATGAGCAATTACATCCAAATTTTGTTTGGAAAGATAGCTAGAAATTGTAACATTATCTAATAGCAATTAGTTTCTTCATACCATCATCAGCCATCACCTTCACGGCCTTCTGGATGGATTGGGGGCGCTGTCTTGACGCATACTGTGTTAAACGAAAAAAGTGTTAGTTCTATTTTTTGTCGTGTCCACCAATATCCTGTTCGCATTATAATCCTTTTTGACAAATTGGACGAACCCAAACGTGTCAAAAGATAATTCCTAACTTCCAAATGTCCTCTCAAACATTTTTTGCCCACCTTTATAATGCACCTTTCCACCACAGTCCACTGCGGCGGCGCCACTGTAGCAACATGGCGATCCTGAATGAAAAATGGCGCCAATTTACCGGGCAAACGCGGCTAAATTGGATATTTCTCACAGTCTAAACCTCTAGCGGGCTGCTCCCAATGTTTTTGCTATTCCAGCTCGGTTTAGGTTGTTTTTATTTGTGGCACAGGCCTGTTTTGTTGAGGTGCCATCTATAGGCGGAATTGGACTAAAAACTGTGAACTAGCCTTTATGTGTGTTCTGACAGAACTCAAAATGTTATCCCGTTAATCCGTTTTCATTTTGTTTTAAGCAGTCGTATGTTTTCGTAGCAAAAACTACGAGATAATTCCGACTTTCTAGCTAACACAGAGAAGTTTCCTTTGCCACCATCTATCTGTTTTTTAATGATAGTGTACTACTATATTCGTTGGCAAAGTTTTTTAAAAGATGATTCGTGATTATTCTGTCAAGGCAATGACAGTTTGGAAACTGTCATTGTGTCAAGGTAAAAAAAAATATTCGCCTATTCCTTCCAGCCACGTAAGAAAAAAATCAATATAATATTTGGTAAGATTAGACGCCGAAAAATATTAAAATGGATTTTTGAGTTTCGTTGGAAGCTATTCTTACTAATTTTATATCTGAAAATTTGCCCGTATAATGTTTTCATTTGAGATGCTAAAAGGAGCCTCCCTGACTCCCTCACTTTCTTGTAGACACCCGATAAATTCACCAATATATATACATAAGTACATTGAATGCGTTCTTCGTTCAATTGACTCCTCCAAGAGGGCGGCTGCACCAATTAGAGAAGTTCGTCGAAAGCCGAACTAGCCGTAATGAGAAAAGTTTGCGAGATCGCTCATGTATATTTTTGCGTTACTCTTCTCCTGCGTAATGTTTGACAGCTCGAGAAATGTTTTATGACCTTGCTGTGTTTCGTACCTTTGAAACAGTCATATCACTCAGGTGCCTCTCTGTTTGTCTGTGTGTCACAGCCTCTGAGAAGTAGACGCTGCAAGCGAACGTAGTCATTATTTTATCAATAGTACAAGTTATGGATTTAACTTTAATGCTTTTTTGAACTAGCTGCGCTCCGAGGTTGCACCCGCGGTTAACTGGGATAAAGTCTGTTAAACCAGGGTATAAGCTATCTCCATTCCCAATTTAACTCAAATCCGTTGAGAAGTTACAGCGTGAAGAAGAAACAAACACACTAATAAACTTACAAGCGTTCAACAACAATGCAATATTATGGTGACAGTTAGCTGATCTGATGATGGAGACGGAAGGTGGGCTATGGAACTCCTTGGCGGATAATCGTAAACTACTTGTGTTTGGACTTATTTTAATCTGCTCGCGGTTCCAATTACGAATTTGTAAATATCTTGTCTCGAAATGAATATTTTTCAACAATAATCAAGTTTACAAGTAAAAGTAACGAAAACAAATAATTTGAATTTAATCATTTTACTACTTTGGCTACACATAAAACTATCGCTATAAAAATAATTAATGTACGTAGCAAGCCCTGTATCTTTACAATCACGTCACCGAGACACTAATTGCGCATGTCTTTGAGGCAACTTTGCCAGCGCAAGCAAGGGGCTTACCACCATCTCATAAACCAGTATTATTTTAAGCTTACTTCCCATTTTCGTACCACGAAGTCCTAAAAAAAGCTTACTTTGATATCGTATTGTTGAGAAGTTTTGGTGACATCATCGTAAATCATTCATTTAGTTATTTGATGACAGCTGACACTTCGCAGGAACAAAAACATTATTGTTTTATGAAGCTCGTGGTACGAATCAGAGTATTATGACTGTAAGCTTCAAATAAAACGTTCCTGTAGCATGATTGTCTTGTAAAAGTTGGTGGTAAGCCCCCTGAGTGTTTTACAAGACAGTTCAATACTTCATAGCAAAGTTCATCGTTACAAAAATTATTGGTATTTTTTATTAATTGACTTATATAACTTTTCTCTCATATTTACGATATTGGATATTTACTAAAGCTGTATGTTTTTTTTATCCCGGAAAACTGGAGGTTAAACCATGGGTCACAGCTAGTAATACCATAAAAAACACTACGTAGCACTACATTATTTTATCACCATGACTACCAACGCATTGGAAAAATAACCACTTTCAGAAGATGCGGCAAGAAACTGAGGGCCATTTTTCTATGGAAATTTTGTTAACGTAGCCATACGTTTTTTTATGGAACTGAGTATTGAGACGAGCAAGTCGTTCGCTTGATGCTAAGTGTCACGCCTGACTATAACAATTGCAGTGCCACCCAGAACTTAAAAAGCACTGCGTAGCACTGCATTGTGATCACCCCGAGACATCAGATATCAAGTCCCATATGCCCAGGAAATTCACTGGCTACAATGTTTTTTTTTTTCTGTGATGTTAAGTAACTGATATAACGAATTAGTCTAAGCTGTAATATTATATATATATATATATATATATATAGTTGTTTGATGATAAATATATAATCAAATAAATTACCTTCAAACCGGAACACAGTAATGCTTGCGCACTATTGCTTGGTGGCAGAATAACTGGCAAAGCGGTGGTACCTGACCAGATGACCTCCCGCATACCAGAGACGTACCACGAGTCGACTAAGGTTTCTTACAAATGTATACCTACAGATCATCGACTGTCGAGGAGATTTTCAAATCCGCGGATGATTTAACCGAGTTGAACAGACCGATCCTCTCATTTCGAGAATCAAGGTTATGAAGGTTGTCTGGAGCACGCCTAGGACAACAAGCCAATTAATTATAACAAACTGTTTCAAGTTTTATGCCTATAAGAATACAGGTTATTATTGAGTGGGGAAGGTGGAATACTAATTTGTGAATTTAGGACCTTCTGTTGAATTAAACTATAGGTATTTACATAGCACCTAAGTTCTTGTTTTAAGCTAGGTATAAAGGTAAATGAAATGTTTACCTGGTATCTATGTACTTAACAAAACCTCTGATCCATTAACCACTGAGGTTGATTCGATTCCCACGACAGGACAAATGTTTGTGCAAGAAAAAAAAGCGCTAGCATTTGTTTCTGTCTGGGTGTTGTGGGACCATAGTCCTCATAGTTTCTGGTTCCGGGAATCCTAGTTAGGGGCCACGATCTATGTATGTGATCATTGGGCGTATTTATTTCCAATAAACTTTGTATTTTTCAATCTATGATATGATAAGTTTTAGACAAAAACCGACTTTAATGTATCTTCGAAGCCCATTTTTTTTCTTTTTACATTTAATAGATCTATGTTTGGCCACTATCTCGCCTGATGTGAAGCGATGATGTGGCCTAAGATGGAGCACATAGATCTAGAGAGAGTCGGCAGTTGTGCGGCTGCTCAGACCCGTCTCCCCGATGGTTCACCGAACATCATCCCGAAACACGACTAGGTCGCTTGACGGCATGGCTTTGTTCGGTGGGTGGTATTACAACCACGGCCAGAGCCTACCACTCCAAAAAATCCCATGGATCCCAAGCCCATGGTCAAATATCGATGAAATTTATATGGGACCACTTCGTAGCTATACCAAACCCATCGAATAGAGAACCTTCTCCTTTTTTTAAGTCGGTCAAAAAGATATTATATAATAATTTATATAATAATATAATAATTATAAAAAGCTATAACGATACTCTGAGAACATTCTACTTGCCTCTGGTATGGCTGGTTTAAGGTCGCATTTCATATGTCAACCCCTCACGACCCGCTCCGCCTCGCCTCGAGCTTCGATCAGGGGCGAGTTTACGCTGCGAGATTCGACAATCTACGTGAGATCTAGCCGCTTTATTAAATATATTTATTCATCATCATCAGCCCGTCACGTTCCCACTGCTGGGACACGGGCCTTCTCTCATAGAGAGAGAAAAAAATATATTATGTCGCTCTTTCTCATGGGTTATACACCCGGTCCTTTGGAAGGCATGCGCGGGGGCATGAGTCCAACACGTAGAGGCCTCTTAGAGCATTAATTTTAGATATGTAACGGGCAACACTTATCGGGGACTGTCTCTAAGTGCATAATTTATTAATATTATTATCAATCCAATGATATAATATTTACAAAGATTGTTATTCAACTGCAGTTATTATTATATATTTAATATTGTAACATTATTATTGTCTGTAATATTTTCTTGATGCTACTTCAATATTTTTGATATTTTTGTGGAACTAATTAAAATATTTTCAATTACAATCTCTTTACCTATTTTGGCAATGTATAGGTTTAATAAAGGTACCTATATTGAAACAATTCCTATCTAAGCTTGTACTAAAATTATGTAATTAAAAATATTTTAAGTAATAAATGAAAATTGTCATATCAAAAAATAATGATGTTTATCGAGCAACATTATTTCGTCTATTTTGCTATAAAATATTTGTTAGTTGATTTCACAAACTCTATCACAGTCATATTCTTAAACACGTTACAAGCAAAACTAGACTTGCCCATCATATCACCAAAGTTCAAATTTAACCAAAGCCCTGTGCGTTTCGGTTTGTTCCAGCAGAAGCACCCACATGTGATATTCGAAGCGCGGACGAAGGCGAACAAGGGATGTGCCAACAAGCTGGAGTTCCGACCAAAGAGCCGGCGGACGAAGCACGTGTCCTTCGTCGAGGAACCGCTGGGAGATGACCCTGGGACCATGTGAGTTTTATTTTTATAGTGTAAAATCGACACTGCTCCGGGTTCCGTGGAGTTAAAGAATAGAACGTTAAAATAACAACTTATTTACTTTATTAACACTCAACACACAATCTCATAATCACTAATGCTTCTTGCACCAAAAACGCCGAGAGACTGTGCCACCGACCAACGTTACATTTCCAAAAGTCCTCTCACAGCTCAAACTGCCATTGGTCCATCACCTCAACCAATCACCTGCAGAGTCATCTCCCGCCATTTTTCTGGCGGGAAAGCTCCGCTCTGTGATTGGTTGCCGCCATAGACAAAAATGACAGCCGAGACTTAAGTTTTATTAAAATAGTTGCCAGAGTAAAATAACAATGAGTGCTAGAATGATCGAGTCAATTAATCGATACAAATTGTAATATCAATTTAATATCGATTAACAGCCACAAATTTACAAACCCTAACAATCGACCATCCTGAAAACGTGTGCGTCCCTGCACACGGCCCCAGGTGGAACCCTAACAATCGGAAAACCTGGTCAGTCACACAATTTCTTATTATCAAAAATGTACACAATAAATTTAAAAACGGAAACTATAAAATTAATTTGAACTAACAATAGTCTTATATTTAAGTCTACTTACAGTAACTGTTCATATCAAATTTACCTACTGTACATAAATAAAACGAATGAAATAACATTACCTTTGATTATTTATACAGTTTCATTAAATAAATAATAAAACAAAAACTTCATTATTTACATTGGTATAAATGAACTGATACATTCTCTACAATATATACTTTATACTGTATACTATTTATCTAGATATACAACTACAATTTACATTATTACTTACAATTGGGGAAAGTAAGCATATATCAACCAATCACGATCTACAGGTTAAACTATCATGGGCCCGTACAATCGGTTTTGGGTCTTTAGGAAAATAATTTACAATTTCATAAGCAAATAATAACATCGAAGTCGAACGCATCAAAACACGGACTGATCGACTCAGGCACGTGCTTGATTTTTAACCGTACACGAGACGATCGATTACTCGTGACGGTGCATTGAAACGACTTGGGCATAAAGCTTATCAAGACAAGAGTGATCGATTCACTTTTATGCTTGACTATCGAGCACACACGGGACGATCGATTACCCGTGCGTGACAACGCCCAGCTGGCATACACAAGACGATCGATTACTTGTGATGACGCAGTTGGACGGCTTCTGGCTTTATCAGATCACGAACCGATCGATTCTCGTAACTGATAATTGGGAAAGTAAACATATATCAACCAATCACAATCTACAGGATAAACCATCATGGGCCCATACAATCAATTTTGGGTCTCCAGGAAAATAATTTACAATTTCATAAGCAAATAACATCGAAGTCGAACGGATCAAAACACGGACTGATCGATTCAGGCACGTGCTTGATCTTAACCGTACACGAGACGATCGATTACTCGTGACGGTGCATTGAAACGACTTGGGCATAAAGCTTATCAAGACAAGAGTGATCGATTCACTCTTGCTTGACTATCTAGCACACACGGGACGATCGATTACCCGTGTGTGACAACGCCCAGCTGGCATACACAAGACGATCGATTACTTGTGATGACGCAGTTGGATGACTTCTGGCTTCATCAGATCACGAACCGATCGATTCTCGTGACTGATCTGAAACAATACAGGAAAACAACTGTAGTAACATGCCTCTTAAAAATCAAAGTAAATATAGAAACAGATAAAGTGCTTAACAGTTAATCTCTATCAGAACAGTTTGTATCAGAGCCATTTTCATGAACTTCTAAAGCAGCAATGTGAATCCACGGTCTCATGCGATCCGCAACAACAACTGGTGGGCGTTTATTTCGAGTGGACTCTAGCCCTGGGACAGGAGCCACCTTATACCGATCGTTTGCCAAAACTTCATCAACCCGATAAGGGTATACATATGCAGGCATGAGTTTTTTGCCTTTATCATGATTGCTAAAACATGTTTCGAAGTTCGCGCTGGTTTTCCTTCCTTCATCATATTTCTCCTTCTGCTTAATCTGTCCTCTATCTATCCTATCTGTAACTTCATCGAGTATGGTATAGAGTTTGCTACGTTCACGAGTTTCATCGGTGATTTCGTTGAAAATTGGGTTAATCTCTACATTCATGTGGGTACCAAACATCACTTCCGACGGAGTCCTACCCGTTGTTTTCTGGAGAGTATTATTAAGTCCCCACTGAATCTTACCCAAGTGACTGTCCCATTCTTTGTCGCCATGATTCAAGTTCAACGCTTTGAGAGAGTCAAGAATGGTACGATTATACCGTTCTACTTGGCCGTTGGACCTGGGGCTAGCGACTGCGTTCAAAGTATGCTGAAAACTTTATCAAGAGCAAACTTGCTAAACGCGTGAAGGTAGAACAGCTACCACCATCACTTACAAGGCGGCCAGGTACTATGAATGTGTAGATTATATCATCCGATGCTCTGACAACATTTTGGGTGTTAGTGTTTCTGACAATGAAACAGAACTTAGTGAATGCATACACAAGTAAATGAGTATGACCTCTATTAGACTTTACGAAAGGCCCAAGGTTGTTTATGTGTAGGGTATGAAACGGGACCTCTATCTTTGCAATAGGGTGGCGCAGGCCCTCACGAGTGCTAGAGTTATTTTTTTTTGAAAGCATATTCAATACAAGCGTTTAGGTACGTGTTTTTTTTTACAAATTTGGTCATCTTGGCGAACCAATAGGTATTTTTTTTAATTCTTTCTAAGGTTTTCTCAGTGCCAAAATAACCAATGTGATTCATATGACACAGTTGCCACCTTACACCCTTAGGCACTACCCATTGGAGATTGTCTTTGTCGCCACCTATACAGCGAAACAATTTATTGCCTCATATAACGTAATTCTCATTTATGTATTTGAGTCTTTTTCATCAAGATCGCTGCATAAGATATTTTGGATCCTATTTAACCCTGAGTCTCCAAGTTGAAGTGTATGCAGCCAATCGTCACCACTGATAGACGGTCATGACAGTCGGAAATTAATCCACGAGAGCTTCCATATTATCAGACACGGGATTTCGAGACAATGCATCGATGTTTTTCTCATTTTGTGCCTGTTCTATTATCGATAGAACAATAAAACTCTTACAAGGTCAGCCACCAGCGGGCAATTCTTAGGATAAAGTCTCGCTTTATGAACGTCGAGCGCAGTGCACTACAATCTGTTAAAATTTTAAATTCTTTACCCAGCAAGTAGACTAAATTTTCGCAAAAAGAAAACAACCGCTAGCGTCTCTAACTCATAGAAGTGAAAATTCTTTTCTTCTGGTGAAGTTTGCTTAATAAACTACTGGGCGAAACGGCTCAGTTGGCACTGTACGCTGAACAAGTATGCCACCAATCTTTACCCTACTTGCGTCAGTGTGTAGCTCGGTTTCTGCTGCAGGATTATATATCGCAAGTATTGGCCTGAGTGTCAACCTGGCTTTAAGATTTTCGAGAACTCGCTCCTGACTTTCACCCTACTTCCAACCAGCGCCTTTCTTAAGTAACTTATTAAGTGGGAAAGATAATGAGGCAAAGTCTTCAATTAATTTTCGAAAATAGCTTGCCAATCCAAGAAACTGGCGAACATTGTGCAAGTTTTCAGGCCGTGGGAAGTTTTGTACGCTCTTTATTTTATTCACAAAATCTATACGATCAGCACGATAAAATAAGGATTTTTTTTGCAATCTGATTAAATTGAAATTGGTTGGCTTATCGATAGATGAGACCACACTTTACAGGATAAACGCCTAAAATACAGTATATTGACTATTAGGTCACCCTGCTACACTATATTTTTTTTTACCAGAACACTACCAGTAAGAGATGGCTCGACGTGTAATCTAACGGTGGCTGCACCATAAAGCTCAAGGACACTACCTGATATAACCTTGATTGAATAATTCCGTCAACATCGGGATTTTGCAATTCATTACCTATGTCGAGAAAATGCAACTTAGTCGCATTCTTGTACGTAATAATATGGGGCTGCTCTGTGTAAGACTGGCCTATTAATAATGGTTTGTCTAATAAACAATCGTTCACAACCTTGCATACAACTTTCGCATTAACTTCATCAATGCTCAAATCCAGTGATAATTCCTCTAATGACTCTACTATCCCGTTCCCGAATCCTTTCATAGCTGATAATATGTTATTATGAGACAAACCTAAACCGTAAGTCACTGATTATTATATTAAAGTGACATCACGGCCAAAATCTACAAAAGACGTTAACTTTGCATTTGGATTAGGACTAAACTGTTGACTCATAAAATCGATGCGCATTGTTTTTGTACAGTCACAGCTTTAGAGTTGTCTTGTTTTTCAGTGACGGCAACTATCAGATGTATGACCAACCATGTCACACTTCGAACACCTTGCGATAGGTTTGAGACAATACAAAAAACTGACCTGCCTCTTTGCAGTTATAACATCCAGTTGGAAAATTAGATCTTATTCCTAACTTAGGCTTCAAGCTATGACTGCTATTGAGACAATCAGCATTTCGGTTCTTGAAACTAGAACGGACCACTATTGATTGGTTTGACTCTTTATTGCTGACTAAATATCGTAAGATTTGATCAGGTTCTAAACAACGCAACGCCAGAGCACCGGATCTTAAGGTACGATCACTAATACCATGAATGACTCAATCTACCGCGCGTTTCCCTACAATGTCACATTGATTGAGGAGTGCCAACTTTTTGTTTTAGTAAACCTCTATTGGTTCATTAAATTTACTTTTTCTTTTTAACATCTGCAAGACCTGGCCATAATTCTGTTCGAAGGGGAACGCGTTTAATAGTTTCTCTTGCCATTCTTTCCAAGTGAAAAAGCGAATTTAGCCCCTTGTACCAAGTTTTAGCCAGACCTTGAAGTTTATGCATAGCAAAGTGGTTCTATCGTCCCAACCGTATACCGAGGCACATTCATTAACTTTATTCAACCACACATCAATACGTTGAGTTTTAGTAGAGGGATCAAGGTTAGGTAGTATATTTTTGTGATCAATTGTTTGAGATTAATGTGTGCCTTGAGTAGGAGGTTGTGATGCAAAACCATCTCTCATATAATCAAGAATATCTACGACATCTTTTTTTTTAGAAAATGAAGGGCTACGTGACCTTTGGTATTGTCCCGCGCTGACACGTGGTTCTGGGTTTCTTCATTTTGCTGTGCACGATGGTCGTCCTCCGTTCAGTGGTCGCGGCTCCTTTCACGTAGCTCGGTAGTCTGCTGAGAGTCTGGACACGGCTTCTTCGAGAAACCGTACGACGAATCCTGCCAATGGGTGTGTCTTCGACTGATCCGATCTCTTTCTAGACTCCTGCGACTCGGCTCATCCATTGTCTGAAAATGTCGCGTTGCAAAGCAACGCAAAGAGAAAAAATCGTTAACAAACAGTTTTTTTTTAATGTGTTGTTTTATTTCAATAAAGTATAAACTAAGTCTCAAAAGTCAAAAGATACTAATAGAATAAAACCATTGTAGCCTTAGCTAAGGTAGGTAGATATAGTTATGAACAAAAAAAAGCCTGTATGAAGTAGCAAGAAGTAGAATCAAGTATGGCTTTGCACCCAAAAGTGTAGGTACAGAAGGTATAACATGCGATTCACACTATTAATTCATAATGCATATATTTTAAATAACATTAAAAAGTAACCATATCCAATAAGCAACAAACCTATTTTTCCGCATATAAATTACTGATTCGTTTTGTCGAAAAAGATATTATGCACTTGTCTCAGGTTTATGCAAAACAACGAATTTAAAAGCAACACAATTAAAACGACATCTTTTCCTGATTGATTATAATAGGGCGTGATACTTACGTTACAAAGGTAGTCTTCACACTTCTGAGATGTAAAATCGACACTGCTCCGGGTTCCGTGGAGTTAAAGAATAGAACGTTAAAATAACAACTTATTTACTTTATTAACACTCAACACACAATCTCATAATCACTAATGCTTCTTGCACCAAAAACGCCGAGAGACTGTGCCACCGACCAACGTTACATTTCCAAAAGTCCTCTCACAGCTCAAACTGCCATTGGTCCATCACCTCAACCAATCACCTGCAGAGTCATCTCCCGCCATTTTTCTGGCGGGAAAGCTCCGCTCTGTGATTGGTTGCCGCCATAGACAAAAATGACAGCCGAGACTTAAGTTTTATTAAAATAGTTGCCAGAGTAAAATAACAATGAGTGCTAGAATGATCGAGTCAATTAATCGATACAAATTGTAATATCAATTTAATATCGATTAACAGCCACAAATTTACAAACCCTAACAATAGCCCTATAGTTAATATTTCTAGCGACAATGAAAATGAAATACCTTTATGATGCAAACAGCTAAGGAATGGAACACCTTACCAGCGTCTTTGTTTGCCGATTCTTATAAGCATGATTCATCGTCGACCTGGATAGATTGTGGTGGTAGAGTCATCGGTGGTAGAGTCATCAGCGGTAGAGTCATAATGATTGACGTTCATAAGTGCGTCTGCGACGACAAAATTGAAATAAAGAACTTTTGAATTGAATTGAATTGAATTTTGAATCGTTGACCACGTTGTCACTTTCCATCAGGTGAGACTGCGGTCAAATGCTTGCCTTCGGTTATTTTTCAAAAATAATGAAAATATGTTTATTATTGCAATATCAGGTGACCAAAGAACTGGCGCTTACCTCGCCCAACGAATTAGTCTGGCCATTCAACGAGGTAAAGTCGCCAGCTTTTTGGACACCGCAGACGATGACCTAAATTCTGCTTACTATCTTTAAATTCAGTTAAGTAAAAGTTTTTAATTTTGTTGTAGGTTTGCTTAGTCTTTATCACTATATATTTGTAAATAATTGTTCATACCTAATGATTATTACTGCATAAACAATAATTGAACAGCAAGGTAAATAGGTGATTATCTAATCAGATACACGTTTATGCAGAGTTATCTATATAATAAAAGAGCAGGGTTTTTTTCTACAATCATCGCACAGCCGAAACCGCTTAACATAGAAACCTGAAATTTGGACTATGTATTCTACAAGTAGTGGAGGCGTCATTTAAAAACGGATTTTTCGAAATTTGACCTTTAAGTGGGTCAAATGGGGTCATATAAGATGTATGGGGAAAAAATTTTCTTTTGTCGCACGGTCACGAAACTTTGGTAGTATATTATGCAAAAGAAATAAAAGAACACATGTATCACATTTTTTGAAAATCAACCTTTAAGGGGTGTTTAGTGTGGTTTTTTAGATTGGAATGCGGAAACTATAATATATGCTACAGTGATTGTTTCTTGACCAGTAGTTATCAAATTTTGTGTGAGCATTAAGCATGTAAATACTAAGAATTTGTTTTCGGCATTTTGCAAAATTCAACCCTTAAGTTCATTTATTGGGGTCGCAAAATTTCCATGGTGTAGGTTTATTTAGTAAAGTTATGAAACTTAGTAAATTGACTTAACATAAGAATATAAAAATATAATTTCAGTAACTTTTCAAAAATCAACCCCTAAGGTAATTAAATAGGGCTGCAAAGTTTGTATGGAGTAGGATTTTTTATTAATGCGACACTGTAGCTACAGTAAAGAAACAGGGTAAATAATATAATTTTGATCAAGTTTTAAAATAAGTTTTCAGCATTTTTCAAAAATCAACCCTTTACTGGGTTAAACGAGGTGGTAAAGTTTACATAAAAAAACTTTGTTTATAGCGATGAAACTTGGTACATACCTAACAAAACATTATTAAAATGTGATTTACCATTTTTGAAAATCATCCCTTAAAAGGGTTAAACAGGGTGGAAAGTAAAGGTTATTATTTTTAAGCTACAACGATGAAATGTGGTGTACGTGGTAAGTTAATGAAATTATAGATGTGCATTTCACCATTTTTGAAAATCATCCCCTAACAAGCTTAAGCGGGGAGGTAAAATTTGTATCGAAAATCTTTGTTTATAAAGTTTCGTGGCTATGATAAAACTTGGTAAAAGAAGATAATTAAAACGTGATTTATAATTTTTGAAAATCATCCCTTAACAGGGTGGAAAGTTAAGATTATTATTTTTAAGCTACAGCGATGAAATGTGGTATATGTGCTTAGCCAATGAAATTATATATATGTATTTTACATGTTTTTAAATCATCCCCCAACAAGCGGGGTGGTAAAGTTTGTATAGAAAATCTTTTTTATTTATGAAGTTTGTGGTCATGATGAAACTTGGTACACAAACTAAGAAAAAGGAGATAATTTTATTAAAACGTGATTCACATTTTTTTAAATCTACCCTTAACCAGGTTTAATAAGGGTGGAATGAAGTTACATTTTTTGAAGCTACGACGATGAAAATCGGTTCATATACTCAGACAGATAAGCTTTAAGCACCTGTTTCACCATTTTGCTGGAATCATCCCTAAACCGGTTCAAACGGGGTGGTTAAGTTTATATCTTTTTTGTCTGCTCAAGAACTGCACAATCTGATCCCCCCATCACCTTTTTACCATCGGACAACCAGACGATCGGCACAACGTCACCCCTACATGGTGGACGTTCTGCCTATCCGTACTAAACGTTTCGAATCATCCTTTTTGGTGCGAACGTCGAAGGAGTAGAACGCCTTGCCGTCGTCTGTGTTTCCACATAAATACAATCTGGGTGTGTTCAAATCAAGAGCGAACAAGTACTTACTGGGTAAGCGTGCTACATCTTCGACCACATCGTCGCTTCCCATCAGGTGAGATCGTGGTCAAACGCTGACTCAGTCAGATGTAAAAAAATAATATTTGGAGAGTCTTTGTTCATGAAGTTATGGCAATTAAATTTGGTACACAGAGTAAGCAAAAGAAATAAATTGAAACGGAATTCACCATTTTTTTGAAATTCACCCTCTAACAAGGTTAAATAGGGTGGAAAGTATCAAATATTTTTAAATGCTACGATGTTGAAATTTGTTATAAATATTCAGCCAATAAAATTCTAAATACGTATTCCACCATGTTTTGAAATCACCCCATAACAGGGTTATACAGGTTGGTAAAGTTTGTATGGAGAATTTTTGTTTATGAAGTTGTAGCAATGAAATTTCGTATACAGACCAAACAAAAGTAATAAATCAAAACGAAACTCACATTATTAATTAACCTCTAAAAACGTTAAACAAGGTGGAATATAACATTTTTTCTAAACCTACGACGGTGAAATCTGGTACATATACTAATCGAAGATACTGTACGCACATGTTTCACGACTTTTTAAACATTTTAAAAGGTCTAAACGGGATGGCAAACATTTGTGTGGAAAACCTTTGTTTAAAAGGGGAAAGCGAATCTCGGTATATAGACTAGACAAAAGAAATGAATCCTAACATCGCATCTTTTAAAATTTCCTTATTCGTACAGGACTTTAGTTGACTTTTAAATGCAACATTCAGAAAAATAAGAAATTCTAAAGGTGTAGTCAATCGAAGATTTACAAATATTCAGCAACTTTTGTAGTTGACCGTACGTGTCGCAGGGAAATGAGGATATCTGAGATTTCGTGAAATTCCTAGAGATACCACGAAATCATGGTATAATCATGTATGGGAAGAACCACTTCTCCGCGGTCCGACTAGCTTTTACCCCTAGAGTGTACATAAAAAGCGCGTAGCCAGAAGCTTGCGAGGAGTTCTTGAGCAAAACGAGTGCGCAAGGCCAGAATGAAGCGAGGGGGAGAGGTGGCGAGCGTAGCGAGCCGGCGACCTCCCGAGTGGAGTGATGGTCGAATGCGCGAGTGGAGCGAAAGGATGACGAAGCGAGAGTTCTGGCGAGAGCCTCTTTATCAAAACTGGACGTCGTATCCCTAGGGATTTCATGAAATCCCTGGTATCCTCATTTCCCTGCGACATACAATATTTTTTCTGGAGCTACGACGATTGACTTTTAGCCTATATATACTATACTTACATATACATAGCCCAAAAATATATTGACACATGTATTATTACGATTGTTTTGAATACCATCCCCTGATAGGTTTAAACGGATGGTAAAGTTTGTTAAGAAAATATATGTTTATAATGTAAGTATTCTGTCTACTTAAAACGAGATAAGAGCTAAAAGAGAGCGAAATAGAAACGAGATGAATTCGGGATAGGATTGGGATAGAAGCAGGGCAAAATCGGCATAGAAGCGAGAGCAGCCGGAAATAGCCAGGAGCAAAATGAATTATTTTACTAAGCGTACAAAGTCGCGGGCAACAGCTTTGTGTATGTAAATAGGAGATTTAGGTTTCAAAGATTTCTTTTACTCAGGCTTCATGTGTGTACATGGCGCCGGACTGGCGCTGCCGCCACACCGCAAACTCATGTAAATGATCACAAACCCTGACCGGGACCACGCGCGCCGCACCGTCCGTCCGTTTGTGCGTATTACTGGTATTACGAATCGTAAAGGGTCCGTGGAGTTTCCCCCCGACGTTTCATTTCCACCCGGTGTCTGTAGCCCCGCAATATGTTTCAAACTACTATGCTAGCATTTTGTACGTTTGATACTTGGTCAAAGAAACTATAAACACATGATTTACAAATGAAGTTTGGTAATTATATCGGGACTGGAGTGGGATGACAAAGGGACAAAAAGGGGATGGTAACGTATAGGAGGGGAACTATAACACGATAGGAGGTTCGCTAGAGAGGACGATAAAGTGTTAGGATCGGAATATGATCGGTAGCAGAGCAGGACGATAATAATATAAAAGTGGGACGGAATCATGACCAGAGCATTACGGTACCGCTATAGGAGCGGGAACATAAAAGGATGGGAGTGGGAAGGTAACGGAACAGAAGCGGTAAGGTACGGTAACGAGATAGGAGCGGCACGGGAACTGGAACGTGAATATGATGGGACGAAAAATGTTCGGATGCAGGTTGAATACTCCACTACGCGGACGAAGTCGCGGGCATCAGCTAGTTTAAAAATAAAAATAATTATCTATCTAATCATCCCCACACTAGGTTAAGCTCGTATCGTGAGGACCTGCCCCCCTACCCATATGTTCATCACGCGCCAATCGTATATCGTGTTGAGCTCAGATTAGGGTGTAGATTCACTGCGACAATGTCTTATGATGCCATATATTGTCCCATTTAGTTTATCTCAACTTCTAGGTATCGTATTTTGGTATAAATTAATGAGATTAATTCGATTTCTTGCTTGAATCGACAATAATTAGACCGTATCTCATTAGTCGCAGTGAAGCTATACCATAATTTGAGCTCAACACGATATACGATTGGCGCTTGAAGGACATATGGGTAAGGGATACGATAATGATAAGAAATGTTACTTCATAAACGCAGAAAAGCAAGTCTTGCCCTTCTATGTACTGATAGCACCATTGATATTTAAAGAGTCAAAATCTAACACGTTGAAGTTTAGATAGGAGAGACTTCAAACCAACCATGTTTACCTATGTCTTCTTGTAAGAATTAGAAGTTTAGGTCAAATCAAATCAAATCAAAATCTCTTTAATCATTTTGGCATCACAGACGCACTTATGAACGTCAAATTATCACAATGACTCTACCACCGTATCGGAAAAAGAACCACTACTCAGAAGATACGGCAAGAAACTGAGGGGCATTTGTTTTAGAGATTTTGTTACAATATTTTGGGATTTTACAATGTTATGTTTCTTATGTACCAGTTGGTTACTTTGCAGAAGTGGAATGTTCCAAGCATCTTTGTCTTCTATGTAATTACGAACAGTGTAGTATGCTTTTCTCATTAGAACATTCTAGGTTAAATCAGGTTAAAACAAACAGTAAATAGAAAAATAAAAAAGAAGCAATAGAATAACAAAAGCTTTTATTAACAAAACACTACAGAATATTCTACTCCAGCCAATCTAGAAAATATATAATAGATTTTCCTAAATAAATCAACAAGCAAGTCTCGTTTCTGATTAAATCAGGCCAAGCGTGTCTTTGTGTAAATATTAATTTTGAAACGATCGTTTTCTTATTAAACGAAAAGCTTAATTCATTCAAGTTTATGATTAAATTGCTAATATTAAAATTCACTTAGCATCTGATTACATTTTAATGGCAATTTGCTTGGAACAACCTCTAAGTTGTAATAATAAAACTAAAGTTTGTTTGAAATGTGACTTTTCGTTGAAAAGTTTATAATGACATTATACTTATTATTTTGATACTGATATTGCAGTACGCCATGAGCCTTAATATACATTTTATTATTATTATTATTAGCCATTTATGTCCCACTGCAGGGCAAAGGCCCCTCTTCCCTCTTTCCAATCTTCGCGGTTTAGGGCTCTAACAGGCCAATCACTCAAGTAGGAATCAAGTTCGTCCTGCCATCTTTTCCTAGGCCTGCTGCGACCTCGTTTGCGATTTGGGGGACCCAGTCGGTGGTACTTTTTGCCCAAAATTCGTCTGACATACGGCAAACGTGTCTGGCCCAGTTCCACTTTAGGGAGGCAGCTTTCTGTCCAACGTCGGCGATTTGGGTTTTGGAGCGCTGTATCGTATTTCTTATGCGGTCTGAAAGTCTGACTCCCAAGATACTGCGTTCCATGGCTCGCTGGCAAACCCCGAGTTGGGACTTCTGATGGTTCGTCAAAGAAAAAGTCTGCGCTCCGTAGCGCGTTGGTTAGGATAGGATGCATATATCTATGAGTCCTCTTTTTAGTACTAGTGGAAGTGTGCGCTTAATATACAGTATCGTTAAAATATAAAAGGTATCCAAACATGTTCTAACATACAAAGGATTTCATGTAATCCAAGTCGGATATGAATGCTGTTTGCGTTCATCCGTACAATACATCCGTACCTATTGCAACCGTCAACAATATTACAATGGGGAAGTAGACAGGTGTCATGCGCGTATCTGATACCTACAGCACTATTTGCGCATTCTAATAAGCGAAATCACGGATACTAGATACAGCTTATTTAGCCGATGCTATTCATAATGTATTACAAACGAAGTTGTAAACAAGAGTTATGGTAAAGAACGGTATTCATAGAAATACTATATCTGTAATTCAAAGTATGTATTTAGTAATTGTACCTAGTATTTTATAACTACACCTTAACTACGTTCGCAATTTTTTTTGTGAAGCTAAATGATGAGACGAGCAAGTCGTTCAACTTATGATAAGCGCCACGAATGCCCATAACAATTGCAGTGCCACCCAAACTTTTAAAACTATAAAAAGTACTGCGCAGCATTGCATTGCGTTCATCACCCCGAGACTTCAGATATCAAGTCCATATAGCCCAGTAATTTCGCTGCCACACATGCCTAGGTACATCAGATTTATATGATAGGTCTGAGAAAACATGGCCATTAATAGCTCTATCATTTTATCACAACAAAACTTCACGCAAACGTAAACCCCAATAATTAATTTTTAGAAAAAAAAGAACCGACTTCAAGATTAAACTTATATTTTTTGGTTTTGTTATTTTTTCAAAAAGTACTGAATAAATTTCCATTGAATTTATACGGGACCACCTCCGAAGTATGTACCTACCAAACAAAAAAAGAATCATCAAAATCAATTCATAATTGGCGGAGTAATCGCGTAACAAACATACAAAAAAAACATGCCGTCGAATTGAGAACTTCCTCCTTTATTGAAGGTTGAAAACATTTTATTTATTTCAGACTACGGTCCAATTTGTTAGTGAAACGTATCCTATGTTAGTAAAATACAAAAAATATACCCAAACACTGACATTTTTGAGACACACACATTGTCATCGGCTTGAGAGCCGTGTCTAGTGTCTCTGGAAGTGCGAGTCCACACACTCGGCAAAGATAGTCAGGAAACTGGTAGTACTGCCCCAAATGTGGCGCATCAGGGGAGCGCTTCTTTTACGCATAATGACGTAGAAATCGTCTGTGCGTTCTTCATGCTCTGCAAAATCGTGATCTGAACAGTAGGTAAAATCTCAAAGGATTTTCAAAATTATCCCATCCAATATCCTTTTACTTGAATGCCCGTACCCGTAGTAGATATATACGAGTAAGTAGAGATAGCCGGCACTGTGACCGATGTCAGTAATGTCCCTCGAACGCAAATACGCGCGTTATTCACCACACCTGCCGCGCGCGTGTGCCTCTCATAATTAATTAAAATTAACGAAGCAAATGTGGCCGCGCGCCTCTCGTGCGTTCGATGTACATGTAAACTGTGACGTCATAGATCAGTCGATTTTCTTATGTATAATTGTACCTATATCTACTATTGTTAGTCGATAGTTAAGTAGATGACCACAAGTCAGGTGTTAGTGATATCCCTCGATCCCAAAAAGTTAAGTTGCCGCCAACTACGAGAGTACCCTCTTTACGGATATTGATTTTGTGTGTGTGCATCAATATATTAGGTAAATAAATGTTACTGATCTTGTGTGACGCTTCTGTCTAAATTAAAAATCGTTCAAAATCTAAATGAATAAATAATTACTTAATAATTAGGTACTTTTTAATGCAACAAAAGCGGTGTTAGATGAAATTAACAAAATATTTTTCATCCCATCTATTCGAAAAGGACGACTTGGTTCGCCTTTATGTGCACCCAAAGGTGGTGTTTTCAATAAGAAACTTTTAGCGGGCAGTAATGAGTTTTTAATCCTCTTTATAAGTGCGCCGCAATTATCTTTGCCGCGCACTTTTTGAATTTGGAACATCTTAGTGTTCAGCACCAAAGAAATCGAACGCAAATATTGTTTGAATAAAGACTGGCTGGTACGACGGCCCATAGTCACGTCGCCGGATGAATGAAAAAAAAAACAAATTAAAAAAGCGCGAACTACAGCCCGCGTTTTCGTAAACTTTCACGGATTGTTAGAAATTCATTGTTTTGTTTTGTTTTGAAAAATGAGTTCTTCAAGTGACAGTGAAAGTATAGAATTAACTCCTGAAAGCATTAGAACTGACGCAAGAAATGTGATGGATAATCTATTACCTGCAAAATCCCGGGAGAAATATATGAAAGCCTATGGTAATTTTATTGAATGGAGAAATGCAAGAGGCGCCAAGAATTTTTCAGAATCTGTGTTTTTGGCCTACTTCCAGTACTTAGCCAAAACTAAACAACCTTCCACTCTTACAATAAAATATGAGGCGCTTTTATTTTCTCATAGTGGGTGATGAAAAGTAGAGTGTATCACTCGGGCGCAAAATATATTTTTGGCTCGGGCGACGTACTTTGAATCCCTCGCTACGTTCAGGATTCTACTAAAGAATCCCTCGCTACGCTCGGGATTCTACTCTAGAATCCCTCACTTCGCTCTGGATTCAAAAAAGCGCCCTCGCCGTAAAAATATTATTTTGCTCCCTTATGATACAATCTACTAATGTTATCTTATCAGCATAGATATGTTTCAAGATTCTTCTTACTGACTGGAACTGATGCCTGAGAGCAGATGATAAAATATGGTTTAGATTGCCTTACAGATTGGTTAGAGCCACTAGTGAGTACTTTTAGTAGGTAATTTATAGGTATTTGCTTTTTGCTCATTATATTTTTTATTGTTACTTAAACAACCTTCAACAATTACGTCTCCCTGACTAAACCTACATCTTCCTTGAACCCAAAAAAAATATGAAAAAAATCTAACTAGTTAGGAACAGAAGTTGGCTACATTATTCACTTCTTCTAGTCGAGTTCGGAGTCTGTGATTAATAACGAGTTGAGAAAACTTGGTAGTTTGGTAGCGCGCCGGTAGGCGGTAGTCGGTAGTCGGTAGTTCGGATGTGTGACGGTAAATAATGCTGTCTTTGTAGTTCGAAACTTCAGCGAAGTATTCATTGGGGACAAAAATGCAGCATCTCTTTGTTTCATCTTGTGTTCCGTTGAAAATTTCCTTATGGTTTAGTAGTAATAATTAAAGTAAAGTGGTAAAAATAAGACTAATAATTAAATTAATGTGAAATTAAAACTATTAACCAATAAACTTAAAATACCTACCTGAAGGGTGGTGACGCATGGTTATTGCAGGTAAACCATAGGAGACCATGCATACATATTACAGAGTGGTTTCAGGTATTGTTCTCAGTTTTTTTTTTATGGAACTGAGACGAGCATTTCGTTCGCCAGATGGTAAGCGCCACGCCTGCCCATAACAATTGCAGTGCCACCCAGAACTTTTATCACCATAAAAAGCACTGCGTAGCACTGCATTGCGCTTATCACCCCGAAACTTCAGATATTAAGTCCCATATGCCCAGTGATTTCGCTGGCTACAATGCCCTTCAAACCGGAACACAGTAATGATTGCGCACTACTACTCGGCGGCGAATAACTGGCAAAGCTGTGGTACCTACCCAGACGGCCTCCCGTATACGAGCGACCTAGGTACCCACCACAAGTTGTTGATTTATATGCAAAAATTAATCTTAAATCGATTTAATAATAATTGATATATAATCGGAAGAAGCGCCATCTATTGAGTTTTCTCTCTCTTGCTTTATCTGTGGTAGAAGTCAGACGTATTCCCTTCCTAGTGAAATTTAAATCAAAAGAATATAATCTTATTGCTATTTAAATACGATGTGATTTTTTCATTTGACCCATAGTGACAAATTACGATACAAGAAACACGAGTGTCAGTTAAACTTCATCAAGCTTAAAGCTTAAACCAGGCCTAGCGCACTCCGCACTGTAGATACGAAACTACAAGTATATAGCCGGACACCGACGGCGGGTCGCGCGTCGTTACACGTCCGCGTCAGAAGAGATAGAGCTATGCGATAGAAAGAGAGGCGCTCTGTAGGTTAATATGACTGGTAGGTATGCAGCGCTACACGAGCTGAATTCAATTTTATTGCGTCATAGCAACAGTCGATATTTGTTTAAATTTCTTTGTGGAGTGATGCTTCTGTCACTTAGTATTCTGTGCTTAAACTCAAAATCTAATATGTTATTAACACATATAAAATATAACAAAGAGCTAAAAATCGCACATATCTGGCTCACGTACCGCAGACAAAATCGCAGGCAGAGGTTAGTTCCCTATATTGGTAATAGCGTATACAGGTTTTCGGATACGTGATGCCGCATAGAATGCGCAAATAGTATTGTATTCGGCATCGAGTAATATGGACGTGACATCTGTCGGGGTAGCGCATTGATGGTTGAATGGTAACGGTTGTGCATTGATGCGTGATATCAACGTCATATCATAATATGACATCCACTATCATCTTTATTTGTAAGTATAATATAGTACGTTATACATAGTAGGTATACCTAATATACATAGTTATCTATCTATACAATAAGATATTTTTGAAAAACCAACTGGGTACGACTATTTAGAGGGTACTGAACACGAATCCACGGTATTTAGAATTATTGTCTGTTTGTTTGTTTGTTATCTATGGACTCAGAAACGGCTGAACGGATTTTGATATGATTTTTAGGGTTTAAAACCAACATATAGGGTATGTTACATCAAAAACGGTCGGGTGGCTACAAAGATACAGCTTGACGATGACGGTTCGGGGTGATAAGCGCAGCGCTAACGTAGGTAGTGTTTTGGTATTAAATTTCTGGGCGGCTATGGACTGGCGTGGCGCTTACCATCAGGCGAACGACTTGCTTGTCTAATCAAGCAGGTCCATAAAAAAACTTGTTTGGCCAAGAGAAGTCTCGACATCCCATTGACCTTATTTACTTCACCGAATCATGCTTCACCAATAAAACCCGAGCCCATAAAATATTGTAAAATATTCGCACCAGCACAAATATCGCATTGATCCTCGATAACGCATCCCAAACGTATGATAAGTATATTATCAACCCGACCCAGTTTAGCCATGACTTCTGCATCCACATCCGACGGATATTTACGATACAACAGAGGGCGTTATGGAGAATCCTTCGACCGTTGTGCGTCTTATTCGCGCTTTGTGGACGTACTCAGTGGAGGGGTGGAAGCTGAAAGTGCATTGTCATTTGGCATAAAATGTATAAACATGAAATGCATAAAAAATGTATAGTATGAAGTGTCAAGATCAGCTGATTCAAGGTTTGTTCTTTAATTGATTGGTTAACCTCTGTAATGTTTTGTTAATTTAAGTGCCCAACCGACGTGGGTGCGATTTTTTAATATCACCGGTAATCTAAATGAAAAATGTCAAAGAGAACATCCTAAAATATTATTGTTTTTGATATATTTACAATTTATTTATTAAGGTACATACTATTTAAGAATTTTCAGGGTCAATATAGTCACCAGTGACTTCGAATAAAACTCGGAACTATTATTGTCACGAGTTCAAAAACTCACCCTTGAAAAAAAAATTAAATACGCCCAACGACGACATCCATAGATTCTGGCCCCTAACTAGGATTCCCTGTATCTAGGGAACCAGGAACTACGAGAGCTATGGTCCCGCAACACCCAGACATAAAACAAATGCTTGCGTTTTTTTTTTTCTTCGCACAAACATATCTCCCGTCGCGGGAATCGAACCCGCATTCTCAGTGGTGTATGAGATTTGAGCCAACCTGCCGTACTACTACACTAAAGAGGCTATCGAAGCCATATTTAAACTTTCTGCATCGCCCCGAAGTCAAACCCTGAGTACACCCACCCTGGACTTTTGTGCGCCTTATTCCCACCACTTATATCTCATAAATCATTCAGCCACACCCAATTTGTTGGCGCCGACTGATGAAAAGGCGCCCTCTAAATATTCGGGGGGTGGTCCCGGAGGAATGCGGGGTTTTATTCTATCGACGGATTTGCTTACGAGCCATGGGTTTAGGCTTTACATCGTACGATTCTTATTTAAGCTTCCATGGCCACGAAGTATACTCTATAAGCTTTCATATGACATGGGTTTTATAATTGTTGGAGGGTGTTGCCCTAACTACTTGATTAGGATTGGCCCAAAACGCCCGTAGTTCTTTAAGTTGATCAGTGAAAGAAAAGCTTGTTTTAATTAATGATTGGCTTGCGTTTGACCTCTATCTCACCTGATGATGATGCGGTCGAAAATATAGCACGCTGAGATATGCAAGAAAACACTATCGTTCAAAAAATTTTTGCGTACAACGATTCCATTTTAACATCAGACCTAGTAATAAAAAACCGGCCGAGTGCGAGTCGGAATCGCGCACGAAGAGTTCCGTACCATTAATTATCTATAAAAACAGCAAAATAATCACGTCTGTTGTATGGGAGCCCCCTAAATATTTATTTTATTCTGTTTTTTAGTAATTTTTGTTATAGCAGAAACAGAAATACATCAACTGTGAAATTTCAACTGTCTAACTATCATGGTTCATGAGATACAGCCTGGTGACAGACGGACAACGGAATCTTAGTAATAGGGTTTTACCCTTTGTGCACGGAACCTTAAAAAAGTTTTCATATAGGTAATTGTTTTTTTTTAATCAGGCTCATTGAGAGGTTCTATTACACTAACGTCTAAGTCACGTCCGCTGCTTTTGAGAACTAAGAAAGACTTTGGTCTCCTTCAGCATAACTGAGAGGCGATTATGTGACAGGTCATTTAAAGGTCGTTGGGTTGTAAGTGTCGTTTGTATGGACAGTCACGTACACACCTGCCACACGTGTCTGTAACAAGTTCGCTGACTGAAGCTACTATTGACTTGAGAGTGTAAATTGCTGATGAGACTTTAGACCTTTAATAAACACTGTTTAAAACCTTCTTTCATGTTTAACATTTTATTTCAAATAATAATATTTAATAATAATATGTTATCATTTTATCAAAAGTTTGTCTGGAAGAAATCGCTCTAAGCGATAAGATTGCCCATTGTACGGCAAAACTACGATGTATTTTGTGACTTTTATTTTATTTTTCATTATGCGTCTATGTCTACTATGTGTCATAATTGTGTTTATGATATTTGGTGTGCACTAAAGTGTTATTGTATTGTATCTCTTTCTAGCATATTCGTTTCAACGTAAGTTAAACAGTGACAAAACATGGACATAAGGATAGGATTGTTGTTTATGTTTAGACGGACTAAAACGATTAAGTCCTTCATGCGCAACTGCTTACGTTTTTATGATAAAAACGAAAGTTACATTAAATTTGTATATGATTTTTATCAATAATTTTATAAACTAAAAAAAATCCCTTGTTCTTTCCGTATCTTCTGAGTAGTGGTTCTTTTTCCGATGTGGTATGATAGAGTCTTGTGATAATTTGACGTTCATAAGTGCGTCTGTGATGCCAAAATGATTAAAGGGATTTTGATTTGATTTGAATGATGGTTTAACTTTATTTACCGCTTATTATTAAGGCCCTTAGAGCTTAACTTAGTAGAATTAGGTGCTTGAAAAATTACATTTTCTAATATTTGTATATTTTACGTTTTTATTTTAACTAATTTCTACTACTCGACCACACGGATATAGTGAGAAGACTTAAAAGAACAAAACCGTTTGAGTGCTACCCATACAGAACACAAGAACAAAGTGTGTTCGCCTTAATAGAGACAATAAGAAAAGTGTTAATGGACACAATAATAATAATATTAGTTTATCTATCAGTTTGAGTTAAATTTAAATTACTTATTAGCGTAATCAATTGGCTAGATTGTAATAAAAATGGGGATCATAATGACTATGAAACCATAATATGGAAAAAAATCTACTACTAAATATACACTCTGTTGGATATTATAGTATTACTACGGTAACATAGAAGGTAACAGGAGTCAGTCGAAGTAAATTCAAAAATTTCACCCCCGGTTTCGTTTTGTTATAAAATATACTTTTTACTGGTGGTAGGTTTCTCGTATGCGAGAGGCCGTCTGGGTGGGTACCACCGCTTTGCTAGTTATTCAGCCTCCAAACGGTAGTGCGCGAGCATTACTGCGTTCCGGTTTCAAGGGCATTGTAGCCAGCGAAATTACTGGGCATTATGGGACTCAACAACTAATTGTATTAGGGTGACGAGCGCAGTGCAGCGCCTCGCAGGATTTTGCAAAACAAAGTTCTGGGTGGTGCTGTTATTGTTATGGGCTGGCGTATTGCTTACCATCAGGCAAACGACACGCTAGTCTCATCAATCAGTTACATTAAAAAATATATGTATTTAAAGTCAAAGATACAATACAAGCTGGCGGCTAGAGCCTCTCTGTTTACTTATAAACCTCAATATGTCCTTAGAAATGTTCGTAGACATCAATACGATATCGTCAAATAACCCTCGCGTACAATCTGACATACATGAAGGAACATGAGCAGGCAGCACATTACGTTCCTATGTACGTGGTCGCCATACAGAACTTATCTCCAAGTATGAATTCATCCCGTATAAAACCGCGCGGAACGGAACGTCGCGTTGTCTAAAAAGTCTGATGTTATGAACATGACAAGTGGCATTTTATAAGTACCTATTATAAAAATGATCTATTTTTATTTCATATACAATTTACATAATTCTAAACTAAAATAACTTAAATATATAAAAAAATTCAACTAAAACTTAATGTTTAAATTTCCACTAGGTATATAATTAAACACAACATGCGGAGTTTTTAACAAATACATCATAGGAATTATGACAAGAGTCGATTGTATATAAGTAGGTATACATATTATAATAGTGTTGTAAATATAGATTAGGGTATGATGGGACTGACATACTCTGCCAGGGTAAAAGTCCTTAAATAAAGACAGAAATTAAAAAAAACACACGAGACTTTAAAAAAAAGTTTGTATCACCAAAAAAAAAATTGTTTGTTGCACTACAAAGATAGGCTGGCCACCTTCCAAGAAGACTGTAAAAAAGACCGGCCACTTACAAAAAACGAACACTTGTTCCAAAACAAATGACTATCTACAAACCTCCGCTTTCTTTTGTTGATTTCGAATGTTCATTTCGCGTTAGTTTTTATTAAACTACGAGTTGAAATAAAAACTATATTAATCAATATTTTATTCGTGAATATACTTGTGAAGAGAGATATGTCATTTTTATACAAATGATTGTCGGAAGTTTCAGGTGAGTCTACATGCTACTCAACAAAATTATGTACAAGTGGCTTGACCGGGCTACAAAAGCTTACGATGAAAAGGAATGGGACGATCAAAGATAATAAATAACTTTACACGGAATATAATTACCACGCAAACCAATTAAATTCAAATTTATTCCTGTAAATAAACGAGATTAAATAATTCCCGCTCAATAGTCGAAGCAGTGAGTGAAATTTTAAAACCGATCTAAAGGAAATGAAAACCTTACTTCAAAGATAAGGCAAGAGCGCTCTTTCATTCATTTCATTTGACTTTGATATCTCCAGGAATATTTTAATGACGTCATTGACATTTGGAAGGCGTTTAAAGCGACGACACACTGACGAGTATTCTGCTAAGCAAGCTCGCCGGTCGCCGGGAGCACGCAGGCATGTTGGAAAGATGAGCAATGAAAACACTGTGAAGAAGCCAAGTTTGATGGACAGACTTTCGAAGAACAAATAGGAAGATTACGTACTCAAAGATTTTAGATAAATACTAGTTCATGTAAGCGAATCCTTAGTGATCCTTAGCTTAGCTAAGCCAACATAACTGGACAATTAATTTGGGTGCTAAGCTCACATTTTCAAAACAGACATCACGAAGATATACTCTTAGAAATAATACCGGATAGCCAGTAAGTAGCTACATACAATCTGTGGTGTAGTGATTGGGCAGGTTGGCTCGAATCTCATACGCCACTGAGGTAGCGGGTTCGATTCCCGCGATGAATTAAATGTTTGTGCATAGAAAAAAGCGCAAGCATTTGTTTAGTGTCTGGGTGTCGTGACCATGGTCCTCATAGCCCCTGGTTCCCTTGATACAGGGAATCCTGGTTAGAGGCCAGGATCTATGTGTGTAATTGTTGAGCGTATGCATTATTATACAATAGTGTTGTTTGCAGTAATTGCTATTGCCTTGAACATTGTCGTCACCGAACAATGTTGCCGAGCATTTTCGCCAGTGGATCATACTTTGAACGTATATTTTTTAACGAGCAAAACTGTCACGAACTTTCCCGCTAATAGATCAGAAGCCTTAATAGATGATTTGATACTCAAAAGTTAATGAAGGACCTTCGAGTTCGTAATGAGTTTAATTGATACAATGTTGATTCAGACGGATTAATTTGAATCTAGAAGTGGATATTTTAATGAATACAATTTCTCAGCGGATTTTATCTATCACTTCTCAAATGATATTTTGAAACAGCTATAAAGATTAAGTGACGCTTAAATTAAACGAATAATATAATTTTATTAAAAAACGTAGTCCAGGCATTCCATGCCCTGTTATTATAACTTCGATGTAATTTACAAACATTCACGATTAAGTTTTTAAATTTTTTTGAATTGATTCAGAATTAAGTTATGAAAACACCAATTTTAGTTACTTGGACTTAATTAATAATTATTTAATAATAATCGTCCCCGACGATTTACGAAGGAAAGAAGAAATTTGGTTGCTCGAGCAGTTGTAGTAAAGGCGTCGGGACGGTTCCGACGACGCAGGTTCGTCGCCTGCCCGAGCTATATAATTTTTCTTCGTCCTAATTATTTAAAATTCTATTTAACCTTTCAATTTAGGGTAATACGGTAACATAATATTAACTTGGCGTTATTGAAACTCGTGTTGTTATATGAAGCCTAGCGCACTCCGCACTGTAGGTACGAAGCTACAAGTACATAGCCAGACGACGGCGGGTCGCGCGTCGTTACACGTGCCGCGTCAGAAGAAATAAGAGCTATGCGATAGAAAGAGAGGTGCTTTGTAGGTTAATATGACTGGTAGGTGTAACTGCAATGTCAAATGATATTTAATTTTTAATATATTTTTTTGTATGACATGTAATTTCCGTTATGAATAAATGAACTATGAACTATGCAGCGCTACGCGAGCTAAATTGAATTTTATTATGACATAGTCGCTATTTGTTTAAATTTCTTTGCGGAGTGATGCTTCTGTCCCTTAGTATTCTGTGGTTAAATCACACGTCATGTGTGTTCTTACTACATAAACACCGAGCCATGATCGTAAATCACTAACGACGTTGTAACAGAAGTAGCTACTAATTACAGTGCCTAATTAGGGCTACTTTATGCACCAAGTTAATGACATTGGGTTTGACATGTCAAACGGATAGTAATTCCGTAGTAGTAGACAGTAGACATCGCAACTAGGTTGTATCTAATGACATGCTTCTGTAGCGACCCGCCCGATTTTGCACGTTTGCGAATAAAATAATGTATTATAAAGTAACAATATTTTTTCAAGCAAATATCTAAATGATAGTGAAAACCTTGAAGACCTTGGACTTCGAAGAAAAATTGAAGTCGGTTTTTGTTTTTTTCTAAAAATTAATTATTATTAGACGTTTTCAGATATTGTGGTCATTTCGAATGATGATTATTCAAACACTTGTAAATAGTAGTGTAAAAACAACCATCAGTTGTTTCTACCATTTATACACCTAACTTACTGTATGATAAATAATATAACTTAAATGTATATAGGTACAACAAAATGTAATAAAATTATTCTAAAAGACCTATGGTGGAGGGGAAAATGCCCAGAACGCTGGCAGCATTGCCACACTGAATATGAGCCAGCATTCTGGTCACACGCCGCCTCCACCAGGCGTTAAATAATTGAATGACTTTTGGTATAATTTTCTGACATCAATGTTTTTTTGCATACATTAAAGCAGGCAACATTAAGGCAGCATATAAATCTATATTTCTTCTGATCATAAAAATAGAGTTTTTTTTTTACGCTTAATGGATCCATCTTTGGCCACTATCTCGCCTGATGTGAAGCGATGATGTGGCCTAAGATGGAGCACATAGATCTAGAGAGAGTCGGCAGTTGAGCGGCTGCTCAGACCCGTCTCCCCGATGGTTCACCGAACATCATCCCTAAACACGACTAGGTCGTTTGACGGCATGGCTTTGTTTAGTGGGTGGTATTACAACCACGGCCAGACCCTACCACTCCAAAGCGCGTAAGCGGGTTTCATCACGATGTTTTCCTTCACCTAAAGATGATGAGAGATGTATAAATAATACGTGTTACATATTTTACCTTGGTGACGAACAATTCTATCACTCACCAATTGAAGTGTAACTTCGGTAAACATTTGATCAACGTCCCAGCGTCAATTAAAGGCGTTGTTTAGTCAGTGTACAGACGCACGAATGTTTAACGGCACATTTATAACGGCGCGCCGCGTTCCCTCTTGACAAATCTTCTTTGCTCACGCACACCGAAACCTGAAGACAGATGGCCGAGGGGTATTTTCTTCCAAAAGGAAATACACACTTGCTGTTAATAAGTCTTCGATCCGATAAAAAAGACCTTTGTTACAGAAGTTGCGCAATATTTTGTGAAGTTTCAGGGAAGTTTCATCAACAAAGATTTGCATTAATCAGTATTGATTTGAGGAATAGAACCCAAATAAAAATGTTCTTCAAATTGTTTCTGTTTCAAACATGAATAAGAATTTGTTTGATAGAGGGCCATCGTCGAAGAGTAATTCAAATCAAAAGCTAGTGCTTTGATGCTCATCCGAGCTCGGAGTGGTCTAAGTTGTCAAAACAAACCTAAACACATTTAAAAATTTCAAAAATTCACGACTTTTTTGCAGCACGTCTGATGGATTGGCACAATATAACCTATCTAATGCCGTATTAAGAGTAGCAGGGAGAGCCCTGCTACTCTTAATACCCCACTCCCATAGCCACTATCAAAAACCGTTTTGAAATCTGTTAAGCCATTTTCAAGATAGATGGAAACATAAGTTTAAACATACAATGTATAGGTACCCCAAACGCATATACCTACCTACTCGTACTTTCTCCTTTCCTTCGTGGGTAAAAAGGAATAGTATTTGTTAAAAAAACACTATTCCTTTTTCTTTATTTTCCGTTTTTACTAAGCCTATATGAAAGCTTAGTAGTTTTCTAATAATGAACTTGTTTCCTCTTCCCGTCATAACGTAACATATCGATCGAATGGCACTAGGCAAACGAATGAGTGTCTTAATTACACCATGAATGCTTCATTACCTTTACTTTCTCCTCATCCCGAGTACACGCGCTCCTTAAACATTTCCAACCGGGGCCTAATCCCGCCTGCCCTTACCCTGCACGAAAATAATCCCAAGAGGATTAATTCTGCCGCTAAATTATCTCTAAGTCCGCTTTTTCCAAACTCGATTGTCTATGGAACGTATTTAGAGAGAGGCGCTTGATATAGGTACCGCTCAAGGGACCGGGACAGCTGTCATATTAAGCTGAAAATAAGAGCTCCAGATTTTAATTCTATTAAGTCCAGCTGGTTTGAGAGGATTAGTTGCACTGCGGAATCAGACTTCAACCAATCCGCGTGGATTGGTAATCACCGTTCGTAACTGGTTCTAGGTAGGCTTACAATTTTCCCGACTCACGATGACGAAGTGCATCGTCCAGCGTTTTAAAACGACATATTTTTAGCAATTAGAGCATTTTATTTTAAATCTTGTATTTGTACATGTATTTCTTTTCACAAAATCATAAAGGATGATGATTACAATTGCATAAAAGGAATATCTGAGCAATTTTGGGATTTATGTCATTCACAATAAGATATGCGCTGGCAACCAACCTCAGCAATACGGCCCGATTTCCAACGTCATAACCTATTCAAATCTCACGCAAACATAATACTTAGACCTGGATCTAACAAAAGCGTCCCACTTCCACTCTCGACCTGTAAAAGCACTATTTACCCACATCAAACGCCGGCTCTATAATCACATAATATCTATTTATACCAGCAATTGGAGAGCCCGGAAACATTCCCGGCAGGAAGGCCTGGTTCCCGATAATGGGAGCCCTGAAGGATGGTTTCAAGATAAACTTGATTAGGAGCCATCTTTGAATTAAGCGGGAAAAGGGACTCGCCGTCCTAATAGCTTTAAAATGGTTTTTTGTTACATTATACATGGAGCTTTTGTCGGAACGTGACGTTCTGAGTTTTTGAGTTAGCCGGAGTTGTAATTGAATGTTTAAGGAAAATGCGAGAATCTTTGTAATGTAAATGTACTACGACTTTAAGTTACTGTAACAAAAGGTTATTCGCATTTTTGGGTAACTTTATGATTTATTTTTATTTTTTACCCTTTGATTACTATCTCATCTGAAGTTAAGCGATAATGTGGCTAAAGATAGAGCCCATGGATTTAAAGGAAGACGGTAGTTGAGCGACTGCTCAGAGTCGTTTACCTAATATTTCACTGAACTTCGTCCTGAAACACAACTAGGTCGCTTGGCTTTATTCGGATATGGTGTTACACCTGGGCCTAGACTTCAAGATTCCATTGAAGTTAGCAGTGGCATTATGCCTAAGGTTGTATTTGGATGACATTATAAGTAGACTTTACTTGTTCACGTAACTTAGAAACATACAAAAATCAGAGCACGATTTCAGCGTCTTGAATGGGGTAAATCAATCAAATGTTGGCCTCGAGTAAACTTACCTAGAAAAAACAGAAATACGTGAGACGTTGCTAACCACTTACGTTTCTTTTCAGAGAGACAAGCCATTCAAAAAACGAAAACAGTTGGCGATGGTGGCAGGACGCGGGTCTCCGCGCACTGAACCGGCGGAGGCGGGACGTCCGAGAGACCACCAAGTACATAGAGACGGCCTTGGTCATAGACAAGGCTATGTTTGATAGAAGAAACGGGAGCACGAGAGCTGAAGTCGTCCACGACGCTATACAAGTCGCTAACATTGCTGATTTGGTAAGGAACTTTTGTATTTTTATTAGGTCTATGAAATTACTAAGCTAATTGGACGATTATACTGGGTGGCTGACAGAATTTAGATGAGGTCTTTATAGATCGAGCTCTGAGCCACAGGGAGACTTGGGGTGAGGGTTTCCCTTGCGATCGACTCATTTGCATAGAATCGTATATGTGAAAATCAAGTTATGACATTTCATTTACATACAAAAATGATGGCTAAATTCACAAAACTAAAAGTAAATCTGATTATAATTCCCAAAAAAAATAGCACTAAAACTTTCAGTAAGCGTACGCTGAACAATTTTAAACATATACTAAACATTTCACTTCATGCAGACGAAATTGCTCGCCCCTTGCGTCCTATTGTTAACCGACTTCAAAAAAGGAGGAGGTTCTCTATTCGGTTGTATTTTTTTTTTTTTTTTTTTATGTTTGTTACCTCAGAACTTAGTCATTTATGGACCGATTTGGAAAATTCTTTTTTAGCAGCTACAATTTACTCTTGCCGCTGCCCTATTATAGTTTGCTATTCCGAGTCCGTCATGACCGGTCCGTGGATGGGGTGAAGTAGAAATGAGGGGTTCCAGTAGATTTCCCTAAAAGTTTAAGGTTACAAGGCCTAACTCTAGTAAAAGCAAAAATATTATTTGAAGGTTTTGAGGGTCTTTTGTGACACCTTTTTTCTATTCCACATCTGATTTCCGTATTTCGTACTAATATACTTTTGCATTTACAATGTGAAAATATATTTTGTATAATTTGTGAGGATGAATTTTTGTTATTCAATCACGAAAAAACTTAGATTTTAGTTACATCCTATGCAGGATGGAAGTACTTCCTTACAAAATTTTATCAGAGAATACCTTTTATCCTAAAAATTGACCACGCGAGTCAAGCCGCGCGCAGCTAGTTTATATATAGCTAGATTTCACATCACCACACATAGACAATCAAACAAATAGTATATGGTACATAACATCAGGCATACAACCTAGAGATCTAGCTCATCTAATTAGGCGAATAATAAAGTGTTTATCTAAAAAATAATACAATATGATGAACAAAAAAATATGTACCGATAAATGTCTGTTCGTGACTAATCTGCCTATTCCAAAACGAATATAAACAACAACAGTCGTCACCCTCTAAAGATACTCGTACACTCTTTCCATATAAATCCCGCCTGCGGACCAGACTTACGAAACGACAATAAAAACACAGAATTACTGTTATAACAAGGGATGACACTCGGGCCAAAGTGCTATAACCGAAAAGACAAAACTGCTTCCCACTGCTTCCTTAGTTATAGCTCCGACACTATTGTAAGAGCTTCCCTGATTTAATACGGTCGCTCTTACTTTTGCCCTTTACCGCTTGCTATTATGGATAAGAAACCAAATCACATTTGCTGGTAATGAAAGATGATGGACTACCGAATCAGCTAAATGATAACTCTGAATTGAGATTAGTATTTCATCTCATTAAGGGTACACTCTAATCCTAATTACAAAAGTAAATTGAGTCTTCTTGTCAAAACCGTTTTGGGCGTAAAAGGAAAGATGGTGACGAGTAAAAAATCAATATTCACAAAAAATAATATAGAAAACTAACTATACCCCGCGTTTCACACGCGTGGGCAATTTTTGGGGATAAAAATTTGTTCTGTAATAAATAATATTATATTAGGGGGAGAATATTCAGTAGTCCGAGTCTATCAAATATTCAGAATTAAAATAAATTGCTGCGTTTTTATTTTGTTCCGTAAATATGCCAGTTTTGTGATATAATTTATTATTACATGAGTAAATACTGTTTCAAAGCATGTTGTCTGTTTGGAATTTGAAACTCGCCTGGTCCTTTTTGGCAACTATTAAACTGCATACAGTCAAGGGCGTCGGCAAAGAGACGCTAACTTTGTAAAGCAGAAAATTGGATGCGCTCGCTCTCTAACACATTTTTAAACCTACGCTTTTTAGCCCCCGACGCAAAAAAGAGGGGATGTTATAAGTTTGACCACTATTTGTGTTTGTCTATGAGTCCATCTATGGCACCGTTTTAGATACGGTCTTTTTATTTGAAAGCAGTTTTCTAGGGGTGGTACTAAGACATGTTTTATCAAAAATCGGTTCAGCCGTTTTTTGCTTTTATAGGTTTTTTAGACGGATTTTCTTTTATAATTTTAATTAACTAAAATTCTCTTGCCTAGTAAACGTTGAAAATGAGTTAGTATCTTGCATAAGTAGCAGTGACTGCGTTCGATCAAGTGAATTCTCAGCTTGTTTGCTACACTTTTACTTTGAAAGAGTAACCTTTTTTCCAATAATTTGTATCCTCGCCTTCAGTACTTCCGCACGCTGAACACGAGGGTGTCCCTGGTGTACATCGAGTCGTGGCAGAGCGCCAACCAGGCGGACATAGATCGGAAGCAGGACATCACACGCGCCATCCACAAGTTCAGTGACTACACAGCGAGGAAGCTCTTCAACGTCGAGAAGGACACCACGCAGCTGCTCACGTAAGTAACAATAACTAGCATTATTCCCTTGGGCAATGTCGCAACTGGCATTGTAACCAAGGTTAACGAGGAACTTATAAATGATTACAATATACAAGCAGCAGTGCGCAAGTAAGAATTTTAGAACATAGACGATTAATATGGTTTATTTTACCTACCTAATAATGTAGATATATGTTTATGTACTCCTTTTATTTTTTTTGTCATGTATAGTTACATGATGTATTGTGATGTGTTGTCATGTATAATGACGTGAGGAGCCAGTCGTTTGCCTGATGGTAAGCAATACGCCAGCCCATAACAATAACAGCACCACCCAGAACTTTGGTTTACAAAATCCTGCGCGGCGCTGTACTGCGCTCGTCGCCCTGAGACAATTAGCTGTTGAGTCTCATAATGCCCAGTAATTTCGCTTACAATCGTGGCTACTTCATCTAAGGAGCACGATGAGGCTATCTGTAATAACTAATCATGCAGTAGAACTGCATGATTAGATTCGATGAATAGAACTGTAGACTGATGGGCACTCGTGCTATTTATTTAAAATAGTACGAGTACCTGTAAGATACAGTATGCATGCATGTAAGTAATTGAATGATGTTTAAATGTAAATAATTGAAATAATGTTTTAATTGCAATCGATGCCAAAGCTTTCTTTTTTCTTTTCGGAAACTGTTTGGCAAAATTATTGATATAAATAAGACACTGAATCGCGAAATTGCAATACGATCTTTTACTGTAATTATTTCAACATTTTTATTCACCACCTAAACTGAAAATTCTCCCGAGAGATTAACGTTTCCGTTTTATTCGTACCTTATTTCTGTCGCGTTTAGTACATACAAATATTTTAGTGGAATCGTTTGAAGCGGCGATAACGGGCGAGTGGGCAAGCGGGCGAGTTCCAGGGGTCTGTTTATACAACCCTTTCGCTTTGACAGTGCGAATTGCCGGGTGGACAGCTGGCCCGCTCAGCTGCGCAGAGATTACCTGGGAAATACAGATTTAATCTTGCCTTGCTCTTATCGTCCCTGCTTCCGCTTCTGATTTACAAGAAAATAATTCAGTTGCGCAATTAAACGTTTCTACGTTGCTAAGTCTTAACAAAATGTGCTTAACGAAAAAGTACTTACAGAGAAATTGAAATTTGAAAATGGTATTATTTTCACGGCATCGACAAGTTAAAATCTCCAGAATCCTTTCCATTACTTATCCCATCTCCAATCGTAATCTACAACGATTACGTTTTCTTACACATCTGTCGATTATCGGCGATTATTACAAATTACGAGTTCCGAGTTCGCAGATAATCGCTTCCTCCCCTCACCCACTCAGTCATAACTCGGTACGTCGACATCGACATCTGCGATCGCGTGTCGGGCTCTGATTCACGAATTCCCGACGTGTTACGCTGAAGTACGCGAGTGTTCGCTGTAGTACGCAGAGTTACGCAACTTTACACGACTCCTGGCGTATTATTGATGCCGCGATTTCCGATGTACAGCGTAGTGCCCATCAAATATTTACTGTACTGTAGATACGGCGCTTGTTTCAAACCTTAGGGAACGCGTGTAAGTTGATATCGGTGCGGTGTCAAACTTTGTGACGCGGTGTCATACATCGATCTCAATTCTGTTACCGTAAATTCTAGGCAAGTTTTCAGTGGGTGTGCTCAGTAAAGTAACAAATTCCGAAGTAACAAAACGTCACGTCCTCAAGGGCATTGAACTTAGGTGATTACTTCTATTTGACTCATGTACCAAAATACCCTTTGAAGCAGTTTTCGGTCGTTCAACTATCCCGAACTAGGTATATAATTTATTTCGCAATCTATTTATACTCACCAGTAATGTTCGTTCGCTTCGGACCAATAGGGGCAACTTAAACAAACCGAGCTAATGTAATAACCGTTAGCAGTCAAATTAAATAGAGCGAAGGCCGAACCCTTCCGCCCGAGGCGCTCGTCTGCAAACACGAGAATTTTATCCAATTTCTAGCTCCCGCTCTTGTTTATGTAACCGGAGGATAGGAGTCACTAACCGAAATTAGCGGCGCGCAGGTACTTGGGATGGGTCATTGAAGGGTGGAATGTTTTAGTTCAAATTCAATCGGAAATGTATTCTGGTTATGTTGACATCTGGCGAAGGCGCGGTGAAGTTTAGGTTTTGTAGTACTTCGCAGCCGCTACGAATGTGGCTACGAAACTTCCACTTGCTGAAAATGTCCGTCTTGTTGTGCAGCCACAGTCTAAGTATAGACTCGTATAAAATAAGAGGACAATTGTAGAGGTGCCTTTTTAAAACATACAAAATCGAATGTCGAAAATAAATCACATATAGTCTTAGCCATGAGCTACAATTTTGTGTGAAAACAAGAAAGTAACAGATTTGTAAATTAATCTAAAAACCAAGTTTTTATGCATTTAGAATGCATTGTCATCGAGTTGTGAGCTACCCTGAAAGTTTCAGCCGGATAGCTAATCGGTAAGCGGTAAGTGCTCGAAATTTGAGTTGCAAGGTTCCACCCGGAACAACAGACAGACAGAAAAGAAAGTGACTTAATAAAAACGTGGTAAAAAATTGCGTTATATTTGCTATATGCCGCTTTTAATCCGTCCCCTGATCTCTAGCAATATCCGTCACATTTATTACATTCATCACCCTCACCTCAAAGTTTGGAATTATCGCGACTAATGCTCGAGGCTCGGATATCCTGCAATCGATCCTCGTCGCGATACTACCGATGCTTGCGAGTTGAGCGCAAAAACGGCCGCAGTGTTATCGATAACGCGGGTTCTGACGTTATCGAAACTTGTTACCGAGTTCGCAAATGGATCGATGTGAGGTTATGAAGAAGAAAATCGGTTAAAAGAATTACGCGTTTTTGAAATATTATTTTTCTTGGGTACTTGAATAATTGTACGCTATAATAATAATTTGCCTCTTCTCACTCTATTTTATAATAATAGAGTGCTATTCTATTCATCAGCCCTTATATACGTAGGTATATTATATTGAATTTTATAGATCTGTCGCAAAAGTCATTTAGATAAAGCTCCTATTTGACAACCACGCCGCACTATTGTCGGATCCGCAATGGACATGCCTCGCTACTATACTAAACATACGATCCTACTCATTTTATATCATAGTAATATTATAAATGCGAGTTTGTGATTATGTATGGATGTGTGGATGTTTGTTTCTCAATTACTCAAAACAGTTGAATGGATTTTGGTGAATACATTTTTTAGGTAAATACTATGGGTCCTGGTAACAAACATGGATACTTTTATCACGAGAAATCAGGGATAAACCCGCAGGTAGCAGCTAGTCATGCAATCAATTTCACTTCTCATAATGGGTCCTAAAATCCTATAAATTCAATTTATAAATAGCTAAACTACTCGGTCACCTCGTTTATTTTACTTTATATGCCAAGAGGAATGGCAACGATTCAAATAGCTCTACAGTTAGTAAAGCAAAACATAGCTAAAATGCTTACATTCTTTAGAAAGTTAACACATTCATTGTTTAAACCAACTTGTTTTGCATTTTACATTCCTGCAACCTTTACCGTGCTTTGTAGCTTTCAAAAGACACTACAAACTACAAACCATGAGTATAGCGCTATAGCACATTACACTGATTCGTGACACGCAGCAAACAGCGAGCACATCAATCCATCCGCATCGCGAGTGCGAATTTCTTACGATAACGCGAAGGATACAGTTTTTTTAATAAATAGTCATTTGAGACATCAGAACTGTTTTCTCTGTGGTGTAATTTTCTAGTGCATTGCAAAGAGTTTTTTGTCCACTCCAATTCAGCCGAGCTAGTGTGGCCTTTTCGGCCAGGTGAGAGAACGAAGTACTTCCCATCACTTTATTTAAAAAAATAATTATTGCCCTTTTCCTCGAAATAGATTCTGAATTATAAGAAACAAAGTAACAATATTATCTGCAGCAATAAGGCTTTTATCAACAGAAACTTTTCACTTACATTTACCCATCTCCTCAACTTTGTAGCCATTAAACTTAAATCATTTCCACTCAAATTATTTGAATCTTTTTGCCTTCCTACTCAAATCTTTTAATTCAGCTAAATTATTTTTAATTTAGCATTCTACAGGCAGCTAAAACAAGCGAAGGTCGCAAGCTCAACGCGTAACGCCAAATATTATTCAGCTTGGGGCCCCAAAACGCTCCACACATGGGTTTAATCTCTCCCCTCCGAAGTTATCCCCCCATGGAGGCGAAATATTATATTTTTTACAGCCAACGCGACGAACCTAATTGTATGAAAAGGTCCCAACTCGAATATAATTCTGTTTCTAAAATTTATCTTCTACAGGGCTAATTAATTCAGAACAATGCGCTAATTTAGGATTAATAACTGTTCAAGTTTTTCAATCAGGTCGTTAACAACAGGAGAGTATTATTAAAGTTGAATTTTATTAATTTATTAAATTAGAAAATTTATTTATTATTTTATTTTATTAATTAAATTAAAGTTGTAATTTTACTTAGAGTTTTGACTTCGGTGTTTATTAAAACAATTTTGCCACCGAAGTAAAGATTAAATTAATATTTAATCTTTATTTCAGGCAACATTAAAATAAGTTACAGATGTTATTTACTTATTCTACGGCCGATATAAATACACACCTTAGAACTAACATACATATATAATGACCTAGGTCTTAATCTACAATCTTGGGATTAACCTACAGATATTTCCCTTGATGATTAAGGTTAGGAAAATTTCATATTTGTTAGTTACCTTACTCCTCCGAAACGGCTTTACTGATTTTTACCAAATTTTATATGCTATCTATTTTTCATACTCCTAAGTGATAAGGGTTGTTCACCCTTAACATTTTTTTTAATTTATATGGCAAAACAACGTTTGCCGGGTCAGCTAGTAATATATAAATAACTTGATCAATGAATGTTTCACACTTATATGTTATAACTAGGGGAAAGCTACTAAAATTCTGAAGTAAGAATTATATCAATAACGCCATGTAACAAGACAAACTAGTAACAACCAGAATATATTTTACACTAGAGAATAGGTTCGTGTGCAGAATACAAATAATGAACAACTTTTGTACGTAACGGTAACGGGAAATGCAATTACAGTTTTCGATGAATAATTTACCCAGTTTTATTACTATGTATTATTGAGGTGGATGTTTCGGTACGGTTAAGTTTTGTGTAGATTTACTACTCGCACTAAAATGATAAATTATTTATTTTATTTATTGACAAAATCCACAGATCTTAATTAGTACAATGACAGTTATTGCTAAGTCTTACATCTAATCGCGGATTTACTTTTTATATATTTTGTATTTTTCTTTTTTTTAATACTTTTTTTATGATGTTAAGTATAAAGTCGTATAAAATTGTAAGGAAACTTACAAGTCATCATGTCAGTGAAATCACTGGGCATATGAGACCGTCTGATGTCTCGGGGCGTTGAGTCCAATGCAGTGCTACGCAGTGCTTTTTGTGTTATTAAAAGTTCTGGGTGGTATTGCAATTGCTAGGGGTAAGCGTGGCGCTTACTATCAGGAAAAACTTGATGGACTCATCATTCAGTTATATAATAATTATTTTTTAGAAAAAAACAAAATCCGATTTCAATGTATCTTCTAAGTCCAAGGTTAAATAGCGAGGAATTTATATGGGACCACTTCGTAGCTATACTGAACCCAACGCAAAGAATTTTCCAAATCGGTACATAAAAACGGAGTTCTGAGGTAACAAACATAAAAAAATACAATCGAACAGAGAACCTTCTCCTTTTTGAAGTCGGTTGAAAAGTCTATGAATCACAAATTCTAAGACCATACTGTCGCCAGCCCGCCCTGAACCAATTCGATGGATTATGGACCAAACTCTATATCTATCTCCCTCTCCCAATACATCTCTTTCTATTTCTTTCTTAGACTGAATTCTTCCGCAGTAGCAACGAAATAGTCGGATGATTATGAAATAACATATCAAATTCTTTTACAGTGGACTTACATTCCCGGGAGGCGAGTCGGGAATATCTGTCCCAGACACGCTGTGCACGCCCAAATCCGTGGGCATCTCCGTAGATACCAACACTTATGAGCCCCACCTCCTCGCGGGAACTATGGCGCATATGATTGGACATAATATTGGTAAGTACAGCAACAGGAACCCTTCATTCATTTCATTTACGCAAAATCGATTTGTATTCCCTTTATCGTGAACAATCTTTCACAGTGTACGGTCAACGACAAAAGTTGCTAAATATTTGTGAATCTTTTATTGACTACACCTTCAATATTTGTCTTATATCTGTGATGTTGCATTAAAAATTGTTAATATCCAGTGCGAATAGGGAACTTGCAAAAAATTGCATGTAATTTATTTATTTTTTGGTAGTATTGACAATTGATAGATTGTAAAAATTCAGATTATGTTCATGCTCGTCGATCTGTCTACTGTATACGTTTCTTCAAACATCTGTAAAAACTTTTTTATTGGCCTTCAGCATATGTACTTACTTTGTTACTAATTTACTGATTTAGCCGTTAGTTTTCCTTTGATAATAAAATAAAAACAGAGAGGTCGAGACCCGCGGTCGGGACATTATTTAGCCCAACGCATCTCGCTAGCGATCCAGCGGGGAAATGCCGCCAGTTTGATGGGCACTTTTAGCAGCGGGATCGATCGCGGTGGTCTCCCCATTTAGCTTTAAGTTTTTGACGTTTGTATGTAATATAAACATTATTATTGTAAATAAATATATGAGATATATATCTTCATCATCATCAGCCTATCGCAGTCCACTGCTGGACATAGGCCTCTCCAATTGCACGCCATTGTGCACGATCCCCGGCTACTCTCATCCAGCTGCTACCAGCCACCCTGCGAAGATCGTCGCTCCACCTAGCCTGAGGGCGTCCTACACTACGTTTGCCAATTCGTGGTCTCCACTCTAGAACGCGTCTACCCCAACGGTTATCGGCTCTACGGCTAATATGGCCTCCCCACTGCCACTTCAGCTGGCTAATTCTGTGAGCTATGTCGGTGACTTTAGTAATATTAATATATTATGCGTTAAATAAAAATAATATACTTCCTCCCGCAGGAATGGGCCACGACGACGGTCGCGAACAGTGCTTCTGCCGCGACTGGCACGGCTGTATCATGGCGCAGTCCATCGTCGGCTCGGACAACGTGCAGCCGTACAAGTTCTCCGACTGCTCCAAGAACGATTATATCAACGAGCTCAGGCTGGGGCAGGGGCTGTGTCTGCTCAACAAGCCTAATGAGGTAATATATCAAATAAAGTTTTTCGGAAAGAAAAATCTCGACCACCGGCTGGGACTTGAACCCGCACCTCAATCTTCCCTCAGCGCGGGGAGTGCTTTCCTGATTGAGATGCGGTCGTCACCAATGTTTTTCTTTTCGAAAAATACTGTTTTTTCGCTTGGCATTCGTAAAATCTATTCCTCTTAACCCGGTGGCATCGTGAGCACGAATTCTTTACGATGAACCGTATGGTGGCGATGTCAATGGATCAATGCTTTTAAACCGACCTTCAAAAAAGGAGTAGGTTCTATGTTTTATTATTTTTACTGATTACTCTAAAAGTAGTGAACAATTTTGTCCGATTCCATATAAATTTGATTAAGATCTAATGATGCATCAAAAGAAATATATTTTTTTGGGATACAAACATACATTTGCAGTGACTTACATCGATGTATGGTAGAACATTTTTTCAACTACCAAGTTAAGTTTGTCCTTCAATCGCCGAACTAACTACATACAAGTTTGTACGGAACCCTCGATGCTCGAGTCAGAGTCGCACTTACCCCTTTTTAATATTGGATATTGCTTGAAATGGACAATGCCTCGCCATTTTCAAATATGGTCACCTTTTCACGCTAATTTAACCAACTGGACAAGTGGACACAATAACATGCCTTTTCTTCAATATCATATCTATATCCATAACAATACCTCCTGTACTTCCGTTCCCTTAGAATAGTGTTCGCCTAATAAGCCCTTACGTATTCAATGTCCTTACAACCCGACAGCTCAATCACAAATCCGCTTTATATGGACATCTCATTACCATAAGATACGCCTCAGTGTGTCATCGGCCTTGAACTCGTCCATCTTCTTTGTCATGTTTTACTGCTTGCGTTAGCATCATCTCTTGGAAAGGGCCTTGGGATAACAAGTAGTCGAAAATCGATGCCAAGTTTGGGCTCTCTATTAAGAATAATTGTTATTATTATTACTGCTTACAGGAAATAGACGTTACAAAATAGGTAGGCAAAATAACGAGAAGAGTCGTTAGCAAACTTAGACCGGGCTATCACACAACCAGAGAAATCTCAATGAACATGTCCGATGAAGCAAAACGATTATAAAAATAAAGATTCGCTATTCAAAATAGCAACCATGCTCTGAAAACCGTTATTTTTCCCGTATGTTAAAACTTCCCAACTTCAACATAAACATTGGTTCTATTAGCATCAACAAGTCCCCAAAATGGATAAGTTTCGGATCCGAACACGATTCCCAAATCACATCGAAAGTTGAGCTCGACACACAGCTTTGTTATCCAACTCGCTGCATTTTAGATTAACCTGGTGCCAGCCAGTTAATTCCCTAAACCATCGTAAAGAATAGTGCTGTGACACTACTCTGATTTAGTCTTGTTTTACGTGAACAATATACAACGTACGTCAAATATAAGGTTCGAATTTAATCCAAGTTTATTTTATCACTCTAATGGTGCTACCCTACCAAATGTCTATATTTTCAACAAATCGTGTGTAGCAACGCAGTGCTTAATTGTAGTACTTTTGAAACGCACTACTACATATACAAAAGCTAGTATAAAGATTTCTACGAAGTCCGGAAGTGAATAGAGACCAATAAACTTGTTTCCTGTATTACCTTCTCAATTTACTGACATCTCTCCGAGAAACGTATCTGCGTCGTATCTATCTTATTTACAAAAGAAAATTTCATATCCGATCCTATATTCTGTAAAAAGCGAAATAATAATCTCCAATAAATGGATAAGTTAAAAAGAAATAAGATTATCATGAATCCTCAATCTCTGTCTTTGAAAACCGCATCACGTCGTAGCCTTACCGCGGCGTAGGGGCTCAACCCGTCGTCACAGCCGTCGCTACGCAAGTCGGCGGTGTCGGCGCGGGCGGTTACTCGGGCGCGTCATCGGCACACTTTCCTTATTAACACGCCACGGTTCATCCGAATGCAAAACAGATTTCCACGTTGGAAATTAATCAGAGCTCCACCGTATTGTTTCCCGACGCTCCTGAGGCCCACTCCTTTAATAAAAGTTATGGAAATGCGGGCTGCCCGCTCGCGGAATTATCTCTTCGTTTGCGAATATATAATAACACGGACGAGACTCGGGACGGTTTATTGGAATAAATTTACATACCGCCGAATGATAATGCTCCTTGCTTCTCCGTTTACATATTTATCGGGGAGATGATTGTGACGTCACCGGTGTTTCTCCCGGTCCTGATTCCTGATGTGTGTGCGATGTAAACTGTGTAGAACCGCGAGGTTTACGGGGCCCTCCCAATCGGAGACTCGGCGGCACGACTCGACGCTGAAATGTTTCTCTTGTTCGATGCATCTTTTATTAGTACGCATACTTTGCACAGGTTTGTTCGCCTCTATCGTATCGATTGCCATTTTTATCTCTCTTCATAACTCGTGAAACAGGATTGAATTTGTATCTCTGCAAATAGAATACGCCGAATGAGCATACACAGCTCTTGTTGTATTACGTACTTTTCCAATTAAGAACTAGTCATAAATTCCCCACGGAGCCGTGTTCTAAATGCCTGCTCATGCGAAATTCTCGCACTACTAACCGCGACGGCAAACCCTTCACATTACCAAGAAGTAAATTATCCCGAGACTCGCAATGAATTTAATCAGAAGAAAAATAGACGGTGCGGGAAATAAAGTTTTCAACTTTCTCGTGAGCTGGCGGGAGGCGGGAGGTAACTAGATGAGCATCCGATAAACTGAAGTATTTTTTCGCATGAAAGTCGTAGAGCAAAAATTGTTTTCCTGAAGTTGGGTAGTAAGTTACGCAAGAGGTTCTCCCTGTTTCCCAACAATGTAGTTGTGGAGTTATTATATCAAATGGCAACTTTGAAGCCGGCGTAGTGTGTGAAGTACCGCCAACTACATTACATATAGCAGCTCCGAATATATTTTGTGCTCTTATTTGTGATGTTCTGTTTCTGTTTTGTTATCGGCCTCTTCATACGTTCAGTATTTCTGTACTATTTTACATTTACAAGAGCATAGTTTCCTTTCTTTTTTTGTTGTTATTTAATTTGTAAAGTTTTACCGCAAGTCCTTAACAATTTAGAACCCAAGGTCTTGAAAAAGTTCAAATGAAAAAGGACTTTATTCGTTTCTTATTATTATCAAGTTAACTTAGTACCTTGTTTAGTATTCCTTTTTGTTCTAACATCATTCTTGTCTACAGTTGGTGATCCACCACCAATGCGGCAACGGTCGCCTGGACGAGGGCGAGGAGTGCGACTGCGGCACTATCCAAGAGTGTCAGAACACCAACCCTTGCTGCGACCCCTTCACTTGCCGGCTCACTAAAGAGGCGCAGTGTGCTTCGGGAGAATGCTGTGAAAGATGCCAGGTGATACAATAAATATATAATGATAAACTATAACTTATACGAAACTAGCGATCCGCCCCGGCTTCGCACAGATACAATTTATTAATATAGTGTCATTTTTTATGATTTGATTACATAACATTGAATTTTCTGAACTTTTCAAAAACTTAATTAGAATGTATTGTAAAAAAAACTCAACAATAAACTCTTTTTGAAATCTCATGTTTTGTACAGTAAAAACCGTATCAAAATCCGTTGCGTGATTTAGAAAAAGAAAGCGGAGAAACAGAAATGAGGACGCGTATAGCGACTTTGTTTCATACTAGAAACTTTTGTCATCGTCAGCAAGCTTTCAGCTGCCCCCTAATGCTGGATATAAGTCATCAGCTGTATCGAGTGAATATTATACTGTATTATGTATCTATCTGTCTAAACTCTTTATTTCCAGCTGAAGCCCCGAGGCATCACGTGCCGCGACGCAACAAACGAATGCGACCTCGAGGAGACATGCACCGGTCTGTCCGGCGCCTGCCCTGCCGACGCGCACCGCAAGAACGGCGAGCCCTGTGAAGACAGCAAGGGGTACTGCTTCGCCGGACAGTGCCCCACACTGTCCCTCCAGTGCGAGAGGATATGGGGGCCCGGGGCTTTAGGAGCGGACAAGGAATGCTTCGAGCAGTTCAACTCTAAGGGAGCCGTGACGGGGCACTGCGGGAAGGACAACAGCGGGAACTACATCAAATGCGAGATGGAGTGAGTGCCTTTTGTTTTTCTAGAAGTTCTTTTTTGTTTGTTTTTTAATTTATTTCTCTTTGTAACAACTTTATTTTTGAGACTCTAACTAATAAACTAGGTTATAGGGCCTGTGCCTTAATAGTTAATTTCTTCCCATTTTATTTCTTTTTCTTAGTATGATAAGAGTGTGCTACCAGAGGCATTAAAACAATAGTTAGAGATACTACTTCGCCGGAAAATGTCCCACGGTGTTCTTTTAGTGTGAGAGGCTATAGAGTCCTGGGGCTTTATGGGCAGACAAGAATGCTTCGAGCAGTTCAACTCAAAGGGAGCCGTGATGAAGCGTGTCAGGAGATGAAAAGAGTGATTCAGAGGATGGTAAAGCGCAAGGTGATGTTTATTCTCATGGCTCCTCCATTGTGAGATGAAATGGTGCATGGTTTGGGGTTTTGGAGGCTGATAAAGAATCCTGCAAGCAGTTCAACTACAAGGATGATAAACTGCAGTAATTTCATGAAGTTCAAGATGGAGAATTTGGGTGCAGTGATGTAGATAATTCTCTCAGTATTAAAAATCATGTTGTCCAAAATAACATAATGAAGTTAATCTAATGGAATCAGGCGCGACGTTGCGGAAATTCATCACAAATTTGAAACGCAATGAAAATATCTAGTGTAATATAATAGTGTCGTGCAATAGTGTATATTCAGCGGAATTACAGTAGATATTTTCATTAAAATCAAAATCTCTTTAATCATTTTGGCATCACAGACGCACTTATGAACGTCAAATTATCACAATGACTCTACCACCGTATCGGAAAAAGAACCACTACTCAGAAGATACGGAAAGAAACTGAGGGGCATTTTTTTAGAAATTTTGTTAAAATTTTTTGGGTTTTTACAATGATGTAATGTTTCTTATGTACCAGTTGACTACTTTGCAGAAGTGGAATGTTCCAAGCATCTTTGTCTTCTATGTAATTACAAACAGTGTAGTATGCTTTTCTCATTAGAACATTCTTAACGCGTAATTTAAATTTACTTTCTTTGAGCTCCGTTATACATTTTGAAATTTTATTATAAAAACGTACGCAGTTGCGTTTACAGCTGCATTACGTTTCAATAATGGAGTTACTCCAAAATACGAACCATCGAGTAGTGGACCTCACCCCATGCTTCCAGGAACGTCCGCTGCGGCTCGCTGCAGTGCCAGCTCGGGAACCGCTACCCGATCGTGTCGGGGATGGATGAGTACTTCACGCGAACCGTCATCAACATCAAGAGCACCGAGTACGAGTGCAAGTGAGTACATACCATTTTATTAATGAAGACATGGACTTACGTTTGACAACAACTTACCTGTTGGTAATCGTAGTTACGGTCTAAGGTGCATTACAGAACTGCAGCAAATCGATATCGATGGGTTCCTCGCAGCGGTGGTAGGTTAGTTATTTTTGTGTGAGGAGGTGTGAGGGGTTTTGTTTTGCAAGCGGCTGTCTTCGGAAGTTCTACACTTTTGCTAGTTATTCTGCCACTGGGCAGTAGTGCGCAAGCAACAACGGAAGTGCATTCGCTATTAATAATAAAAATATTTAAATATTTTCTTTATTCTAATTTATTTTAGGAGTTTGAAGTCGTCTAAAGACTATGTCATTTAATTATGTATGTTAGTTAAACATAGCGATTAAAATTCCGTGCACACTGCACCCTTGCAGAGCCACGACCGGCCTCCCGCGGCACTCGGAGATCGCGCCGCTGGGCCTCGTGCGCGACGGCACGCCGTGCGGGGACAACCTGGTGTGCGTCAACCAGAGCTGCACCTCCATCTTCCCCTTCATCGACCACACCAAGTGCCCCACCGACCACAACAACAACGAGTGCTCCGCTAAAGGGGTCAGTAAACGTAGTTTAGTTATTCTAGTTTTCTAGTATATTTATTTATTACTAGTTTATAAGACATCTCACAGCTCAAAATTTTAGGTATTTTTTTGTAAATATAACAATTTATCTACTTTACACGATAATTATATATTATTTTTTTAGGGTTCCGTACCAAAAGGGTAAAACGGGACCCTATTACTAAGACTCCGCTGTCCGTCCATCTGTCTGTCTGTCTGTCCGTCTGTCACCAGGCTGTATCTCATTAACCGTGATAGTCAGATAGTTGAAATTTTCACAGATGATGTATTTCTGTTGCCTGTTGTATAAAAAATACTAAAAAACAGAATAAAATAAATATTTATGGGGGCTCCCATAGAACAAACGTAATTTTTTTGCCGTTTTTATAAATAATGGTACGGAGCCCTTCGTGCGTGAGTCCGACTCGCACTTGGCTGTTTTTTTAATATATGTTATGGAATTGTTAAGCATAATTATTTATAGTAGGTATACATTTGTAAATGTCAATTGTATATATAATGTCAATCATTTTATTTAAAATAATATTATTATGTTTGTACATTATTTTATTATTATTAATTAAGTTTATTATTATTAGGACTTGGAAAAGAGTTTTAGCCCACCACAAAAATGAAGTATTCGACGCGTATTATGCACTATGCTCTCTCGTATGAAGCCATCTGGTTAGGTACAACCGTGATGTTTTCCCATCTTAAAAAAATGTAATCGAAAGAGTGTACTTGTAGTGTTCATTTAGATTAAGAAATAGAGATTAAGACACTTTGAAGGCTAGTTTTGTATTATCTTTGCGCAGAAGTCATTTTATTAAAATAATTAGGTCTAACTGACGACGTGCCAATGTTTAATGTCAAGTAGGTACACGTAAAACGCATAAATTTAATCGAACATAGCCGTTTTGCTCATTATGGTTTAAGATTTAAGATACTTTATTCCTCAAAAGAATAAATTCACTTACAGGAGAAACATAATGTTAAACAATTTTGGGCTAAGCGTACTTTATAAAATGCAAAAGACTTAAAAAAATTCTAAAACCTAATTTTAGAAACTAAAATGTCGGTAGTTTTATATTACTAGCAAAACGAAAATCGGTCCGTTTGGTACCTACCTCTATTAAGACAAGCCTGAATGATGGCATCATTTTTGGTATGAATCGAAACCCATCAGAACATACACATCAAAATACGCCAGTGAAACTGAAATATTACAAATAGTATTGAAAATTAATAAAACTCAGTCAACCGACTCGATAAAAAACTGAACGGTCGATTAACCTTCCATTGTTTATGTTTAAACCCAATTGCGAAAAACGTCAAATTATTCATTTTTAACTGTCCAGTCGGTTGTTTTCATCAACGGCGATCGGCGGAAGCGACGCAGGCAGTTTATAATAGTTTGAGTGCCTCGATGGAAGCTGTTATTAAATTTTTGCTTTACAAGCTGACGCGGAACCTTGTCTCCCCTTTTAACCTCAACTTTTCCAATGAGTACGTAAGTGGGACGTGAAAGTATAATAATATATTTTTATACTTAGGAAATATTACGCACTTAGTGGACTGCGACTAGATGGAGCGATGATACACTTAGGGCTGCTGGTAGCGACTGGAGAAGGAAAGCCGAAGATCGGGGTCTGTGGCGTGCTATAGGAGAGGCCTATGTCCAGCAGTGGACTGATATAAGCTCATGTTGATGATGACGTACTTAGTTGTTATGGCAGGAAATCAGACTTATATTGTAAAAGACTCCATCGAGCTAAAAAAAATAAGGTTCACAATAGTATATTGCTAAAACATTATTTGCTTGCATTTAACGGGAACAAGAACAAGTTATTACAAGTTCTTGTTAATTTTTCTTATGGCACAAACGCATAATATAGGCAAAAAATCTTAAGCAACTGATTTGAATGTAGGTACGTATCTGCGATTGTTGAAATAATGTTTAAAAGGAAATGAAGAAGTAGTCGAGCCGTGTGCGAAATGACGCGTCCTTTTATCCAAAATCACTTTAGCTCAGTTCCATTTTCAGAGGTTTAATTATGAGCCTTTGAGATAATTAAATCCGGACTCGACTTGGCGTTGTTCTGTTTTGCCATTCGATAACGTGTGATGTCATTTTTCAGTGCATTTGCGACACAAGTCCAGCCTTTGACGCTGAATACTACCAGGATTGCTTTAACATTATTCCATAAACACGTATATTCAATTCTGTATTCATGAACATTACCAGAAACTATGATAGCTATCGGTTTAACACTTGCCTTTATTCGGTCGGGCATTGAAATGGGAACCAATGCATCCGATCGGTAATCGTGGTACTCTGTTTAATTCCGTAGCAGTAGCAGCAGCCAGGGCCGGCGCTAGGTTTTTAATTAAAGCAAATTTGTATGTTACATAACTGCTATATCATTATTGTGTGGTAAAAATACCAAAGATAAACAATAAATACCTACTCGTATGTAAATAAAACACAATTGCATTCGTTATTCTAGATTTTTTAGGTTACAATAATAACAAATAAAAACGGCAGATCTTACTATTTCTCCAAAAAATCATGAAACTAGTTTACCTACATGACAAACTTAAAACAATATCAAAGTAAATCAAGGATTTATTTACTGTACATCTACCAAAATAATGTTATGAAACCAGTGGCAGTGGGAGGAAATAGTATCTTATGCGGGTTAACTTACCCGTACCCCTACTACACTGACACAGACAAAGCCCAAAGACTGTGACCTAAAGACGTCCCATGCCACTACTACCGGACGTGCCTGTCGTTGCACACGCGTTACTGTAATTGGTAATTAAAGCCTTGATTACAATGCTTTTGGCGACGACACTCGTTACAAAACTACACCGATGCAGAATTAAATTAAAGTAGGTACCTAATAATTGTGTTCAACATTTTAATTAGTTGCCAGACACACGCTGAAGTTCGTGACTCGTTTCCATATGCCTTTTAAAATAACCATTAAAACTACATACTTAAAAGCTGTTACTTTTAATTTTTCTATTAGCTCCAAAACCTCCGACGCCACGGTTGGCCACACACCGACACGAGAGAAGAAAAAAAAAAATAGTTTAGCATTTATAAACAAAGCATAACAACAATGTCATGTCATATTATATTAAGATTATAATAAGAAAATACTCTTGTAGACAATATCTTTAGCATTACGTTTAATGCTATGATAAGATGTGCGAAAGAGAAGGAATGAAAGAGCTACGCATAGGTTAGAAAGAGTGAAAGGATTGTAGATTAAAAACGGAACATGCATGCAAGTGTGAAAGAGATGCATAGATGTGAAATAGTACAAGTATGAATGAGTTAAGTAATGTAGATAGCGTGTGAAAGGAATAGAATGATACTTTAGGCCTAAGTGTAAGCAAGATAGAAAATAAAAGACAATTAAAGTGAACGTCTCGTTTAATTCACCCTTACACTCTGTTGTCATCACAACACATTGTATTTAACGGTAACACTACTGCACGTACTAATAGACTTCATCACTAATAAAGTCAGCTAATAATAGTTATCCATAAATAGTTGAAGCCACATATTCCCGCCACAAGCAGGTGCAAAATTAATATGCCACGTAGCATCCTGTCGTAGTGCAAGTCATTATAAGTAGGGGTAGTTTTAATTCAATATCATTTAATTGGTGGTCGAAGTCGGGTTCGGACATCGTTAATTATAACTTCGCAGTGTTCCCTAATAGTGTGGTGCATGTCACCAGCGTTAGGTTGGCTATATTTTGGAATTGCCTAGCTAGTAGGTGCTAGAACACATCTCATACTATAGTTCCAAAATTATCGTCTGAAATATTTTGACTGATAAATTCTGAGTGATCGATCTTTGAATTTGACCGATCTAGTTGTTGATAAATTTAGAGTTAAGACCCAATGGATACGATAAAATGTATAGCAATTTTCCCAACTTCAATAATGTCGCTCTCAATGTCTCTATAGCTGAAAGTATCTGCTCCGCTTCTCTCGTATCTCTCCACGTCTCTAGGAGAACGTACTTTCGTACTTACACTTATGTAATTAGCATCTTGAATATACTGTGTATTAACTAAATTACTCTGTCTCTCCCTGAGGCAGCGGTCAAGAATTTCTCTCGCTTTTAAATAAACTACTTATTCTCTTAGTCAACAACACCCAAAGCGGTAATAACTAAACGGGCGTTGAATATGCACGAGTGATAATTTAACACTCGTTTATTATCGAAGTCCTCTAAAGTTCAAACTACTTTAGGCTATAATATGATTGAATTTTGAATGGTTAGTTAGTAAAATCTGACTAATGAAAATGGAAGATTTATTCAGAATATATCTGTTAGCGGCTCTACTGAACAAAATTCTAGGACACAATGTTCTGACAATTTTGAACTCAGTTTCTTCGTAAAAACGGCCAGTTCCCCAACACCGAACCATTCAAACTGTCGGAAACATGCGACATATCAACTTTAAGTGGAACCTTAACTAAATCTGCGGCAGACGTCAGGGCAACTCTCCGCTCGCAAATCGAGTTGTGAGCGCCAGGTAGGATCGGGTTATACGGGCGAATTGTTCATTTCGAATTTATGCTGGACGGCCGCGATTGTATCAGGAACGATAGCTTTATGAGAAATTATACCTGTAAGGCTTCCTTCCGCACCGAGGGGAAACCTATTCAATTTCGTATTTTGTATAGGAGAAAGGGAAAAGTGAGAATTTGTGGGTTTTATCATAACATTTTTTGTTACGGGGAAAAATTGAGGAAGGTTTATTTATACCTAATGTATCATGTCAGGCTAATACAATTTTGTACTGACATCCTCTTCTACATTATTGCCCAAGAAAAGTTTGTATGTATGTATTACACAATTTACATTTTCCGACACATAGCAAATATTAAATCAAATGACCATGCAATTTACCTGTTAAAGCTCTATATTTAACGCACTGCATATTGGAATAGTAAACTCAATATATCTCAGTGAATGTCATAAATTTATACAACCCATATTGCTAACTCCGCACGTAGTTAACAATACACCCACATACGCTCGTCCATAATTAACAACTCTTAATGCTAACTCGTATATAACTAACTTCCTAAATCACCGCTCAACTTGAGCCAGCAGCGCCGCAACCTGCATAAGTGGCCAACTGCATAATTTTGACTTATCCAGTATTCTACATCTGTCGCATACAGACGACCGGAGCCACAGTGTAACGAGAGAACTAAGGAAAAATCTACTTCCGACGATTATAAAATTGAATACAAATTAAATTTGTTACAATAACTTAAGGTATAATTCATGTTCAGATTTTAAAACTAAAATGTAATTTTCAGTATCTTTAGTTGCCATTATTTATTTATTATTATTTAATTCTTTATTGCACTATTACAAGTAATGTACAAAAGGAGAACTTAATGCTAAAGCATTTTCTACCAGTTATCCAGTGATGGTAAAAGAACCCTACAAAGCGTGCATCAAAAATCAAAAAGAAAAAAAAAACTAACAGTAAATCAAAATAAATTTATGACATCATTATGACTAAAAAAGATAAATGACATTAAATTAGACGGGTAAATACCAATCACAGAGCATAGCGCGCTTCTGAAAAGAATAAGATAATTCAAAGCAACAAAAACAAAAGACATTATCAAGTCTACTTTCAACGTACCTATATTATTTAAAACTTAGCCCATTATCTTGTCTCAATGTTACCATGCCAGTTAAAAAGCAGTTTACATTTCCTTCTGAACTTACTTACACTATTCTATACTATGACACAAAACACTCGTAACTTCGTAACTGCGAACAAAACGTATCCCAGGAACAGCAGCGTATGCGATAGGTGCACTTACCCATTTCCATATGTAGACGATGACTCTCGGAATTAAATTTGAGAAATAGCACGAAAGATACGTTATAGGTTTTTATTCAGGTTTACAAAATTTATTTTGTTCTCATTTACATGTCTACTCATAGCAGTACTGGCAATGTTGTTGGCAATGTAGTTAAGTGCAGATTTTGCACGCTCGCTCTAAAACGGTGATGGAAAACATCGTGATGAAACCCGCTTACGCGCTTTGGAGTGGTAGGCTGTGGCCGCGGTTGTAATACCACCCACCGAACAAAGCCATACCATCAAGCGACCTAGTCGTGTTTCGGGATGATGTTCGGTGAACCATAGGGGAGACGGGTCTGAGCAGCCGCTCAACTGCCATCTCTCTCTAGATCTATGTGCACCATCTTAGGCCACATCATCGCTTCACATCAGGCGAGATAGTGGCCAAACATAGATCTATTAAGCGTAAAAAAAAAAAAAAAAAATGTTTTTCAAGATGAAAAGATATTTGTGTTCCACTTTTATGACTGTGATAAAATGTGAGAATAACATTTTGACATTTTACGTTTGAAATGCTAATAAGGAATTTATCTAAAACCTTGAATCTTAAGGGAGAACAGGGCCCTAATTCACTATGACAACTTGGTGATTTCTTGCTTCGATGTCACGTCGATTTCTTCATTAATAAACGACATCTGCGAAATTTGTATTCTCTATGACGCGTCATAGAGAATCATATATATGAATGCGTCATAGAGATGACGTTCATTAATGAAGGAATCGACATGATTTCGAAGCAAGAGATTGCCTAGTTGTCATAGTGAGTTAGGGCCCAGGTCGTTGTAAAGAGCGAAACGTTCTTTAAAAACTCACCGTCTCAAAAGTTTTTAATAAAGCACCTTTAAAACTCTAATAATATTCATTTATTGTTCAGCTAAATCGGAGTATCTTCCAACTTGAACTTAGTTAAAGTGGATTCGAACAGTGATTTCAGACTAGAAGTCATCAATTTGTACCTAACTCGATCTACAATGTGACGGAGCTACTTTGAAAACTCACTTTGTTTGTTTCATTTGTATAACACTAAATGTTATACTTACTTTGAAATAATTTTCATTTGTTATCAGCCTTTTAACAAGTCAATAGTCGTAGAACGTGAGATGGAACGTAACGATTAGTTTACGAATGGGATGAGGCACTTGTTACTCGGAGCGGGCGTGACGCGGGCGGCGCTCTGGCGCACTAACTCGAAATTTCATATTTTGAAATCATTTTCATTTGTTATCAGCCTTTTAACATGTCAATTATAACTAAAATTATGAAATATGTTCAATTATTATCATTTACAAGGCTACTAAAATTACCAAATTATAATAATATATATTAAGGGACAAATGACAACATCCAAAAGGTTCTTTTTCTTTCTCATCTACACTATTCACCACTTTTGTAAAGATTACGATCACGTGCTTTATTCTCAAGAAAAATACTCACTCGAATCTCACCTGATCTCATTTCCCACTTTCTACTAGTGAATAACAGTACCGCTTCCTAGTCCAATTTGAGGCAGTTAGGTAATACGATTCGATTCACAACTACGAAATTAATTCCGTAATATCGGAACTTGGTCCTGTCCCGCTGGATTTGCAGCTTCGCTCTGAATTAGAATGCTACTGATGTGTGAACGTGGACTTACGTTACAAGATTTAATGGGGAATTTGTACTAGTGTTATTGCTGATTGGCTCCCAAGGAAAGATAAAGTCAAAGTTAAAATCTCTTTAATCATTTTGGCATCACAGACGCACTTATGAACGTCAAATTATCACCCTTGGGAAGGTGCCTTTAGTTATCTTATTCTCACAGTTCTTTTGCTACATCAAACTATCAGTCTAGCTTTTAAATTACTGGCTGTAATTGCACGTATTGCGTTGAAAAGTCTTGCTAGTTTTAAAGTAAAAAGTTATGGTTTATTGATCTAAATTACTCAATGGATAAACCTGTCATTCGTTTACTTTTTGTATATCGTCAAAAGCCAATTAAATAAAATAAAATTTTAGTGTCACGTGACGCAATTTTGGTTATTCAGCGAAAGTGAGAAACAAATTAAATCCCCTCACGTGCCATTACTGGGCTTTACCGAGCCTCGTATAAAATGACAACTTTATTCGCCGGTTACATGCAAATTACGGAACGGAGCAATTTAACTTTGAAACTCTGTGTCCAGTTATTAAGGGCAGTTAAGTCGCCGGATTTTAGTGCGGCCTTTTAGTTTTACGAGACACCAATTTAAAAACAATTATGGTAAAACAGGATTACACCATTATACATATTATTATTATAATATGTTGTGATAATTATTGTAGCAATAGTGATATGATGCAATGACTAAAGTTTCGTAGCATTTTGGAGTCGTAGCCAGAGCTGACGTAGCACTATCGCGTAGTTTTGTAGCTCTATACATATAAATATAACTACAGTCTGGGAGAAATGTAAAGTAAATTCGTATTATGTAATTCTTATTCCCTCTTCTGTTTCTATGTATAGTATTATTTCATTAAACGCATACACTAGCCAAAAAGCAAATAATCAAATTTTAAAAAACCCTAATAACTACTAGCAAACATTAACGATTTAAGTAATTTTTAAACTTTCGCGATTCGAACACTTAGTTTATGATAATAAAACGGGACTTAATCGCGCTAAAAACATTAATTTTATTTACCTTGACGTTTCGACCAAGTTGCATTGGCCGTGATCACGAGAAGACTGGAGAATGCGAGTATCAGCGTCGGTTTTGTGGAGATTATCGAAAACCTTACGCTGGAACCAGACGAGATTATGGTGAGTTTTGATGTGGAATCGCTGTTCACCAATGTTTCAGTGATAAAGTGTCTTGAAGTTGTAACGGCAAAGTTGAGGGAGAACCACCTATCCGAAAACTATATTGTTCTGCTGAGAAACTGCCTAAGTTACTTTTTATACCGCGGTCGCCAGTGTTAGCCAACATCTGCATGGAGCATTTTGAGGAGGCCATAGATCTACAAACATCAGCGGTGAAGGTGTGGAAACGTTATGTAGATGACGTTTTCTGCATTATGAAGGGTAATGAACAGACGGTGGAGCAGTTTATGGGTCAGCTGAACTCGACTCATAGGAACATTAAGTTTACCTACGAGCTGGAGGTGGATAAAACTTTAGCTTTTCTTGACGTCAAAGTCATGGTGAGACCTGATGGCTCATTATCTCACTCAGTCTATAGGAAACCGACATCCTCGTCACCTACAATCTGTAGCTAGATACCTGATGGACAGAGCGTATGCTCTCTGTGACCCTGAACATTTAGAAGCTGAAATATCGCATGTTCAGGAGGTACTTAAATGTAATGGTTACAAAGTGACGAGACGGCGACAAAGTAGGTGTATTGTTGCGAAACTACTCCATAAAAACGGTGTACACCCCTTTATCCAAATTAGCAAGGCACGTTAGAACACCAAAGGACGTTATTCCTCTTCAGGTACCTGGTGTGTACAAAGTAGATTGCAGCTGCGGTAGTTCCTATATTGGACAAACCAAGAGAACGATAGCGGAAAGGGTCAAAGAAAACATCGCAGCTGTAAAGAACCGCCAGGTGAATAAATCTGCGATTGCTGAGCATTTACTGGAGTCAGGACCTAATCACTGGATTGAGCTCCACGACCCCAAAATCCTCTCCGCAGAACGTCACTACTATTCTAGGATGGTACGTGAAGCGGTTGAGATTAAAAAATACCGTAATTTCAACCGGGAGGGTGGATTAAAACTGGCAGCTGCATGGAGCCCAGTGATAAGCAAATGTTCCCGTCGCAGTCTATGTTCGACAACGAAAGCCAGTGATACCGTCAGCGTAGTGTGCCGTGATGACAACCCTATGCTTTTACAAGACCAAGTGCGGGTAGTTGGTGACACCGCCCGCCTTTCTCGACGCTGATACCTGCATTCTCCAGTCTTCTAGTTACCACGGCCAATGCAACTTGGTCGAAACGTCGAGGTAAATAAAATTAATGTTTTTAGCGCGATTAAGTCCCGTTTTATCATCATAAACTATTAGTGATGATATAAAAAAAATACTAAATCAACCGATGTTATTTAAATAAATAACCAACAAGCTGACGATCCGTTGCCAACCTCTGAGGACACATTTTACTCTTCTTTTGAAGTTCCCCATATAGTCAATCGGAAAACCTTAGGTAGAGCTCATTCTCCATCGTCTGTTGCGGACTATTGGCAGTTCGGAGGTTTTTTTAAGTTCTCAACCCCAACACCCTCCATTCCAGGAGTGCTCGAACCTGAACAAGTGCGTCTGCCACCGCGGCTGGACGGGCCCCGACTGCTCGCAGCACGACGCGCTGCCGCCCTCACCCACGCCCTACGTACCTGACAACTCCACCAAGGCCGCCTACAACATGACCAAGAAGGAAACACCGTATGGTGAGTCTACGCCGATGCGGACGCGGTTACTCTTCGATGTGTTTCAACAACGCGCGATACGCTTGTGGTGTGCTCTGAAACATAATTGAAGAATATATTTCAACTGTCTTTTGCTTGGAGTGTCCCTTAGTAAGGTGACCTTGATTTCTAAGCATATGATTCCAATAAATCATAAAACTATCCAGGTCCAGATTGCAGTTAGTATCGACTTGGAACGTACGCTGAGTGGGGACTAAGCCGATATATGTACAAAATCTTTGGTTATAGCAGCCATTAATTGTAACCAGCGAAATTGCTGGGCGTTATGAGATTTAAGAGCTATTGTCTCATGGTGACGAGAGCAGGACAGTGCCGCGGATGATTTTGCATAACAATGTTTTGGGTGGTGCTACAACTGTTATGGGCAGGCGTGTTACTTTCCACTAGATGAAAGTTCTGAGATTTTTTTTTACCGGAGGTGATATAAATGTCAGGAGAGGTCGTGCGGTCAAAGTCAAAGTCAAAATCTCTTTAATCAATTTGGCATCACAGACACTTATAAACGTCAAAATATCACAATGACTCTACTACCGTATCGAAAAAAGAACCACTATTTAGAAGATACGGCAAGAAACTTAGGGGCATTTTTTTAGAGATTTTGTTAAAAATTTTGGGTTTCTACAATGTTATGTTTCTTATGTACCAGTTGACTACTTTGCAGAAGTGGAATGTTCCAAGCATCTTTGTCTTCTATGTAATTACGAACAGTATATTATGCTTTTCTCATTAGAACAGTCTTAACGCGTAATTTGTTATTACTTTCTGTGAGCTCCGTTATACATTTTGGAACTTTATTATAAAAACTTACGTAGTTGCGCATGAAGGACATAACGTTTGCACGCGACGACGAATAAAATTACTATTATTACGAGTTAACAAAACCGACTCGAATGAACTATCTACAATAGGTATTACCGCCATTTTCTGATCCCACCACGACCGCATCGCGTTTTGTTCAACTGGTGTGTATTAAACAGAGTTTGCATCAACTCCTACTGACTTTTCAACATAACAATACGCAATACCAACAACTAAAACTAAACTGAATACACTGCTGATAACTAAAGTTCTAATCACTGAAACTGAAGCTCAAAATTGAATTACTAGTAATTCCTAAAATTAGTACTTATGGTTATTGTTATGTGCTTTATATTTATACCACTTATTGAATGTATACTAAATCGACAACTTTCTACTTTAACATACAAGTTTACTTGGATATTTTAGCACAAACAATTTTTCAATTAAGAATATATCTTATACTACTATTTATATACTAATACTTACAGGGTGAGTTAAACAGGAATCCATAAGGAATCCATAGGGGTCCCCGTTCAAAAATTAACCCTGTATAATTATTAGAATGAATACATAGTTCTTTCTACAAATCATAATGTGACATGTTACGTATCATTTACAACACTTAATATGTTTCTATATTTTACAGGTGTCTTGTCACCCAAATAACATACCCCTCCCTACTTAATAATGTGTACTATTGGCCAAACGAATCCGAGCACTGCTTTCAAAATCCAAAATCTTAGATAATCTTGGAAAATATCGCGCGCGGCTCGGACGGGCTTGTTGTAGTAGGACGGGGAAGAAGGTATGCGTAGTGTCGTAGAACGTGAGAGGGGACGAAACGAATGGTTTGCGAATTGGATGAGGCATTGCTCGGAGCGGGCGTGACGCGGGCGGCGCCGGCGCACTAACGCGCGGGACCCTCTCTTGCAGGTGAGCACGAAGGCAATAAGATGAGCACCATGAACATGGTCATATTGTTGCTCGCGGTCGTGCTCTCGGTGTTCGTGGGGTTCGCCTGGATGGCGTACTGCTTCAGGTAACGACCGGTAACTCGGTGTTGTTGCACTGTGTCTGTCGCTCGTGCCTGTCGTGTCGTATCTCGTATCGTATCGTACCGTATCGTGTCGTGTCGTGCCCGCGCCGGGCGCCGGCGCCGGCCGCCCGCGGCGTGGCCGCCCGTAGCCCGCGGGCCACGGGCGACGACGCCAGCCGCGCCGGTCTCGACTCACACCCTTCTCTTTGGGCGCAGAGAACTACCACGGCTCGAACACGGTGTTCCTCGTGGCGGTGCTCATGTCTGTGGTAGGGGGGGTATTCATAGTATTTGCCCTGAGCGCTCTCTGCTACAGGTCAGTCGTAGTACACAAAAACTTCTCCCTGTGCCTAAGGTTAGTGAGCAGAAAACAGACCAAAGGTAGTCTTAAGAAGAAATTTAAATCGTCACCTTCGTATACTTGTTTGTTTATTTTAGACGTTAGCGTTGGTGTTTATGTTCATTTTATTACGTCGGCGATTGATTTTAGTTTCGTTATACTACTTTTGGACGTTTTTTTATGTCGTTTACGTTTGTCGTCGTAGAGCTAGAGTTGGGTGGTGGCGCGTCGGCGGCTGTCAGCGCGCCACAACTGCATTTGATCTGTGGTTCTGTGTCCCGCCGGCGGCGGCCTCGAGCCGGCGACAACTCGCTGCATGCCGACAAGGCTTTCCTCGTTGTACTCGAGACACCTCGACTCAAACCCTTAAGATTCTGGGCTCTTGGATGTATGCATTGGCTTATGTGAACTGTGACTCGTTTTTCGTTTCCTTTCTTTGGTCGGAGTGCCGGCGGGCGGTGGCGCCCGCGACCGCGCCCCGCCGGCGCCTCGCGTCTATATCTTCCATCACACGACATACTACTGTACAAGTAAACTGACACGCTCGCGGTCACAGAGACCATTCAATCACCACTTGCTAAACCGTGCCTCCGGGGTGTGTACTGAACTGAAACGGCAGAGAACTAACCGAAGAAGATATAGATCGCTCGACTACCGTCACCACTCACTATCACTCCACTAAACTCTACTTTTGCACGAGAAAGCGAATGTGCGCTGCACGATCTTCTTTCAAGCCGCTGTCTATATAGTTAGCAACGCCTTATGTTACATTGTAAGACATTCGGTTCTTTCCAGTACTAACGTCAGTGCTTATTAATTTTACTAACCTTGTCGCCTGTTTTGCTCCTCCCTGATAAGCCATTTGTTAAACTCATCATTTAGTAAAGTTCTTCAACTTGTCAAACGCTTAATATCAGGAGTAGAAACAGGCTTTGTGAGATTCAATTATTATTTTGCTTTTGCTACTTACATTGTCATTTCAAATGTGCTTACTGGAACGAACTTCTTTACCATTAAGATCAATCTTTTGATTATTAATATCCATACAACATCAAATTCCCACGAGGAATGAAACGAAAAGTTGATAAAAGTCCAAAGACCAAAATTGCTAAATTGTTGAAATTGATTGACATATCCAAAAGCCTGGGTGCTTTCAGTCAAATCTGATTCTTTAAAGACAACGAGGAACGAACGGTGAAACAAATTGATTTCGTAGTTTATTTACAGAGAAACTGTAGTCAGAATCTTACAGAGGTGTTCAGTTGAGGTAAGCAGTTTAGAAATCATAATTCTTCATTGACATGTTTAATCGAACTGGGAAAGCAGCTGGTCACTGGGTTCGAAGGCTTGCGGCTCACTACAACATAGCTGAATCCAGGCTCCTAATTGTCTAAGAAACTGCTAATAGGAACGGAACAATCTTTTTGACAGCTAATAGGTAAGAGTTATCTGTCCAAGTAGAGCCTTTTCTTACTAGCAGCTCCTCAGAAAATCGAGCGCCTGTGTCGTATCACTTCATCATTCGTTCCTATAAAGTTTGAAGTCAAGTCTTGCTATACATCCCGTTCGATTCGATGTTGTAAACGTAATCGATTGATCTGAGTGTGCGTTCCCACGCCACGCCTGCTCCAGGAAAAAGAGCACGTCGCGCAAGTACGACCCTCCGTACGTGAAGAAGCCGATCGCCAAGAGCTTCGCCGGCGGCTCCACCACCTCCAACAACTCGCAGGAAGACATCTCGCTCGACGGCGGCAAGATGCACTCCTTTAACAACACCTTCAGGTAATACTTGTACCCGTAACTGCGTCTTGTCGATGTCTATGTCAGGTCATGTGTTCCTCTGTGTTCTGTTCTTAAATAAAGGATTCCTTTCAGAGTTGTCTACTTTATTTTGAAATAAAATGGGTGTGGTTTTGTCTGTGTCTCCCTTTTAATTTAATTGCAAATTAGCAGCTACCCTGACTGATAAAACAAAGTGCCATGCTAAAAGGACAGTCACAATCTGGTGCCATAGTTAAGAAAGTATGCAGGGTAACTGCTCAGTTTTATTCTGGTATTAAACGTTTCTTTCCTCTTTTTATCGGATCTGGTGTTCTCTCAGAAACCTCCTGAGGTATGTCGGAAGCTTCGCGAGTCTCCCCACGCTTGGTTTTGTTTGTGCTCACTCGGTTTAGCTTTTAATCACTACGCTTAAGGTTCAAAATGCTTTGGACGACAACTTGCGAGTGCCCAGTTTTATTTGTATTTAAGTAAACAAGCACTGTCACTTATATCGATGACACGCTTTTTAACTTTTACATTCTTAATTTAGTTTGAAACTAGCCTTTATTGATCACAACTAGATAATGCCAACACATAAATGGTGCTAGTGAGAGTTTGTACTAACTCCAACATTAAACTTTCATAGAAACGGAATTCAACGGTACATTGAACTCCCTATTACCTATAGACAAAAGCTTGTTAGAGCTCCTCTAAAGAAATGTATAAATCCCTCCCATGATAGAACTTTTGCTGACGAAATCTGATCCATTAGGATTTGACCATGAAAGCTATAGAAACTTCTCTACTGTATTCTGTACATAACTATCTTGGCTCGTAAGTAATATGATTTGCTCATACTAACACCGTAACTCGTAGGCTCATATTGTAGTAGGCTTTGAGCTTCAAGTAGAAGGTACCAAACGTGACACTCATAGGGGATATCGTTTGCAGCCGCGGGGATTCGCAGCGGGTGATCTTCAAGCACGGCAACCACATGGCTGGAGCTGGGACTACCAGTAGATATCCGTAAGTTTCAGAAAAACCTTTTGTTTGTTTGTCATTTTTAGCAGAATCAATGATGAATTTTACTAGAGCGCATTCTCCTAATTTTCCCTAACAAATGCAGAATTTTAAGAATATATTTAAGTCATTGCTGTTTGATGATACATAATTTTCTGATGAATATTTGTTATGATTTCAGGGACCACAAGCAAATGAAGAGGGTGCATTCGGGAAGTGAAGATGAACCTACACATTCAGGTACCATTATATTTTTTTTACATTAGTACCTTAGAAAGCTCATGGTAAAAAAATATGCTCAGTTGCGTGCTTTGAGAGAAATCTATGCCCAGCTGACATAGGCTGATGATGATGAAGATCCCATTTCAGTTAGACCTTTTCAAAACACCTAAAAACATCTAGTAGATAAAAATACCTCTGTCCTATATAAAAGCGCATCAAATCTTATTTAGAACGGTAGCATATTTATGCACATTAATTACCTTCAAGTTCATAACACATTACTGGAAATTTCCAGGAGAAGAAGACATAGCGTTCATTGATGTGCAGCCTAACTCGATGGCCAAGCTGCCCGAGAAGGGGATCCTCAAGAAGCACGGCTATGGCGCAGTAGACGGCAAGGACAAGTGGGGAGACGACTCGCAGTCAGAGCAGCTGGAAGCCGGCTCGCAGTCCGACGGACAGGAGCCAGCCGGCGCCGTTGCGGATATGGAGTATAAATTTAAGGTAACTCATGATTCTGATGCTCTATTAAGGATCTGCCTGAAACATCAGTGGACAGTAGACGACAAGGATAAGTGGAAAGACTACATGCAATCTCAGCAACTGGAAGCCGGTTCGCAGTCCGACGGACAGGAATCAGCTGACACCGCCGCAGATATGGAGTATACGTTTAAGGTAACTTATGGCTCTGGTCTAGACAACTTTCTAAAGCGGAAATAGACTGGATAGTAAGGGAAGAAACGACTGGTTCCGCGCTGCAATAAATGGAGAGATTGTAGCACCACAGAGTAATGCTTAGTAAAGTTAAATGATCCTTATATACCTTCTCTTTGAAGACCTTTACTTCAAATTTTTCTTTACGGACACTTTTTGACTCGACTAGTGGTCTGAATGGGGCAGAAGATGCATGTGAGGATAGAGGAAGGGACTTACGACTTTACGAGGCCACTGGTTTCTGTACTGCTCTTCTCCTCACAAGGTCTTCTTTGAGGTTCAGTGTCGCGATCGCGTGTGCACTCCGACGTTAAAACTTGGGTCACTTCGCGAGAGTTGCGATAGACGACCGTGCGCGGTACTGGCTTTTTCGGAAGTGCGGAGTGAGGATGCTCAGGATGTGGGGGTTGTGGGAGGAAATTTGAAAGTGTGCGTTTTGTGCGTTTGTGTGCGTGGAATGAGTTCGGATACAGTTATAATATATCATAGAGTAATATTCATTTTTGGCGAAGACAATGCACATAAGATCTAGAAGAAGACGGTATTTCAGCGGCTGCTCAGACCCAAGCTCATGAGTGTTGTTATTCTATTTCAGGACCTTAACGGTTACCACGAGAATATAATTGTGGCGCTCAAGACTGCGGCTGCACAGCGCGCCAGCGCTGGTGCCGCGGCCGGCTCCGGGGACCTTCGGGCACTGCAGGTACATACAAATTGACCATCTCACTGAAACTTACATAAAATAACGCGTATGATTTATTTTCCTTCAACGACAAAGACGACTAATCTAAGGAAAAAAGGGTCACCACCACAGAAATTGTGGCATACTTCATCAACATCTATGTATTTTCCTCATAGATATAGGTATAGACGTATTAAGTTATCAAACAGAGAGAGGATATCTGCAGATAGCTGCAACCGGCATAGCTTGAGTGCTTCACTTTTGAATTTGGCAACGAGGCGTAACTCATGGCTCATCGAACCTATTTGTTATATTTTTATATGGACCTACTTTTATTGCCTTGAAGAAAAGAAAAGATAATTCAAAAATTAAATAAACTGACAGAGAATGGAAAAATATGAGAAACGCGGACTTGAACGTAAGCTTCGAAAAAGAAAGGTTCTCATCATTGATGAAGGTGATCATCATGGAAACCTGCAGTATCTGGGACGAGACGCCGTTGACGAATCCTCACGAGTAGGTGGCCAAACAAAGGCCCACTCGCCGCCGTCGACCGTCTAAGGAAAGGTTTACCGGTCGCTGACGACCGCCACATACACCTTTGGTGGTTCACTTGTACCACCTATCGCCGAAGCATCAATCAACGCTACCCTGAAAATAAAAGGTTGCATCCGTCCCCTTGATTGGGAGGAGTAAGATTATTTACGTTCTCACTTTCCTCTAAAGACAGGCCGAAGAAGCTTTCCTTTTCTCTGCAGCAGCAGCAGTAACGACGTTTTATAATCATGTATTAAAAATGTATTACTAAATCAACCTAATTTATTATTACAGCTTTCCAGTTCCTCTCTCTCTTCTAGAAAAGGTACTGTACGTGCGGAGGTCATAGGTAGAGCTAGCCGGGGGGCCTCCGTAACGTTACACTCTCTTATTCGTTCGAAGCCTTAGCACTGATTTTCAGTCGTGACCGTGTCCCGTGACCGTGCCATTCCAGGAGTACGAATACAAGCGCGAGCGCGCACCGAGCGCCGAGCAGATCCACGAGGCGGAGCTGCGGCGGCATCGCGACGAGGAGGAGGAGGACGCGGCGCCGTGCGGACCCATCCGCATCCGCAACCTGGAGGACCTCATCCGCCAGCTCGAGCACCACTCCTCGCGCCACATGTCGCCCTCCGGCTCCGAGGACATCCGCATGTCCGAGACCGAGGCCGACCGCCACTACCGCATCGACCCCGCCGAGATGCCGCCGTGAGTATACCTACCTACCTACATAACTACACACGTACTGTGTGTCACAATGTCGCTTACTGGCTCCGAAGACAACTTTATCTATAATTTGTATTAAATATCAATAAATAACGCTCAACAGATTGTCGACTCGATCTCAAATTGGTACTACAAAAAATAGGATGACCATAAAGAAGCAGCAGTGGACGCAGTTGCGTCACATGTCGCCGACAAAACGTGTCACATAATTTTAATGTTGCCTGAAATACAAGCTTAAATAAAAATAAATAAATAAAAAATAAAATTAAAAATCCCGCATAGACCTACTAAGTAGTCGTCGGAACGATGATTGATTTTACTATTCAAGTTCGAAATATGCAAGTTCCTAATTGGGTAACGTTATTTTCAGGCGTTGCCGCGGTCGCATCGGAGGCGGCGAGGAGGAGTCGCGGTTTGGGTACGGGCGGTTCCGCGGCAGCGGGCGGCACCACGCGCCGCTGTTTGCCGGCCCCACGCCGCCGCACGCACCCCTCCCCCCGCTCGCCCCACACCCGCCGCACGCCCCACACGCGCCGCACGCGCCCCACGCCGCTCACTCGCCGCACGCGCGCCTGCCGGACGACGACGCGCTCTACGAGACCGCCGACGCCGAACGTCTGCGCGACGCACCGGACAGCGAGAGGTGAGAGAGACAATGCTCTGGTACCAAAATTTGACCCCACACGATTGGCTGTAGCGCGTGGACACTACACGAACTATTCAAATTTCTTCCCAGTGATGCATGCTATGAAATAAACGAGCTTATTTCCAATAAATTGCTGATAAATTCGATTCAAAATGGTTGAATATCACACAGCGACACTGCACACGAACACTAACCGCTCCTCGGCGAGCTCCAGGTCTGCCGGCGCCGGCGCGAGCGGGCGGCAGACCCGCGAGCTCGGCGCCGAGTACGCCGCGCCTCGACTCTCCGTTCCTCTTCTCTATCATTTTCTAGTGATGAATTTATTCAAGCTCAACAACAGTTAGCCCGGTGGGCGAGTGAAGACGCGGTGCCGGCGGCGGCGCAGCGCGAGTACTTCCCGTCGCCGGCGGGCTCGTCCAGCAGCGAGGCGACGCTGCGCGCGGGCGGCGCGGGCGGGGGCGCGGGGAGCGCGGGCGGGGGCGCCGGGGGCGCGGGGGGCGTGGGCCCGCCCGAGTACACGCACTGACGCCACCGCCGCCGCCCTCCGTAGGCTCCTAGTATTCGATATATCGACCTCTGTAAGGCACGGTTAGGGTAATCACGATAACGAATAGTTTAACCGTTAGTAATGAACACGATAAAGTCTTCACACCGTGTAGTTAATCTAAATAAAAGTATAGTGAATTCGAATGGCGGGCGCGGCTCGCGACCGCCGCTTGTGAATACGTAGATATCGTTAGCGGGAACGGTGACTGTAAATATTAAGAACTATGAAGTTATATTAAATGCACCTATAATATAACGATATGACTGAACTTTAGAAAATGAACAATTTAGAGTAAACTGTTGAATGTAAGTCTCGAGTCGGTGAAGTGTGTAGCCCGCCGCGCCTCCGGAGGGACGCATCTGTTACGTTGAAATATTGAATAATTATATATTAGTTTCATTAAATCGATACGCTTTATAACTCTATATCTGTTCGAAGCGACTTCCTCGCGGTGGCGCAGCGGTTTGTATGTCTAAAGTAATTGTAAGGGAAATCGTCGTTTTACGGAAGTAGCTTTAAGGTGTTGTACGGTGCGGAGGTCTCGGCCGCGGGCGAGCTCGCCCGCTCGCCCGCTCGCCTGCTCGCCCGCTCTCCCGGCAGACGAAGCTCAAGTAGCTTGCAAATTAGATAGGCGATTAACAAATTCAGAGCTCACGTTTCATAAGCGAAGCTTTAACGTTACAAATGTTAGTTCGAGAGCCGAGAGCCATCGGCCTCGGGCGAGCTCGGCGCCGCGGCCGCTCACTGAATGTTTTGTCGTAGACTGTAATTTAAGTATGTATGATTATATTTTAAACGCATAGTATTTTATATTGAGCTGACATGTCACAGTTGTAGAAGGTGGGCGACAAGCAACCGTCCCCGGAGAGTAACACAACCGCTTTCATTCTGTATCACCTCTCCGACATACGCCCAGCTTCGGTTCTCATCATCGCAAACACAACACAGGAAGACACCAACGTGACACTGATAGATACTGTTTTTATTTTGTTCATAGCTCAAACTTACCTACGTTTATTGATTGAGTCAATGTCAACGATATGTTAATGAGTTGTCCATCCAGCGATCTCGCACCACCGTGCATAAATAATTTGATATAAACTAGCCTATAACGTACACATATTCTAAAGATACTTTTAATGTGAATAAAGGTTATTTCAATTTTATCAGAATATCTATTATTATTATTGTATTGACTTTAAACGAATTTATGCCGATTTCTGAAGTGGAATGGTGTATGTTAAATTAATATACGTTATAGTTTTCAAGTTTATTTTATTGTGACAATTTAGGACGTTATGTTTCATTCGCGTTTACGCTAGTCTAGGTGGCGCGGCCACGGATATAACATTTAGCTATTAACAGTTAAAATTATTGATTAAATGTAAAGACAGTCACTTATCGACTGTCGTTTTGGTCGAAATGAAGTTTACTGGCGCTGTGAGGCCGGTCACCCGGCTCCGAGAATATTCATAGATATTCGTTAACATTAAGTAAGTCTAAATAAATACTGTGTAAACACGTACAGGGTAGATGTGATTACAATACTCTGTAGCTGGGCGCGACACTCGCTCGCGCCGCGCCGGCGGGCAGAGCGCCCGGCCGCGGCCGGCCCGACCGGCCTGTCCCGGGACCGCGCGTCTCGTGGTCACCGCCGCGCAAGCTCCGCCCCCGCGCCTCGCGTCACGCGTACTCGCGTGGCGCCACCTCGGTGCAATCACATTCTCAGCTGTTTCATTGCCACTACTACGTACCGTTCGTGAAGTAAGATACGATAGTAGTAGTACGTCGTGCGAGCGAGTGGTCGCGGCCAGCAGGCGTCGCGTGCGCGCGGTCATGTTCTGAAGCGCCCGCGCCGGCGATGCGGCCGCCGCCTCCGCGACACCAACAGCTATACCATAAACTGCCAAGTATTGTAAGAAGCCCCGATTTACAAGGACCTTATTAGTAGTCGAGATACTCAACTTCAATTAACTTATTCATTGGTGTAATTGAAGTGAACCGGAATATAAGGATCATCAAAGTAGCTCTAACAGAGGAACTTTTTGTTCTTCACCAATGCGAACGATGTTAGCGGTGTTATTGCGGACTAATATGACAATGATAAAATGTTTTAACAATTTTAAATAACCTTTACTAGTACTTTGTGAATGATCTCACTGATAAAGCAATGTACCTGCTATGTATAGCCCATGGCCTTGTCCTAATTAGCAATGGACGCGATTATCACGTTACTAGTCAAGCGAAGTAACCTTTGTTGAGCGTTCTAAATGAAGCTCGCGCGGTCTGTGTGATTTTGTTTCTTGCGTTTCCATTGTGCAAATAACCAGCACCACATTGAACTGATGGTTGATTAGGACGATGCCTATGAGTTGATCCCTATAACAACAGCTGTTTCTACCTACCTAGTGTATACTATACATCGCCGCGGGCCGCATCGCCGCCGCGGGCGTCTGTACGCGTAGGCCTAAAACGTCAATTGCGGACGGCGCCGTACCCCGACATTGCTCACGGTAGTGCTCTGTTCTTTATACGAATTCTCGCAACATTTTTTATATGATTACAAGGATGAAAATATACATAGGTACTTACATGACTTATAAAAGCCTCAAATCCATCATGAATGCCGTTTTACAATACAAACATACAACTGTTTCTAGCACATTAAAATTATAAAATTATTGTACTACCGAGGAAAATCTGCAATTCTTATCTAATAAATTGCTATATGATTTGAAATAAAGCAATAACATAAATGTACCTACTTGTTATGTAAACAACCACGAGAAAATGCCTCTCTTGATACCCTTAGATAGGAAATACCTTTTTATTTTACACTTCATATCATAATTTTTTAAATCTGTTGAAAATCTGAAACCATCCATCAAGTTACCTTGCCAAAAATAAAACATCGAAATTAAAACACACACAACAAAACAGTTTATTTTATTCCATGGATGATCATTTATAATGTGAAACCAAAGTATGAATCATTTGAGTGTGCCATAGCGTGAGTTCTTCTCAAGTTGACTTAACAGTGACTTCGATCTGTGTTCAAGTTTAGATAATAACTTGTATTATGGCAGATTGCATTATGACCTCTAGGGAATTGATAAGAATAATTTTAGACGTTACCTAGTCATAATTAATTAAACGTGTTTAAATGGAGTTTATAATGTGTGTTGTTTTAAATGCGCGAGGAAGGGAACTTGCTCAACTCTCGATGAATATGTTACGGCAATTCGTAGAAACCAAACATCACTACCGACCTACTGATTTAGAAATGTTATAGTTAAGTGATATTATGTAATATAAAAATACGAATTTTAAACGAAAAAACGTTATGACGTTGTAATTTTCCGTTTTGATTTGTCCTTGTAAATATATTTGCTATATGATTTACTAAATGAATGTAACATATTATTAATGAAAAAATAGATGAACACACATTTTACGCGTAGTTTTATTGCTTATTTACCCTTTTCATTTGAAACACTACAGGTTCTATTCCATATTGATCGAAGGTGATAGTAAAAATGCAAAGCTTTCCATAAACTTGATAGCAGCAAATCAATTTGTTATAGTGTACAGTTTTGTGAGAGTAAATAATTTCATAAAGTGAAATTAGCAATTTCTTATTATATTTTTTTATTGAAATATTAGTTTCAACGAACACATAAAACGTAGTATTAAATAATGACAACGGACTAGAATACTGAAATGGAAACATCACTCCTCTCGCTCCTCCTCCTAATCAGAAATTTTGCAAAGTCGTCCTTCTGCGGGTCAAAAGCGGCGACTTTCTCGCACTGCGCCGCCGCCGCCGCCTGCTCGATCTGGTCTCCGAAAACCTTCACATCATCTCGCTTCAGGTCAACCATGTACTTGCGGGATTCCATCAGGATGACGGCGTTGTCACGTGCCATCGACCACACACTCGGTTTCACTCGCGGCAATATGTTATGTCCAACAAATACCCCGTGAAACAGCCCCTGAAACTGCGGCTTATGGGGGTAGTGTTCGAGTGCAGACAACGACAGGAAATGAACTTTCCCGTAGTCGACGTTGATGTAGGTGTCTTTATCCTCGCGTAGCAACAGCGGCGCCTCGGGGCCAGCCTCCGAAATCTTCGCGTCAAGTTCGCTCATGATGACCATCCCCAGATTTTTATCGCTCTCCATATTAAACGCTGCCACATCAAACTTCTTACGGTTTTCCAACTCGTACAGCATGCGCAATACATTGCGTTCCGATATGTCAGTGGAGCGTTTGTAGTTCATTCCGTTAGCAGATTTCAACATGTCCTTGTCTTCACATGCCAATCCGTACGCCACGTAAGGTGACGTCACCATGTCTCCCAAGTAGCCTCGGTGAAGGTATCTATCCCCGCACTGGTACACTCCCGCCGCCAAGGTTACATTAGGACGGCACACTTCTGTTTCCAACCAAGTGAAAGCGACACCATGTTCTCTGAAGTGCTTGTACTCATGGAAGCATATCTGGCTTGCCACTTCTTTCATCCTCATATGGTAGTCCCAGTCGTACACCCCCGCTCGGTTGTCATACCGCACCCCAAGGCTGTGTCTGATGCGATGCTCCCACAGCTCGCACGCGTTGAACTGGTTGGTGTTACCAGTAGTCCAAAAATTCAGCAAGTTTTCCATGTAGTCCCGCTCACGATACTTCATCTGTTCAATTGATACACACGGCAAGAGGCAATTCATAAAATCGGGATTAGTGACCATGCCCACCAGCTGGCGCGCTTTCGCGATCACATACCTCGAAGTAGGAGGACGGAGGAGGATGTTTCCGTAGACTTCGAGGAATCGGCGAGTTTTCTCCAGGAGGCCGCAATACTTGGTCTTCTCTAGAGCGAGCGACATGAGAAGCACCTGCCTCGCGACGAGCTCGGGGCAGCCATCGACGACGAATATGTTCATATAGCGGCGCGTATGGCGGTATGCTTGCGAGAGAGTCTTGATGAGATGTCGCGCGTCGCATCCACCGACGACCAGGAAGTTGAGTTCGTACGCGCCCTCGTCGCCATACCTCAGGTACTCCTGCTGCAGGTCCAGCGCGGGACTCACACCCCAAAACATCTCGCTATGTTTTATCTCCGAATAGCAACAGCAAACTGACAGGTTTGTCAATGTCGTGGCGACGTAAACACCGTCGATGCGTGAAGATTCGTGTAGGGCGTTGCTATGGCGACGGACTATTTATGCAGCACCTTGATATTGGAACACGTGCAGCCTCTCGCGTGCACCACGGCCGGCTAATTAAATACGAGTCTCTGATACCCGGTCGAGTGTTAATAACCGGCTGGTTGAAAGGTATTGATTTTGTTCCACTTTGCAGTTCATTTCATTCTGAAACCTTCAAGCGACGATGCCACTCAAGTTCTAAAATTAGTTCAATAATAAAACCACTGATTTTCATTTAATATTATTTATTAATAAATGCCTCTGTGCTTAGATTATAACTTTTCAAAACTTATTTTATTTCATGAAATATATCTGAAAGTTTTGTCCTGTACAAGTTTATGCAGATATATAATCGCTTATATACATAATTAAATATTTGACAATTATAGCTTAATAGCTGGAAAAGACCTAATAACTGCTTTTAAGCAAAAATAACATTATATAAAATAAAATAACATTATTACATTGAACAATATGTAAACAGTACTAAATTTTTAAATATTCGATTTGGCATAGTTACTACTAAGTTCTATATTTTATAAACTGCTATTTATAATGAACGTATAAGTTAAATCTTAAACTAGGTATTTAAATAAACATGATAGCAAGTATACTTAATGAGCTACAAGTTCATAATATTTGGTAACTATCTTTGATAATTTATTCTTTACTTGGAAAGTCACACAAAACAACATCCGTAAAAGGCAAGTCACGGGCAAGAGTCAAGTCATAATTTAGTTATTGGACTAGATAGCATCTGTCGTAAAAAAAAATACTAGGAAACAACTTAGAAGAAAGATACAGTAATTGGAAAACCTTAAAAAGAAAAGCGTAAACTTGTTTGTATAAGAAATTGGATAGGAGCATACAGAACTCATGAGACGTTACCCAGCCTCAGGGTTAATAATTGCTGAAGTTTCACCGCTGGAATAGAGCCAAATAATATCGACCAATAAATAAGTAAATCTGAACGCTAGAGCCAGGAAAAAGTTGAAAACAACTGAGACTACAAAAAACATGAAAGACAGTCATACCTACTAACATCAACAAGGGAAACGACAGACTAGAAACAGGGATACAACCATTGAAGTAATAAGCTGGTAATAACAGCCTATGTACACTACTTTAAGCCGGGTAATATCCATCGTCAGGAAAATCTCGAATTGTCGTGAGAATTTAACGACCTCGGCTTGGACGCGTTCGCTTCAATAGACGCCGGGGTATGGTTCCCTCTTGAAGGAACGTTAGCACCCGTGCTTCTGTTTGTGTACGTAGAAGACGTAACCGGGACTTTTCTAGTCTGTTTTATCTTCAACTTATTCAGCCAAAGATCTCGCGTCTTCTTGTTTCCCAACACGAAGAACATAAACAGGACGAAGCCCTGGAAAGTAGCGAGGATCGTGAAAATATAGGCGGAAACAACGTTGAAAGAGAACAGGCCGAAAATCCACGGCAACCCGAATAGGAACACCAGGAGGCAGCTGACGGAAGCGCAGCGTAACGCCTCGTTCCTATCGCCATGCCTCTGAGTTTCTCGGACCCTTCGAGAGCAAAACACGGAGCGCACTATTAAAGCGAATAGCGTCCAGTTTGCGAGCAGCATGACAGCAATTGGGGCATACACGCTCAGCCACAGAGCGAGCCCGGAAGGATAGCAAAAAGCGCCGCTCGGGGACTTGTCTTCGAACCGTCCCGCGTAGGAGTGCGGGGCGACAGAGAGGAGGATCCCGACCACGGCGCAGGGCACGCCCCACGCGAACGCAGACGCTCTCAGCAGCTTGTGAGACGCGTCGCGAGTAAAGACCATCACCAATCTTCTGTACGATAAGACAGCGGCTACTAACATCCAGCAGAATGATGCCAACACCGAGTAGTGCAACAACACTCCTGTCAGCATACACATGATGTCATACTCTTCGAAATGAGCAAGAACTATCACCAAGAAGCAGATGGATAGCAGGAATATCGATATGCAGAGTTGCAGCCAAATTTTGTTGCTGTAATCTCGTCTCCATGACCTAAACATTGCTGCAGTAAGTCCGACCAGGATCAATCCAAATATTGACAGAGTACATCCTATGATTGACAATATTTCAAGCGCTGCTTCATCTACCTCAGAAAAGACCGTTCTTGGAACAAGAATCTCTGCGAAATGAGTCAAATGGTCACATCTACAAGTGTCCAGTAAACCATCCGCCGTTGCTCGGATGAAGGTGCATCCTTCCTGTGACCAGTATCCTGAGCCGTCTTCGTTGAATTGCCAGTAGGCGCACGCTCGGCTCTGGTTCCGTTCAGGATTTCCAGTTATTGGAGTCAGATGGATATCGATTACCTGTAAACAGTTAAAACTTTCTTTACGATTGCTATTAACTATTAACAGAGTCAATTGAAATTGAAACGTTCTTTACAGTAAACTGAGGAGGTACGTTTAAGTCTCTACAGAATTAGCACAATCTCCTTTATCAAACGGTGATAAAGCAGCGGTTTATCTTGTTAGCTTGGAATTTCACTAAGAACAATTGAAGGATCAGTCGATTAGAAGACTTGCTTGTCATCCACAACTCACCTCTCCCTCATGGAACTCCGTGATATTCTCTACGTTGACGCTCAGCACGCGGCTGTTGACAGAGTACAGAGCATGTCCACTTGGGAAGGCGCGGTCGTTTCGGAAAACCACAAAGCTGATCCGGCGGACGCTGGTGGATATTGAGTCGGGAAGCGCCACCACGACCTCACTCTCGACCGTTGATAGCTGAGTAGAGTTGATGTCATCTGAAACGATTATAGAATGGTATAATGGCAGTAACTTTGACTGTACTTTAATGACAGTATATATAATTCAAGTAGTTCCGGCTTTCAAAGCATCTAAAACTATATTCAACGGATTATTAAACTAGATATTTTCATTGCGTTTCAGATTTAAGACTAATTTCTGCAACGTCATATCTAATACGGCAACGAGCAACCTAAACCTAAGTAAGAAAACGTATTTCTTCCTTCATGACTTAAAAATCTTTGGCCTCATAAGATGGAAGCCAGGAAGTACCCGTAATAGTGGAGAATCATACTATTTCATTAATATAAAATGTATTCATGAGATCCTTACTAATATTATAAACGCGAAAGTTTGTATACATGTATGGATTTTTGTTACTCTTTCACACAAAAACTACCGAACCGACTTTGATAAAATTTGATATCAAATCAAATCAAATCAAAAGTTCTTTATTCAATTTTGTCGTCACAGACACACTTATGAACGTCAATTATTACAATGACTCTACCACCGTATCGGAAAAAGAACCACTACTCAGAAGATACGGCAAGAAACTGAGGGGCATATTTTTTTAGAACTTTTGTTACAATATTTTATGTTTGTTTTTGACAATATTATTTTTCTTATGTGCCAGTTGGCTACTTGGCAGAAGCGGAATGTTCCATGCATCTTTGTCTTCTATGTAATTACTAACTTTATAGTATGCTTTTTTTATTAGAATATTTTTCACCCTAAATTTGAATCTACTTATATGTAGGTAAGTACTTTAGGACTTGGCATAGCACATAGGCTACTTTTTATCCCGGGAAACCGCGGGTAGAACCGTGGGGCGCAGCTAGTATACAATAATAGATTTAGTATCTGATGTCTCGGGATGATGAGCGCAATGCAGTGCTAAGCAGGGCTTTTTATGGTGTCAAAAGAGCTGGGTGGCACTGCAATTGTTATGGGCACGCGTGGCGCATACCATCACGTGAACGACTTGCTCGTCTCATCATTCAGTTCCATGAAAAAAATACTATACGACTATTTCTTACCTCTAATGATCTGGAAGGTATCGTTAGAGAACCCATCCGAGTCTCTAACCGCCACCCTGAGTCCTTTCACTGGCAGTGACGGCTGGGCATCCGCCACCAGCAGGGCTATGTTCTCCCTCACGGTGCTGGCATCATTGGACCCGTTGAGGTCGACCCTGGCGCCCAGTTCGTCTAGAAGGTGCAGAAGGTTTCCCGGGATCTCAACCTCTTCTAGATATAGGAGCTCGTCCACCTGGAATTGTTATTGAAAACTATTGACGCTGATTTGGTTTAGAAATCTTTGAGTGCTAGCTGATGAGAAGCACACTGAGTTCAAATATGACCAATCAGCATCAAAGTGGCTTGTGAGGATTTTATAAAGTAGGATAATTTCTTTGTCAGCTTGAAATATGATATTTCTGCGCAGAGCTTCAGTAACCAGTGTCAATTGAATAGACAACTATGCTTACTGCTTCATCGGAAGCAAAGGCTTTCCTTAGATCCTAAAAGAGTATGCATTTCCAATTCCTTCCAGTTGCCGAAATGCCCTGGTCAGAGTTACACGTCACTAAATCTTCAACAAACAAATGTACATATACAGACAGAACACAGTACAGTACCTGACTAAAAGCCTCCGAGATGTCTTCCACCATGACAGGCTCGGTGTTGTTATGCAGCAAGTCTTCCAAGTCGTCCATCACTTGCTGCAGCTGCTGGTCCGGCTGGAACCAGTTAAAAAACTCTTTTACTAATATATTCTATTCTATGCTGTAACTTTAAAATTACTTTCAATTCAATCATTTCAAATGGATTTTGTCGTTATCATTGTCGCAACACGGACTTTGTCTCAGGGAGTAACTATACGTAGTTTAGCATTGCAGTATTTGAGATCGTGCTCGAGCTTGGTTTGGTCCCGTGTCTTCGGAATACCTTTCCGGTGCCTAAACCAATTCAAGAGTGCCACTGTTGATCGAATTAATTTTTGATAGTTGGTTTAAAATTTGATTTGTTGTGATTAAAATATGAACTTGTTTTAGTTAGGTACATTGTGTTAATGATAATTATGATGAGTGCTCGATGTTGTTCATGCATTTATGATGTTAGCATTTCATTAGTACCTATTCGTATTAAGTCAATTCTGTTTAATGAATAGTTATTTTTTTATAACTGTCCTGAAAGAAGACCAGTAAAATACAACCATAGGTACATATATACCTGCGTACCCATATGTGTTAGAAGATCGCCGACTTAAGAAAATAACTAACTCACATTGTTGAAGCTGAAAAGACCATCAGAAATCTAGGACCATGACAAAACTTACAGGAGGTCTAGTGGGAGGCGGCATCGTTTCCGTCGTAAGTGGTGACGGCGTCGACGTCGACGGCGGCCTCACTGGTATTGAAGGTCGTGTGGACTCGTATACGCTGTCTGTCTCTACCGTGGTCGGTTCTGTCGTGACCGGGTTCGTGATGTTGTCTGGGACTTCAGGAGGAGAAGGTTTGTTCGCGGTTTCCTCTGATGAGCTATGGGAAACGGCGCTGCTATGCTCGCGCTGCATTTCGTCGTAGGGCTACAAATGTTAGTGGGTTAGTCACGTCAGCACATTAATTCAGAGATGCATCGTACACAGGGCCAGCGCAGTGCCACATAGTAACCATCAAGACATGCTGGCCAGCCTATGTATAAATGAATAAGCATGTCATATATGTGTAAGATATCTGAAAAAAATTGTGTAAGTATGATTGTGTTGCGAAGTATGTTGCAGGAGAAGCTAAAACAATTTTTATCAGCTTTACGAATGATGGATTAACAACATGTAATGAGTGATATCGTGCATTAATTCTGCCCACTCCATGGATGTGAAGTACGCAGTTTATGGTCTAATAGTGATCGTATCGCTGAGATAGTATTATAGAAACCTGCATGGAATCAATGTTGCGATATCGTTTATGGAAGCTTGTTGAGAGCTTTCGAAGTAGTTATAGTGTATATTATTTCCCTTAGGTACAACTTTAATTGTTTAGAACGCGATAGGTAATTGTAATGTCCACCAAAACCAGGATTAGCGGAGTGCTTATATTGTTTAATTTTAGATTTATTAATGTAACTACGAGCCCCCGAAACGCGAGTCGTGACTCTACATTTAATTTTAGATTTATTAATGGAACTACGAGCCCCCGAAACGCGAGTCGTGACTCTACACATGGTTGTGCAGTTGTGCTAATATTGTATAAATTTAAATTTATTTAATCTAATATTTAGGTACCAGTAATAATTTCGTAACAGTACCTACCAAGTATCAGGGCATAAGAAGCGTGTCGCCGTGAAAGTAACTTTGCCTCAGAGCGTGACAATAGGCAAGCGTGATATATGGAGACAGTTATAATACAATTCTTATATTTACTATAGCTCCACAAGGGTCTGAATTAATACGACCCAAATAAGAAGAACTAAGTAATCGTTTTTATCAATATAATTGGTTGAAAGAATTACAGACGTCCAAATATAATTTTGTACTTTACATAAACTGTCGTCCATTTAAGATATTTTATCGCATTACAAAGTAGTGCTAAAACACCATAAAACTATAAACTAGAAAAGGATTTAGGGTTAAAAAAACTATATGCTAAAAAAACTAAAGGCTTATTAATGCCTATAAGCTTTTAAAAATAACCAAACCTTCGAAGACCTATCTGTTATGCCAGCTCTAAAAAAGACTCGAGAGCTTTAAAAGAGCTAAAAGGCTTGTCTTATAGAACACCAATAGGGGATCGGACAACTTTTCAGAAAGTGTTTAAAAATTATTCATAATGTATATATATTTTTTAGCCATGAAAAATAATAGTTTAATTAAATAAAGCCTTAACAGAACGTGTGACGTTATATGAAGGCAAACGAAACGACAAGCTCTACGAAAACAAACTTTCAAAGTTACTACGTATACGTTTTTGTAAAGTTTAATAAACAAATCTGTACACTTTAGGGTCGCATTGGAATGAAAAACATATTGTTTTGATTTAGATAAAAAGCAAAAATATTAAATAAACACAAGCTTCGGACATAGTAGGTATTAATTTACTTTCAAATGACGTCATGCACTGAGATTGGTGTTTCGTTTGAGATAAAGAAGAGACAAAAATTGTCAGAGTTAGTAGATTTTATGTATTGATTTTAAAAAACAAATCATTTATATTTTACAAAAATATTGATCGAATGATCCTTCGGATTTGACAAACATTTTAGATTTTTTGATATTGAATGCATTAGCGCATGCTAGGCGAGAATCTTAAGCTTTTTTTTAAGATTTTCTTAAGATTTCTTTTTCAATCGTCCCCGTAAGACGATATAAGAGGGATAGAAGTAATTTTGTTGCTCGAGCAGTAGGCTCGGTGGCCCAGTGGTTAAGGCGTCGGGACGGTATTCCGAATACGCAGGTTCGATCCCTGCCCGAGTAATATCATTTTTCTTCTTACTAATTATTTAAAAATCTTAAGATTTTAGTTTTTTTTCTATTACTGTCCGATCCCCTATTAAATGAATCCCCTTAATAAAGCGTACCGTCAAGACATTGGGCATAAGCGGCGTGACATCGCTGACGTTGACAACGGCATTCAGCGTGGCAGGGAGGGGGGTGTAGCACCCGTCCTGTGGCATGATCACAGTGTTGACTCCGTCGTTATAGTCACCCACGCATGTGTAGATCTTGCAGTCGGGAGTTGCAAAGGACATGCCTTGAAAGATGTTTTATTTGTTAAGAGTACAGGTTAAGAAAAAAGAAAGACACAAAACTGCACTTAACAAATATAGCACATACAAATGTAGAAGATTTTAAATACAAAGCCTGAGCCTAAAAAAATACAGCGTGTTTTTGGAGATCGTTGCCCTGTTCAGTGCAGTCAGAGTGACTGGTGATTGATCTGAGCATTCGGAGCGAGTTTTTATTTTATGGAACTGAATGATGAGACGAGCAAGTCGTTCGCCTGATGGTAATCGCCACGCCTGCCTATAACAATTGCAGTGCCACCCATAAAAATTAAATAATACCATAAAAATTACTGCGTAGCACTGCATTGCGCTCATCACCCCGAAACATCAGATATTAAGTCTCGTATGTCCAGTAATTTTGCTGGCTACAATGCCCTTCAAACCGAAACAGAATAATGCTTGCACACTTCTGCTTGGCGGCAGAATAACTAACAAAGCGGTGGTACCTACCCAGACCAGATACACCTACCGGCCTCCCGCATATGAGAGACCTGCTACGAGTGCTTGATTACGGCCATAGAAATGCCAACTAAATAAATAAAACCGCGTGTTTAAAACTACATCGGAAAAATACCTTATCGTACCTACATGTACAGAAAGATATACAAACTAAAACATTATAATTTAAATCGTATCTTATCTCTGCACAGAATCATTTCATTTGCAACATTTTATTATCATATGCAGCTCAGACGAAGAAAAACGAAAATGCTGTTACTCTAGTTCGGACACTTCGGACGCTTAAGAGCGGAATCTCGACGCTCATTTTATTAGTATGTCAATAATTACGGCGCCTACTCTGAAGAAATAGCTGGCAGTAAGCGGCTCGGTTTACTGTAAGTAATTACTGCTACCGTAACATTGGGCGTTGTAAGACTTCTAAAATCATATTACACGTGAATACTTAGTTCAGTCTGTACAATAACACAAATAGAGAGCTAGATACAAAAGGAGGTCAATGAAAACTATAAGAATAAGCTTCAAAGTCTTGGTCTAATGCGTACTTACAAGTCAAATAATTTAATCGTCAATGCTGTAAAAACTAGCTCATTAAATCTATGTCATTGTACCAGATAAAGTATTCATCAGCTATTATGTTTTTCTCATTGAGTGTCGGTTAATTATCTAATTGGTTGTAATGAACAGGTCAAAGAAACAGTTTGATGTACTGGCAGGTAACAATGGAGTTAAGGCACGATTCTGGAAAAGACGATTATAATCTGCAGTATAAAACAAAATTACGAATTGTCTAGTTGTACTTTGTAGTCATGTGTCCAAAACATTGGTAAAGAATAGAGATCACTAAGGAAACAAAGAAATATTCTAAACTATAAGCCCCTGTTCTGCTATTATCATAACTTTTGTCTTTTGTTTGAATGTTGCAATGAAAGGGCGCACACTTTTAGTTGGGAAAATCTTTACGTCCTTTCGCCGTCAGTCGCTTCTACTACGTGTGCAACCTTAATAATTGGATGGCTAGGTCCAATCACTTCATGTATGTATAAGACAAGTGAACTGGTCACCTGTTCTCAGCGTTTGACCTTTTGAACTGCACCGGGAATCAAATGAAGCTAATTATCTGCACGACTGAACTGGACACGAACTGGACCTCATAATTAGATTAAAGTTTGGTGCTAGCTCAAGGGGACTGTGTAAGATTGTTATCCTTGATCAAAAAACGAATGAGATCTTTTTTAATTTTGTTCATAGTCAAGAATCAAGCCACATTCCAAAAATCTTTGCAAGACAAAAAACCTGCTAAAGGCGCCATTTGTACTAATCCTCGAATTTGTGACAGGAAAATGAAAGGTTCAAGTCAACACAATCTAAACCATAAATTGCGGTTAAAAAGAACTATGTTAAGAACAAAGTTAAGGCCCGTAACTTAATTTTCACTTGCAGAAGTACGGCCCTCAGCTGCAAGCCAATAGGAAGTGGAGCTCCGAGATGAAAGGCGACGATAGGATCCGAGACGTTGTTGTTGCAACTTTTCGCGTACAGCTTCAGCTAACTACACTTCATCGCTACGTCAGAAAGTACCTTCGGTTGACTTGATCTGACGCCTGACAGTACACTCACCCAAACTAAGTAGATTGTCCTGGTCGCAATAGTAAGTCGGCTTCATGTACTCTATAATTATGTCCTCCCACTGTCCCGGCTTCACCGCCTTCATATTCGGATGCAGTTCCACGTGGAGGAGCGCCGTCCTGGCGTCCAGGTACAGCCTTTTGAGCTTGAAGTTCTGGGTGATGTCACGGTCGCTCCATTTCAAACCTGACTCGTGTCTGAAATATAACTTATGGTAATAAGGTAACGTGTGGTATTACATTGGGTAATAAGGCAGCTTGTGCGGCTTTGGAATAGTGGTGCCGGAGTTCGAATCCTATGCGCGACTATGTTTAGTTATTTATGTGATTTGCCTTCCTTTTAATAAATGATAATACCTAATAGTTATCGTGTGAAAACAACAATATTCAGGAATCTGTACCAAGCCGCATTGGGATCGCGTGGTTAATTATTATTTATTCATTCCTCATACTCTGAGAGGAGACCGTAACCCAGCAGTGGGAACTGATTGAGGCTGATTTTAGTTATGATTTTAATCTTTGTAAGTGTACTGGTCCATAAAAAGAATTCAACTTACTTGAATCTTGATATAGTGTCATTGTCGTATGTATCGATGCCTGTGTACATTTGGGTGTACCTAGTACTGTAGAACACATACTGTCGTATCAACTTCTTCCAGTCATCTAACAACTTGCTTATTTCATCCAGCTTATAATTTTCCATCGTATGTATTTTTACAGCGTACCAGTTTTTAGTGGACTCTTCTACTTTGACGTACAATGCTTTATTCGACTCGGTAACGTAGAAGTTCTTGGAGTCTGTATGCGTGCACCAATAGTACCCGTTATTAAGTGCTTTCAATATGTAAACTTTGTCGTCCAGGGAATTAATGGACACTTTCTGAGGATAATATCTCGCAGAATCCGTGAAGCAATAGATGTCATCTTCACGCAGTAGTGTATCGTTTACTGTAAGCGTTATTTGTCCGCTGCAATAAAAATAAAGATAAGCACATTACAAATAATTAAATCTACCTATGCTTAGATTATAGAAAGTACTAGATAGTGCTGTGGTAGCTTACCTATCTTCAATAGAAACGGATAGGTTGACTCGCTTGAGTTCAATAGGTCTCTCGCATATGACGTTAAAAAATAAGTAGGAACTATTAACCAGGTCCCAAAAATCGTTATTGTTAATTGCGCCAAGCGAAGTGTCTTTCGTGATCATACCCTCATCGAAGTGCCACGATGTTGATGGAATCTGAAACATATCGCACATTCAAACCCGTACTTTTATTTTCATTATCACTATTCTTAAAATCGCAGTAGTTCGTGTATGTGACTTACCTCAGAAGAATTGTTTTCACCAAAATATCTTAACACCGTATGATTAGAGTTAAAAACAATATTTAGTGGATACATAGGCATTTCTAATGCTCCAGACGGCTTGAAGAAGTTTGAGTATCTCCACCCACGACCTATTAAGGAAGCTCCTCGTTTCTCGCATAGTTTTTGGGACTGATTCCACGTGGCCCGTACCGCTCCCCTCCCGCTGGCAGCTTCTCCATTTACAATCGTAAGGCACGTCTGCATCGGACTCCAGAATCGAATTCCATTCGTTAATTCTTCACAACCTTCATCCGACGTGTCATCTAAGTCCGGATAAGGCTTTACGATGCAGTATCTATAAAGCATGTCATCGCATCTCACCGCAGTGAAATTGTTGATAGGATCGATTGCTACACAGAGCTCTTCGTTGACGCTCAGTTGTTGGTCTCGGTTCACTTCGTATGTGGTCTCCAGTATGTCTCCAGTCGAGCTCGTGTACGACCAGTCGATGAACGGTCCCCCAGGGTACAGCGACTTGTAGTCCGTCCATAGCGGCAGTTCAGACTTTGGTAAACTCAAACTGTTATACAGTTTTAATGTGAATATGTTACCGGTACACTGGTCAAACTTAGCCCAGAAGGGTTCTGGACCGTCCTTTAGAGAGTAGCATACTTTTTCTTTACTTTTTGTAAATGCGATTTCAAAGCCTATCGGGCAATCTCGTTTCGGTTTCTTAGCTTCTAGCAGTACTAACTGCGTGTAAAGGAGAAGTATTAAAGATAAAGCTACATTGACGGTCTTCCGTTGAAGATCAACCATCTGAAAATAAAACAGATTTTGAAACTCTGATCTATGGAGCACCATAACGAACATTTGAAGTGCAGACAGGTATATTTTGGTATGATTTGCCCGATACGGTATCTAATCTGGCGGCTATAGATCCACTATATTGCCGTATCTATCGACAAATAGACCACTAAATGCTATTACAGATACCAAAGCAACTGATTGGGCGACAAATTAGAAACACTTGTTTTGGGACATGTATCTAATGTGGAAGTTATTTTTGGGCATTTTCTTCAAACAAAGCATAGTCATACTGTCAATAGAGCGCTAAAAAGTTTGAAAGGTTTGATACCAACAAAACGTTATTGTGTTACCAAAAAATGCGATGTTGTTTGTATTTAAACATTGAATGATACATGCATTTCTAGCAAATAACGCTAAGCTGACCTTTCTTTAGATCAGGTTCCCCCACATGCAGGTATATATTATATATGGACGACTTTCATTGACATGATAGCGAACAAAACCGTGTGATTGAATGATGGGTGTGTACCAAATACACTTTGTCAGAAGCAGAAAGAAAATATCATACACTTGCAACGTAATAAATAATAGTTTTTTCGTATTCCAGAAGTAAGTTCAACTATTATATAAAAGTGACACTCATAGCCATAATTTAAGTAAGATAGGAAGAATTTAAAGAAGGATAAATTGTTTCAGCCAAAGACGAGATTAGCAAAAGTCCAGAAACAGGGAATTTATAATAAAATCGTAACGTACAATAAATTGCCCATAGCATTAACAAAACTAACATTAACTAACAATAATCCATTATACGGTCTTAATGAGTTCATGGAAAGACGTCTTGGCGAATCCTCGTTTTTGTATGATGTAGTTTAATTAATATTTGGTTAAATCTTGACTATATCTATATTTTAATGTGATGTGTGACTAATTATTATAATGTTAATTTCAATATTTTATACAAATAATTCCAATTTTAATTGATAATTATATAATTAATTTTTTTTATTCCATGTATATTAATGACATAAGAAAATATTGTAATTAAGACTTGGCTAGAATAACAAACTTTGTTATTATATGGGGAATAAATTATTCTATTCTATTCTATACCAGTACATCATTTTTTGCAAAATACAGCCCTCCAGTGAAGTGTCGCTTCGTCTAGGTTATTCATTACTCTATCGAGCAATGTAGAATTATTCTGCTCCGATAATTTAAATATCAATGACTACGCTGTATCTTAAAATATAATCCATTGTTCATAAAATAAAAAAAATGTTTAACATAATGATGATGACATAATTGGCGACCGTTTCTCGTGATTTTGACAAAAAGTGCAGCGGCGAGGTGAACGATAGTGATGCGGAGTACAGTCCGCAGACATCATTTCAAACAAATCAACGAAAAATGAAAATAAATTAATGCAAATGGACATAAAAATATAAACATTTAACAACACAGAGACACAGAACAAATGAGGTCGGATAAATACTTGCACTTTATTTCTGTGCATAAGGACTTGTCCCGTAACGAGAATCGACTCCGCAACCTACGTGGTAACCTATACCTAGTTTTAATGTTTTAATTATAAAACACGATGTTATCTTTCACCGTTTTAAGAGCGAATAATTATAACTAATTTACCGGATATTTTTAATGACTTATATAGTGCGAATTTTGCTGGCACGCTCTTAAAACGGTGAAAGATAACATCGTGAGGAAACCTGCTCACGCCTTTGGAGTGGAAGGTTCTGGCCGCGGCTGTGATACCACCCACCGAACAAAGCCATGCCATCAAGCGACTTAGTCGTGTTTTGATATGATATTCAGTGAACCATCATAGAGATTTATTATCAAATAATTTATTGTAATTCTTATTTAATCTTATTTCTATTCCTATTTAATATCATTATTATATTTTTATAATAATGTGCAAGACCGACTTATTTTGAAATTTAATCTAATTCTGATTTGACATTTACCTAATACATTTTTACCAATAAATGGATTATTCTGATTATTTTTGAATCGCGTCGGAAATCGAAGTCGGGTGCGTCCGTCAGAACGTAGTCACGACTTCGATACCTATTATCATTCGCTCTAATGATGTTTGATAATTCACTGCCACGGATTTAGATCTTTATAAACAGTCTCACGAAACATCATTGCTGACGGTACATAATTAAACCATGAGTATAATCATCGGTGGCCTTAATCGAGTAAACGACAAGGTCCATTCTTAGCCTGACAAAAACTCTCACCTTCACTTTGAGTTGCCATCCGAGCTTTTTCCCAGGACGGTGCCGAAACCTTAAAAGGCTGGTTCTTAATTTGACCATATTAATATGTTCGTTACTTGGGAATTTAATTAATCATATTTTTTTTATGTAGCTGGATGACAAGACGAGCTGGTCGTTTGCCTGATGGTAAGCAATACGCCAGTCCATAACAATATCAGCACCATCCAGAACTTTGTTTTGCAAAATCCTGCGCGGCGCTGCACTGGGCTCCTCACCCTGAGACAATTAGCTCAAAAGAGTGGAATGCCTTGCCGTCGTCTGTGTTTCCACATAAATACAATTTGGGTGTGTTCAAATCTAGAGTGAACAAGTATCTACTGGGTAAGCGTGCTATATCTTCGACCGCATCGTCACTTCCCATCAGGTGAGATTGTGGTCAAACGCAGACAAAGTCTGTTGTAAAAAAAAAAATTTGCTGTTGAGTCTCATTATGCCCAGTAATTTTGCTGGCTACAATGCCCTTCAAAAGGGAACGCAGTAATGCTTGCGCACTACCGCTTGGGGGCTGAATAACTAGCAAAGCGGCGGTACCCATCTAGACGGCCTCTCGTATACGAGAAACCTACCACCAGTAAATATATTTTAATATTATTGTAATAATTATTACTCCACAAATTTCTGCTTTCGGAATCTTTTGTTTTATCTTTGCATCGAAAAGGTTATTTTGTTTGTATGGGAAAATTTAAAATGTAGTTGGTAACCCTACCTTCACAAGTTCAAGTGATCAGCGCGTAAATGTATCGTCGAGCACCGTGACCGGGCATCTTACGACGACTCTAGTCCCTGGGCATAAAGACTGAAATCTTTTGGCAGAGATCTTCAGCTTAAACGTTGTCTTATCGGCCTGTTGGATTCTATTTGCTCGGCATAGAGACTGGAATCCGTTGGCAGGTTTTTGGCTTGCAGGAGGTCTGGAAAAAAGGATGGATTAAATTATAATGCGATAATTAGCATTAAGGCGCTTTTTTTATCTGCGGTACATGTTGGTACACCGCAGTAAGTAAGTAGATGAAATGTCGTACAGGCAAAATCAGATATTAAGAGAGAATATTATTAAGAACTTATAGCAAGTTCATATTGTGTCAGAGCGTGTTCCTACAATTCTACGTCTCAAAGTACCTACATTCCACGATATTTTCAAATGGAAATTAAATCAACATCTAGTCGTAAACAGTTAACAACTCAATGAGTTCAATCATGCCAAATCGCTATTTCCACCGACACATTACTATGTTTCAGAATTTGTTTGGGACGTTTCATACGATTCTCTGTAAATTGCGTTACTGAATTCTAATGAAGGTGTCAGAATGTTATCATTACCCCGGATCAATTTACATCACATTGCGTCACACACAATCTGAGTTCCGTTTAGCGTCACTTCCGGGCGATCTGATTCATTGGTTTTGTTTTTCTACTTCGCATTGTAAAGTACCTTTATAAAAACTGTCATGGACAAAATCTATCTCCGCGGGCATTTCCAGCTGAGATTCCGAAACTATAGCAAATAAATACCGGCCTTGATCCGAGGTACAAGAGTCTAAAATAGAGCGCGAGGTTTACCGAGGAGCCAGCTCGCTTTAATCGAGCTAGCGTGATCACAAACAATTAAACGAAGGAAATGATTTGCCCACCGCGTCACACTGCCATTCGGCGAATTCTAAACATCTACAATATATTTTATAGTCTCCGCGAATAACATTTGACTATCCCGTCAATTTATAGGAATTCCCGTATTTATGATAACTGGACGTGTCTCGACAAATATAGTTCGAACTTCGTGACTCCGTCTAAACTTTAGACGGAGTCAAGAAGTTTGAACTATATTACCTATAAATAATTATTTATTCTTCTGAATTATATTTGCGCTAAAAGTTTGTGATGTTCAAATCAAGTAGCAGTGAACGATTATAGAGTCTTTAGATAGTCTTCATCTTTGAAATGTCCTCAATACACATTTCAAAGCGTACTCGTAAAAATTTTATAAACATTTTCAATATTATATTTTTTTATTTAATATCATAGTCATCACAGAGGCACGCGTGAACGTCAATTTATATCATAGGTACCGTATCGGAAGAGAACCACTACTCAGGATATACGGCAAGAAACTGAGGAGCAATTTTTAACGACTTGAAAAGTCTATAAATAATTAGGAAGAAGAAAAATGATATTGCTAGGGCAAGGATCGAACCTGCGTCTTCGGAATACCGCCCCGACGCCTTAATCACTGGACCACCAAGCCTACTGCTCGAGCAACCAAATTTCTTCTATCCTTCTTATATCGTCTTACGGGGACGATTCTACGTCATCTGTCGTCAATGCTTCCATTGAATTGGTATTCCGAAGACTCAGGTTCGATCCCTGCCCGAGCAATATCATATTTCTTCTTCCTAATTATTTAAAATCTTAAGATTTTCGCCTAGCATGCCTACATTCAATATCAAATATTTAAAAATTTGGAAAGTCTAGTCTATACACTTCGTTATTCGCTATTATTATACGTATATGATGCGTATCAAAGGTCCAATATATTTAGCCTCATCATAAAATGCCGAGATATCTGATAGGAAATGTAACGACAAATCATTTTATAACAGCTAAGTATTTAGGCACATCAATTTTAAATTTGAAATAAATATTAGTTAAGTACCTTACTTGTATACTTTATTTATGAAATGACGCGCTAGTGATGTTGTTTAAGATACCTACTAGAAATAGAGGATGTATTCGTATCTTATTCATCCTTTGCTTCTTTATCTAGACTGTTTTATTTGCCCTAACTTAGTTGTAAAAGCCGCAATAACAACGGCTATGATTAATTTCACGTGCTCTATCTCAACTCGACTACTTGTGAGGTGTGACTCAGTCCTCTAATATAGAATGGGTAAAATAAATGACGATCGGTCCCGTTATGATCTCTTTATTTTTCGAAAAGACGCTTGACAGAAGTTGACGAGACGGGTGTGTTTCTAGTATATTTAAAATAACCACATAGATGGAGCACCACAACAATAAAAGGTTGTCCAGTTTGTTACATTTTGTAAGTAATTAATTGAGTTAAATTTATTTAGTACATAACTGTGAGAGAGACTCTCGCCCTTTAAAAATGCCATAATAAAGTAACCATATAAAGATAAAGAAAGTGCCATAATAAGAGAAACAACAGAAAAAAATACGCAGGCGCCTATGTTACCTCAGTAGGTTTATAGAACAGGTTGAACAGTCAAAGAACTTTTTATTAAAGAACTATTTAATAATAGTTTTATTTTTATTATATAGTACATTTATTTTCCCGTAGTACTTACTCATATACCTAATCATAAAATGAAATACAGGAAAGCGACCTTTAGAATATAGTTTCAATACAGACGTCTTGAACACAGCCTTGAGCCACAGACGGAACAGTTTGGAGACACGATAGCGGTACAGTACCAAACATTTACACGTTTGTGCTAATAAATGTGGCACTGCCTACGATACGATGATTATTAAATTACGACGAAATTATTATTTACACTAAAACGGCTACGACCTTAACATTAAAATGTTAAATAATTTTATTAAAATGGAGAGATGGAAACAAAAAATAGGAAAGATATAAAAAATAAAATTATTCGGGAATGCGGCTACCACCACAGAATACTAAGGGACAGAAGTATCACTTCGCAAACAAATTTAAACAAATAGCGACTCTTGCTATTACCATGGACCAAATATACAAGGACTGTCAATCCCATACAAAAAATCGTACCCCCTGAAAGAACTTAAAATGCGGGCAATATCCAGATGGCGCTGACCTTTAGCCTGAAACTATTCGAATCGGCAATTAGCGCGGATAAATTTCAATTATTTCTTCGGTAATATAGACCAAAAGTGTCCTAGTTATTTTTAATAATAAATATTATTTGAATTATCTGCTTTTACGATATTGCTTCAAGTGAGATAAAGACCAGCGTTGATTATGCAGAACGATAGATGGCGTTGTGATACCATTCGATAAAAAGGAAGGTAACATTCAAAATTACGCTTGATAGCTAGCCTAGATGGCGCAAATATGAAGAATGAGTCGTGCATGTTAGAACTAGGTACGTGAATTGATTACGTGCTACGAAACGTAAATATATTCATTATTAGCGTTATTAGGTAATCCTGATACAAATGCGAAAGTAAATCTGTCTGCTTGCTGCTAGCGTGAGCCCGAACTTCCCTTAGTATTCTGTGGTGCTATATCAAAAACCTAGATACTCTATCACAAAGACGAAGTATATCTCTATCCACTGAACTGAGTCAATATAGCGTTCTCTCTTTTGCACTTTTGTATGCAAATGATAGGGACAGGTGACTGCTTTTTGAGATCAGTGCGCAGTGGGCGTAAACAATTGCAAAAAACGTATAGATGGGTTTACATGGCGTTATTATACGGGGAGTAATATTCGACTTCCTTATATCACAGAATTATGTCTACAGTTTTACCAATCGAAGAAAATATTATCATTGTTTGTACAATAATAATAAGTACCTATTACGACTGTTTAAATAAAAAAAAAGTATAGGTTCACACGTCTTTTTTTTATTAATATATCGTCATTTATGTATTTACAGAACCAATTAACAATTATGTACAAATATATAGAATGATAAACACTAAACTAACCTACAAAAAAATTAAAAAATGAACACAGAATTTAGGTCACCGTCCGCGGGCAAGGTGCCCAAAAAGCTGGCAACGTTACCTCGTTGAATGGCCAGACTAATTCGTTGGCCGAGGTACGCGCCAGCTCTTTGGTCATAATGTATTAATTAATCAGTATCTAATACATGCACACAATGGATTCTTCTCGGTTGCCTACAAAAACTCGCCTTAGCGAGATAGCACACGCTAAGCGCCCAGTAGGACGCCCGATGTTGCGGTTTAAGGACAGCGTCAAACGCGATATGTCGTCCTTCAACATCGACTGTTCGAAATGGGAGAACGAAGCAGAAGACCGTGACCTTTGGCGAAAGTCTATTGCAGAGGGCATTACTTCGCAAGACAATACTTGGTTTAGGCTCCTTGAAAGCAAACGTGCAAAAAGGCACGACCGGATTAACAAGCCCACATTAGCTATAGGATCGCAGCATTTAAACATCTGCACACGGTGTGGCCGGATTTGTTATTCCCGTGTCGGCCTTTTGAGTCATGAACGGAAGTGCCGTTCAATTATTGTTACTCCGGACGCTGATTAAATCATCTCTTTAGATGGAACAGGCCTATGATGATGAATTTATTTGAGTCTTCATCATATCATTCAAGGCAAGGTGGGGCATTTGCCCCACCCTACTATCTGACCCGAAGCTAAGATTTTTTAGGCACTTGCACAGCTCATTTAGTACTTTACGAAGAATAAAAACTTGGTTAAGGTAAACAATGACCGAAAACCGTCTTGTCAGCCTCTGTATGAAGAGTGGGCATGGAAAGAGGGTTCTAGAAGAACAAAAAAAATTAGAATACGAAATTTTAGCTAGATTTAGCCAGAACCCTCGCAGGTTATTATTGAAAAAAGGTGTAGTGCAGTATATAAACGTATCAGTCAGTATATAAAAAGCATGTTTGATTACCTACTACTTAGTTTATTTACTTTTGCCCCATCCCATAAAAATGCTGGGTACGCCCATAAAGTCGTAGCCGTAGGTTAAACAAGAACAATAGACGCGTCCGCACGGTGCAGTGGCGTTTCGCCGCCATGTAAACGCTTTCTTAGGTTTCTGCCAACCAATGTCACTGCCAAAGTCAACGCTGTAATTTTTCTGGTAATAACACAGAATACTAAGGGACAGAAGCATCATTCCGCAAAGAAATTTAAACAAATAGCGATTCTTGTTATGACGCAATAAAATTCAATTCAGCTCGCGTAGCGCTGCATACCTACCAGTCATATTAACCTTCAGAGCGCCTCTCTTTCTATCGCATAGCTCTTATCTCTTCTGACGCGGCACGTGTAACGATGCGCGACCCGCCGTCGGTGTCCGGCTATGTACTTGTAGCTTCGTACCTACAGTGCGGAGTGCGCTAGGCCTGCTACTAGTTTCTTCAAATTCGTGTCGACCCTTACACAAACAGTCGTCGCGTCAACTGTCTAGAAGTTGTCGGCTCTTCTATCAACATCAAACGCGTCAACCGACTGTATGATTTACTAGACTGTGGTACAACTAAAGACAATACTACAGATTTATACCACAAAACACAAATAAATAAATAAACACAGATAGGTACAGAAATCAATCTACATACAAAGTGCGCTCGAGCAACGCACACAAAGATACCGCTCACGGACACGGATATCTCAGCACAGTTGCAGTGCGAGCGCGAGTGCCATCCGCTTGAGACACGCGTCTGGGAACTTTTTGACAGCCTCTTTGGTGTAGTGGTTGGGCAGGTTGGCTCAAATCTCATACACCACTGAGGTTGCGAGTTCGATTCCCGCGACGGAACAAATGTTTGTGCAAAGAAAAAAAAAATCGCAAGCATTTGTTTCGTGTCTGGGTGTCGTGGGACCATGGTCCTCATACTTCCTGGTTTCTTAAATACATGGAATCCTAGTTAGGGGCCAGGATCTATGTATGTGATCGTTGGGTGTATTTATTTATTTATTTTGTGCAAAAATCGAGCAACAGCAAAGTAGCATGCAAAACTAGTACAAGCTGTGTAAGCCTTGTGTTCAATAATCTAATGAGGAAGATGTAAATGTTGCATGTTTTTGTCTTCAAAAACACTTTATCCAAAAATAATGATAACTGCGAAAAAATTATGTTGATATCTTATAAAGTTTTTTTTAAATCAATCTATTTTGAACTCTTCAAAAACTTCCTGCGCCGTCTGGTAACCGTCGTGACGTCACACCGCCGGTGCCGGGTCGCAAGCAGGGGGCGCGCGCATTCAGTATAATAACCCTAGCGCGACCGCCGAGCGTAGGTATGAAAAGTGAAGTACATACATGAGATTGACTTCTGTACCTTTTTTGCGTTTATACTAAGTACTAGCAGAGAATATTAAGGGCTGTCCTTTAGTATTCTATAAAAGCATCACTCCGCAAAGAAATTTAAACAAATAGCGACTCTTGCTATGACCCAATAAAATTCAATTCAGCTCGCGTAGCGCTGCATACCTACCAGTCATATTAACCTTCAGAGCGCCTCTCTATCGCATAGCTCTTATCTCTTCTGACGCGGCACGTCTAACGACGCGCGACCCGCTGTCGGTGTCCGGCTATGTACTTGTAGTTTCGTGCCTACAGTGCGGAGTGTGTTAGGTCTGGTACTAACTGCATCCAGCGTTTTTCCCGCGAAGTCAATTTTCCGGGATAAAATGTACCTACCTATTCTGTCCTATATCAGGTAGAACCTATGTACCAGGGCTTTCAATACCAGAATCCCGGGATCTTTTTCAATACCGGTATTGAAAAAGCAATACCGTTATCCCCGTATTAAAGTATGACATTAAATTTCAATGAATTCGAAATTGAAATTCCATTCACCGTGTTATTTCGTGTGGCATGCCGCATGATCATGGACGATACGAATGTATAAGTTTTTTTTATGGAACAGTGATAAGACGAGCATGTCGTTGGCCTGATGGTAAGCGCCACGCCTGCCCATAATAATTGCAGTGCCACCCAGAACTTCTAATACCTTAAAAAGCATTGCGTAGCACTGCATTGCGCTCATCACCCAGAGACATCAGATATTAAGTCTCACATGCCCAGTAATTTCGCTGACTACAATGGCCTTCAAACGGGAACACAGTAATGCTTGCGCACTACTGTAAGTAGACTACTAATACTAGGGTGACCATGATTTTTTAATTAATATTTTGGATTGCAGCACATTATTCACACTCAATATGAAATCCCTTTAAAGCAAGTAAAAGAGTATCAGACCTCTTTGGTATACCTACAGCTCCGTCATTTTGAAAATATGCATCTCATTTCGGTGGCCAATGATGAAACATGACTTGAATCGATAGAGTAAATGATTACAAACAAAAAGTATTCAGTGATGAAATGTCATAAGTGATATATCTTCCGAGATATTTGGGTTAGAAAATGTAAAAAATGAAACATGATTTTTTTTTTAATTTAATGGATTAAAAATACAGTAGTTTTAATATTCTTTTTATAAGTCTCTGTGTTGGTGCACTGACTATGGATGGTCCTTTGTACAACGATGATGGAGATGTAAGTCCTGAATTATTTTCTTGCGTAGTAGATGTTCGAGTTCGTCGCACATCAAATTTTGTTGGTGTTTTCACCTTTAACTGTTCTGGTGAGGATAACACATCTGGAATAAAATAAAATTTTAAATAAAAACAAAGACATCGATAATTCTGCCTAAAATCGATACAATATGTTTCGACTTAATTTATTGCGCTGGTGATAAGTTGTTTAAAAAATAAATTGTATAAGCATAATTTTCTAAAGTCGCTACAACCAGGCCTAGCGCACTCCGTACTGCAGGTACGAAGCTACAAGTACATAGCCGGGCCACGATGGCGGGGCCGTGCAGAGTGCAGTGGGTTGCCACTAGGGTTTGCTCCCGGAAATTCCCGGTACTGGATTTTCCCGGGAATTTCCGGCATCTTTCTCCTTTATCTAGTACCGGAAATTACCGGTACTGGTAATGTCCGGGAATTTCTGGTATCTTTCTCCTTTATCTAGTACCGGTACTGACAACACAATTCCCGGGACTTTCGGTATTAATTTCATAACTATTTTCAAATATTTGCTCCATATTGGCATTCATTTGAACCAAGGTCATGGCAGATACGAACACATGCATGGAATGGACACTATTGAATATCAAGACACTATGAAACTACAGTTGAATCACTTCTCATCACTTTTCATATAAATCAAAAACTAAGTTTTTGATGTATATGAAAAACAAAATGTTATTTCCTTCATATTCTTACAGGTTCAGAAAAATGTGCCAATTCGATTTTTTGTCCAAAGAGCAGCACATTCCATTTCATAAAAAAAACGATTTTAGGCCGAATTGTATGAACATCAATATATATCAAAATTTACCCATACCAGTTATTGTTCCTTATAACCAGCGGGGTCGGATCGGATTGGATTAAAATAATTAAAATTACTGTCCGATTACTTTAGATACAAAACATTTTTAGAGTAGATTTTAAAAGTGCAAAACTAAAGTGGGACTGGGCGAGCACGTGGTTTTCATACATCCGGAGAGGTAGGTAAGAATCGTCACTCAATGGGAGCCTCAAGACAGGCGGAGACGACGTGGCCGGCCTCGGAAAAGGTGGCGTGACGATCTCGAAACCTACCGACCCGGATGGATGCAAATAGCTATTAACAGAGATGTTTGGAGGGACACAAGCAGTGCTATGACTAGCAGTGGGACACAATAGGTTCATATAAAAGAGTAGATTACATTAGTAGATACACGGTCCATGCTCAATTTAATTTGATAAGAATAAGAATTATTTATTTGCTAGATTACATATTGGAAGGTACATATTATTCTTAGAAATGGTGTTACAGAGTACATAAGTCATTGTAATCAGTCTGCATGCAGACATGCAAATATTTATTTATTTATGTCACTACAGTTTATAAATTCTTTAATGTCATAAAAACAATGAGACAAGAGCCAGTCACTTAAACGTTTCTTAAATTTACATCCTTCTAATAATTGAATGTCCTTTGGTAGCCTGTTATATAAATAAATACACATATTATAAGCATTATTTTTATAGATTTCTTTATGAGAAGGGGGTTGATAGACCAGGTTTACAAATTTTACTCTTTTTTGCCGAGTTATCACTTCGCTGCGTTCGCTGCGATTAAAAAAATGCTTACCCATTACTATGTCCACATAAGCACTTGTCCGAGTTGAAGTTCCCTCTTCAACTTCAACACATTTAAAATGGACTGGAACAGCAGGTCCAATTAATCTGCTTCTTTGAATTCCTTTGTGGATATTGGTGGGCTGAAAATGTGCAGCACATATGTACCGACATCTCAGTTCTTCAGTTGTAAGTGAATCCATGTAGACATTTCCTAAAAAGTGGAAATGCAATTTATTTCATGATTTACCTTATCTCCTAGTCACTGAACAGCCTAAATTTGTCCTATTAATATATTTTAACTGTATTAAATCAGTGGTTAATACATCTAGCCTAGATACTCTATCATTGTTGTCTGTTTTCTCCAGAAAGAATTTCTTGACCAAGGTATATATTATTATGTTACAGTCAAGAGTCAAGACTCTCTTTCAGTCAAAATTACTGGTCAACTATTGACTAAATATATCACTGCAAGCCACACCTTCATCGTCCCACTCCCTCTTGCCCATGCAGCCTTAGCACGGACCAGAGATAAAAAAGATTGCCCTGTTTATATCTATATTTGAGAGATAAAATTACTTCTCTCCCATAAATACCATGGAAACAGAGGACAAAAGAAATTTGTCCTCTTTTGACGTTGTGGAAATCTTGTGGAAATTTGTCTACATAAAATATGTATATTCTTAATAAAATGTTAATAAAGTAGTTCTAATCTGATATAGGAAAGGAAAAGGCTATCCAAGATCCTTTGAGGTGAGTTTAATTTTTATTTGAAGGCAAATATGTAACATGCATATATTATAAATTTTTATGTGTGTCCAAATCAGTAAAGATGTGTGGTTAATCTCAATATATACCTATATATATATATGTATGTACAAATAGCACACTCTACAACATTACCTAAAAATTGCATTCCATTACTGGAACTCATATAATGTCAGTTTAAATTAGACATAATATAATAATGACGGAGAGAAGGGCTTTTTCAATGTGGATATAATATCCACAGGCTACCCCGTGCTCGGAAGGTGGACTGAGAGGTATCACGAGGAGAACAGTTTCCAGTCCATGCTAAGGGTTGCGGAGTGTTAAAAAGTACTGAGTCAGAGGCTCGTAAAGGAAGTCCTGAAGCTAGGTCCGAGTAGTGAAGCAAAATACTCGTCTACTTCGTAGCTGTCTTGGTATTTGGGTTAGAGAGTGTGAACTTATTAGACAAGGGCTTTTGACCGGAATTTCACTCAAACTGCTTATAACCGAAGGCTGCATTCAAAACTATTTCATTATAGATATAATTATATCGAGATACATACCAGAATTTTGAATCCAAAGTATTACGGTCTTGATCATGTACTGGGAATCGAAACATTGAAATGTTTTGACTTGTGTTATCACTTGTAACATGGACTAAATTGTAATAAGCGCACTTTGTATACGACATTGTATGTACACAAATCCAAACCAAAGTCCCAAACGAAAGCTAATATCGAAATCCAAAACACATGCACGGGTCACAATTTAGGCGTAATCAAAGTCCAGTAGGCGAGCAGTAGGTAATCGTTGAAATAAAGAAACGGAGAAATTATGAGGAGAAATCAAGCGAAAAACGAAGCGAAACGCATAAAGTGCACATTTGGTTTGATGGTTGGCGAATGGCGATGGAGAAACGAACCACAGATAACACAGATTAAATATAATATTACGCAGAACAGTGACAGGTAAAAAAAATGGCTATATATTACACCGGCTTAAAATGTCGTACGAAGTGGGCATTTTTGACAAAAATTATTATAAATAAAATGGAATAAAGAAAATTATTTAATAAGTTCTGCCACTGCGTGTTAAATGGAACGTAACGTTTTTTTATTACTATGGAAGATAGCGCCATCTAGCCGTTTTTATTCGTATCACTACAATTGAGAGTAGTCTCGTTATCATTCAAAACCGCCATTTTAAAATGTAAATTTTGCAATATTAACATTTTGATGCACTTAGCGACATCTAGCTCCTAAGCAGGTACTAAATAGCCGGGTACGGTCTTTTGTATGGAGATTGTTAGTCCTCTTGTATATTTAGTCCATGCTATTACGCAATAAAAGTCAATTCAGCTCGTGTAGCGCTGCATACCTACCAATCATATTAACCTACAGAGCGCCTCTCTTTCTAGCGCATAGCTGTTATCTCTTCTGACGCGGCACGTGTAACGACGCGCGACCCGCCGTCGGTGTCCGGCTATGTACTTGTAGCTTCGTATCTACAGTGCGGAGTGCGCTAGGCGTGCTACCACCTAATGTAATCATTACAATATTATATAATTTCATTGAAATGTAGAGATGGATATATTAGAATCCATCCTAAGGTGCTCTTATTCTCATGTTCTTTATTAGAAAACTGTATTTCTATATGATTTGCAATGTATTCGTTTGATAAAGCAATATTCAAAAGTTGTAAGCAATATTAATATTATTTTATTAATATTGCTTGAATTTGTTGTAAATAGTATATAATAAAAATTGAGAATAGTATATAATAAAAATCTATCAATAAAAAAATGCAATTGTAAATTAATTCAACTTAATTGTATTTATCATGCCCTTTTGGGGTCGGCGTAGGAGGGAATGTCACTTCATTCATTCCTCCATCAATCTTTTCATGCATTTCCGTCTACTATGTACCTATGCATCTTACCGTCTTTGAATATTACCTACTAGCTTTGTTTAGCTCTCGTGTTTGTATCAGCCTCAGTTCTTGGTTTCTACTTCCATATTTGCACAGCATGATGTTTTTATGCGTAGGTCTCTAGGTAGAAATTGCACATAGCGATAAGGCCGCCCATTGTTCTACCACTATTATTTGTAAACTTCTGTTTCCTGTTTTGGTAATCAATAAAGTATTATTGTATTGTCTCTCGACATCTTCAAAACAACGATTTTATCCTCAATAATTGTTTTAATATATTGAATAATTCAGACATTTTGCATCCAGAAATATGTTTCGTCCCGGGAAATATCCAGAATAAAAATACGAATGAACAGAGATAAAAAAAGAAAGAAAATACATTTATTCAGGACATCACACAACATTACACTGATCATACTAAAATATGGACAAAAGAAAAACAATAAATACAACACACTGAAATGTTGTGCGATGTCAGGAAAAGGTTCCGACTCGGCATACGCTTAGTTATACAGAATGAAAAGAACGAGAGAGTCAGTTTAAATGATGAGCATTGCCTGCATATGAGACCCACCATGAGGCTCATCGAGGACCACTGCGGCGGAGTTCGTAAGCCTTACTACTACGTGTAATATAAGTAAAGCAGAGTTTAGGGTTTCGCAGAATAAACGTACTTAAATCATATTTGTAATTTCAACTATTTTGTTACTACCTTATTTGGCTAGGTAAATACATAATAGGTAGGTATTAAAAATATCTATTACTATACAAAAAAAAGTTAGTACCTATCTCTATAAGATGTTTTGTCATTAATGGGCATACGACGGCAACTATCGTAAGAATGAATAAAAAATTATGTAGTTTTAGCGGTCCCGCCATATTTGCGAGCAAGGAGTTTTCCGTGAACCGTGTTGGTTTGTGGTATTTGGGGGGTAAATACGAGTAGGTACTAAGCCATAAACTGCGCTATCGAATCGAGGCTGGGCCCAACCGCGCCCTGTGGCTCATTGCGACGATTGCCGATATAGCCCTGCCTATTTCACGATGCTATTCAGATAGGATCGATTGCTGACATTCTTCGTATAGGTATAGTCACTACATAGTATAAAACAAAGTCGCTTTCTCTGTCCCTATATCCCGATGTATGCTTAAATCTTTAAAACTACGCAACGGCTTTTGATGTGATTTTTTTAAATAGATAGAGTGATTGAAGAGGAAGGTTTATATGTATAATAACCATGTGAAGCCGGGGCGGGTCGCTAGTTATAAAATAAAACAAAGTGTGCATTCTGCGTGCGGTGCGGTGCATTCGTGCACTTGAGCGAAAGGAGCGGTCAATTCCACGTTTAAATTGACAACCTGCGTGCACGCAACAATTCCCTTGTTCCCTATGACAAGTGGTACATAAAATAAATAATAAATAACGATGATCACATACATAGATCCTGACCCCTAACTAGTATTCCCTGTATCTAGGGAACCAGCGACTATGAGGACCATGGTCCCACAACACCCAGACACGAAACAAATGCTTGCGCTTTTTTCTGTTCACAAACATTTGTCCCGTCGCGCGAATCGAACTCGCAACCTCAGTGGTTTATGAGATTTTAGCCAACCTGCCCAACCACTGCACCACAGAGGCTGTCAAAAAATAGAAAATTAAAATGATATGAATAAAAATTAGAATAAAAATGAGAAAATTGGCAGGAAACAATCCTATATAATAATTATACTATGACTGTTCTCAAACTGTGTACACAAGGTAAACTACTTAAAACTGAACTACTGTGTAAACTGTGTGTGAGGGTGTGTGAGAGGGTGTGCGTGTGTGTGTTTGAACTGTTCAGCAAATCCGAAATACGACTAGTTTTTCATCTTGTATATAAAATTCTCGTGTCACAATGTTAGTTACCTTACTCCTCCAAAACGGCTTTACTGATTTTTACCAAATTTTATATGCATATTCAGTAGGTCTGAGAATCGGCTACTAACTATTTTTCATACCCCTAAGTGTTTTTTTTTAATTTATATGGCAAAACAACGTTTGCCGGGTCAGCTAGTATACCTATATATTATAGTTTATTAGCATTCCACAATGTTGTTCTTTGGTGGTAGGTTATCTAAAAAATGTGTATCGTTATGGAGCCTGTTGGGCACAGCGAATTTGATGTAAGTAAGAGGAGGATAGTAATTTTGTTAATTGTAAGGTAAAGTATCTAAATAAAATTACGATTTAATTAAATACTATATTTTATTAGACATAGACATAGACATAAATTTATTCATAATTATTCATTACAAGTCAGTAAACATAAGATTATTACAAAAATTGTATTATTATATTAATAAAATAATAATAATTTAAAATATCCATTAATATAGTACAGTGTATTATATGAAATAAATCATATTCAAATCTTATAAAGGTTTCATGGCTAGAAATTCCTTATAAGAGTAAAATGACTGCTTTAAAAGCCAACTTTTTAATTTTATTTTATATATATTTATGTTACATGTGTTAACATATATACGACAGTTCTTTTAGGAAAGCTAATCATTCAAATAAGATATTCATCTTATTCTTCTTCTCTTCTTATTCTTGATATTTTTCTTATTTTTCTTGTTGCTAATTCAAAAAGCTAACGTCTTTCAAACAAAAATAGTACTCAGTTGTACCTTTTTGTACATCACCTCTACATATATTATCTCTAGGTATATTATCTCAATTTAATCGAGATGCGAAAGGAAGCTGCTTATCGCCGTATCATCAGATCCACTGTTCAAATTGATAACACAGATACATACAGTACAGTGACAGATACAGTTTTTGTGTTTCTTATGAATCACCACACCAAGAAGACAGAAAAGGAAATTACGTGATGTTTAATTACTAAGATAAATCTCTACAAATAATACACAATTAACTACGCAAATTCACGCAGTCCTTCTGCTAAACCTTGGAAAGGTTTATATAATTGTTTTAGACATTTTGATGATTGCTCATCTTGCTCATATTGCTCAAGAACATGAAGACTAAGAACTAATAGTCCATTCAGATATCTTCAAGAATAACGTCGTTTGTATATCAACATGTCAGCCTTTGTGGTGTTGTAGTTGGGTGGGTTGTCTCAAATCTCATACAATGCTGAGGTTGCGGGTTCGATTCCCGGGACGGGACAAATGTTTGAGCACAGGAAAAAAAAGCGCAAGCATTTGTTTTTTGTGTGGATGTTGTGGGGCCATGTCGTAGTTCCTAGTTCCAAATATACAGGGGATGCTAGGGCCAGGGTCTATGTATGTGGTCGTTTTTATTTATTATTTATTATATTTATAGGGTGTGACAACGAGGAGGATCACTATAGACCTCCGAAACTATAAGAAATAGAAAAATATGTTCATATGCACCATGTCCTTGATTTTAGAGATGAGAAAAACTGAATCGATTTCGGTTATTTGGAAAAAACCTACTCATACTGGCCCTTCTCGATATTACATAAGGATTAAAGTTGAAAAGAAGTTAGAACACGGACCTCTGTCATTTACTTCACCATGGCTACAGGATCTACTCTACATTCGGCTTAAAACAACTCACTGTTCACACAGTAGGTGCATAATTACATGTTATTGGCGGTGTTATTGTACACTCTATAACAGTACATAGTATAATAATACAGCGAGATTCCAAGCAACAGAACAGTAATATGATATGGCTTTTGTTTGCAAAGCGTTGTGATAACGTACCAGTCAGATATCCTATTGGCAATAATGTATGAAGCACGTTTCCTGATAGCTGGTTTACGCTAAATCCAGATTGAATCATGTACGATTGAATACTTCACCTTCCTTATGTACAAAATGTATGGTTTATTGTTCCCTATCTGTACTTAAAACAAGAACTTTAAAGTGGAGATGGGCTGGACACACAATTCGAGGAGCGGAGAAATGGAGTAAATCGGCTAGTTTGTGGTATCCAAGAGAGGGAAAGAGAAAGCAAGGGTCACACTTTAAAAGATGGGATGATGAGATTGTTAAAACAGCTGGTAAAACATGGTTCAGACTAGCACGGGAAAGGGAATGTTGGAGGAGGCCTTTGCCAAAGGGCACACAGATTCAAACCCAAACAAAAGGAATCAAAGCAAAGATCAATAAACAAAACTGAATCTGACACAGGCTATAAATATAAAATATCATATTTTCCAGGACTATGTAAAGGACATGCATCCGGAAAAAAATATTTTCCTTCTGTACATTGAACCAATTTTGGATCTCATTTTGTTAGAAGTTGAAAGATTTTTGATCTCATTTTGTAAGAAGTTGGATCTCGTTATCTAAGCTACCCTGAAATTCTAGAGGTATATTATAATAGTAACTGCAGATATCAGGAGAATTTTAAAATACAATAACCTGACTCTTTTCTATATGGTATTTTTGGCTGACTTCAAAAAAGCAAGAGAACATAAAAAAATACAATCGAATTGAGTTCTCAATTCGATTATATTTGTTTCTTACCTCAGACCTCTGTCATTTACAAACGATTACGATTTGGAAAATTTGCGTTTGGTTCAGTATAACTACAAGGTGGTCCCATATAAATTTCATCGTTATTCGACCTTGGACTTCAAAGATACATCAGAATTGAAGTCGGTTATTTTTGTTATAACTTGAATTATTTCAATCCGTTTTGTTAGATGGGTCTAACAGAACAGATCTTTTTCGAATTGTTAGATCGATAGAACTAACAATTTAACGGAACGGAAATAACCTTTTTAAAAAGCAACTTCTACGAACCTACATGTAAGGCTAATCTCCACACTGCGTTTTATTGCTGGCGATTATTCTTACGAATAAATTGTTGGCAGTAGCTTACTCCATTACACTTACGTTAATCCTTTCGTTGGTACTTACTGTACATTGCTAAACCTAAAGAACAATATTGTAGGCTAAGCCAATATTGGTAAGTTATTACACAAGCTCAATTTTCCATTACCTAACTTCAATCGGTAAAGACTAAATCGGGCATCCTATGCATATTTATTTTCAGTTATTCTGCCGCCAATCAGTAGTGCGTAAGCATTGATGTGTTCCATTTTGAAGGGCATTGTAGCCAGCGGAATTACTGGGCATATGAGACTTAATATCTAATGTCTCGGGGTGTTGAGCGCAATACAGTGCTACGCAGTACTTTTTATGGCATGAAAAGTTCTGGGTGGCACTGCAATTATGGGCAGGCGTGGCGTTTACCATTAGGTGAACGACCAGCTCGTCTCATCACTTAGTACTATAAAAAAATAAACAAGTATTGAAATCAAGCACTTCTTTTCATGTTTGCTGAGCATTAAAAAATTGTCCTCTTATTGCTTATTATTAATATGATAAATTATTATGAAATTATATGATTAATTATTTACCATCTGTAATAACAATTTAATGTTAAGTATAAAATATGAACTTCACTATAAGGCCGCGAGCAAAAATTCTCTCAAATCGACTGATATAACATTGATTAGCATTAGTCGGGATACGTAGGCTTTTGGCCCGACTCCCATTCCTTACCAAATGCGAAAGACAGTCATCTTCAACAGACGGAAGCGGGACATTAAACGGACAATGAGTCGACTACGCCCCCAAAAAAACCGTACATCCTAAACAAATGATTACGAGCAATTTAATCGCCTTCTGGTTTACTGGAATCTGGACAAGCGATAAAAAGATTGTAAACCGGTGCTGGTTCATATCACGGTTTTGTTTTCTACAGATAGTAATTGATAGACACTTCCTATTGATGAATCGTGTTGTGATTGCAAATACTAAATTATAAATAATGCTTGTGCGATTACAGGCAGGGTGTAAATTAGGAGATTTTCTCAGTTTTGTATCGATTCAGAATGAATGCTTACGAACACTGTGCTTGAAGCATTTTCCAATCCCTGTATATAAACTAAATTACGTCCAACGATCACATACACAGGCTTGGCCCTAACTAGGATTCCCTGTATCTAGGGAACCAGGAACGATGAGGACCCACAACACCCAGACAAAAACAAATGCTTGTGTTTTTTTATTCTTTGCACAAACATTTGTCCCGTCGCAGGAATTTGAGACGAGATTTGAGCCAACCACTACAGAGGCTGTCAAAAAGGTGTATAAATAAGGTACGTTAACAATTTTAGGGGATGAATTATTATTCTCAATGAATGTTAAAAACAAATATGAGGTGTCATTCTTAGGATTCAATTCATTTAATATGGTATAGAGACCACTAATCGCCACATCGCCATTAAAATTTGTTAATGAACTTGACAATAAATTTAATTAATATGAACAATCAGAAGTTACAAGTAGGGTATCAAATTAGATAGATTTGAGCCAACCACTACAGAGGCTGTCAAAAAGGTGTATAAATACGTTAAGAATTTTAGGGGATGAATGATTATTCTCAATGATTGTTAAAAACAAATATGAGGTGTCATTCTTAGGATTCAATTCATTTAATATGGTATAGAGACCACTAATCGCCACATCGTCTTTAAAATTTGTTAATGAACTTGACGATAAATTTAATTGATATGAAAAATCAGAAGTTACAAGTAGGGTATCAAATTAGATAAGGAATAGGTATTAAGTACCTACATACCTACCGTAATTTTAGTTAAAACCCTAATCAACGTTTTACGTGATTTTACATAGTTACAAAAGGTGTCCATGGAAAGTTATCAAAATATTTCTCTACCACCGATGTGCTAATGCTACTCTCGGTTAACACAAGAAAAACCTCAAGATGCGCAATATGGATTGCCAGATGTTTTGTTATACTGACCCAGAAATTAGACTATTTTAGCTCGATCTAAATGTGTCCCCTAAAATAAATAAATCACTATTGACACGTTAATTAGATTGTCCCAGATTAATGATCTCAATAATTGCAAGACCTCGTTTTATTTAATTCTAAGAAGCAATAAGACGAAAACTCTTTTAATAATAAGAGGTATGAAATCAAAGGCTCTATTTTTCTCCGAACTGGTCAGATTTAAAGAAAATTTTTTTTTTTATAATCTCGTTCTAGTTTTGACAAACTAGAACGAGATTATAAAAAAAAATATATAGTTAGTTAGTCTGTTAGTTGTGTGTGTGTGGTGACCCACACACACACAACTAACAGTTATCGATTTCTAGCAATTTGTGTGAAAATTATCGATTTTCATCAAGTTTAGCAACTTTAGAAAACATGCTCAAACAATTTTTGTGGTTTGTAAACAGCCGAATTCTCTTGCGCGACAGAATTTTTCAACATATTATCGATTGTATACTCGTATCAATCATATACATTGTAGTAAACAATGGATTAAGCGCTCTGATAATGAGTAACAAGTAAATCCCTTTATCGATTAGTGCCGATAAATAAATAAAATTGTAATAATTCGTATCGACTCGGTCTGTTGACCTCGTCCAAATAAACAAACGCCATAGACATAGAATAAACGCAAAGCTTGATAAAACTCGTTTCGGAGAGGATAAAAAATGTTATTTTATAGTCTTTTTTATAATTGAATTATAGTCACATTTCTTTCCTCGTGTGTTTACGAACACCCGTAAACTAGCGCACAGTTTGTTCAAGGCTGTAGCTTGTTGTAATGGTAGGCCACTCTGACAAGAATCCACCTTGGGATAGGAAGCACCACACCTTTGCCGGATATTCAACTGCCAAGTAGTAAACAAGCAGTAGTGTGCAAATATTAGGTACTGTTCCGGTTTGAAGAACCCTATTTCAAGTGAAATTAGGAGTCGCGAGCAGAAAGCTAATGATGAAATAGAAATATTTACAACTTAGATAAAACTATTTGATGTATGTATGTAGTTTTAAATAAACGAGAGTAAACGAGTTCTAGAGTGGAGACCACGTTTAGGCAAACGTAGTGTAGGACGCCCTCCGGCCAGATGGAGCGACGACCTGCGTAAAGTGGCTGGCAGTAATTACATGGAAGAGCCGAGGATCGGGCTCAGTGGCGTGCATTGGGAGAGGCCTATGTCCAGCAGTGGACTCGTATAGGCTGATGATGATGATGTAGTTTTAAATATTTTTGATTTTTTCGCTCCTTTCCTATCCTGGGCCATATCTAGTATTCCCTGTATCTAGGAATTACGAGGACCATGGTTCCACAACATACAGAGTCAAGACTTTGTGCACAGAATAAAAAGCCGTCTTTTTTCGGTACACAAACATTTGTCCCGTCATACACGGGAATCAATGCTGTATGAGATTTGAGCCAACCTGCCCGTCCACTACGCCACAAAGGCTGTGTGTGGATGACAGAACAAGGCAACAATAACGGAATAAGTCACAGCGGATATGGCGTGCAGGGAAGTTCTTGCCCACTCATTGTTCCCGACTCACAAGGAAGTGAACTCGACTCGAACTCAACCCGTGAGAAGCACCACGCTATGGTTACAATATCGTGATCGCTGATACACATCAACTCATGGAACTGTAATACTTCCCTGCCAATTAAGTTTGAGTGAAAGTAACAGTACTCATAATACAGACAACGGTGCATAATCGGTACTGTGGATCTTGACCTTTGTTGCTAGATTGTTTTATTGTATTGTGTTTATGATACCTAGTTCAAATTAATGTTTAATTCACCTGAATTTAAGTTTTAAAAGCGGGAATAGCTCAAGCTTTCCTTTTGAGCGCAAATGAGCGCATTTGAGCGCTTTTGAATAATGGGATAACAATCAATTTCTAGACTAGTTGTGAGTGGAGACAATGCATTGGCAAACTTAGAGTAGGACAAGCGCAGGCTAGGTGGAGTGACGATCTTCGCAAGGTGGCTGACAGCAGCTGTGATAGCTCCGAGCAGATTAGCCCCGGGGATCATTCAGTGAGGTGAAGTTGGAAAGGCCTGTGTGTATGTATGTCCAGGAATGGGCTGCGACACGCTACCTATGATGATGATAATGAAACAATTGCTAGTTATTGAAATAAGACTGTTGTATATTTTCTTGTTCGGGGTAGATACCCGGACAAAACTATCCCAGCAATACATCTCTCGAAAGTTAATTGTGAAAAGAAGTTATTCATGTGGGAAGAAAGTGTAGAACAAATACATAATGCTGGACGCATGACTGACCGTCGCGTTGTCGGGTATAGAAAATTTTATTTAATTGAGAAATCTATTTTATTATCGCTAGAATGTTTCATACGAGTTTTACAAATCCGTAAAACTAGGTTTTGGAGTTCCAACACCTGACAACCTGACATTTTGAGCCATGTATCTCTATATTGTAAAAATCAAGAGATAATTCAGCATTAATCAATCATCATGTTTCGGGCACGTAGAGCAAGCTTATAGAACAAGTCATTACCGGAGCTCTGGATTCTCCATAGGTGCTAAAATTGGGTAAACTTCCAAAAACAAGTTACTTGGCAAATCGTCTGGTGGAGGCGACGTGTAACCAGAATGCTGGCTCATATTTAGGTAAAAAAAACAGCATTGCCATTCAATGCGGCCAGCGTTCTGGGCACTTTCCCTTCCACCATAGGCCTTATAATTTTTATTATATTTTGTATTTTTTTTATTTTTTAATTTTGTATATACACGGTGAAATTGAATTCGATATTTTTGCGAAAAGTATGTACTCAGTCCATGCTATAGAAAGTTTATACACCATTCAATAAATATAAAAAAAATATTTTACAACATAAAACTAGTAGTTATAATAAACAACATTATTCCAATTCGTGACATATGCCCTGCGACATGATAAATACCTTCTGTCCAAAATCCGACTAGTGCAACCGCGTTACAGAATAATTAATAGTACAAGTAACCGCGCTGAGTAACAATAACTATCAACCAATAAAATACGAGAACTACGCGCGTTGGAACCGCCCCTTTCTTTTATGCACCTCTGATGCGCCCGCGCGCGCTACCCCGCTCGCCTCATGTCTCATGCGAAAAAATAATTAGTAGGTCAGTCGGCCAAACTCTGTCAAGGGATTTACAGTACTCGCTTGTCTTTCCCGTTTCCGCGCGTGAACGCAAAAATGACGTCGCGTCGTCATTATAATTTTTCAAACGTCGAGTGGTTGGATGTGGTGCGCTTTTACGCGACTTGTGACGAAATCGGAATGCATCCATTCCATTTTCGTCGAACGCAAGCGCTACATGAGACTGATCCGCAATCTCGCATTGCCTTTTGCCAGTGGCTCAATGATAATCAAAACGTAAACATTTTGTGGACTGACGAGTCAACGTTTACGCGAGTGCTTTTAATAAAGTGAAAAGAAACACAGACACCCTTCGTTCTCTTAAAGAGAATTTGCAAAAACGTGCGAGACTTTGTATTGAAGTGAACGGACAACATTTTGAACAGTTGCTTCAATACAGATAGTAGGTAGTTAAAATAATAGGTAAGTGTATGATTTAAATCACTGTAAATAGTACTGATTCCATTTTTTTAAATACGCCTGAACTACTTACTTGCCGTGCCTCTACTTTTTTATTGTTTCAAATCAATGTAGGTACCTACTTATCTGAGCACAGTACCTATTTTTAGTTCTTTGTATTTGTTACTGGCCCAATTGTAAGTAATTCTGACGGTCCTAAGCCCGATAAAAAGTATGAAGGGAAAATTGGAGTCATTGTTTAATTTCTTACCTACTAATAAAGATAAAAGATAGCCGCGCGGTGCCGTCAGTCGGCTACCCCCGCTTGGACCTTGAAGCGGAGCGGGCGTTTGTTTTGTAGGTATCAGCTGACCGCGTCGCATTAGGTAGGTACCTACGCTCAGACGGCGCGCGGCGCGTCTGTCGTCCCCGCGTAACGTGTTTAGTGAAATCGACATTTCAGATAATTGTCAGTTATTTTACGTTTATTTTTTTTCAATTTTTTTTATTTAATTTGTCGCTACGTATTTATTCTAAAGCCTGGACTGAGTACATACTTTTCGCAAAAATATCGAATTCAATTTCACCGTGTATATTTAAGTAATTTTGTACATATTTTTAAGTTATTTTAGCTTAGATTTAGATATTTATTAGCTCTGTGTTTGAGTTTGTTGTGTATATAATAAAACCTACCAAGTCACCACCAGAATAATAGTTTTTTTTTACAGTATATATTTTACCAGTATATACATATATATAGGTCTAGGTTTGACCACCATCTCGCCTGATGTTAAGCGACGAAGTGGCAGAAGATGGAGCACGGAGATCTAAAAGATAACTAAAAAAAAAAAAATTTTGAAGATTCACTCTGGCCTTGAAGATACCCAGATTTATTTCCTTCCTGATAACTATCAGGAAACGGAGAAGACGGCAATAAGATACATATAGAATTTTTATTGCGCTTCTTCTAGAAAATAAATAAGCAACGTCTTTTAACTTACAGATAGGTACATGAACAACATATCATCAAAAATATTGTTGCGTAATTTTTCATTATATATGTTTTTAGTCTTACTTGACCACCGGAGTGGTTCGTAGAATAATTCAACTAATCCTGACCATGGACACGACACATAACACGCCCTTTTAATTACAAACTTCATTAGCTCCACCATTAATACCACATTTGTTCAACACTATTTATTCTTCACCTTCTGCAACACGGATATTCATATTTTCTACTAAGTATATAATTGCTTTTCGTATACAAAGAGTGAGTGTGAGATCATGGCCCATACTCCTTCTCTATGAGAGAAGGCCCGTGTCTCAGCAGTGAGAACAAAAACTTCTTAGAACGGCTCTTAAATTAAATAATTCAATAAATTTTAAATTAAATATTGTCTAAGTGTAATTGTGTAAGCTTATTTTTATTTATTTTAAACTCCACACGCACATACGTCAGTTTTAAAGCGTATCCCATAAGCAACCATATCCAACACAATGAGGAATGCAGGCGCTCCCTGGGCCCTAACTCATTATGACAACTTGGCGATTCCTTGCTTCGAGGAAACCGCCGCGCTTGCTAAGTAGTCATAGTGAATTGGGGCCTTGGTTATTAAATTAATTTTAACAATTGCACCGTAGCAACTCGTTTTAATTGGGCGTGCATCGCGTTTAAATTGCAACGTTGATAAACGTCCAACGTTGTTCATAAACCCTTAGAGTGGTCCACAAAACCTATGGCAGTATTAAACTTCAAGTGAAGCAATAGGCGCGGCCTGTGAGCAATCTGACGAATGATGATGATGATTATGATAGGACATTAAAGTAATTTATAGGTGCTACTAACGCAATGTACATAAACTAGCTATAATGTTACAAGCGTACAAAATGTAGCCTAACCACAGAATACTAAGAGACAGAAGCATCACTCCGTAAAGAAATTTAAACCAATAGCGACTCTTGCTATGACGCAATAAAATTCAATTCAGCTCGCGTAGCGCTGCATACCTACCAGTCATATTAACCTACAGAGCACCTCTCTTTGTATCGCATAGCTCTTATCTCTTCTGACGCGGCACGTGTAACGACGCGCGACCCGCCGTCGGTGTCCGGTATGTACTTGTAGCTTCGTACCTACAGTGCGGAGTGCGCTAGGCCTGGCCTACCATAATTAAATAATAAACCATAATTTAAATCAGATTATTATTATTTTTTTCCTTTCGACTATATAATGTCCCACTGTCATAGTTCCTGATACCGCGTCTCCTATAGATCCTGGGAATATTGGATGGAATGAGTTTACGGGCTTTGAACTTTGACTTAGAATTTGAGTACAGGAAAGACATAGGTAGACTTTACCTTTTTTCAAAGTCATGCTAACTTAATTTAATTTGATTTTTATTATGTTTATTATTATTAGTTTAATGTGCATTTTTCTGCCTACTTAATTACTTTTTTTACTTTGACTATAATATATTTCTATCACAGATCATCAATTTAATCTTTTTTCCCCTGATGTATCTTCGAAGTCCAAGGTCAAATATCGATGAAATTTATATGGGACCACTTCGTAGCTATACTGAACCCATAGCAAAAATATTTTTCCAAATCGGTTCATAATTGACGGAGTTCTGAGGTAACAAACATAAAAAACATACAATCGAATAGAGAACCTACTCCTTTTTTTTTAAGTCATTTAATAAGTAGTATTTTCCGTGGGATCTGTTCGTGGTTACCGATCAGATCCCACGGAAAATACTGCTGCCATTGTTACCTATCTAAGTAAATACATTACACGTGCTAAATGTTTACCTACTTACCTGTACTTAAAAATGTGTATGCTATTGTAACAGCAGACATTATACTTTGTATACGTTATAATTTAAAATAAAAATAAGTATGAAATGCTACTGAATACCTATTTCATATACCCAAATAACAGATACAAAATAGCTTTATCTATGTACATTAAGATTATGAGTGTGGTTCAGTGAGTTCGAATCCCGCTGGCCCCGCACTACTGACTTTCTTAATTTATGTGCGGATTTAACACTCGCTCTAAAAACGATGAAAACATCGTGAGGAAACCGGCATGTCCAAGAATTAATTACAAAAATTCAAGGACATGTGACATCCACCAACCCGCACTGGGCCAGCGTGGCGGATTATGGCCCATACTGTCTCTATGAGAGAAGGCCCGTGTCCCAGCAGTGGGAACGTGATGGGCTGATGATGATGATGATGATGATGATGATTAAGATTATGAAGTATGAAGTGAAATGTAATGAAAATTTATTGCAGAAATTGTGTATAAATTGGAGTTAAAATTGCATTATGCTGTGGTGTCAACAATTTGTCCATGACGGACGTACAATATTTTAAAAATGAAAGTATTATTATTTTAATATTTATAAGGAAGTTTATACCTTATAATTATTTACCAAATGTCATGTTATTTAAACGTCAATAGGAAATACACAATAAAATATATTATTAAAAATGTCATAGATAATAATTAAAAAATTGCACATTAAAAAATAAAAAACTCATTACATAAATATAAATAGAAAATTATGTTACTTAAATAAAATAAAATTATAGTTACAATTAAATACCTTCCTTTGTCTATACTAGGGTAAACGTTCCTTGGATTTAGTATACGACAATGACGTACGTCGTGCCCGGTGTAGTGACTCGCAACTACCAAACTTTCCGTGGCAAATTAACTTGATATAGCTGCTTAATGCAAATCTCTTTTTTTCGCAAGCGTAGAGAATCGTTTATTACTAGTTTAATGCATATATTATTATGGTAAAAGGTTTTATTATAAACATTGGACTTGAGAATTATATCCAAATCAGCAGTAGACATTTTATTTTAATAATTCTAATTTATATTTTTATTTAATATTTACTTAAATACGCAGGTCAATAATTATTAAAAAAAAACAATTATTATTTTTGATGACAACTGTTGTAATTCCCAAAAGAAATTTTACCGTCCTATTACAAATGCTTTTTTTGTATATATTCATCATAGTTTCATCATCAAAGCATCCAAGCAGATTTCAAATCAGCCTCAAAGTATAAAGGTATACCTACTCATACAAAAGGTTATGTTTTATCACAATGACGTCTCATTTAACATAATTACCAATCTGTAGAAGTGTTTACCATTGTTTGGTAGAGATGAAATCGTATTCAAGAGTCGCGTGTCAGTTGGCCGCGGAGGTCGCACAAAGATTACAAATGCACTTAAATAACAGATTGACATAGTCGTTCGGTAAATAAGCCCGTTTGAGTCAACAATAGCAATTTATGTGAGTGCTTACATTGTGCTATATTAAAGTAAGTGCTCACCATCAGACACCGGCCGCCTCATGTTGCATTGGCCTTGAGGGAAACTGCGCATTTTGAATACAAGATATTTTGTTTTTGTCTTTTTTAATGTAACTGAATGACGAGACGAGCTGGTCGGTTGCCTGATGATAAGCCAGCCCATAACAATAACAGCACCACCCAGAACTTTGTTTTGATAAATCCTGCGCGGCGCTGCACTGTGCTCGTCACCCTGAGACAATTAGCTGTTGAGTCTCATAATGCTCATGAATTTTGCTGGCTACAACGCTCTTCAAACCGGAACAGATTAATGCTTGAGCACTACTGCTTGGCGGCTCTGGTAAAGCGGTGGTACCCACTCAGACATGTTAACGCTGGATGCCAAATATTAAAATCAACTTTGTTCATACAGATGTAGATGGTATCAGTCAAAAAAACAATGCGATGCTGGGATCCTTAAACACAACACGTTATGCATGCTCAATTCCATGTATAAACCCTGGCATAAACTATACTTATACAGACGGATCGAACACAAGTGATGGCGCCGGTGCTGCAATTTATGACCCCAGTCGCAGTGGAAATAAGTCGTATAAAATTGTATCTAATTGTAATACTATTGTGACCTTGGAGATTTTTGCCATCTCAGAAGCACTATCGTATATTTTGACAGATAGACACATCCAATAAAATGATAAATTTAATCATTGAAGTGTTACAAAAAAGTAAGGCTATCATTTTACAAAAAAAGGCATAACTCAAAAACTATGCATTACCTTATAATGAAAGTGGTGGGGAAGGGAAGGGGGACCCAATCAATCATGGAAGGGGATTCAATTCAAGTATTTAGGTACTTTCCCCTCCACCATAGGCCTTTTAGAATAATTTTATTATATATTGTTGTATATATTATTTAAGTTATTTTAGTTTAGATTTAGAAACTAAATTATTTTATTGGCCAAATTATAACAGTACGGTCTACCTCTTCTAAGGTCTGATCGTTAACGGAGACAATGGAGTAGCCCCATATATATGTGCGAAACTGCATTAATTTTGTTTTTTTTTTTATCTAACCAATGAATAGTCGATGCTAGAGCAATCTCAGTATTAATTGCGTTACATTAAATATTCATAATTTAAAACAGTTCATTATTCCTAGTACCGTGGGGCACAGCAAGTAGGACCCAAGGAAAGAAGTTGCAGTAATCTCATAAGCAGGCTCTATTTATGATTTTAAGATCTCAACAAAAAATGACGCTACGTACCTCAGTGGCACATAATTGGCAGTATTTTATGGATATTTGCAGTTAACCGCCGCCATGATACCCGAGGAAAACAAAGCATACTAAACGCTCATTCGTCACCGCACCAACGCCGTGAAACTCGCCAGCTAATTGATAAGAAACAGTTTGATAAAGTTTATTGCACCTTCCACGTTGTAATGTAATTTTTAGAAAAAAAACAAGAACCGACTTCAAGACTAAACTTATATTTTTTGTTATTGTAACTTTTTTCAAAAAGTGCTGAATTAATTTTGATAAAATTTATATGGGACCACCTCTAAAGTATGTATGACCTACCAAAAAAATAAAGAATCATCAAAATCAATTCATAATTGGCGGAGTAATAGCGTAACAAATATACAAAAAAAAAAACCGTTAAATTGAGAACCTCCTCCGTTTTGAAGTCGGTTATTTGCATACACAGAGGTTCTGCCCTTTTACGTTTTGTGACTATTTTTCACCCCACAGTTTTCCACTGTACTCGCGGTTTCCCGGTATTAAAAGTATCTTATGTCTTTTTCCAGGACCTAAAGTACCTGCATACTAAATTTCATCAAAGGCAAGGTGAAATTAATAATAATAATATACATTATACAATATAAATAAATATATATATGTAAAGTAAGTAAAGTATTTATTATAAGGTTAATAAGTATTTATGAAACAAATTAGGTAGGTATACGAAAAAAATACTGGCGACTCCATATCTTTACTCTACCTTTTTCGTATAGATAAATATGTTGCAATCAATATCAATATTGTTTTTATTAGCATCTAATATTAATATATTTAGTTATTTTATATTACCCAAATTTTTATGTAATCTGTAGATTCTATACTTATGCCTATATAATAATACGAGGCTCTCGCTAAACAATTGGATCAAGGGTGAGATGCAGAAGGCAGTACTCTTTGACACGATATGTTTAGTCAGGAGGTTTCTCACTCTGCAACCCTGACCACCGATAGTTTGGGCCTGCCCCGCTGGTGGCCGGCGGCACCCTAGGTTTCTTTTTTTATTTGTTTTTAATGAAATATATTTAAAATAATTACATTATTATGTGTGCTCCATTCATTTTAAGTGTATCGACACTTAAAAATAACATAAATAAATTCATAGTCTATGGAATTATTAAATTTTTGTCGAATCTATGAGGTAGGTTATCGAACTTACCAATAGACAATAAAATTCTATCGCATCATTCTATTACACTTTTTTTATTTTCTAAGGAGGTATATATATACATACATATTTTAAAATCGCTTTAATATTCTCTATTTGTCAATAAGAAATAAAAATATTCACCTGTCTCATATATATGTAAAAATGATGTTTTAAGAGAGAAAGTGCTTACAGTAATTTTCAAAAGATTTAATGAATTAAATGTAATTATGTATTTTAAAAGTACACTATTCTGTTTAGCATGAATCCTGTATTTTATTTATATACCTACCTATATAACTATAAAGCGGCCATTCAAATAATGTTGTAAATTTCTGTTGTAAAAAACTAAAAAAAAAAATACCGTACAAAAAAACCAACAATAAACATATTAAAGTAACACCGTCCATATATATTTCTGTCTGCGATAAGACCGCATTGTGACACTATTATTAAGTTAGTTGTTATTTTAGTTTTTAATTATTTCTGTAATTTGGTGTTATAATAAAAAAAAATTCTATTCTATTCTTAAATCAGCTAGGCACGTACCTATACGTAGATTACGTAGTATAAACTAAACAAGTCATTAACATTTTCGTAGTGCTTTGTGTAATTATGTTTATGTTATTAGAAATTAGAACGAATGCGGCGTGACTAAATCCAAAACAATACGCGGTACCTACCTGCACCTAAATAAAAGTCTTGTGGGTATTTTTATAATTAATAATGAATTTCTGAACTCACCTGAAAAAATAACACAATCACTGATACAATCCAACCACAAAACGTTTAACTACACAAAACTACAATAAAAATCTCACACACTATGCAAAACAGTTTTAAACCCGAGATAATTACTGGTTCTAAATTCAAATTTTCTAAATTGATTTACGCGCCACTGCGATCCGAGACAAAACGATGCGTGCACCGAGCGACACCACTTTCCACAGACTAATTTACTTTTTCCTTCATTCATTCGCTGGGCAAACACTGAATACGGCCGGCCAAGGTAAATAAAATGTTAAAGTTGGCACCTATTGTTTACTTTTGCACGTAGCTGTGTAACAATGCGTGTGATTGCTGGATTTGTTAGCGAGGCAGTAGGTATTTTGTTTAATTAGAATCTTTTATCAGTTTACTAACTGATGCCCGCGTCTTCGTCTACAAAATACGTCTACATCTACAGCCATTCCTTATGGAACAGTCCGTTTCACACTAATATCTATATACCTACTTACTTACAAGGTAGAAATTTGAAATAGGAGATGAAGTTCTTTGCGATTTCTGACTTTTCCAGTACATAGGTACTGGAATAGGTAGGAAGTGAGCTAGTCTCACATCATTTTGACCCTTATAAGGAACCGGAATCGATTCGACCGAGCCTATTTTTTACGACTGTAATTTTTTTATCTTCAGTTCCTGTTTAAAATAACTGTAGAAAATATAAATACATAACATAGTCTCATAAAAACGTATTCCTGTAACTCCCACGGTTCAAGCGGACGCCTTTCATGTCATATCTCAAATTTTCACCATTATGTAGGTTCCACTTAATATGTAGGCACTTACATTTACATGTTGGAATGTAGTGATATTTTTAAAATGCGCTGTAGAAACTTGACATTGTGTGTTGACGCGGGAATGCGATGAGTCACACGTGAGCTTGGTGGCGACCGGCAGCCTTGTCGAGAAAATTGACATATACCACCCTCTTCTGTGTTAATTCTGTCATGTTCCTGACCAAACCAGACCAAAGTTCGGGAACGGGAAAAGATTTCTATTTTTCTTTCATAAGAGAACTGACTCTATCTGTGCTTAGGAAATCAAATCGCTAGAGAAGTTAGTATAGGGTTTTCAGATATTTATTTCTTAAAAAGAGTACGAATCACTTAGCTTAAGAAATACAAACTTAAGATTAGTTGTTTTGCGATACATTGAGCATCGGAAAGACGGTAGACAATTAATGTTGCCTGAAATAAAAATTAAATAAATAAAAACAAAACAAAACAAATGTAGGTAGCAAGAAAACTAACTTATTAAGTATGGCATTAGGCAAGGAACCAGATAGCAACTGGAATAGTTTTTGTGAAACTGGAATAATTATTTTATTAGTATGTATTCTACTTAGTACCTAGTTGAATAGTATGTACTAAGAAACTCTGCGGGATGTCTTTTTTAAATCTTTTTAAATGCCTCATACAATCCAACTGATATATACATATATATATATATATATATATATATATATATATATATATATATATATATATATAGACTATAGTATGTACTAGATCTAGCAATCAAAATAGGATCATAAGAAATAAGTAAATAATACGTTTATGTAATTTTTCACTAATAAATTAATAATGTTACCAAGTATTGATGTTAGCAGTTGCAGTTGCAATAAATGTAGGTACCTATGGTTTATGATGTGTAAATGAAAACAATTCTAAAGATAGCATAATACAATCATGACTTTGAAAAAAAAACAGATTAGCAAGTCTACCCATTTCTTTCCTATACTCAAATTGAAGTCCGGGTCCAGAAAAGAAATGCGAAAACTGACTTTACCATAGTGCTTCGGAAATACGCCCGCTAGAGAAGATAACACCAAGGAACTCTGCAGCGATGTCTCTTTTTTAAATCTTTTAAAATGAAATATAACACTGAACAATTAAGTATTAACTATAATGTCAAACTAGAAGTGCGAGTGAGATATCCCATAGTCATAGTATTAGTAACATGAAAATATGAGTAAAATATTCACGAGTATGACTTGTCGACCAGCCATCATGTCGTGGTTAACGATCAACAGATTAGGTATCGTATATATGCGTAAATGTGCGTTAGATACATATATACCTACCTAGGTAATTGTAACAACAATTTTATCACACAAGGGTTTTACTGAGCTAAGATAAAATAAGATGTCAATAAATATTTTACAAAACCCTAGATAACATAAAAAACAAATGTAGTTGGCTATTTATCAGTTGACTGTTCGTCTCTTTATTTATCTTGGTGTTCATGTTTATCTAAACGATAAGAATCACTCACCTACTTGTTCAAGACTTTTCTCAGGCGATAGATAAAAATATCAAACAAAAGTTGCACAAGTAGGTACTAAAAGAACATAGAACTACTACCCATATGTCCCTCAAGCGCCAATCGTATATCGTGTTGAGCTCAAATTAAGGTATAGCTTCACTGCGACTAATGAGATGCGGTCCAATTATTGTCAATTTAGGTATTAATCTCATTAATTTACACCAAAATACGATAACTACAAGTTTCTTAATGGGACAATATATGGCATCATAAGACATTGTCGCAGTGATTTTACACCCTAATCTGAGCTCAACACGATAAACGATTGTCGCTTGAGGGAGATATGGGTACGGGTGCTGAACGTATGTTGTAGCTACAATCTCTTTCCTAAAGCTGATCGATAGACATGGATTTCGTCATCGTGGTTTGAGTGCTTGTTTTTTTTCCATCATAGCAGATCCTTAAGTTTCTGTCGTCTTGTAAAGGAATAAATAGTTATTAATCTAACGGAATTCAATTCAATTCAATTCTTCTTTGTAACGGAATCAGCAGGGCGATCATGTATCTTTTATATCAATCAATTTCAATAAGAAACCAGTTTCGATTATGGTTTTGCGATCACGTAACCCGTTTGCAATCAAACGTCGACGAAAGTTCAATTGAAATAAAAATAAGTTCAGCGGTGTGACTGGTGTGACGTTGCGGAAATCCATCTCAAATCTGAAACACAATGAAAATACCTAGTGTAATACCGCTAAATAATTCCGCCTAATATAAATCAAAATGTCACCTATCAATTTATCAGAAATCGTCTATCGCTGTTGTTCTCCATTTATTTAACAAAATTAGAGATACTAAATATACCAGGTATTCGAAAATATCACATCGGTCTAAAATTATTTTAGCTTTGAAGTTTTCTTTTGATCCAGCTGTACTGAAAGACTTGGTGCGAAAATTTCCGCGAACATATTTTTGATTTAGCTTACGTCATTTGTTTTGTTACAAAACAGTTGGTTTCAAGGTGGCTTTCTGAAAAAAAATCCTAGTAGGTAACAAGAGTTTGCTCTGGTGGTCATCCCACTAGGGACATAGAAGAGTGAAGAGGATGGTGAGGCCTTCGACAAGGTTAGGGATCCCCTTGTCGAAGGAGTACGCGCGGTTACGGCGAGCGCTTGGCTGTCGTGATCTCCTTGAAGCTTGTCTGAATCGTTCGAACACCGGTTGAGAATTTTTATTTTATTTGCTTTACCAACAGTTGATACACAATAATTACAGTAAGTTCTTAACTAATGGTCTTATGCTATATGCGCAACCAGTTATAGGTTAACGCAAGATGCGTTTATAGTACGTTTACATGAGTTATTATTTTTATATGAATAACTGTAGGCGTTACAGGGACTATTTTTTTTAATAAACCTCCTTTCTACCTGACGAAGAATGTGACGTTTTATTTTTCTTGCTTGCTCCAAAGAGATTATAGGGTCAATGGCTTGGAAAGCTTGGAACCAAAATTTAGCTTAGGGGCCGTTCAAGTATTAGGAAAGCAGGTTTTTTGTAATTATTATGGTTCTAAGCGAGTAAACGTATCCATTATTTTTGGAAATCCCTGAAAATGAGTTTCGTTTTCAAGCATAGACTAGTAGAGTTGCCATTTGTGTTCAAACTAAAATCGACAAAATTTTGTAGAAAATCCAAAAAAGTAAATAAATAAATCATTGAGGAATTAATAAATACTGCTGACGTAATCACCATCCAGACCCCCCCCCCCATCCCCCATGTCATCGAAAATTTAAGCTTAAGCCAACCGGCAAGATTATAGTTTGGTGGCTAGAGTCGCAACAAATTATAATCTGTACTATTATGAAAAAAATAATTTTTAATTTTAATTTTTTTTAAATAAGCAAAGACCCCTTAGACCCCTTGAATTACCTACATAGCGTTTTTTTAGTTTTCAGTCTACGAAATATTTTACCAAATTATAAATCCGAGGCTTTTTTACCAATGTGTTCGACGTGTTTCTTCTTATACCTTTTTTATAGAATTGGGTGTCAACAAGTCAACAAGCCTAATAGTAAGCGCCACGCCTGCCCATTACAATTGCACCACCCACCTAACCTACCCACGAGATAAGGTTATTGATCCAAATAAAATTATGAATCTCACGTTAATGTTAATAATAACGTTACACCAAATTATTCGATAGGGCAAGTTGCCACGGTGATCCCTGTTCAACAACTCATCCTATAGACATACCTAGTCTCGCACATTAACTACTATATAATTATGTAGTTGTCAGGTTGACTGGAAGAGACCGCTTTTAGCGATAAGTCCGCCCATTTTACTTTAGTTTGTAAGTTGTTTTCATGTCCCTATTCATTCTTTTGTTCGGTGTACAATAAAGAATTGTTGTAATTGTAGTTATCTTATATCCAGTAACTCTATCGAGAAGCTGCTGGTAAGTGTAAATGAGAGAAATTCGCTCGGATGTTTGCGATGCCCGCGGAGACAACCGCGGCAAGACGACGGCGCCGTCGGCGTCGCAGGCGCACGCGACTGAGCTCTTCCGAGATTTCCGAGAAATAGCGTGCATCAAATTGGTGCAGTACGTTCAGAATACAAAATGCTATTGTCTTGATAGCCAATCGTGATTATCTGATGAATTGCTTCAATAATAGTACAGCTTTGTCTTCTAAAGACTATTATTGTAGGCATTATTATTTGTGTACCCAACTACAGCGTTTCTTTGCTTAACAATCTCTTTAGCCATCTCCACGGAATAGATAATAGTATCTATCTATATTTTGGTGGTGGAGACGCCCTATGCTATCCACCCTATGCCTACGGTAAAAAAATATCTACCTTAGCCTTTAATGGATAGGTATCTACCTGTCACCGGAATTTTCACCATACGTATTCCGTCAGTTTAAGATTTCATTAGACTTAAATATTATAAGCTGACGGTGCTTACAATTTTACGGTGACAGAAATACCTACGTAGTAATGAGCCTCCTTCCTGCTCTAAAGTACTTTGTAAAACACTGTGTGTGCTCAATGTAATGCAGACGTAGAGACGTAGGGTATGCAGACGACAGTACTGTTGTTGAGAGGTTTATTTCCAATGCCCGTGCTAGTAATGATGACGTCCGACTTCAGAGAGAGGCCATGGTAGAGTGGTTGAACGTAGCTTTATAAGGCGTGTCCGAATGGGGGACGCCAACTTGGTGAAATTCAACGCTACCAGAACACAGACGTGTCTGTTCTCTGCAAAGAAGAGCCCTTTTCATCTTTCACGTTCTTTCTATAGTGTATCAATACCGATAAGTGATCACCTCGAGCTTTTAGGTGTTAATCTCACATCCAATCTGAACTTTGGTTCGCACATAGAATCCATAGCCAAAGTCGCTGCAAAAAAACTTGGCATTTTGTCCAAGGTTAAGCGGTACTTCACCCCAGGACAGCTTCTCAATCTCTACCAAGCACAGGTCCGATCTTGTATGGAGTACTGCAGCCACCTTTGGGACGGGTCAGCCAAGTACCAGCTTGAGGCTTTGGATTCGATTGAAAGACGCGCAAAAAGGCTCATTAACGACGACAAGTTGGTTGAATCCAAACTCCAATGCCTGGCTCATCGACGTGATGTCACCAGGTTATCGGTATTCTACAGAATATACTACGGAGAGTGTGCTCAAGAACTGCATAATCTGGATCCCCCATCACCATTTTACCATCCAACAACCAGACGAACGGCACAACGTCACCCCTACATGGTGGACGTTCCGTCTATCTGTACTAAACGTTTCGAATCATCATTTTTCGTGCGAACGTCGAAGGAGTGGAACGCCTTGCTGTCGTCTGTGTTTCCACATAAATACAATTTGGGTGTGTTAAAATCAAGAGTGAACAAGTACTTACTGGGTAAGCGTGTTACATCTTCGACCACGTCGTCGCTTTTCATCAGGTGAGATCGTGGTCAAACGCTGACCCAGTCTGATATAAAAAAATGTAAGAAACAATCTTCGCTATTGAGTATGTAATTTGTTTTTATACGACCAACGATCATATACTTTTATCCTGGCCCCTAAATAAGATTATCTACTTGTATTTAGGGAACCAGGAAGGTCTATGAGGGCCATAATCCCACAACACCCAGACACGAAACAAATCCTTGCGCTTTTTTTTGTGCACAAACATCTGTCGCGTCGTCGTGGGAATCGAACCCACAACCTCAGTGTGAGATTTAAGCTAACCTGCCCAGCCACTGCACCACAGGTAAAATACAATAGGTACACCTGTCAAATTAAATCAAAGTATTGTATTTTACCTCTAATCATCAGTCTAATCATAGTTTAAAAACACATTCTCCATTTCCTTCTCTGGTGTAAAATAATCGTTAAAAAATCTAGGGTACAAAAGAATCATGCAATACTACTGATAGCTACTGACTATTATCAGGCATAGCGCACTCCGCACTGTAGGTACGAAGCTACAAGTACAAAGCCGGACACCGACGGCGGGTCGCGCGTCGTTACACGTGCCGCGTCAGAAGAGATAAGAGCTATGCGATACAAAGAGAGGCGTTCTGTAGGTTAATATGACTGGTAGGTATGCAGCGCTACGCGAGCTGAATTGAATTTTATTGCGTCATAGCAAGAGTCGCTATTTGTTTAAATTTGTTTGCGGATTGATGCTTCTGTCCCTTAGTATTCTGTGCTATTATATTATGAGCTATTGACTTACAGCGCCATCTAGTTTTATGATGTGCCGTTGTCCCGTTATAAGTAAATTGACGAGAATGTCAGCTAAAAAAATTATAATTGTGGTCTATGGAATGACATCATGCAAGGTGCTGTCATGTCATGTTAGTGTATACTGTATTGATTTGGCATACGGCAGTTGCCGTATTATACGGCAAAAGCCTTTTTTTTATCACATATCGTGGACTACGGCAGGCTTTTGATTACCATGTCCGGCTATACGGTAATTTTCTTTTAAAGATGAACAAAAGCCTTTAAACACATTATAACGCTTTGTAATAGTCAATTCATCAAAAAATTACGAATTCTTCTTAGTATGAAGCCCGCAGGGCGATCATGTATCTTTTATTTCAATCAATTTCAATAAGAAACCCGTTTCATTGATGGTTTTGCGATCACGTAACCCGTTTGTTGCAATCAAACGTCAACGAAAGTTCAATTGAAATAAAAATACATTTTGACAAACAAAGCTTATATCGATATATAAACAGACAAGAGCCTTTTGCGATCACGTAACCCGTTTGTTGCAATCAAACGTCAACGAAAGTTCAATTGAAATAAAAATACATTTTGACAAACAAAGTTTATATCGATATATAAACAGACAAGAGCCGTATTACACAGTAAGTAAGTAAATAAGTGAAATTGAATAGATTGAGCGTACATAACGATTCATAGCACAATCTCGCTTTGTAAATTTGTCAGGTAATCGATAGGAGCACATTGAAATCGAGACATAAAAAGTTACATGATCGCATTTTATCGATTGAAATAAATTTTAATTGCACGCTAGTACGCAACATGCGATGTTCGCAACAGACTTACGTGATCGCTCTGCTGGTAGAGAATGGTAGGAAAGTAGAGAAATAATATAAATGGTAGAATATAGGAAATCTCTATAATTAACAGAGAAAACAGTATCAAAAATATACTTTTAACATTCATTTGTTTAAGTTAATGAAATACCTACAGAATTAACACATGGAATTAATTCATATGATTTTCAAAGTACGGCAATTCCGATTTCCGATTGTGCAATACGGCGGCTTAGAATTTCACATTCACAACACTATCATGTCATTCTTGTTCTTGAGTTTTGTTCGATTGGTTTAGCTGGTCGTCATTGGATTTTACGACGAAGAAATTCGTACTATTGTAATGAACTAGAACATTCGCAGTAAATTGATTTTCTATTTTCTCAAATGACTTTCCTAGTTAAATATGTGTAAGCCCTGACAGTCCTAACGAGAGTTTAGTTTATTATTTCGCCCTAAATTGCACAGTATTATTGGGTTCCCATCCATCACGTCGCGTTATCATATTCAGTAACATCGTCAGAATCTGTGATGGAAACTTACATCAACACTATCTCGGGACGAAACAAATCGGGCGTAGAAGGGTACAAATGAACTAGGGCTCGCGTCGTGGAAGTGTGCATCATAAAGGGGAACTGGTTGATCGTCGATCGACGGGCTTTATACCGCGCGTGACGGTGACATGAGCACAAACAACAAACGGCGTGGAGCTAGCGGTTCCAGTTGTTCTGTGCCTGGGGTGCCCGCCATCGTGAACGCGCCGACCGCCATGTCTGCCGACCTCGCCTCGCTGTTCGAGTGCCCCGTGTGCTTCGACTATGTGCTGCCGCCCATCCTGCAGTGCCAGAGCGGGCACCTGGTGTGCTCCAGCTGCCGGCCCAAGCTGTCCTGCTGCCCGACGTGCCGCGGCCCGCTCGGCAACATCCGCAACCTCGCCATGGAGAAGGTCGCCAGCAATGTGATGTTCCCGTGCAAACACTCTAATACAGGCTGCACTGTCACACTTGTGCACACGGAAAAAGCTGAGCACGAAGAAGCTTGCGAATTCAGACCATACTCTTGCCCTTGCCCCGGCGCATCTTGCAAGTGGCAAGGAGGCCTCGACCAGGTCATGCCTCATCTTATGATGTCACACAAAAGCATAACTACTTTACAGGGAGAAGACATAGTATTTTTAGCAACTGATATAAACCTCCCGGGAGCGGTAGATTGGGTGATGATGCAGTCTTGCTTCAATCACCACTTTATGCTGGTTCTGGAAAAACAGGAGAAGTTTGATGGTCATCAACAGTTCTTTGCGATTGTGCAGCTTATAGGTTCCCGTAAAGAAGCAGAGAACTTTGCTTATAGACTGGAGTTGAATGGACACCGTCGTCGACTCACATGGGAAGCGATGCCGAGGTCCATACATGAAGGAGTGTCATCTGCCATCATGAACTCCGACTGCCTCGTGTTTGACACCTCTCTTGCACAACTATTTGCCGACAACGGCAACCTCGGTATCAATGTCACAATATCCATTGCCTAACCAGCACTGCCAATTGTTATTTATGAAAACTCAGAGTGACTTTCATTGGCTTTCAAAAGTAATCTAATTATATTTTCAAGTCAATGAAATCGTAACGAAATTGATTAAAATAAGTTTATATTAATATAATATTTAGACATGTATAAAATTGAAACGAGTCCATATTTTTGTTACAGTTTGCCAATTCGGTGCACTGAGCTGACATGTTTTGGATTGAATTTATTAGTAATCAACATCAAAGTGAGCCAAAAATATTTTTGTTTTCATTACTTTGTTTGTAAATGTGTGTTCAACTTAGGTGTAAGTAGTAGACGATAAATTCTTCAAGTGGATGTACCATTCGCTTAGGATTGCCTTGTGAAATGTAAAACATAGATTATTAAATATCAAATTATGACATCTCTATGGAGAATGTGATTATCTTATTCCAAACAAAGAACAAATATTATTTGTGTTAGTGTTATTATCATTTGTATATAAATGCATGGAACATTGTGAACGTTGTGCTATACTTACTGTTGTGACGTTGCTATCGGAAGGTATTTGCTGCTTTGCTAAGTGTATTGGTGTTATCTTAGTGTTTGTGTCACAAATGGTTTTTTCATCAACCACAAAGATTTCAATCCTGCAAGATTCTAAAGAAAACAGAAAAATTGTATAAGGAAATCTATAAATGTTAATACCACAGTTGCAAAATGGTTGCAAAAATGTGATAAATCTCCAAATGTAGGGAATATTATTTTCTAAAATGTTGCTGTGCTGTATAACAACCTAAAAAATATATAAAATGAGATCTCATAATTTCATCTTCAAATTCACAGTCAATGTGACCTTACAAGTCTAGAAACAATTATATCTATCCTTTGAGCATACATATCGAGACAATGTCTGTTGTCTTTGCACATGAAAGGTTATATTTCTTGCTCATAAAATTATTCTTTGGGGATTCATTGTTATGTAGAGCTCCGGGTAATAGCCCTTGGGATTTGGAATCATAAATATATACAAGCTAATGTGACATTCTGTGAGTGATAACAACATGCATTTTGCAATTTGTTTCATTGGTATTAGCCTATTTAAGTTACTGTTGATCCTTTTTACTTTTCGAATCTAACAATCTTATAGGTACCATTGAATACAGGTTTTCTGTGGCCAAGATCTCAGAACTGTAAGAACCATGGCATATTTTAACTGGTTTATCGGATCGGTGTTCACTTATCAGTGCAACATGCAACTTACATTATAATTGAGAACAATAATGAGCTCGAAATTAGCATTTTATTGTTTTCTGTTGTGACTGTTGGTTAATTCAATAATTTAGATCTATATAGCTTCTTTTTATTTATACAAACTCATGTTACTTAAATGTAGTTTTAATTGCGTATCTCTGTACCCTATCATTATATTTATGGTTACGGCACTGCAGTGCGGTACCATGCCTATTATTTAACTCTTCTAATATAAGGTGAAGCTGGTAAAAGTTTATGAAAGATTACTAGTTAAAATAAATTTTTGTAATGTATTAAATGTGGTTCTTTCAATCTATATCCTGGAGTCAAATGTCTAAACTTTTGGTTTCATATTACTACTGTTGTTATAGAAATTTACATATTATAATGATGTTAACAAGTTAACATAGCTATACTTGCTCTTGATATTATTAGTGCTAGTACACTCAGGCTGTATGTTATCTCAAATGTGTCATGTGAAAGTAACAACTTACTATCTAATCTCGCCAGATAGCATCTGAATCTAGCGCCTTACCAAGGCATTGTTTTGCAGTTACTGTTGTATAATTATAGGTATCTTTTAGTACATATGAATGTATTATTCAGCCCATGTCGTCTCAATGTAGGATCTGTAGGGTAAAGCCTCCCTAGCTCCATTTCTCGCGGTCTTGGGATATTATGGGCCAATCTTATGTGTCTAGCTCGTCTCGCCATCCTTATATCTCCATATATCCTATATATATTATACCATTGAAATGATTTTTAGGCCAGTGCAGACAACGAACTATATCGTATTGTCCTCGATAAAATAAGTCGGCTTACAAACCTTTTTGCAGACCACTCTCTATTATTCTAATAGCATGAACTTCTAGGTAAACGCAAACTACATTTCGTCAATATAGGTAACCAGTCACTGAAGCCATAAGAAAAAAAGGGAATGGATGTGTTTTAATCATTTATTGCATATTTATTATAGGAATAAATAACTAATAACAAAACAACCATAAATAAATATGTACCACAGAACCGCTGTTCACACCTCGTCCTAGCACCGACCAAACTATTTGGCTGCAGATTCATTCACTCCAATAGACATCACGTGCCGGGCTAGGTCGGTTTACCCGTACTCTGCGGGTGAAGCGGCGACGGAAGCAGGCAGGGGCCCGTCGGGGAAACGCCGGCATCGAGAATGGACGTGTCTTTTTTAGAAGAAGCGAAAGTATCCGAATGGGTTCTCGGTCGATTATCGGGGGCGAAAGGGTCGAACTCTTTCTTTATATCATCTCTTTCGTCCGGAGCGAAACCGTCGTTCTTCGAACTGGTTTTCAGCGGGCTATCGGGCGCGAACGGATCGAACTCCTTCTTTATACCGTCCGGGCTGAAAGGATCCCGATGCCGATGCACGACTTCAAACGGATCCGTTGCTCGATTCGTCCGGGTATCGACTAGACTAAACTCATCGAAAGTCTCCAGTTTGCCGTACTGCTCCCTAGAAGTCTGTGGGGCGAATGGGTCGAACTCCTTCTTCAAACCGTCCGGACTGAACGGATCCTGAGATTTCGGGGCGTCTTCGGCTATGCTGTTGTCGCCGCTGAAATCTGACAGATCTATATCGTAGTTGATGTTGCTCAGACCTGGGGGCAGCTGATCCGTTACGAAGTCATCCGGGGTCATAAGCTCATCGATGGAGCGCGAGTCGAAGGGAGTGAAGCCGAGCGGCGACGGAGTCAGCAACTCTAGCGAGCTGGCTTGCTTCATCTCCCATTGATCGAGGTTCTGCGGAGATTCTCTTTCTATCACTTCAAATCCTAAAATACTTAATTTTGGCTCCGTTTCCTCTTCTGTAGCTACGACTGTAGTTTGAGGAGCTTCTTTTTGTATTTGTGGTATTTCAACTGCCGTTATCTGTGGTTCTAATGTTGTCTGTGGTTCCGAGATTGTCTGTGGTTCTGAAGTTGTCTGTGGTTCTGCAGTTGTCTGTGGTTCTACAGTTTCATCTTGGTGTTTGGCTGGTGGTTCGGTTTCCTCTGAGCTGGTGTCGATGTCTATGAGTGGTGCGGACCGTAACTCCTTCAGTTTCCCAATCCTGGGCAGTTCCCGTCGCGGTAATATCTCGAGCGGGGTTTTGGCGAGCATGTCTTTCACTTTGATGGCGATTTGCTCCTGTTGAAGAGAATAAAATGTTTTAGTAAAATCTGAAGTTGCATGATTCGGCTAAGACATTGGCAAGGCTTTGAATTAAAATTTGTCATAAATACAGACACAAACCCTCAAACTCAAGCTCGAAACAAAGCCCTATTTAATTTGGCATAGTAAAATTGTATAAGACTCAGTACATCTTACTTCGAAGATATCAGCATTGGCGGCGAGTTCGTCTGCTTCCTTGGTAACTTGTTGGGCTTCCTCCATAAGTTGGCGGATTTGCTCGCGTTGCTCGGCCGCCTCGCGCGACGCGCCGCACAGGGATAGCGCTGCGGCCTGGAATAGTTACGTCGACAAGCGAACTTTAATAAACACAAAGTTCAAGATCCCCGACACATTAAAACTTATAAAAGTAAAAAACATGTCTGAGTACCACCGCTAGAAAACCTGCTTTCAAATAAAAAAACCGCGTTCAAATCAGTTCACCCGTTTAAGAGCTACGCTTCGGTGCCACAGACAGACACACATAGTGGTCAAACTTGTAACACTCTTTCTGCGTCGGGGGTTAAGAATTGTATTAGTCGAAATAAATAGTGATATGCTGTGAACGTTTGAAGACAGAAGGGTTGGGTTTGCCTCTATAGGCCTATGATACAAGGTCAGACCAATGAGAGGATAATAGGGCTTATTGAGTTACAAAACAAAAACAAAACTATTGGTATTTTAGAAAACAAGGCAGTAATCCTTACTAATATTATAAAGGCGAAAGTTTGAAGATTTTGATGAAATTGATATGTAGGCACTTTAGGACTTGGATTAGCACATAGGCTACTTTTTATCCCGGGAAACCGCGGGTGGAACCGCGGGGCGCAGCTAGTCATAAAATATTTGTAGATATCATTTTTTATGTTACTAAGTGGCTTCGTTCACTCGATGGTAAACAACACGCCCGCTCATAAGAATCGCAGCGTGATACAGAACATTGTTTTGCAAAATCATGCGCAGCACAGCACTGCGCTCGTCACTCTAAGAGTAATGTCTCATAATGCTCAGTAATTTCGCTTGAAATAGTGCACTTCAAACCTGAGCACAATAGGGTTTGCACACTACTGCTTGCGTAAATATCTGGCAAATGTGTGGTAACTGCCAAGGCTGTTTACAAGTTACCAATCTCTCAGTATACATTTTGAATTCTAGACCCAAACTCAAATTAGTTGTAGGGTATCAAAAGAGCACAAAAATTTTGCTGACCTTTTTCTTATTCCCCTTTTATCCCCGATTTTTTACCCTTACAATATTCTGGGGCCCGCCCTAATATGCCAAAGAAAAGTTGAAGGTAGTAACTAATTTATGTTATTAAAAAGTGCTTCTTACCCAAGAACTGCCCCCGATGGAGGCAGGCATGGCCATGTAGCAGTCGAACTCCTTCTTGTCCATACTCAACGATTCCGCGTTCAAGTTCTCTATGAACGATACGGCGCAACACTGGCGACAAAAATACATCTTATTAATCAGTAAACTAAAATTTAAAAATCCTCCGACACAAAATACCTATAAAAGTAAAAAACGGCTGACCCGATTTTGATAAAAACATGTCTTAAAAACACTGCTGGAATACCTGCTTTCAAACAAAAAAACCCCATCCAAATCTGATCACCCGCTTAAGAACTACGGTGCCACAAACAGACACAGTGGTCAAAGTAATAACACCCCTACTTTTTGCGTTGGGGGTTAAAAAAACAACACAGAGGGGAACTCGAAACTGGAATTCTATGCAGTATCTTTTAGACTTTCTTCTAGTACCCATTATTTTATAATATAAACTAAACGTAATAGAAAGTTTACATAAGATTTTTTTTTTTTGGGCAGGCTAAAGTGTCTAGGACCATACCGCCATGTCTTAAGTAGTTGGTATTTGATAGTTTAATACTCTATTATTATACTTTTGTTGAGAATGAGGGTCAACAGCAACAAGCCGGACCCTCTCCTAGTGGAGACGGACGTGGGGATCGGAAGAGTGGGAGTTCGGAACTATCACGAAATATCACAGGGGGGGGGGATGTTAGTGATATATCAAGTGTACCTTGACCGTTGTCAGGCAACGTTCAGAAACAACCTGCAACCTTAAATGTCTGGCTGGACATTTTTTTCACGGTGCTTAATCCAGAATTAAATTGGATTATACCTGTTTTTAATGATAATATTGGAATTTTTTGATATACTTTGCACCTAATAAAAAAGACGAGATTTTGGGGAGGGTAGTATAAAACCTGACCACGTATCCAGGAGGGGGTTAGAAAGTTACTAAAAAACATCACGTTATTCAAGGACAACCCCTTACCAAGTTGGTGAAGTAATAGCCCCCTTCGCCGGTCATGAGCCGCTGTGCGTTGCAGAAGCGCGTAACGAAGTTAATGTTGCTCGTGAGGCGCGGCGGGTTCGCTTTCAACACCTGCAATCAAAAAACGATATTAATTCTTTTCTGAGCTGGCTTTTTACTCTATGGTATTTCTATAGATGTATTTTATGTCTATAAGTGAGTGGATGTTAGCGTGAATATAAACGCAGGCAGTTACCGTGCATATAAGTGCGGGTAGTTAGCGTGAATATAAACGCGGGTAGTTCCCGTGAATATAAGTGCGGGTAGTTAGCGTGAATATAAACGCGGGCAGTTACCGTGAATATAAACGCGGGTAGTTCCCGTGAATATAAGTGCGGGTAGTTAGCGTGAAGCGCGGGCAGTTACCGTGAATATAAGCGCGGGCAGCAGATCATCCGCGGAGGCGGGCGCGGCGCCGCACAGCTGCAGCACGTGCCGGCAGCAGCGCCGCACGCGCGACAGCTTGCCGCCCGGCGACAGCGCCGCGTCCATGCCCAGCAGCTCTGGAACAACACTGCTTGCTTGGAACAAACACAAGGCTCGCCAGCTTTGCACACGGAAGCGGGACAACTTGCTTCAAAAGCAGCCTTCTAATATTGATATTGTATAATTTCACGCTGTTAGGTTATTTCATTTTTTTTAATTAGTTATTTTTTGTTTCCGCTGAAACAATTTGTTTACTTTTCGGCAAACATCTGAGGTCGAGCAAAGGGGTACGCTGAAAACCAGCCCTGTGTGAACTCACTAGTTTACACAGAACGATGCTGAGCCTACCCCTTATTGCCAAACTATAATCGTATGTAAATATTGTAATTATATTAAGTTGTTGGCAATAAAAACTCATTTTCTTTCTTTCTTGAACAACAAATATACGTTTTATCCAACATAAAACCGACTTCAATATATCTACGAAGTCCAAGGTCAAATATCGATGAAATTTATGTGAACCACTTCGTAGCTATACTAAACCCAACGCAAAAAATAATTTTCCAAATCGGTTCATGAATGACGGAGTTCTGAGGTAACAAACATAAAAAAAGACATTACACTTTTAAGTCTGCATTTTATATATGTAGTACGCTTAGCCCAAAATTGTTTAACGTTATGTATTGTTTTCTCATGTAAGTTAATTCATTCTTTTGAGAAATAAAGTATCTTAAACAAAAAAAACAATCAAATAGAGAACCTTCTCCTTTTGAAGTCGGTTAAAATAGTTGCAATTTCAAAGGAGTTGTTTTGTATAGCTATGTCTATGTGCCTATGACTTTCTTATGGTCTTAAGTGAGTCAATGCAGTATGATCTGACCGCTGATCGCCTTGTAGAGCAGCCGGCGGCAGTCTGCGCTGCTGCGGTCGAGCTTGCACTCGAGGTGGCGCTCGCCCACCCAGCCCAGCTGCTGGATGCGCTCCGACATGGCGCGGTCGAGCCGCTCGTCCTCCGTGCCGTGCGGAGAGAACACTATCGACGGCAGTCTGCAACAACGCCGCCGGTTTTTTTATTTTTACTCTTTATATTGCGTTTGACCACTCACCTGATGTTAAGCGACGATGTGGTCTAAGATGTAACACGCTTACCTAGAAGATACCTGTTCACTCTCGATTTGAAGATGTTATAGTATATGGTGGTGGTAAGTTGTAGTTGTCAGGAAACACAGACGTTGGCAATGCGTTCCACTCCATGGCTGTTCGTAAGATGAAGGTGGCCCCAAAACGCTTTGTTCGTACAGGATGTCTACCATATATGGATGTCTTCAAAGTTGACCAACTATAATCGCAGTAGGCGTCGTCGTGAGAGCGAGTCTAGCTCAGTGGGAGCACTTGCGACTTCCGTCGGATCAACCAAGCACCCGAGTTCGAATCTCACTCGCCCTGCACCACTGACTTATAGTTAAGTGCAGATTTTGTACGCTCGCTCTAAAACAGTGAAGGAAAACATCATGATGAAACCCGCTTACGCGCGTTGGAGTGGTAGGCTGTGGATGTAATCCCACTCACCGAACAATGCCGTCAAGCGACCTAGTCGTGTTTCGGGATGATGTTCGGTGAACCATTGGGGAGACGGGTCTGAGCAGCCGCTCAACTGCCGACTCTCTCTAGATCTATGTGCTCCATCTTAGGCCACATCATCGCTTCACATCAGGCGAGATAGTGGCCAAACATAGATCTATTAAGTGTAAAAAAAAACTGACTCTCCTAAGTTATAGAGCAAGAGCCCGTGAACCCCAGACCTTCGTTATTTTATAAAAGCTGAAAGTTTGTCAGCGCATGCTCCCAACACAGGTAAGAACGATAAACCTTTATGAAGTTTGGGCTACGGTGGCTTTGGCAGGTAAACGGTACTAAAGGTGTGTTAAATACCGATATAATTTCGACAAATAATAAAGTATGATTTTTTGGTATTACCTTTAGAATACTATTAAAAATCACGTCATTCATTGCGGTAAACAAACACGTAAGTGAAATAACTAAAAGTACTCACTCGTGCAAATATGTCATGGCATGTTTCTCTACGAAGTCCATGAGCCGTTCCTTCGTCTCTGAATCGACGTTTTCGAAGTGCGACGATGTGTCCATGTGTTTCATGAAGCGCTGAAACGAAACGTTCAATGAAGTATTTACTCTTGGGCCTGGACTCAGGACGCTGGAAGTGTCTGTAAGCTTCATGATTTTCGTAATGATTCAAGATTTTGAATATTCATTTTTGAACCCCGACGCAAAAAGGAGGGGTGTGCCACTATGTCTGTCTGTGGCACCGTAGCTCTTAAACGGGTTAACCCATTTGGATGCGGTTTTTTTTTATTTGAAAGCAGGTTTTCCAGCGGTAGTTTTTAGACTTGTTTTATTTATTGTGTCGGAGTTTTTAATTTCATTAGTTTATAGTTATTATAGAATTTCCCAATGCTCCGGTAACTTTTCCAATATTTATATCCATTTTTTTATCTCGGTAGCCCTTCGCTTAAGGCGTCGGGATCGTATTCCGAAGACGCAGGGTCGATCCCAGTTCGTGCAATTTTATTATTCTGATCTTTTAAAGTCTTAAACCATGGTATAATCAAATACCAAAATATATTTATTAAATAGGCATAAAAATGCACTTTAAAACGTCATGTCATGTCATGTCACATCATACAAATCAATTAAAATATGTTAAAAAATTTAACTTTTTTTTTATGTGACTGAATGTCGATTCGAGCTGGTCGTTTGCCTGATGGTAAGCAATACGCCAGCCCATAACAATAACAGCACCACCCAGAACTTTGTTTTGCAAAATCCTGCGCGGCGCTGCACTGCGCTCGTCACCCTGAGATAATTAGCTGTTGAGTCTCATAATGCCCAGTAATTTCGCTAGCAACAATGCCCTTCAAACTGGAACACAGTAATGCGCACACTACTGCTTGGCGGCTGAATAACTGGCAAACTTAAAATATCATGAATTTGAAAAAAAAAAGGTAAGCATATCTACCGATTTCTTTCCCGTAGTCAAATTGTAGTCCAGGCCCAGAAAGAAATACGAAAACTGACTCTACCAGTGCTTCGGAAATACGCCCGCTAGAGAAAATTGCACTAAAAAACTGCGGGGATGTATCTTTTCTTTAATATTTTAAATGGCTTTCTTGAAATATAACACTGAACAATGAGGTATAAATTATAATTAACATAAAACAGTATCAAACTAGAGGTATGAGTGAGAATAATTATAATTAACATAAAACAGTATCAAACTAAAGGTATGAGTGAGATGTTCCATAGTCATTGTATCAATAATATATAAATAGGAGTGACCAGACCAGACCAGTCCCCACAAGCACTGCAGCAACCGTTCACGAGTATGACTTGTGGACCAGCCATTACGGATATGGATATGGACAGATCCAGGGACAGATAGCAATGCGATTCTCGAGGCTGGAGTCGACTAGGACCACTGAATTCAAGTCCTATAGGCCCCAAGTTCCGGCGGTGCATAAGGGACTGTTCCTGAATTCTGACTTCTGGCTTGTAGGGGTAGTATACCGGAGATACAGGAAAGGAGCGAAATTTTTGAACCCTGTGAAGTAGTGTGTGTGGTTTATTAAATGTAATGTTACATTTTTGTATGTATGTTAGTCTGTAAGGTATGGATTCTATGAGCCTCTGTTAATTTTACTTTGTTGTACTTTAACATTGCCTGAAATAAAGAGTTTAATAATAATAATTACTGTTTAGTGTTTACCTGATACTGCCTCTGAACCCTCTCCGATAGTTCGTCCACAGTCATGACACTGTGGCACTTCATGACGTCCATAATGAAGGAATGCACAAACATTCGCGCGTCGCGGTCGACCGGCGTCGGCAGGTTCGGAAACCGGACGCGGAAGTCCGCCTTCATGTGCTCATTCACTTGTGACGGGATCTTGAACTCCGGCCGCTTCTCTGATTGGTGCTCGTCTTCTGTGGAGTACGGGTGATTGACATGCCATATTTTACGGGTTTACCTACTACGAGGCCTAGCGCACTCCGCACTGTAGGTACGAAGCTACAAGTACATAGCCGGACACCGGCGTCGTTACACGTGCCGCGTCAGAAGAGATAAGAGCTATGCGATAGAAAGGCGCTCTGTAGGTTAATATGACTGGTAGGTATGCAGCGCTACGCGAGGTGAATTGAATTTTATTGCGTGATAGCAAGAGTTGCTATTTGTTTAAATTTCTTGCGGAGTGATGCTTCTGTCCCTTAGAATTCTGTGCTACTACGAATAAAAAATTTATAACCTTTGATTATTTCGTTACCTTTTTATTTAATCTTTTCTTATGGAACTGGGGTAAGAGATGATCAACATCTTTATTGAAACACCACACACAAAAGAAATCGCTTTTTTATGCAATTGAGCGACGAGACGAACAGGTCATTCGCCTGATGGTAAGCAACACGCCTGCCCTGAAAATCCTGCGCTTCACTGCACTGCGCTCGTCACCCTGAGACGGTAGCTCTTGAATCTCAAATTGCCTAGTAACAAATAAAAAGAAAATTATCAAAACTGTTAAAATCAAACAACCGTAGAGGGAGAGACGCAAAAATACATGTACGAGCGATGTGAAAGAGCGAGTGTGGTTCAGAGGGATCACGTGCGACTTTCATTCCGACGCACCCGAGTTCATATTCCGCTGGCCTCGCACCACTGACTCTCTTAAGTTATGTGCGGATTTAACACTTGCTCTAAAAACGGTGAAGGAAAACATCGTGAGGAAACCGGCATGTCCAAGAATTAATCAAAAATAAAATTAAAGATATGCGATATCCATCAACCCACACTGGGCCAGCGTGGTGGATTATGTTATGGCCCATACTCTCTCTATGACAGAAAGCCCGTGTCCCAGCAGTGGGAACGCGATGGGCTGATGATGATGACATGTACTAGTAGCTGTTTACCTGTATGAGATTTTGTCTTAAAAACTCCGCTCAGCTTTAACAGACTGGCTTTCTTCAAGGTCTCGCTCTGGCGGAGTCGTTTCTCCTCGAACTTAGAGAAGGAGGAGTGCGAGGTCGGCTTCAACCCTCGCTCTGTTTTGCGCACCTCCTGGCGGGGTAGCGTCGCTGATGATGTGGATGAGGCTTTCTCTGTGGACATTGAGAGCCGAAATAGTAGACTTTCTTCGAGCCAAATTCATGACTGTAACCGGTGAAGTATTTTCTGTCGAACCAATACTTGTAGAATTATGTTCACCCGAAACAATGACTTGTCAAAGTATATGTTATCGAAGTGTCGTGTCGAAATATAGAACTGTCGAAGTCCAGAGGGACACCCGACTGTAACAATGTCCGTGCAACTTCATAGAAACATATTTTATTTTTTAACCGACTTCAAAAAGGAGGAGGTTTACAATTCGACGGTATGTTTTTTTTTATTTTATTTTTTTGTGTGTTTGTTACGCGATTACTCCGCCAATTATGCATTGATTTCGATGATTCTTTTTTTGATTGGTAGGTAATACTTCAAAGGTGGTCCCATATAAATTTTATCGAAATTCATTCAGTAGTTTTTGAAAAAAATAGCAAAAACAAAAAATATAAGTTTAATCTTCAAGTCGGTTCTTGTTTTTTTCGTAACCAACTTTCTAAAGGTGCAGGTTTGTATTCGACTGCTTCACCTGCTTCACCCAGGGTTGACTTCCGGTGAGGGAACTCCTCAACGGTGAATAGTACAGACACAACATTTCGTAAATGGATTTAACCATAATAGCCTGTTCTAAATTCCATCATGACATAGCAGATACACCCAGGATTGACTTCCGGCGAGGGAACTCTTCAACAGAGATATAGGACACACATGAAATTTTTTTGTACATGCATTTAATTGTGATAGCCCGTTTTAAACTTCGTCATGATGTGGCTTCTAGATCATAAAAGCTTGTCTTTAAAAACTTTTTGAATTAATTTAATTAAAACTTGGTTTTCACTAAAAAGGGTAAAATAAATTAATTTTCAAAAAAAACTAAACCGACTTCAAAACCACAAATGGCACTCAAAAGTAAAAAATAAATTAATATAATTATCATAAGCGCTACCCACTCATATATTTGAAGTCGGTGCCAGCCAAGTCTAAAAGGTAGTAGATAGATACTACCTACAAGTAGTACTTACTATATACATAGTATTTATCTGCTACCTATTACACTTGGCTGGCACCGACTTCAAATATATAAGTGGGTAGCGCTTATGATAATTATATTAATTTATTTTTTACTTTTGAGTGCCATTTGTGGTTTTGAAGTCGGTTTAGTTTTTTTTGAAAAATAATTTATTTACGTATTTTATTCCGGATGACGCCCACGACACAGGCTTCGAGCCTAGTGTGGGACAGTTATCAGAAACAGTGAGCATAGTACCTGTTTCACTGCAATGTATATAACATGCTAACCATAGTTAAACTTAGTTTCATAAGTACCTTCGAATAAGTTCATTGCTAAATAAAGTATTTTTTTTTATTGTACATGGGTTGAGGTTAGTTTATATTATTTTGGTATTATTTGTGCTCCCAATCACTTCTGAAACCCTAAAGATCCCTAAATTTTGCCACATCCTCGATAGATGATTAATCATCAGCCCATTTCTCAAGGAATTCTCTCAACTTAAGGCAGAAAGACAGAGTGCATCAGCCTAGTGTGCCCTTGCGGATAACACAACCTAGAATTTTGTGGTTTTCAGAGCAAAAAACAGTGGATCCACACGCAAGTAAATATGTTATAGGACTGAGTTGCCGCACACTTTACCGCTCACCATGCACTATATTGCAAACAACAACCACTCACTGAAAACATCCAAGTTCGGCCCTCTATCAATATTATGATTTGTTTTGATATCCCCATATTTGCACAACAACGTCAACAAGAAACATGGAGGTCATGACAGGCGAGTCCATTGACTGAGAAACACCTGCATCACATAGAAAAATATTTTAAATCTACAAAAGGTTTTTAATTTAACTTAAATTAATAGTATTAGCTGAAAATCAGCACCGAGTTGTGTAAAACTCTCGGCATTTTATGCTGAGCTGAGGCCATTCAGCACATATATTTAGTATTAAGTTATTGTTTGTCATATTTGTGTGCCGAATTATGTTTATTATTTTGTGTCCAAATTCGATTTGATTAGATTTTCCTGCACTGCTCCATATTACGAAATTTACGCTAGTGACGTCAATTATAATTAAAAAAATTTAGACATCCTTAGTCTCTATCAGCCGATAATCATTTAAAATATCTAACTAACAAACAAACCTTGAAGGTTCATCCACAGTATTTTATCTTTTTACATTAAAATATACTTTATCATTTAACTGATAAAATTGTAAAGGAAGGTGAAGTTCAGTTTTATCATAGAGTTTAAACATTGAACCATTGTTATTATTATCTAGGTATGTTTGATCAGTATCGGGGAGTTACACAATATAATGTTAGAAACAAACTGAAGTAATTTATTCATATTGTATGTGTGAGTCTATGGTCTTGAATACCATTACTTAAACATATAAAAACAGTATTTATAAAAGATCAGTCCAAATATTTCCAATTGCATACTGGTTCACTGTGAAATAAGATCAAAGACTACACAAGTATTTTTATGGTACAAATACTCCAGTATACCTATCTACTAAAAGAAAATCTCTGAGAAGTCAATATTTTTGTACATACATTTAACAGCAAATTCAAAAGTGAAAGTGTTTTTCTAGTCACTTTGGTGAGACTAGTCTTGTAACCAATCTGAATGGGTCATTCGTCAAAAGTGACATGCTAAAAGTGAATATATTCATTTTGGTTATGGATATAATTAAAGAAAGAACACTCACCAGCTCTTCTCTGCTTCTGCATCTGTTCTCGGTGGCACTTGGAGCAGTAACCCTGCCACTGCGGATTGCCAAAATAGTCGCAGCCATTCTTGCACTTCAGGTCGTTCTGGTCGATGCGCAGAGACGGCATCTTTGATGCAAACATCATGTACTTGTACGAGCGCTGAAGGTTTGGACCATAATACATAATGTTTTTTTAATTTATACTTTTTGGTTGTACTTAAGTTGTAGTAGAATAAATAATGTCTTTAATTAAGACCAAAATTAATCACAGCACTTATGTGGTGAGCTCCTTTTGCCATATCACAAGCTTAGTTTCAATGCAGAAATTAGTGCCGCATATTTGAAAAATTTCACTTTTTCAATGATATAATTAAATTCCAAATAAAATCCAAAGCTTTTGAAAGGATTTCAACAAACTATTCTTGTTTTATTTGCAAAATTTTGCTTCTAACTCCAAGTTACACCATTTGAAACTGGTAAAAATAAATTCAGCCCATTGTTGAAAAATCGATCCACTGAATCGTTTTAAAGCAATCACAATCGTGTTCATATCAATTTACGACTCTAACGGCGGCCGTTCAACGAGCCGACACCGTTATATAGGCTACTCTTATCACGAAAACGCACTCAAGTATCTTGATAAGCAAATGGAACTCATGGAACGATCTCAAACAATTCTACGTAACCAACTAGTACAATCTTATAGCAGTAGTATATTTGTGTAATTACGAAATAATTGCTCACCTTTATAATCAGACGCAGTAGATGAGTTCTGATTGATTATAAAATACTTTATTTACAAAAAACAAAATTCCACCACACCATAACAATTCATTCGCAGTTTGACAACTTTGACATATAACTTTGATTTTGACAGTGAATTGACGGACAAGCTTTCTTATGATTATAAAAATATTGGTAATGGCAATCGGAGTTCGGCTTGTTAATGGGTATTTTTTTATAATATTCGCATTTTTCTAAATGTTAAATTAATTCGAGCACCCATCAACTTTTTCCGCACCGGCAAGGAATGGTACCACACTTCGTTCGTCGGCGGATTCATGAGTAGTAGGCTGCCATTTTCTAAATTGATTTTCACTGAAATATAAAAAAAAATCTATTGTATTTTTCCAATCAAAGCGCCATTGAGGTCTTACACTATAGAGGGATAATTACGAAGTTTTCCGACCTAAAAAAGGATAGCGCTATACAACAGGCTCTTATAAAGAACGAGGTAGAACTATTATCATATTGTCTCTATCGCGTAACCCATTTTCTTAACATTGGCCATGACATGTTAAGTCAAAATAGTGGCCCAGCAGGGTCGGCTTGTGGTTTTTTAATTTGTGTTGTGGTATTTTTTATTATTTTTAAGTGAATCTTTGTGAATGTGTACTAGAAACAATTTAGAATTAAATGTGAAAAAATATTCGGGTGTTCCATTCATGGTGAAGTGAAAATTGTACTGAAAGATTAAGTTTTCAAACGTTTGTGTTTTTCTTGTGTTTATTGATGTTTTTCGGTAACTATAATTTATGTGGATGTAACTATACATCGGGTTCGACAATTAGAACCTGCATTTGGCTTGATATATTCAGTTTTCGGTGTTATTTTGTTAAAACAACATTGACCAGTTTCGTGTGTCAGTGTGGCCATCGTATAAACATTTCAGTTCCCATTACGTCGGGTAACAAATTGCATATTTGTGTAAAATGTTAAATGTATTAAAATTGTGCATTCTTAAACCATTTAATTAAGATATAGGTAATAAAAGTAGTTAATGATTATAGTTTTTATTTAATTTGAAATTAAAAAGTTAAAGTTTAGTAAGAAGAGAGTAGAATTGTTTTAATAGTAAAGGCATTCGCCTCTTATGTAAGAACATATGTTGTAAATAAGTTCTTATTTTGTGTAATAAATTTATCTTACAGGTCCTTGCTGTCGATTACTATGGCCAATCATCCAATTCCATTGATGGATCACAATCCTACAATAAAAATGTAAGCAACGAATCTCGGATTTCTAATCCTAATTAACGCCACATAGTGAGAACGAGTTCATGAACGTAGACTTCATCATCATGTGAACGTCAAGGCTGTTCAGGACACAAAAGGACAAACCGTTTCGGGTTAGTGTAGTGAATTGACAGTTATGTATAGTTAGTGCTATCCAATACGGTGGTATGGTCAATGTAATAATTGACTTTCATAAGTACGTCTGTGATCTACTCCGACAGTATGACATTTAACTGAGACACTATGCTATTTAGAATACTTCAAGTGTTTTTTTTTAACATTGTGTTTATCTATCTACCTATATCCTAAGTATCAGTTGTGCTGCAGTCTTGTAAATTATGTCAAAATACTAGTTCTTCTATTGTAAATTTTACCTGTATGGAAATAATGAATGTATGTATATTGTATAAATGTGTCATATATTTTATTTGATTATTTTATTTACCTGACTGGTTTAATCCTAGATAAAACCTGGTTAACAACAAAATATTAATGATTGCATAAGAAGCATACCGTAAGGAAATGTAGTTACCGCAATGTCATTCGAGCTCTGAGTTGTATCGCCGCCACTAGCTTCAGAAAGTCGTAGGTAGTTGGTCTGTAAAAGGTAGGAAATCTATACTATTATTCTGTGGCCACGCTAGAATGTATTCATTACTCGGCCACCTAAAAGAGACCTTCACCTTTTGATCTGTTTACAGGAGTCTATCATAAAAAGTAATTTCTAGATTTTTCGACAACATATGCATATTCCCTATTTCCCTATTCTTCACTCTGGGGTACAGAATAGTACAGATGTCCTACCTTTTACAGACCAACCACGAACTTCTGAAGTTATAGTGGCTGCAATGCAACGCAGAACACGTTATATTTTCATTCAAGCGAATGGGAGAATTTTTCATAGGTATGGTAAACACTCCAAAATTACTGTCAAAAAACTATTGCTTTCCAAAAGTGTTACGCTGTCGAGGACTCTATAGTGTCATTCCTCAATGCAAAGCGCTTATATTAAATTCATATGTACCTACTCAAATTAAAACTTTCTGACTTTTTAATCCCTGTCTATGTTACCATGACAACAGTCGACAACTCCCGAACACAACATTTCAGCGTCCGTCATCATACTGGGTAATATAATTTCAGAAATTTAATAAATCATTAAACAACTTAACAATGGACTACATGCAAATAAAAGATGGTCAATATACAAAAACTATCTATACGATGGTAAGTTTTGTAATTACCTAAACCACGTTTTTATTGGTTTTTATCGGTAGTTAATGGGGATACATCTTACTTTTCTTTCGTCATTGTTGTATTACATGTAGGTATACAACAACATTAATAATAAATAATATTAATATTATTATTGGTAATTATGTATAATATGTATTAGCATCGTACAAAGAGAATTCTTCTAGTATGGTATTGATTTAGTAGCTTTTAAGTGTTTTTCCTAAATGAACAATAGGAAAGCTATTTTTCCATTAAGGCACCTACGTAGGTAAGTAATAAGTATAAACACAGGTCTTACTTTATTTAGGCGTCCCTAAAAATATTTTTGCGCCAGTGTGAAATCGCGGTTTAGGTAGGATATTCATACAAAAAAAAATTAAACCTACGGGTTAACCTTGTCTACGCTTTGGCGCAAAAGGCATACAACAATCTAATGTAATGATTGCATTTTTCAATGTTTTGAAATAGGGACAGATGATATATAATAAATGTAATAGTAGTAAAAAATACTCACAACGATCACATACGTAGTTTTTGGCCCTTAATATTGCCTGTATCTAGAAAACCAGGAACTACGGGGACCGATCATGGTCCCACAACACCCAGAAACGAAATAAATAATTGCGCTTTTATCTCTGTGCACAAACATTTGTCGTGTAGTGGGAATCGTACCAGCAAACTCCGACTAACCCAACTACCAACTGCACTAAAGAGGCTGTCTATTCATACCCTTGGTGTGGCACAGCACTAGAAGCTGACTCAAAACATTTTTATTATAAATAAATATTTAACCCGGCAGATAATATTTTAAGGAAGTGTAAAAAATACAGAAGGTCATATCGATGCCACTGAAGTGGGCAAGGCAAAGGGCGGTGCCTTCGTTTTCCGCAATGTCTACGATAACAATTATCTCACAATTGAGATTATGTGGTTATCGGTGACATAAAGAATCCAATTTTATTCAAACAACAAATTGATGGTGCCATAACAAGGAAGTATGTACATATATTTCAAGGTATGTATTGTAAATTAAAGTTGCTTGGCACTGGCAGTTGGCAGTGCACTGCCACCTAAATGTTTGCAATCTTTAGTTCTGATTGGCACTTTATCTACTTATTTAGTGTTGGGTAAGCGTGGAGATTTACCATTAAATACACGTTCTTGCACGTCTCGTCATGTTATTAATCATATTAAAAACATAAATATAATCTGCAAATAGTTCCCTTACTGATAAATAACCGAATTAAGGATTATTACATATGCGCATGTCGCATTTCGTTTAACGAGGTAACGATTAGATTAACGATTTAACGATAAGTCCATCTCTACTTTTATATAAATTTTACCTATGTCATAACATTTTCGATTAAAACGTACCTATAGGTAGGTACCGGGCGCACCTAATGATAATGTAGATGGTAGAAACCTACTTACATAATTTTAAGTCGCTTATTAACAAATATGGATGCAAATCTGATATAAAATAAATTATAATTATAAAATAGTATTCCCATTAGGTACTCCCAAAAATGCCACAGTAAAGCGGATCTCTTTAATATGAGCAATAATAATTCTAATATGAGATGCCTACCTATGCCAAACCAAACATAATATAATAGTGTACAAATACTTTAAATTAAAGAGCGATTATAACTATGGTCAAAATTGTACTTATAGTACTGTCTCCTTGTAATGATAACCCTACAGTAAGTGCGTATGTATGCCTAACGCCAATGGGTTATAGGTAGTACTCATCTACCTATCTATACCTAAATAACAGAATAATATTAATTAACGTAAAGTAACTAACTTATACAAAGGTACAATAAATAGTTATCTGGCATGTGTAATATCTCATAAGCCTTTGTTGAATACGAGTACTATTGCACGAGCGATATAGGACGACAGTCGCAAATCTGACCGTAATAATACCTAAAGCCTGATTTTATCACAAGGCAGTGAAAGTAGGTGCTTACTGCTTACCTTAGAACGACATTTGTAGGAATAGTCATGATAAGTAGATACGGATTATAAAGATTACTATCTATTAGGTATGATACGGATTTATGTATGTGATCGTTGGGCGTGAAAGCTAGGATCCCATCATCAGCCCATCACGTTCCCACTGCTGGGATACGGGCCTTCTCTCATAGAGAGAGTATGGGCCATAATCCACCACGCTGGCCCAGTGCGGGTTGGTGGATGTCAGATGTCCTTGAATTTTTGTGATAAATTCTTGGACATGCCGGTTTCCTCACGATGTTTTCCTTCACCGTTTTTAGAGCGAGTGTTAAATCCGCACATAACTTAAGAAAGTCAGTGGTGCGAGACCAGCGGGATTCGAACTCGGGTGCGTCGGAGCGAAAGTCGCACGTTCTCCCACTGAGCCACACTCGCTCGCAATATGTATTAAATCTAACGACAAACAAATCAATATATCTTAAAACTATTCTCCCGTAATGAGTACCTAAGTGAGTATCTGTCAACTAATATACAAAGCTATTAATAAATAACCAGACAAAGACACGCCTCCACCTGATGATATCACAAGAGCCGGTTAAGTTTAGGATGACAAATACTTAGATAACCTATTTTCAAACTGAAAAGGACATCCACGAGTAAACTTGTCATATCAATACGATATCGTCTGATGATCACACTTACAAGCAGCAGAAATATTATTACTGAGTCCTTTTATGACCCACTTGTGATTTTAATTACATATCTCATTAGATAGCGAACGATGTAGTAGCAACGTTAAGCGGCTAACCCATTGTTGTGCATGATGCACGAACCTGCTTACATTTTGTGTTGTATTTGGTTAGTACACTAATGATGCTGCGTAGCATCCGCAGGCATTGGCTATCGGTTTTAAAAGTTTCTGGTTACGACTAGAAATACCGGAATACAAGAGTTCAATTTGTTTATCTTTATTATCTCATAATCTTGCGACTTTTACAGATTAAAGAATCAAGATTCGAAGATGCTATCAAGGCCCTGAATGATGCGATCAATTTTAACCCTAACCGCGCTGGACTGTCTTTACTGGGTTACTGCTACTTCAGGACTCAAGCTTTCGTTGAAGCGGCTAACTGTTACGAACAGCTCTCGGCAATGCATCCTGACATACCCGAGTACAAGCTGTACTTTGCGCAAGCGTTATACGAGGCGTCCATGTTTGAGGAATCCTTTAAAATAACAATGCAAATAACGGCTCCAGAATTAGATCGAAAGGTGGTGAAACTGCAGTCTGCTATCAAGTACGGGGAAGAAGATACCATCACAGCCAAAAGCCTGGTAGACTCATATCCTCAAGAAGACCCTGACAAAGATATTAATCTTGGATGTTTACTATTCAAGGAGAATCAATACGAAGACGCCTTACAAAAATTCTCACGAAGCTTAAATGTGGTCGGATTCAATGCACACTTGCATTACAATATCGCTTTGTGCTATTTCAAACTGAAAGAGTACCCTCAGGCTTTGAAGCACATCACTTTAGTCATTGAGAGAGGAATAAGAGATCACCCAGAGCTAGCAGTGGGAATGCAAGCGGAAACTTCAGAAGTGAAATCTGTGGGTAATACATTGACACTTCACGAAACTGCACTTACTGAAGTGTTTAATCTCAAGGCGGCTATTGAGTATCAATTGAAAAATATCGAGGCATCCAGAGAAGCATTGAGTGACATGCCCCCTAGACATGAACATGAACTTGATGCTGTGACATTACATAACATAGCATTGACCTCTATTGATATCAGACCTACTGATGGTTTCGAGAAATTACATTTTCTACTTCAACAAGATCCATTCCCACCAGAAACGTTCGCAAATCTGTTACTCCTGTACTGCAAGTTCGAATACTTCGATCTTGCAGCGGATGTACTAGCTGAAAATGCGCAATTCACGTACAAATATCTGACGCCGTATTTATATGATTTCTTAGATGCGATTATCACAAGTCAAACTTCACCGGAAGAGGCGTTCCAGAAATATGAAGATATCGCTTCTAAGCACGCAGAACAACTGCGTAAATTAACAAAAGTCGTCCAAGAGAGTCGATCTCAAGGAGATAACGATCAAGTTAAGAAAGCAGTCGTCGAATACGAAGAAGCGTTGGAAAGATACATACCTGTCGTCATGGCGCAGGCCAAGATCTATTGGGATATGGAAAACTATGGACAAGTGGAGAAAATATTCAGAAAGTCAGTGGAATTCTGTAACGAGTCTGATGTTTGGCGACTCAATGTAGCTCATGTTCTTTTCATGCAGGAGAATAAATATAAGGAAGCGGCAAGTTTTTATGAACCTATTGTTAAGAAGCAATATGACAACATCTTAGATATAAGCGCAGTCGTTTTAGCTAATCTATGTGTTTCATACATAATGACGTCCCAAAATGAGGAAGCTGAGGATATCATGCGCAAAATTGAGAAGGAAGAAGAACAACAAATATTCGAAGATCCACACAAGAAGTTCTATCACTTGTGTATTGTAAACTTGGTTATCGGGACTCTATATTGCGCGAAAGGGAACTATGAGTTTGGGATATCTCGCGTGATTAAGTCCCTGGAGCCTTTTAATAAGCGCCTCGGTACAGACACGTGGTTCTACGCAAAGCGGTGTTTCTTATCGTTCCTAGAGAATTTAGCAAAACACTTGATTGTCGTTAAAGATAACACAATAAAGGATTGCCTTCAGTTTCTCGAAGGTTGCGAGACATACGGCAGACGCGTGAGTACCGTTATCGAAAGCCCCTTTCAGGAAGAGGACGCGAATACCAAAGCCAAACAAACTGTGACGTATGAAGCTCGTCTGCTCCGCTATATGTTCTACAAACTGAGAAATATCGACGACTCTGTAACTATTAATAAATATGAGGATCTCAAATAGAATTTAATAAATTTACCGGTTGGTATTGGTTTCTTTTCTTTTCCTGGCTTCCTAGCATCCTTATGTTTAAGAACAAAATGTCTTTCTTGACCTAGTGATATGGAAGCTATCGGATATTTGTGATCGAGTTCCGGCTCATTGTCTCGGTGTTCCCCCATGTGATCGTGGCCATTTCTGTATCTAAAGAAATAAACTAGTTGATTATTCAAAAACCTAGAACTAGGTTGGACTTAAAGGAGTGTAGAAGAGAGAGAGAGACTTAAGAAATGTTTTCAAATAACTAGTCAGGAAGTCGTATTAATGGAGGAACTAGATACTCACTTGTTTACCAAAACAAAATCATACTTTATTCCTTTGAGCTTAAACAGAAAATCCCTCAGAGCTAGCACAGATTCCGGCCAAGGTAGTGCAGGAACTGTCACATTCGAATACGTGTAAGTGATGCCTTGATCTCCATAGGCCACTTGCTGCCGTGGCAAAGGGTATACTTTACCAAATAACCTAAAATTAGGTAGGTAGGGATAAAGAGAGACATTAACAATTAAAATGATAAAATTATAAGACCCATGTATAGGTTCCTTACTATACAATACAATACCACTTTATTGCATTCCAAATAAACACAAAATAAAAAAAAACATATATTAATTCGAGATTCGATTCATATTTTAATTACAAATGCAAACACAATCCTATACAAAGGGCGCCCTCAAGAACAAGTATGAGAAACAATGCGGTTTGGTGGTGTATATAATACCTTAGCCTTAGACTAACAGACATACTAAATTAAAACTATTATAGTATAAAGTTCATTAAATCAAGATCAAGATATTAAGAACGACATTCTAGGATAAATGTAGGTATAGTTTTAAGTATTTTTACTCACTTTATCTTTGCTAAATTGCCGGTAAAATACTGTAATGTTTTTTCTAATTCATCAAAAATGCTGTTTGCCACATTTGCAGGCAACGGTACAGAATAATCAAGGTCTAGCCCCTCTCGCTTGATTGATTTCCATGAAATTAAATTTAAATCAATTTCGTCTATTTTGTTCATCACCTACGGTGTACTGTGTATTTGGGTCAATGATAACCTAGAAAGAGGGTATTTATTTTTCACTTGCAACATTTATTATTATCATATGATGAGGTAGGTATATTTTTCACAGAACTCTAGCTTTGGTTTTTTTACCAAATTAAAGTCACTGCAAACGAAACTATAGACCAAAAGATATATACTTACTGAAGGATAGGGATACAACCCAACAGAACAAACACAAACGACACTGTTAATCTAGTAAGAACATTTAGAAAAGAAGAATCGAATGCCGGAATCACTTCTTTGATTTGATGATTGATTGCTCAATGATGTTTATCAGCTGCACAGATTTAGTTTCTAATTCTAACCAAGTCTCTGTTATAAGCTCCCCAGTTACCACAGACCTAAGTATCCTAAGTACCTTGTCATATAAAAATGTAATGTTGCCAGACTCTGTTTAATAAATAACCGCATTAAAAAAAACATAGTTTTATATAAAAAAATAAGGATTTTATTTTTTCAAATGTATACACGATTCTAAAACAAAATGCGTAAAAAATTAATTAAGTATGTAGCAAAGGTGAAGAGGAAGCAACAATAGCATTATTGCTTTGTAGAAACTTTTGAAAGGCTTCCGAGCCAGTTACGATTCTTTGAATACCCGAAGGATTATCTAACATAATGGTTCGACTTCGGGAGCCTGATGTTTCGAGGTTAGCTTCATGTTCCTTTCTGTAAGTGACCGAATGCAAAACATGATTAAAATGCAGTACAAAAGGTACCTACCAACCTCTAGGTACTAGTTAATCTAGTTATCGTGAGAGCAACAGGTAGGTATCTAACCGTTACCTACCCGACGGCCGGCCGGCGTAGACGATGATAGGCCCATGTGTGTCGAATCAAAAATAGGCAAATATGTCATGCCATGGATAAGCTCAATTTCATTCCGCGCAGACGAAGTCGCAGTACCTAATTAGGTGTTGACAACCTACCTAGTGTATGTAGTCAATAATTTCTTACTTTGAAAAGTCAAGTAGACAATCCTTATCAAAATATACTGAATACTGTCGAATCCTTCGAATCGTGTCTCCATTATCAAAATCGGTTTCATAATTATATTCATACAGCTTTTCAATGATCCCATCTCTATCCTTCACGGTCCAAACATACTCTCCGGGGAGACCTTTAAGTTTTGGCACATCGGAGACTAGGGGTACCAAGCAGTCGTCTTCATTTAGGATTTCTGTTACTCGAGTGTTAGTGCACGTTAGCCAGCTTTTTTCAGAAACCACTTTAGCCTTTATTTGTTTAGAAGAATGTGAACATGGCTCTGCTTTCGAAGGATCGCGAGAATTTTGTAAAAACTCCTGGATTTCAGCATTAACGTCAGAATTGAATAGTTTATCTTTAGTTTTAACGAGGAAACGGCTACAATAAGCGATGAGTTCTTTATGCTTAGACTTGTAAACTTCATTTATCAATCCTGTGAAATTCTTTTCAGCTTCAATTTTATCTCGTTTTAGTTTTGCTAAACATGCTTTAAGAAAATTATTTTCTTGGTGCGTAACTAAATACAGCTTTTGGAAACTCACATATTTTGATCGATTTTCTTTTACCTGCTTTTGTGTATTCTCAATATGCTGACTGAGTCGATTTTTCGTCATTGTTTCCAATTGGTACCGCATCCTAATGTTTTTATTTTCATGTATTGCTGAGATCAAGAGCTGACCAAGGTTTTTTCTCTCTTCTCCCATTTCCTTTAGTTTATTAAGTAAAATAATATGTATTTTGTTATGTTTTGCTGTTTGTGTTACTTTCAAAACATGGATGTAGCTAAAAATTTTGTGTGAAAACTTTTTTATTTTCTCCCAAAAATAAAGTAAGCTCTTTGATATGGTAACTCTTAATTTGGTAGCGGTTTTTTTGAAAGGGGGCAGCCTTTCCTTAAAATCATTGGAAGCTATATTGAATAACGCTATTTTTCGTTGCGCAAAGATTAATATTTCCTGTGTATTTTGGAACGCCGCCACTGCCAGAGCTCCAGCAATGAACATAACAATGTGGAAATCAGGCTTGCCTTTTTCTTCAATATTTACTTTATTCTTTCGGGTAATATGAGATTTATTCTTACTCTTCACAGATGTGTTCTTGAAAATAATTTCCAACCCTCCGCTATGGCTATCTGAAAGTCATACAACTATCAAAATTGATAACATTATTGCCTGCCAATCATATTCAAATATAAATATGTATTTAATAGTAAGTATATAATGTAATGTAAACTACTGACCTGCACTTCTTATATTCATGCTTTCTTTTATAAATAAGTCGACGACGCACATTGTCACCCACATTATGAAGGCGAGAAAAACAAGCCATTTGAATGCAATGTACATTCCTCTTGTATAATGCGCTAATGACTATGGGTCACAAAAATAACATGAACTCTACATAAGTTTTTTTTAACTTATAATTTTACACTCCTAATAATTTCAAACAGGCTAGGAAAAATATATGTATTTCCACAAAGTTTGAGCAAATTGACATTTTCTCTAAAAATTGATTTTATATTTGACAAGTGTTTGACATGCAAATAGAAAAAAAATTGCACCCAACGAAAGAGTATTGAAGTTTGAATTAAAACCTTTTGCCTCACCCCAACTGAAACAAGCTATTTCATCTCTAAGTGTAGCAAATTTTGTAAATATTGTAGAACATTTTGTCATGTTTACAATATTGAAATAATTTTCTGTGATACTCTTATGTGAACCTATTCGGAAATCCTAAGTGGAATAGGTCAGGGTGCGCCAGAGGCTGCCCCACAAAAGCATGTATTTTTGCAGCTGTGAAGGGGTTATATTTACAATAAAAATTGAGGCAAGAGATCAGAAAATCAATCTTTTATTCTGAAGAGTCTCCTCAGTTTTACTTGTATAGCAAGACTTAATAATGTAATATTCTTTTTGTACCACTCTATGTTGTAATGAATGTGTGATTTCCAGTTCTTGTCAAGGAAACCTTTGTAGAACACGCTCATTTCATCAGCTGTTAGGTTTTGTTTTCCTTCAGGTACATGTTTTTTTAGATACTCTTCACGCTCCTGCAAAAAATTAAATGAAAGAAGTGGAGATAGCTTATTGGCACTGTGACCTGTTTTATAGATAAGTATTTTTTTTTCAAATGACATAAATAGTTAGATCAAATTCCTGCTTAGCCTAGCATTTCAATAACTTGAATGAAGTCATATATGGATTGCAATGAGCAAAGGTTTTTGGTATGTTGCATAACAATTCTTTCAGAAAAAAAATATTTTTTTCCCACACAAAAAGAAAAAATCGAAAAAAAGAAAGAAATCAAATTGTATATAATTTGCAATGAAAGAAATGAAGATAAACATTGTTTTATTTAAACTTAGTATCATAACCAAAACAAGCAAAGCTGAGATTATATAAAAACATATCAACTTACCTGAAAAAATCGCGAGTTGTGCGCCGTCCAGAAGTTCTGATTCCATTCCTGAACTTCAGCTCTTAATTCCCTAAACCGTTTCTCTAATTTGGTTTCATTCGGGGGCTGTCTGAAGACTATTCTTCTTAAATTCGACACAGGATCTGGAGGTCCAACCATATCACTTGAAATGGCCTTTGGGTTTGGAGCCTGGGCGGATTTTGACTCCGGCGTAGTGCTCGTTTGACGAGGCAAAAGAATAGTGCATGATCTATGCGGTTTAATTGCGCATTGGCGATGAGCTAAAATGCGTTTTGTAAAAATAATCATCGTCGATTTTCGACCACTCTCACAACAAAATGAAATGAATTGTTGTTAAATTGACTGTCAACTTTCAAAGTAAAAAATCAGCTGTTTGCATTTGTTATCTTTATTAAGGTGGCTCCACAGACTTCTCGTCCAACGTCCAACTCTCGCAACTCTGAATCATAATCTGTGACTCCAAACAGCCAAACCATTCCGCCACAGACTAGTTAGAGATACTACGTATCAGACGGACATGTGAGGAACAATGTTCCCTAGACTTTGTAACTCGTTCCTGATTGGTTGTAGCAAAACGATATATGACATTTCATTTTTTTTTACCGCTAGCACTACATAACAGGCACTGACAAGTTTAAGTATTATGCCCATGCCAAACATTCGTGCAGGAATATCTTCTTACATTTTATTTTAAATATTTACTAAGACTACCTAGGTATATTACTAACGAGGGAAGGTAGAAAAAACAACGTATAAAATTAAACGAGATCATTTATTTTTTTTCTTTAATTTCTTTCTGTATTTATTTAACGCTTTCTGTTGCATTTCTGGTTGGAAAGAAGTACTCTTCTTTCCAACCTGATTATATCAGTGCCCTTTAAAATTTTTGTTATTACATTGCACCAATTATGAATGCACAACTTTACAACAATTGTGAGCAAGGCGTCGATCACAATATTTCTGAGTGTTTGGCATGATATTCGCTCAAACTCATATTTTTTAAGGATTTCTTTTATTTCTTTTGATAGATTTATTTTATGAGCATTTGTTTCTAAATATTTGTTGGTTTCGCCGAATATCATGCCAAAGTACCTCACAATGTGCTCTGCAGGGTAGGTGAGTTTCTTTTGATTGAGTTGTTTGTATTCTTTATGAGAAATCCATTTGTGGACATCGTGGTATGAGACATGGTGGTATTCGCTACGAGGTTGCTTTTACATATACTGCAATTATTTTTTGAAATAACTTTTCTTACCACCCACACTGCAGTATAAGCACGTGACTGCACATTTAGACGCTCACGCCTTGCTTCCATAGACATTGGATGAGTCTCTATACAGGATTCAATATTTTCACCACATTCATTTTCTGTACTGCATTTTGCATTTTTGTAGTCAAATAGTGACTTTATTTTTAAGAGCTGGTTGCTTTCATCATTTTCGCAGTTGAATGATGCGTGGTGAAACTTTATGAATCCTGTAATCAAGAGGGCTTTAAAGGTGTATTTGAAGTTGTGGTAAGTTGGATTATTATCCCTAAAATTATATGATCGCACTTGACCAAAATATTTTTCTATTGCGTCTGAGTTTATGTATCTCGGTCTCATTATTTTAATGTTTTTTTCTTTAAGGAACTGCCATAACCTCTGAAAACTTCTCAGAGTACTCATCCAGTTCGTTACACTAGGAATGTATGTTTCCCGTCCATTTTTGTCAATGAATTTCAAGTTCTCTAGTTTCGTTATTGCTTCAGCCCAGAATTTGTGGTGAACACAGGTTGCTGTAGCAGAACGTAGTTTTTTTCCTTTCGATCTTTTTGTGAAGACTGCACTTCCATTCACACTATCAAATAGGTCATCGAAAAAGGATACCACTTCAGCTGTATTATTCAATGTCGAGCTGACTTCTTTTCCATCGGGATAGTGAGCTGTGAAAAATGAAATCATACCATTAGTTATTGTTTTGATTTGTATCTATAATAATTTAAAGAGTAATATTTGTTACTGAGAAGTTATTATTCTTTAAAATTCAAATACAGTTTGATTGTTGAACCATTACACAAAAATACATAATTTTGTACAACAATAATTATGAGCATTGAACTTGCCTTATAGAGATACAATTAACTTTTGTAATAAAGAAATACTTACAAAATGATGGCCTAAGGGCAGTGGCCACATATATATGGTAATTGTTAATAGCACTGTAATACAAACATACACACAATACCAATAGTCATGATAAATGATTAAAAATTATTCCTTACCATTGTTTATAGGCTCCACTTGTGTATGTTCTTTTGTAGGCACTTTACAGTAGGAATGGTCAACATGTTCCTTTTTTGCTCAGCAACAGGATTCACATTTTCTGCAAGTATAAACTTAAATTATAGTAACATCAATTAGGATAATCTATACGTCTAAGTTCCCAATAACATGTAATGTGGAGTCTATCTATATGTGGAGAGGCCATTTTGGATTCATTGCATGACCTTGCAAGGTACATTAGAATGAAGGGTTTTTATTTTCATCTAGTATGATTTGTGTGATTAGTATGATTTGACTGATTTGTAAATCTAGGCTAAAGCTTATAACAGCAATGAGTGTTGCTGACTAATCACCTTCAAAGGTAAATTCAAAGGTAGTTGTCGTGTAGTATGTATAAAATGTGAGCATTGATTTTGTTAGGTTAATTGAAAGTGCTTAACATTCTCATCGATTTAATTACATTGGCTAAAGAAAAAACATTATCAACACATTCATATTATGAAGGCATGTATGCTAGATGAATGTTACCACATATCACAAGAGATGTGTCGTACATTTGACCATCAAAATTCACTTACCCGCAGGTGACATCAGCTGAGTCCCGCTGCGAATTTCCGATTCCAGGAACAATGTTGGATAAGCATTGCTTAAAAGGCGTGACTTGGGAGTCACAAAGCATGTCTCGAAATGCCTGTGACACACCTGAAGCTGAGTAAGCTCAGGCTTTTGCTACGCAAAGAATCACAATGTATGGAGTCGAGCCACTTTTTGACTCTTTTTTCACACACTGGAAATTTATGTAAAAAAAGCGTCCTGTCGCGAATTTGAACAACCTGGTACACAGCATTTAGTATACATCGCACTGAAGGTACAAATCGCACATTTATTGCAGAAAGTATGGAACAGAAAATACAATGACAAATATTGATTTGACATGTAAATCAAAATGGCGACTGACGGCGGAGAAACTGACGGGTCGGGGGGAGCGGTACTGTCACTTATCGTTTTGCTTCAAGGTCATCTCAAGTCTAGTTTTTAGTCTATGAAGATTACGACCCGTGCATTCCGCTGAACTTACGCTAACTGGACCGATACACAAACGGGCTATGACTGTGGAGACACTTCGAGGGCGAGGCGAACTACACGTAAAAAAACACTAGATGCTAACAATACATCGAAATATAATTAATATAATGAAGTCCGATTCAACTGCTGGCCTTACGCGGACGAAGTCGTATTCGCTAGAGAAAAATAATTTGGAAATATTGACACATGAACCTAACATGTTTTATTTGGTTTCTGCGGCTGGTAGCAGAAATTGTCTATGGTTGTCACATAAGCGTCAATGTCGGCTGTCATGTGTCATAGCTTTGTTATGTCAATCAATGTCATGTCATTTTTGCTGTCAAATCGGCGGAGAACGAATATTTTTCATTGCCGAATTATGTAAAAGTGTTTCAGCTAGTTTTATTAACTAGCTTTACGAAGTTCCGAAGCACAAACCCTGTAATCCTCCAAAAATCATAATAAAATTAATCTTTCGTTAAAAATCTACCAAAATGGTGAAGATAGAAGAAGATCCTTACTCAGCTAAGTTGGACATGTGTCTCACCGATGGGGTCGTGAAAACAGGTACCTAAATGTATACGTAATGTATTATTTATTTTAAGAGGAGTATATATAAACATTTACATATATTGTATTTCATAAAACCTCGAAACCTGTGCTGCTGTGTATAGTTTGTATTCACATTCAAAACGAGATTATTTCCATTGCAAAGGTGTACGTTTCTCTGTATTTGCTAGAGATCGGTCCACATGAGTCTATGTGGCTTTCTTATAAAAATTGGTTGTTTTATACATATATATTTAATACTTCAGGTACTGGAATCATGCTCGGTGCACTGACCTCTTTCCTGTTCTTGGGCCGGCGGAGATGGCCCATTATTGCAGGCATGGGCATGGGTATAGGTATAGCATATGCCAACTGTGAATATGAACTCAACCCAAAGAAAGAAAAGAAAACCGGTGCATAGGAACTTAATATAATAGTCTACAATATCAGGTAAAGTTCAATTGTGCTATTTCCTACTATACTATCCTTAGAATATTCAATAGATACCAAAGTACTGTGAAAGGAAGACTTACATTCAATTAAATATGAGATACAACAGCCTCTGTGGTGTAGTGGTTGGGTAGGTTGGCTCGAATCTCATACATCACTGAGGTAGCGGGTTCGATTCCCACAACGGGACAAATGTTTGTGCACAAAAAAAAGTGCAAGCATTTGTTTCATGTTTGGGTGTCGTAGGACCACGGTCCTCGTAGTTCCTGGTTCCCTAGATACAGGGAATCCTAGTTAGGGGTCAGGATCTATGTATGTAAAAAAAAAGATAAGCAAGTGGTCATGTAACTGAAGATCAGCATCATCTTCACCAATTGCAGTGTCACCCTTAAAATCAAAAGTTCCTTCTTACGCAGAAATATCTAGATGGTGGCTCCTAAAAGCTGAACTTTGGGTAGTTCTTTACAAACATCCTTGAGAAAGAGCTCTACCACAACATTTTATTTTTCTTATTGTTACTTTGATGTAAATTCATCAAAATGTTCCACCACTATATGTATTTGCACAGTTATTTCTTTTCATTTCAGATAAGGGCTTCAAGTAATGAAAATCAAAGGAGGACAAATATTGCATTTCCATCAAAACATCAGATAGTCCAGTAGACAGAATGTTTAGAAAAATAATGTAATTTTGTTGTACAATAATTATTTAATTATTATGTAATAAATGCTGTTTTTTTGTTTACAGTTGTGTGACTTGTGTTATGTTTTCTGACTCCGCTCAAATAGGAACTAATTTTTCCAATAAATCATTAGTTATCCATTTTGATTAATTTAATATCCATTATATTTTTACTGTTAAAGACTACTTTGTTTTCTACTTATTAAAATCAAATAAAATTGCATGTTATTGTTGTACTTAGTTATTTATCTGTGGAAACTTTTATAAGCTACCAACCTGCCCCAACATTTATACCTACATTGTATTAAGTTTAGTTGTAGTTTCCCTAATAGAATAAATAAATAAAACACAAGTTAGAACAATATTTAATAATTTATTGTACAAATCGATACTGGAATTAATATTGGATAGATTTAGTGATTCTTAAAAATAAACAATTTAAATACAAATAATGTTTAGTATGAACAAGCAAAAATTTAAAACAACCCATATACAGACACCTAAATCGGTGGAAAAAAACATGAGAACAGCACACACCAAACAACACATTTTATGCAGCTTCATGTTTGGAAGAACAATTACAATTTAATATAAAAACAGTGATATAAGTACAATTCATCTTCACTTCCATATTGATATACTTGGCAGCCATTGTATTCAGCTATACATGATGGTTGGATGCAAAATATATAAAGGCGAATAATTATTGAACCAGAACACATTTATGAGACTAGAGGACAAGCACAAAATAGATATATTTCAGTAAACAAGTTTCTGTCAGCAGGCAGGCAATTAATAAATTGTGAAAAGCTTTTCCAATACAATTAATATCTAATACATACATAAACAATAATTAAAAGTGAATCATACATTTGTCTTTTTGTTTTAAATCATTGTTTCAAAATGCAATATAGGATTCCATGCACATCATAAAGTTATAATTAAATAAGGCTGCACGAATATCTAATTATTACATAATTATCTTATACATATCCAATGTTCGTACAATAGCAAAAACAATAATACTAAGCGATCTCAACAAAATGGCTATTTGTGGCAGTGGGGCGTCCGAGTAAAATGCCATCGCTTAGTTACAATAAACAAGTAAATAATGAACTACCTACAATAACGACTAAATATTTCGCTAAACTATAAAATAACATTTGGTATAATATATTTGACTAGTACATTTTGTTACATTCAAGTTGGTTCTCGTTAAAGTAAATGTTAGTGCAATGGAAGTTTGAAAATTATTCTGTATCGATTCTGACGCAGTACCGACCGACAGTTAATCTAGGAACCGTGCGTTAGTTAACATGAGCCAGTGCAAATTATCGCATATCTCAGACGCTGCCTTTAGTAGGTAATAATTAAAACAAAATAATTAAAACACAGTTATAATAATTAAAACAAAAGGCAGTTGTAACAACACATTTTTGCAATAAAGAAATTTGTAATATGTCTAACAAAGTTTAGGTGACCAAATATAGTGAGCTAAATTCCGATCCCAGAAACGTCACAGTGGCCGTACGTACATACATGAAACGTCAAATATAAAAATAAATAAAATAAAAATTGTTTATTTCGGACAATTAAAGATCCATATTTACGAATTAAAAAAATAAAAATTACAAATTAAAAATGAGAAAATAAATAAAAATAATAATGATTATAATACCTTGGTAGCTAGTATAGGTAAACCTCGCCGAACTAGACACTTCTAGAACGGCGAGGTCAACCTATCTGCCACCGTCTGTAGGATGCTATTGGCACTGCCCCGAATTCTGTGGATCAAAGCAGCCGTAAATGAGGCATCTGCATCCGATATGTGTTGGACAATAGACATCATGTCGATACTGACAGTCAAACGAAAATGTACTTTATTTGTTCCTAGCTCAACTTTAGACATTTTATAAAAGTTTATTGGGTGCTTCTGTAACCGTGAATTTAAAAAGCCGATCTTAAAACTTTGAAAATCAGGCTTTATAAATGATCAGGCTAGGCAAGTAATTAAATGCCATCGATCCAAGTCATTTGCGTAGCTGTTTGATCAAATAGCTGAATATCATTCAGGCCGCTAGTTGAACGGCGCTGTTTAGTAAAGAGGCTAGGCTGTTGATTGAACGGCGAATTAAGCTAGTTGGCTGCGACATATACACTTTGAAATCGAAGTTTTCTTATCGACCTAACCAGTGCACTTGTACAAGAAGCGATACAGAATACTCGTCATACTTTCAACAAAGATATACATAGATGAAAATTAGTTATTGATGTAACATAACATTCCTTTCATTTGTGCATTTGCGATAAAGTAGAAGTATAATCAGCGGCAAGATCGAAAATACTAAAATCGAGAAGTATGTGAGCTCGCGGAAGTCTTTGGGTTTTGTCACAGGCACCAAAATACTACTTATTTACTTTTACAATGTATCTTAATAGAATACAAAAATACGTAAACGTTTGAGTGCCCTGTCGTAATAAAAAGATATTTGATCACTGTCTTTTAATACAAAAAAGAAACATATATTTCTCATTGCGACGAAGCTCTAAAGCGTTTACATATTATTGAGTCGTAAGCACATTTTCAATAGTTTATAAAGATCCAAAAGTGTAAAGGCTATTCATATAGTTGCCTATGGGTGCAGTGTAATACTGACTTAATATTCACTAATTCTAGTTATTGTGATGTGTCGTGAGGAAAAAATGGCTAATTTACAGCTAATATAAGTAAATGTCTGTATTTACTATGTACTTAATAATTATAGAAGGTCAATATGCTTCCTTAAGTTAATTGTTGAAACAATTCTAAAATTTTTCATGTTCCAATGTCGAGTCGCGAACACATTAGGAAAAAATCCCAAACTACAAAAAAATGGTCGATAGTTCTTGAGATTTTCGAATAAGTCAAGTTTCAGCTCCAATTTAAATAACAGACAGGCTTGTTTTCTTCTTTTTGTATGGCTTTTTATCGTCACATACATGGGCACAGATTCTATAAGACAGCGGTTCCCAAATTTTTTTAGCTATGGAGCCCTAAATTATCTACCTAATTTTGGCGGAACCCCAACTCACATTTTTAACCCAATTCAAAAAAGGAAGAAGTTGTCAATTCGACAGTATTTTTTTTTTTGTATGTTTGTTACACGATTACTCTGCCAATTATGAATTGACTTTGATGATTCTTTTTTGTTTGGTAGGTCATACTTCAGAGGTGGTCCCATATAAATTTTATCGAAATTAATTCAGCACTTATAGCGCGGGTCAGTATATCGATAACAATGCCGGCCAGCGTCGACAATTCTCGGAACCCCAGTGACCCGTTCACGGAACCCTAGGGTTCCGCGGTACACCTATTAAGAACCGCTGCTATACGATATAGATAAAGCGCGAATATTTTATTTATTTATTTATTTATTTTATACCAATAACCTGTATCTTATTCAAATTTTCGCCGAGTTGTGATACAATTTAATGACAATTACACCACATGCCAATAATAGTGATCCCACAGTAGGGTAGTTGACTGCTATTTATTAAATTTAGAAGAAATCCAAACCTTTAGTGACGTATTCATTTCTTCTCCTTCTTGTCGATGGTCCATATGTTTAATTTTTAAATAGTTTTAGCCCAATGCTCGGCTACTGCTACCTGTCTTGCCCTGAACGTGACCCACCCACGTATTCATTGAGATAAATATATAATAGGAGAATATAATCAACTACCCTATCACAAGAATAATACAACAGACATCTAAAAGTAACAATAAAAAGTTACAATTAAAAAGGTTATAATATAATATACAGTCAAAATTTCTCATGGATCTATGAGGAGGAGAAAAACTGTCGAAACACAACACCATCACAGAATACATTGAAAGGTTACATGCAAGTGAATAGCATCGGGTACCGAGAGATTACAATATCAATACAGTGCTAATTTCACTCGAGTTTCTCTTATTCCATAAACATTCGGGCCCCTACACACATACGAAAACAAATCTTTACTTCAACTGTTTGGATATAAATAGAGTTTTGAACGAGATAAGAAGCACTATTTAACCGACTTCAATAAGGAGGAGGTTCTCTGTTCGATTGTTTTTTTTTAATATTTGTTACCTCAGAACTCCGTCATTTATGAACCGATTTGGAAAATTCTTTTGGCGTTGGGTTCAGTATAGCTACGAAGTGGTCTCATAAATTTCATCGATATGTGACCTTGGACTTCGAAGATATATTGAAGTCGGTTTTTGTTTTTTTCTAAAAATTAATTATTTGAAGAATATTTTTAATTTAATACAATAGATTTGATAAGGTTAGTAATTTTGGTGACAACGAAACAATAATACGAGCACAAGGGATTAAAATAAACAAGATAAATAGTTATTAAAACGAAGATGATAGGGCTGCGGTTAATTGTTAAAACGTCGATAACAATTCAAAGTTGCAAATTTCATCTCATTCCATATCGTCCAAACACCAAACTAAAACTTTCAACAAAAAAGGGCAAGCGCTGATACCCATAACTCAGCTATAGCCTAATTTAGACAATTAGGCATTAACATAAGAGTTTTAAAATCATAGAGTAAACAATTTGCCAAACCTCTTAATGCTCAAGTATTCATTTCAATTTCTTTTTATTTTATTTTAAAATAAAATTCATTTTATAAGAGCTAAACGGACAAAAACCTCGTTCAAAACTAGATCCACATCGCCAGACGAAACGCAATTCGCACGAGCGGAACAGAGACCGCGTGTGCGTGCGCGGGCGCGTGCGCGGGCGCGGGCGCGGGCGCGGGCGCGTGCGCGGGCGCGGGCGGGTGGGAGGTAAGTGGCGGACTCACTTGGTGGTCATGTCGGGCCAGTAGTTGATGTAGTAGCGGTGCGTGCTGCCCTCGAACAGGCGGTCGAGCCAGTTCTCCAGCCCGTCCAGCAGGTTCTCTGTCGGATGGACAGCTGGATGTAAGTGAAAATTCATAAAGTTACATAGATATAATTAATTAGTAGCGTGCAAAAAGTTTGATAAATTGCGTCGACGATTTTTACAAGCTTTTATTTAACTTTTAACTTTTTGCCAGTTGTTCAGCCGCCAAGCAATATTGTGCAAGCATACTGTGTTCCGTTTTGAAGGGTAGCCAGCGAAATTACTGGGCATTATGAGACTCAACAGCTAATTGTCTCAGGGTGACGAGCGCAGTGCAGCGCCGCGCAGGATTTTGCAAAACAAAGTTCTGGGTGGTGCTGTGTTATGGGCTGGCGTATTGCTTACCATCAGGCAAACGACCAGCACGTCTCGTCATTCAGTTACATAAAAAAAAACTTGCAATGTTTAGGTCAAATCTTGCAAGTTGAATCAGAATCATTTTTTCTTATGCTACGGAATTGAAATTTTGCATACTTGTCAAAAACAGTTGACAATAATATATACTTTTAGGAAAAATAAAAAATAAAGGTTAGCTAGGGTACAGCATGAGGCGTACCTTGCAGCAGCACGGCCGGGTCGGGGCCCTCGTCCTGCGAGGAGTCGGGCTCGGTGGTGAAGCCGATGAAGGCGCCGGCCTCGGGGTCCGCGCAGCCCGCGCCCAGCGACCGCGTCATGCGCGACATGCGCTGGAACAAACAAACACACGGTCATACTATACACCACAACTGAGCCGCATCTCCTTTTGAGGCAGCCTCGGATCGAGCGGCTGCCTCGATGCGAGACAGCGTAAGTGGAAACCTTTTCTGCGAGTCGAAGCTTGCCGCGAGTCGAGGCTTGCCGCGAGTCGAGGCTTGCCGCGACTCGAAGCAACCGAGGTGGCCACGAGACGAGCCATTCGATTAACTAATATTCTCTTGTGAGCAGATCAGTAAACTAAAATTTAAATAACCCCTGACACAAAAAAATCTTTGAAAAGTAAAAAAACGTATGAACAGATTTTGATAAAACATGTCTAAGAATCACGCTAGAAAATTTGATTTCAAATAAAAATAAAAACCGCATCTAAATCTGTTCAACCGTTTAAGAACTACGGTGCCATAGAGACACACAGACAGACACACAGTGGTCAAACTTATAAAGCCCCTCCTTTTTGCGTCAAGGGTTGAAAAGTGCTTCATTGTGAGCCGCGCGCTCAGTGGAGACGGTTGTGTGTGCTCGATACGCGGCAAAATCGATAAAGACAAATGCGTCCGTCATGGCTACTGAGAAACTAGAGTGCGAATGGATGGCAGAGGCTAGCTGCCTCGTTTCTCTATTTTGATGAACTTTTCACAGCACGCGGCACGCTCAGGATGGAGTGCTATCATATTTAACCATATCGTCGGTTAATGAGATAGATATTGTTGAGAGGGGGCGAGCGCGATTTCAACAGTTTGAAACGTAACGGTATCGAGTATCGCGATTATTCATCATTTATATTGTGTTGGATATGAAACTCGTTTGTTACCGTATCAAAAGTAATAATAACCAAAGAAAAGAAGCATATGTTCGCAACATTAACTTCATAAACTTCTTAAAGTCGGTAAGTGCGATCATAAGCCCACTCTCACGGTTGCCAGCACGGTGCCGTCGCAGTGCCGTGCGTTGTATAACATTACCTTGTGCGGCTTGGCGCACTCGGGGTGCTTGGCGTGGTAGATGCAGAAGTACTTGCGGTGCGGGTTGAGCGCCAGCACGGTGCCGTCGCAGTGCCGTGCGTTGTATCACATTACCTTGTGCGGCTTGGCGCACTCGGGGTGCTTGGCGTGGTAGATGCAGAAGTACTTGCGGTGCGGGCTGAGCGCCAGCACGGTGCCGTCGCAGTGCCGTGCGTTGTATAACATTACCTTGTGCGGCTTGGCGCACTCGGGGTGCTTGGCGTGGTAGATGCAGAAGTACTTGCGGTGCGGGTTGAGCGCCAGCACGGTGCCGTCGCAGTGCCGTGCGTTGTATCACATTACCTTGTGCGGCTTGGCGCACTCGGGGTGCTTGGCGTGGTAGATGCAGAAGTACTTGCGGTGCGGGCTGAGCGCCAGCACGGTGCCGTCGCAGTGCCGTGCGTTGTATCACATTACCTTGTGCGGCTTGGCACACTCGGGGTGCTTGGCGTGGTAGATGCAGAAGTACTTGCGGTGCGGGTTGAGCGCCAGCACGGTGCCGTCGCAGTGCCGTGCGTTGTATAACATTACCTTGTGCGGCTTGGCACACTCGGGGTGCTTGGTGTGGTAGATGCAGAAGTACTTGCGGTGCGGGCTGAGCGCCAGCACGGTGCCGTCGCAGTGCCGTGCGTTGTATAACATTACCTTGTGCGGCTTGGCACACTCGGGGTGCTTGGCGTGGTAGATGCAGAAGTACTTGCGGTGCGGGCTGAGCGCCAGCACGGTGCCGTCGCAGTGCCGTGCGTTGTATAACATTACCTTGTGCGGCTTGGCACACTCGGGGTGCTTGGCGTGGTAGATGCAGAAGTACTTGCGGTGCGGGCTGAGCGCCAGCACGGTGCCGTCGCAGTGCCGTGCGTTGTATAACATTACCTTGTGCGGCTTGGCACACTCGGGGTGCTTGGCGTGGTAGATGCAGAAGTACTTGCGGTGCGGGTTGAGCGCCAGCACGGTGCCGACGCAGTTCCGTGCATTGAGCTGCAGCTCGCCGCCGCCTAGCGACAGCTGCAGCACGCGCCGGAACCACGAGATGTTGCGCTCCACCATCAAGTACGCGAACAGGAGGGTCTTATTCCTGGAAACATACCCGACTCACTACGTGTACTTTCATAATGTATATAGACCCGAAGGAGGGCTATTCTGGCGAAGCCTGCGAATAACTTGACCTGTAAAAAAATTGGACATTCGAAATTTTCATATTAAAGTTTTAAATAAAATATAATAGAAATTTGCGACAATCCTAACTTGAATAAATGTTTGCTATTATTGCGCCTGCAGCTGCTGGGGGCATCATTTTTATTTCAAACATCTGTAGTGTTGTAGTAGGGTTTTCATGTTATGTTTTTTACATTTCGCGAGGAAACTTTACGATAACATTTCATGAATCTTATCTAGTTTTTATTTTAGTTTTTAATTATTTCTGTATTTTGGTGTCTTAATAAAAAGGCATTCTATTCTATCTTCGCAATTTCAAATCTCGTTGAACAAACGTTGTTCGCCATGTCGATGTCGTCTAGAATAATCCCCCTTCTGGTTTATACACATATTAAGATACACATTGTGTAGTGTGTTATCTATATATGATATATGAAATCATTACCCATATTTACTTCACATATGATACGATATTTACGATAATTTGATTAATCAATCCACTAACAGAAATCAGAGGTAAAAATAAAAAAAAAGTTATTTTAATTTGTTGCGGTTGTTTTGTACGGCGCTGCGCGAGTGGCGCGGGGCGATTGCGATAGGTACATACCTAAAGTCAGCGTCTCCGAACGTCTGTGTCTTTGTTTGCTCAGCAGCCGCGGTACTAAATTAGGGTGACCATGAAGTTCTAAAATGCTGCTATGCTGCTTATAAAATGCGCTAATTCTGTATGTCAAATCGAACTGGGTTGCCAAGATACAGCCCCCCTACCCATATGTCCCTCAAGCGCCAATCGTATATCGTGTTGAACTCAGTATAGGGTATAGATTCACTGCGACAATATTTTAGTATGCCATTTATTGTCCCATTAAGTTTATCTCAACTTGTAGTTAACATATTTTGGTATAAATTAATGAGATTAATTCGATTTTGCCTGAATCGACAATAATTAGTCGGTATCTTATTAGTAACAGTGAAGCTATACCTTAATTTGAGCTCAACACGATATACGATTGGCGCTTGAGGGACATATGGGTACGGGGGCAGGCCTGGCCTAGTTTGGGGCCCACCGATAATCTAACATTAAATCAATGTATGTGTAAATCAATAAATCAATATGTTATGTAATTGTATAGCGGGTTTGAGTAATGTTTTTTTTTACATAATAATTAATATAGCTGAATGGCAAGACGAGCTGGTCGTTTGCCTGATGATAAGCAACACAGTAACAGCACCACCCAGAACTTTGTTTTGCAAAATCCTGCTGCACTGCGCTCGTCACCCTGAGACATTTAGCTATTAAGTCTATTAATGCCCAGTAATTTCGCAGACTACAATGCCCTTCAAACCAAAACACAGTAATGCTTGCGCACTACTGCTCACATATTACTTACTTGCGGTAAGGCCACACTATCTTGTGGAATTTGGAGAGCAACATCACACGGCTCTGCATGTCGACCAGTAGAACTATCGTGCGGCATCCTGGCTTCAGCAGTCTGTATACAACGTGTAACATAAATGTGTAGTAATAATTAAACCACGCATATAGAAGCTTATTAATAATTCAAGTCCAAGTGCAAATCACCAGAAACTTTTTAAAATCACAAGATATGATAATTTAAACATTTCTGGTAATCAAGTTCATTTCAACCCTAACAATCAGCTGATAAAGAGCAATGAACTTGTGACAAAGAATATTAGTGCGCCGCGTGTACAGATCTGACAAACAAATTTTATCTTCAGTTAGCAAAGCCAGCTGTCCTACCAACCTTACTTTACAACTAACTTTCAAGCAAACTGCTTTTTACGCGACTCCCCAAAAAAGGAATATAATGTTTTCGGGGTTAATGTATGTGCGTTTTTTTATTACAAAATGCCTCAACAGATTTGGATGTATGGGGTATCCTCGGAATCCTTAAATCATCCCAAGTGATAATGTTTTTGGCAGGGTATTTTTTTATTTTTATTAATGCTTACTTATTAATTACAGCATTAAACATCATCGCTCCAATTAACATTCAGGAATAAGGATCTAATCAGTGTAAACGCCTAATAAGAGCGAGCATGGCTGATGTTCTTAAAAAATACGTGAGGTCACCAACCACCGTAGGAATAGGATGTAAAAAACATCATGCATGAATTTCAACAGTAGGAATGTAATAGGCTGATAATGATGATTAAGACATTTCCAACATTTGATTTCATTGCATAGTAAAAGAGTGTTCGTAAGTCAGTAATCAATAAAGCGTCTTTACTTAGTCAGTTTTCAGAAATAAACCTGTTTAATCTTTGACAAAACGCGGCAAACACTAAAGCTATCAAACATTCGCCGCCGCTTCATGATTCGCTAGCCTTGTTTCGTATTGCACCAATCATAAAGATGTAATCCTAATAAATAATAGCCGCTGCTCCTCATTGGTCGAGCGGCACAAACAAAGTTACCTTCTAACGCCGCCCCATAAAACTCCACCGTAAAGGACCGTTTTCGTTTCGGAAATTCTTTTTAGGTTATTTCTGAATATGAATTCTAAGACGTCAAGTTGGATAAAAATTTGAAACTAATCAAGGCAAGGCTAAGTCGGGTACGTTCGCGGAGATTTTTTTGTATACCGGTTCCGGAACATGCAAAAAAACTATGGTAAAAAAAACTTAAACCTATGTTTTTATTATGGTTTTAATGCATTCAAATCTGTCCAGGCAATAAGAAGTAATGGTGGAATAAATAAATACATACATACGTAAACCCTGAAATACTCCTTTTTGGGCAGTCGTGTAAAAATGTGGAAATACCCTTTTTTACGAGTGGGTTCCGGAACGGAAACGACCGAGTCCGAAGATCCGTTCAGTATGAAATTCCGGTATTTGAGACTCGAAATCAAGCCCTTGTAAAATGTTCGGCGTTTTCAAAGACAGAGCGCCTAGGCCACAAAACAGATAAATACAGAAGTTAATCTCATGTATGTACTTTTCATACATTTCATACCGGACGGCGCAGGAAGTTTTTGGGAAGAAAATTGATTGATTTAAAAATATAACTGTACACGATATCGACATAATTTTTTCGCAGTTACTATTATAACTGAATAAAGTTTTTTTGAAGACAAAACAAATGCGATTAGTTTACATTAACATCTTCCTCATTAGATTATTGAACACAAGGCTAACACAGCTTATACTACAATAAATATCTAATTTTAAATTGTAAAAATATGACAAGGCTACAAACTTATGTTCGCTTGTTCGGCGCAGGGCCGGGGGCTGGGGCGCTTACCTACCTACCTAACTATTTTGTGTTACGTGAAAACAAACCATCAAAATACAAGCAAATACCTACTTACCTCTCTGAAACAACTGGTAGCTTAAAAAACGACAATTCACCGTTTAATGTTGAATTTAAACAACCGTCCACCAAACAGTTATAATAACCTATTTTTCGTTGCTCCATTTTTGCACAAAAAAGTTCACAGACGCGTGTCTCAAGCGGATGGCACTCGCATCCCAACTGTGCCCAGATATCGTGTCTGTGAGCGGTGTCTATGTGTGCGTTGCTCGAGCGCACTTTGTATGTATGTAGATTTCTGTACTAATCTGTTTTGTGCCTAGGCACAAAGTAGCTCGGTCAATGACCCGTACTACCGCGACTAGGCCACAGCTTGTTAGGATTGTCCAAAATAATTCAAATAAATAATTTTTAAACTTTGTATGGAAAATATAATAGTGTTTTTTTGGTTGTATATTCTGCCCAATGATTCATGACTAGATACCCATACACACCTTTCAGTATTACTACACATTAATGTTATTCCCTGTATATACAAGTAGATATTTTACAAGCGTTCTTTAACTTGCAATGTTTGTCCGGGTGGAGTCTTGCAAGCTGAATTAGAATCACTTCCTCTTATCCTACGGAGTTGAAATTTTGCATACTTGTTAAAGTCCGATGACAATGCAATATTATGGTGACACCCAGCTGATCTGACGATGGAGACGGAAGGTGAGCAATGGAACTCCTTGACGGATAATCGTAAACTACTAGTGTTTGGGCTCATTTTAATCTGCTTGTCGTACCGATTACAAATTTGTAAAAGCTTGTCTTGAAAAAAATATTTTTCAACAAAAAATGACCTTGATAAGTGCAACACGATATTTCACACCACAAACATAATTAAATGAAACAAGTACATTTTATAAAAAACCAACTTCAATTCTAATGTATCTTCGAAGTCCAAGGTCGAACATAGATTAAATTTATATGGGACCACTTCATAGCTATACTGAACCCAACGCAAGAATTTTCCACATCGGTTCATAAATGACGAAGTTCTGAGGTAACAAACATTAACAAAAAATAAGAAGCAATCGAATAGAGAACCTCCTCCTTTTTCCAAGTCTGTTAAAAAGAGGAACCTTAACTAGGGTAATTACAATTAGCAGTCTTCAAAAAAAAAAGCATCTTATCGCATCAAGCAATCTCTTACAGACAACCTTCGGATGGATTGGAAAAATGTAAAAATACCTACAGTACCTAATATGAATGAATACAAACAGACAAAAAGTTGAAAAAAAGTTTGACGCAGACACGAAGTTCTGTTTATCTGTTCTGGAGCATGACATGTGAGTTATTTGTCTAGTTCGGGCAAGATCGTACGAAGGTGAGTTGCTAAAAGTTAGAAAAAACCTAAAAAATAATGAGCAAAAAGAATTAGCTAAATAAACTCCAAAGCACTTAGATATGCCTGACAAGTAATTTTTTTTTTTTTTTTATTTGGATCTCTAAACTGGCCTGTACACAGGTCTTGCTTAAAAGAACATTGAATAGGTTACAGTATGTGATTGTACGACCTCCTTGAAGAGAACACAGCATCACGCAGTCATCATGCTCATGCAAGACTCGTATTTTTGATGGTTCACAGAACAATATCCAGTAACACTAGGTTTCTTGACATGGCTTTGCTCGGTGTGGGTGAGTTTACCTGACAAGCCCGTTATATTTCTCAGCGCGCAGTTCGTGTAGTCGCATCTCTGGCTGCGGCTCGTTGTTGTTCTTCTTGGCGTTGTTCTGCTTCTTTCTCTCTTCTTTCTGACGCTGCACCGCTTCCTCTTCGATACGACTGTGGACAACACGATTTCTATGAAGTGATTATGTAGACAGTGATAAACGTTTTGCACTGTTATAAGGGAAAACAAGAAAGGTTTTTTTATTGTTATATTTATTATTTTTATTTTTATTAATTACTATCTGCGCCCCGATGTTTCACCCGCGGTTTTCGGGATAAAAAGTAGCCTATGTGTTAATCCAGGGTAAAAGCTATCTCCATACCAATCATCCATTTCATCAAACTCCATTCAGTAGTTTTTGCGTGGAAGAGTAACAAAGGTACATCCATACAACCATTCTTACAAATTTTCGCGTTTATAATATTAGTAGGATTTTATTATTACAATAGATATATATATAGAAGCGTCAGAATCGACACCGCAGGTTCTATGTGGGCTGTATTATATTCAATTTTCGCATTTCTTTTCTGGACCCGGACTTCAATTTGAGTGTGGGAAAGAAATAGGTAGGTACATGCTTACCTTTTTTTACAAAGTCATTTTTAACATATTTTAAATTCGAGCCGCGCACCTCGTCCAGCAACTCCAGCTCCGTACTCACATGAGGTACGCCATGAGGTACCCGGCACCGACGACGAGCGCGGCGGTGGCGAGCGCGGAGAGCGCGGGCAGCGCGCGCGCGCCGCGCAGCGCCGCCGCCGCGCGCGCCGCCCACTCGCACAGCCGCGCCGCGCCGCGCCACAGCGCGCCGCGCACCGCCTCGTCCAACAACTCCTGCGGACAAAAATAACGTGTAATCTTACGATGCATGCCAAGTAGGCTGGTGCGAGGTGGCGCAGGATAGGGACGGCTGGAGGGACCTGGGAGAGACCTTTGCCCAGAAGCGGGACAGAAAAAGTAGAAAAAAAGGTATATAAATGTCAAACCTGCACGTGAGTCTCGTAGGGCAGCACCTCGGTGGGCTGCAGCAGGCGCTTCAGCAGGCGCTCCAGCGCGCGCTTGGTGTCGTTGAGCCGCTGGCGGTAGGCCTCCGCCGCGGGCCCGCGCGCCTCGCCCGCCGCCGCCGGCCACGTCTCGTTGAACCACTCGTACTGCACGCGCGACGCCTCGCGACGCCAGATTATCACGATCCGGTGCTCGACTACTGACGAGTCCACGCCTGCCACAACGACACGTGAGCCGATTAGTAAGAAGAAAGAAAACCACATATATTATAGAACAAACATTAAGACAGGTATACATTTTATAACAAAAAAAACGACTTCAATTATGATGTATCTTCAAAGTCCACGGTCGAATATCAATGAAATATAAATGGCCACCTTGAAGCTATACTGAACCCAACGCAAAAATATTTTGCCAAGTTGATTTATAAATGACAGAGTTTTGAGTTAATAAACATTAATAAAAACAATCGAATTGAGAACCTCCTCCTTTTTATGAAGTCAGGATTTTGCAAAACAAAGTTCTGGGTAGTGCTGTTATTGTTATGGGCTAGCGTATTACTTACCAAAAGGCAAACGAAAATCTCGTCATTCAGTTACATAAAAAAAAGCATCGAACGAGCGAACGACTTGCTCATCTCACAACAAATAAATTAATTTTATTCATTCACTCAGTAATGTAAAGAGGGAGGTGAGTGTCTATGGTGAACCCACTAAACCCTTTAGGTAATGTTGTTCATGTTCTTGGTCTGAGCGAAAGGAAAGTCTTAATCGTTCACTAAAATGGTTTATATTATTCACTATCAATTGCATATTAAATCAATCACTAATTACACTGGTTAAACTACTTAATTATCTGGTTAAACTAATGGTTAATTAAAATGGTTTGAGCACGCGAGGTTGCTCAATGGTAGTCGATCGCGTACTAATGAAAATGAGTAAAATTGTGGTAAAGCGATTGCGGTCAATGCAACTATGCAATAACGCACAATCGCTGAGCTGTTCGGTTCATACCCGGACAAGTAGCACAAGAAAATAGCTCACCGGATCCGTTGGCCAGCGCCTGCACGAAGGCGGGCTGGCGGTGCGTGTAGACGTACGCGTAGTGCAGGCGGTCGGGCGCGGCGCGCGCCATCTGGCGCAGCTCGCGGCGCTGCGCGGCGCCGTGCGCGTCGCCGCCGCACACCAGCACGCAGCACAGCCGCCGCCGCGCCGCGCGCCACTCCACCGGGCACACGCTCTCCAGCACGCTCTGAGAACGAGTGTGCGCATTCACCACAACAACTATACAACACTTCTAATTTTTTTTATATATTTTTACTGGCCCGGATACGATTCTACTATTTATAAAAAGAACGTGTTGAATCATCATCATCAGCCCATTACGTTCCCACTGCTGGGACTCGGGCCTTCCCTCGTAGAGAGTATGGGCCATAATCCACCACGCTCAGCCCAGTGCGGGTTGGTGGATGTCACATGTGCATGTTGTGTGTTGAATAATCACACAATAAACTCGAAGTTCGGTAGAATGAAAATCATGTCTTTGCCTGAGCAAGTAAAATAACCGGCCAAGTGCGAGACGGACTCGCGCACAAAGGGTTCCGTACCATTATCTATAATCACGGCAAAAAAATCTAACTGTTGTATGGGAGCCCCTTTAAATATTTATTTTATTCTGTTTTTTAGTATTTGTTGTTATAACAGCACCAGAAACCCATCATCTGTGAAAATGTCAACTGTCTATCACGTTTCATGAGATACAGTCTGGTGACAGACGGACAGACAGGCGGACGGAGTCTTAGTAATAGGGTCCCGTTTTACCCTAAAAAAAACATTTGCTAGGTCGTCGTGCGGGTATATCAAATAATGAAATGAAATGAAATGAAATAATTTTATTGTAGCAAAAACATACTTAACTAAACATTAATACTAGGTATTGCTACAAATCGGCCCTACTCAGCATAATGCCGGCTGGAGCAACCAGCGCTGATCTTCCGTAGGAGCCGCCCGGTGACACCACGGATCGTAACACAAGATATAAATTACATAATATTGATACAAAATAACATAACATTTATAATGACAAGAACAATTTGCACAAAAACATGATAGGTACACTTAAAACACAACACAAAATACAAGATTAAAACATAGAGCACCATAAAAAAGTCAATTTAAACTTCATCATTCATCAAATAAAGTCAATTTAAACTTCATGCGTGACACTGACAGATGATTGACATTTTGTAAACCAATCAGCTTGTTACTCTGAGCCATAGAGTATAAAACTAACCTAACTCTGAACCAATCAATCGGAATTAAGTTGGCAGACATATCACTTCATTCCGCCTGACTCGACCACACCACATGCAATAATTACAACTTGCGCTTGCGAATTTTTACACTCGGTTGAAAGAGAAGAGAAAGCGCTATCACACTCTAAAGCGTACCCTGTGATTTGCCCATCGTGTTGACGCGGCGTCGCACCGCGTAACGTTAACGAGTCACGGGCCAGCTTACCTGCGAAGAGAGCCGCGGCAGCAGCAGCAGCTGGTTCGGCTCGATGAGCTGGCGCAGCGTCTGCGTCGGGATCTCGGCAGTGGCCACGGTGGCGGCGGGCTCGGCGCTGTCCTCCTTCAGGAGCACCATTGTGTCGACGTGGCGTTGCACCGCGTACCGTGACGTCACGTTGCTACTGTCGCGCGCCGTCATGTCTACGAATCTATCGGTGGAAAGAAGACGTGTCATTTATTTACTGGGACTTCTTAAGAAAAAGCTAAGTATCTAGTAAGTAAGTCTAAGTGTCTAGTATCTAGTATAATTTGTTATGTGTAGTATAGTACTATAGTTTAATGTAATGGTGCGTGTATCTGTCTTGAATAAATGTATTTCTTTCTTTCAATCATTTATTTTATAACAAATAGAAACCGCCTTCAATTCTGAGATATCTTGACAGCCTCTGTGGTGTAGTGGTTGGGCAGGTTGGCTCAAATCTCATACATCACTGAGGTTGCGGGTTCGATTCCCGCGACGGGACAAATATTTGTGCACAGAAAAAAAGCGCAAGCATTTGTTTCGTGTCTGGGTGTTGTGGGACCATGGTCCTCATAGTTCTTGGTTTCCTAGATACAAGGAATCCTAGTTAGGGGCCAGGATCTATGTGTGTGATTGTTGGGCGTTACTTATTATTATTATTATTATTTATTATCTTCGAAGTCCAAGGCCGAATATCGATGAAATTTATATGGGACCACCTTAACGCTATTCTGAACCAAACGAAAAATCATTTTCCAAATCGGTTTATAAATGACGGAGTTCTGAGGTAACAGATATATAAAAAACATTCAAATTGAGAACCTCCTCCTTTTATAAAGTCGGTTAAAATCTAAGTACAGACAATATGACATGGATCCATTGATTTCACGACACGATTTAAGGCTACAAACATGTTTTTGTGACAAAATATCACATCGCTAAGAATGAAAAGGTGTTATGTCTCACAACTTTACTGATTGAAGAATACGAGACATAAAGTGTCACCATAAAGTGCCATCTGTCACCATCGCCAATGGAACTGATCTGGTTATTTATTTTCTTAGGAAAACTACAGCTAAACTTAGTACAATGTAGGTATTAATGTTTGGACAGGTTGGTAGCTAATTTATTTATTTATAAGTTTCTATATTTAATTTGCAGTACTAGATATATCTCAACAATATAATTATTATTATTTATGATGTACTAGCAGCTTGGTTACTGATGCATGCATATTGTTGCACTTGTGGTTTAATTTTAAATGTTTCTCAAGTCTGTTTATAAAACTGTTCACTGGTGGCGCACTGATCACTGACTCTGCTAGATTATTCCAGTGGTTTACTACGCGACTTGGCAAAAAGTGTGTCCTAGGGTTTCTAGTACTAGGAGGCTTGATAAGTTTCAGTGAGTGTCCTCTTAAGTGTGTATTTGCATTCATACTGTATAGGTTTTTAAAATCTCTAACGTTGTAGTGTCCATTTAGTATCTTGTATGTTTCAATTAAATCTCCCCTTTCTCTCCGTTGTTCTAATGTGGACAAGTTTAGTTCAGAAAGATGTTCTTCATAACTTTTGTTTTTTAAAGACGTTACAATTTGAATTGATGGTATATTCAATTATTTTTTTATTTACTTGATAGAACTGAATGCACATGCAGAGCCAAAAGTAAATTAACCTTGGATCACACTTACCCGAAAGCGACTCTATCTCTATAGTGGAATGCAGTGATCAGATATCTGAGGCGCATGGTTCGCCGCTCTTCGAATATCAACGCCTTCACCTTGTTGTCTTCGAAATCTGATACGAATGAGTCCACATTGCTGTCACTTATGGATGTCACCAGTTTGTAAGGGAACTTCCAGCGTATAAATTCTATAAAGAAATGAAGATCAAATTATAGTAAGGGTCTCTCTAGACTGAAGTGTCAGCTATTCTGACGCCAAGCAGTGTGAATACATGTTCTTTCAGTTTGTAATACTTACCTAAAATTTTCGGAAGTGACTGCAAAGTATCCTTATAAATGTACACATTTTTATCCAATACAAGCGTCAAGCATGGGACTCCATGTATGCCAATTCGTCTCGCCAAGCTGGATTCATGACCTGCATGGACCGTTGCCATGGTGAGGCCGAGAGGCTGGAGAGCATCCACCAGTCTGCGCCAGGCGGAGGCCGACCGGACACAGTCGAAACACCAGTCCGTATAAAACAGTACTATAGCAGGAGTGTGGACACTTTTCTCTAGAATGTTGTTTTCAAAGTGACTGAAAGGCAAAAGAGCCATTTAGGTCATTTGTTGTGTTGGGTGAATTTAGGGCATGCTACGCAGTCGGGCGTTAGCTTCATAAACTCACCGTGCAGTAACAGACAACTTATGAAATAATGTTATGTCCTGGTCCTGTGTTCGGAAATGTGTGCCGAAGAACTCTTCAAATGGATCATTACTGAAATAAAATTGTTCTTTGAATCCTCAATTAAATTTAATAAATAATTACTTCAATTACATCAATGAAAGCCTTAATCTTATTTTGTCTAATTGCAGTACCGATATTGTGCAAGTCATATCACTCACTAATAAAACATTTTTGTGATTGTTGGGCATATTTATTTATTTTAACTTGAATGGAGAATACAGTCTTACTAAGAGTTTGAACTCGCACCGAGAATTATAATTATAACATATGAGCAATCAGTGTTTTCAACAAAGGCCAAATATCTACACCTGAATTGTGTCATTCTTTAGGAATTTGTGGATTGCACCAATCTTGTGACTCAATGCATAGTTGCAACATGACTTAAGTCTCTGGATCAGAGAAACCAAAAGCAGCTCATAGCCAATATAATTTGTGCTTTAATTATTGTACACACACAGCTGAATCTTCGATGTCAAATGATTGTAATTGCCTCGGGTGATATAGTGTGAATTTAAATGTGAACATTACTGGATCTGAGCTGCAGCTTGACAGGGAGTTATTTAATATTGTATTGACCCATGAAAATTATTGTGGTTTTGACACTAATAATTATTTACAAGTGACACTCACATTTAAGTTGGAGTAGTCTAACTATAGTTTTAACCTCATCAGGTAGTCTTTTTGAAGGCAAGTGTGGAACAGGCGGTGCGAGCGAGGCGCTCATGAGTATGTCACACTTGGACTACTCCAACTTAATGAAAGTGTGTGCCGTAAATTATTAATAATCTCTTATTGACCGTTTACGAATAAGGGGAATAAGGGTTGCCTCTATGGTTGTCTGAAGAAAACAGTGTTTAGTTTATGGATCATAAGTAACTTCCAGGAATGTATCTAGTACACCTCTAAACTAAATACTTTGCTAAAGCATTTATAGCATTAGTTTGCTTTGATATCTAGAACTGTTGACATTTAACATAACAAAACCCACTTACCTATACCTAGAATATTGACTATAATCATGTCTCTGTTTATAAAGATGCTCGTCTTCATTTGTTATTCCATATAAGTCATACGCCTGCCGCCTTTCTGTGTCAGACAGGAGCTCATATGCTTGCTTGATCTCGACAAAACGGTTCTCAGCAGTGGGATCCTCATTTTTATCTGGATGCCTGAAAATGAGAATGAGCATACTCTTATACTAAGCAGAAAAATCTGCATTTTCGTTATAAGTCTTTCTATGGTTGAAAATTCAGTATACATTTTTGAGATTCCAACTAACATATTATAGCTTGTGAATAGACATTACATTCAATATTCTAAATATGCTGAAGCAAGTGTAATTCATTATCATAGAATCCCTAAATAGGACTAATTGTTTGTATCTTTGTGATTATATTGCAGAGCGTAAATAAATACTGACCATTCTTTGGCTAACTGTTTGTAGGCCTTGCGAATCTCAGTGAGTGATGCCCGCCGATGGATGCCTAGTATTTTGTAAGGGTCACCTATCTTCTGCGCGGCGGCCAGCGACCATAATACCACCACAAACAACCCCCAGAGCCATAGCCCTTTCCAACCCTTGTATTTCCATTGCATATTAGCCACCACTTCTGTGTAAACCCTCACCAACAAACCACCACAATGTTCAAGCACCTATCATAGCGAAGAGTTGGTTCCGACCGTGGAGCGCATGGCTGAACAATGAAAACTTAACACGGAAATTTTAACAAACCGTTATCAGTCATTTGTCTTAAAATAGATCGGCTAAAAATTCGTGAAATTGGAAAAATCTTTGAGAAAATCACAAAACGTCAATCGTGCCAGGGCGTACCATAGACTAAAGTATTTTTTTTCTGCGCTAATTTACCAGATAGGATGCGTTCCGAAAGACTCCCGTCGACCGCCATTCGCCAGTAACAAGCACCACTTTGCTCGACGCGCGACGTACGTGACGGACTCAACGATCTTGATTTCGCATTTTTTCGATGATGATCGCGCGGATCAAAGACATATACTTGGCATAGGTGCCAAAGGCGTTCACTAACATCGTGTCGTGATTGATCGAGTGACATTCACACGGACACTTTCACACAGTGCGTATTACTGAACGTACCCCAGAATGTATCTTGTATAGTGTCATTCCTCAATGAGCAGTGGTAACATTGAGGATAGTGTGAGACCTCAATGAGTGGTAACCAATTACCAGCTGTCATCAAGACAGTTCACGTTTGTTTTAGTGATGGAAGATCTTTCATTACAATAATTAATTTGTCGATAGCGATACCAGATACGTGTTGATAATCGCTAAAATTGAACATTTTTATCTTTTACTAAGTTCGAGGCTACATATTTACCATAGAATAGAATAGAATATCGTTTATTGCGAAAAACTGTGTACATAAGATGTTATTTAGTTGCAAAAAAGTTTCAACAGCTTACCCATTTCGGGTCTACAATAATTGTAACAACTTATTTAAAGGAATAAAATAAAGTAGTGCGTCTTTTCGGACATGATGGCGTTAGACAAATAAAAAAACTGTCAAATCAATATTATTATTATTTATTTATTTTATATAGGATTTTTATTTTTAAGAAATTTACAATTGTCACATAAAAGAAACTTTTAATAACAAAACAACAAACTTATGCTGCAGGTGACAAAAAGGCTGGCTCATTCCTGGCTTTTCTCTTTAAGACAAGAGAACTATACTTAACTATGTACAACTATAAATTTATATACAAGTGGTAACCATGTGGCAAGGTGCCAAGAACGCTGGCTGCATCTTTTTTTTATGATTATATGGGCTCACGTTTGACAACAACTCACTTGATGGTAAGCCTAGTTGCGGTGTAAGGTGGAGCACTTTTGCCCATGAGGTGCCTATTCACTCTTGTCTTAAAGAGAAAAGCCAGGAATGAGCCAGCCTTATTGTCACCTGCAGCATAAGTTTGTTGTTTTGTTATTTAAATAGCTTGTTTTGGTCATATCTCTGGTCTGTAATGTAATATAATATCTTGTAAATATATAGCTTGTAAATATCATATCTGTAATGTAATATAATATCGATATTTTCACTTGGATATTATTAGTATTACCAGTTGACAGATAATTATTATACGATACGATACGATAGTCGTGCAAGACTTGCAAGTGATACCGAACTATCCCGCTATCGATAGTCAACTTTGAAAATCAGGATATCGATCCTATCGATATTCGTACTATTGCCATATCGGCTATCGATAGACTTAAGACTATCGATAGTGGCCTATTGAACCGAGCGGCAAGCATGATCACCAATCACGAATTACCACATCACTAGCCTTGCATTGCACCGATTGCACGATTTTGCTTTCGAGTTCGAGTTTCGTTTCCTAAAACTTATTTCTTTCTAATTTCAGTATTCATTCACAATCTTAAACACAGAGAAATACGTTTTCAGAAGTTGGAAGTTGCTTTTAGTGTTTACTTAATTAGCTTTATACATCAAACGTAAGTAAATCCACTATTATTATTCATCCACTTTTCCACTATCCAAACTTAATGGTTTATAACATGTGAAAGTAACTTTCCCAATAATATATTGGAGTCTGTTAAAATTACTGTGTCTGTCTGTTTGTTTCTCACGACTAACTCACGTGCCTCACGACTAAACAACTAAACCGATCTTGATGAAGTTTGGCACAGAGAAAGCCTGTAGCCTGGTCAAGGACATAGGTTAATTTTTATCCCCTATTTAACATGTGCTTCGCAAGGGATAGAATAGAATAGAATAACTCTTTATTATAACACCGTGATACAGAAACAATTAAAACTAAAATATTAATTAACTTTATACTAGCGTCATCACTACTCATCACAATGGGATCTACCTACATAAATGTGATATACTAGAATTTTGGGTTAAAGGTTACTGCCTGCTTATTTATGTGAAGTACATTAAGATATTTACTATGAAATTTGATTACAATTGTACTTACAATAATATAAAAAAAATATTTCAACATATTGTTAAAATGAAAAATATATATAAAATAATCTACTTACATGCACGGGTGATTATAGGTTTCTAAGAACTACCTAACGAGATAGGAACAAATTTCTTAAAGCTAACAATTTTTATTACAAAGTTGCTTAAACTTATGCAAGAGATAAAATCATGTACTTAATGATGTTATCATTTATTATAAATCCTGTACCACAAATACATATATCATATATCTTATATAATGTCACCTTACTGCAAAAACCAACTAAGTGTGCTTTTTAACAAAAATGAGTTATGAATACCATTAGACTCTTCTTCAAGATCTACATACTAATGTTAAAATATTAAAAATGTTAAAAAGCGCACTTAGTTGGTTTTTGCATTAAGGGGACAATATGTGATTTACTGTATATCAAAGTTTATGTAACTGTATGACTATTTTTAAGGCAAATCAATCAATAAGGAGAAATTTACTTTGAATTAGGTTTTAAATAGAATCCTACTTATTATTGTTATAATAAAATTATGCAAATGTTCCAAAAAAAATTTAGAAACTGAAATTGGAGTAAGCAGTAGAAGAAACTGAAGGGGCTGAGCAAATTACTGCTGTTACTTATGAGTTACGACAATGCCAATTCATATATAAAATGACACATGGAACTTTTGTATAAATTTATGTACTGTGAAACCTTGAAACCTGTTCATAAACAGGTACATATCTATCTATCATAATTGGTGCAGATGCCTATGACGATGTTCGGTGGCATTGGCGTCTGCAAGAGTCGCTATCGGTGTTGCCGTCGGAGTCTAGGCACAGCTTTTTTAGCATCTGGGTCGCTTTGAAGACATGACTGTGCTAGCGACAGTCTCGATCTCGACATTCGCATAGTTCCAGCGGCGGCGCGGCGTCGGCGTCGTTCTCCGCATTCGCGTCGTCATCAGCGACGTCGCGTCATTAATAGTGCCGGCGTAGTTTTTAACCGACTTTATAAAAGGAGGAGGTTCTCAATTCGGCAATTTTTTTTGTCTGTTTCTCAGAATTCCGTTTGGAAAATATTCTTGCGTTGGGTTCAGTATAGCTATAGGGTGGCCTCTTATAAGTTTAATCGATATTTGACCTTGGACTTCAATGATACATCAGAATTGAAGTCGGTTTTTTTTTGTTAAAATATGAATTATGTACCTAGTTCATGTTTGCTGCCAACAGGAGTAGGTATCTGTTTATCTGTATGTATGTATGTATATAATCGCGGCGCGGCTTGTGGCGCGTCGTTCTTTCGGGCTCATTGAAGCCCTGACGTCAGCAGCCGACGGCGACGTACGTCCACCGGTGGGTGTGTGTGTGACGCATTACTCTCAATTTACAAGCCATTAGTTGTAATAAACGCGAGGAAGTGATTGTTTCTCGTTGACCCAATCTAGTAAGTTAAATTGCTATCAACAGACGCACGCAACGCGCTGTTATTGTGTTATTCATATTCTTAAATGTGTCTGATTTTGAGGTCAAGCTACAGTATGCTAATTCTATACCTACCTATATTGCTGAAGTTGCTACCTGAGTTGCGAAATATGTCGGGACCCAAGCTGGAATCGAAAGAGACTTCGTGTCCTGCCTTAGTTTATACGCACTGCGCTCGTCACCTTAAAATATTTAGCTGTTAAGTCTCATCTTCTTCTTTTTCAGCCCTTCTTATCCCACTGTTGAGTATAGGCCTCCTCTCCATCTCGCCACCCCTTCCGGTTTTGTGCGTTACTTATCCACATCTTCCCAACAACCCTGGCCACGTCGTCAATCCATCTGGCTGATGGTCTGCCCCTAGATCCACCAGTGGTTGTCATGCAGCTAAAAATGGCAGAGTAGCGTAAATCCTAATGCGGAGTGACTAAGTTTTAGAGGCAGAACAAAGTCCAATAGGCTCTACATTTTAGCACAGAAGACTTGATAGATTTTAGCTTCTCTTTAGTTTTTGGATTTATACCTATTTTTCGATACTCTACCTACCTATCCATAGTCATCACACGCCTTATGTCTTTTGAGATCATTAGCATTATTTCAAACGACCAATCTATTTTCGTCGACAAAACAGCGTATAAGAACCTACCTAATTATCGCTCCGCGATTGCGGTGGCCTTCGAGATTTTTAACGTTAGATCTGGCGTACGCAGTCATTCTACCTAGGCACGGATATTATCAATATCAAGGCAGCGAGGAGCACAGTAACTCAGTATCATATTCTGCTTGCAGCGGTAGAGTCGTGTCGTATCCGTGAATAAACAGGTATCGTTTTCAAACACTCATTGCTACTCATTTATTTGAAGAGGCGATAGCACTTGCGTGGGTTATCAATGTATCATGTTATGTTACGTAGGAATTAAGTGTATGTTAATTATTATCTAATTTATTCATAGTCTTGTTGCTTATTAACCGTTCTCTTACAGTGTATTGTGAAATCATTAAAATAACACTTTAACCTACCTCGTTTATTTATTTACGATACCTACGCAAATCATAGACTCTTTTTATATGTTTTCATATCAAATCTCCTACTTATTTGGATAGGATTCATGTAATGAATGATTTAAATAAACTTAATTCAATTAACTACATACGTAGGTGTGAATAGAAATAATGTGGAGTGTAATAATTTGTATAAATAGTAAGTTAATTATTATATTCGCGAATACATTTGTGGTTACTCGGTTACCAGTTTAGCTTTGGCTGAAGTCTTGCGCCAGATTATACATCACCACCTGGATCAGATGCTTGACATTCCGTTGTCTAGACGATGCGAGAAGTAAACATAATTATTGGTCGTACGATTTACTCCGTTATCTTTCTAATCCTCGTTATATTTTTATGTTATTCAGGAACTCAGTTTTGTGAGCTTATGTGGTGTAGTGGTTGGGCAGGTTTGCTCAAATTTCATACACCACTGAGGTTGCGGGTTCAATTCCTGCGACGCGACAAATGTTTATGCACAGAAATAAAAGCGCCAGCATTTGATTAGTGTCTGGGGGTTTGTGGGACCAAGGTCCTCGTGGTTCCTGGTTCCCTAGATTCGGGAGTCCTAGTTATTAATTTATTTTTTATTCAATCTTATCCTTGTGTAGAATGATTTAACAAACTCCGGATCAACCACGGACGTCAAATATATAATCAAGTATATCAAAATCATACATGTAACTCATATACTTACTCGTGTTTTATATTTAATTTAATTTATTTTATTTTGTTGTAGGTTAGTTTAGTTTTTATCACTGTACATAATTGTTTCTAAATAAATAAAGTAAAAATCAATAAATAAAATTTAGCTCCTAAAAAAAATAACTACTGCTCTTTGTTGAAATATAGCATCTTCATCAGTTCTGTAAGTGAGTTTTCCTTTGCAGGTAACCATGTTGGACGCAGTAGCAGATGTACTCCAGCCGTACAAGGAGCTGGTGGGAACGATCGCGGCGGTCGTGACCATGGCCCAGATGGGTGCCGGTGGGTTCATCTGCTGGGACATATACAAGCAGGGCAGCACCAAGGGTATTGGCATCACGCCTTTCCTTGGTGGTATGATTATGTGAGTGTCTTGACGAATTCGCTCTCTCTCTCTCTGCTTAATTTAATTTGACTTAAATCATATAATGCATGTACAATGGATGCAATAAATAAATAAATAAGTCATTGTTTTATGTTTGCAATGCTAAGACAATTATCTCTGAAAGAAACCCCTGTACCTCCTTACAAAGAGACTGTACTGCCGCAGTGACAGGCTGCTTTCAATCACACAGACTCAGTGCGGAGTGGTGTATGTTTTATTACTAGAAACCCAAGTTCCGAGAACTCTGCTGTCTCTCTCTAGATCTATGTGCTCAATCTTAGGCCACATCATCGCTTCACATCAGGCGAGATAGTGGCCAAACATAGATCTATTAAGCGTAAAAAAACTCAATATTCTGATTAGTTTCTGATATCTAATGACTTTCTTCTGTTTTTTCTTGCAACTTCTGACCAGTATAATCTTTGCAGGAGCGTCCTCAACTTAAAATTCGGCTTCATCCTCCGCGACAACGCGATGATCCAAGTGAACTTCTTCGGTCTGGCTCTCAATCTGATCTACCTACTGATCTTCTTCAACTACGCCGAGCAGAAGTTCAAGGCGTGGCTGCAGTTCGGGCTGGGCGGCGCTGTCTCGGCGGCTCTGATTGGCTACTCGGAGTATGAGGACCCTAAACTGGTGGAGAACAGATTTGGAAGCATCATCACTGTGTTTATGTTCTACCTGATCGCCTCGCCGCTGTTTGAACTGGTAAGCTTTTACACTGAGCTCATCGTTCATTTATTTTCACTGAGTCATCAGCTTCCTTTCAATTTATCGGACTATAATTATATATATCTACAGTAGACAAAACAAAATGTAGGTAGATATCTTGCTTCACTCATATTAGTCAAGGCATCTGCGTCCTTCTTTCTTTCTCTTGTTATAAGTAATAACCAAATACTTACGTAATAGTCATCATAATATGTGAAGACAAACAAATTCAATATATCATTGCATTGCATAAATATATCTGCATTTGATCAATGACAAGCCAAGTAGTAAATTGCTTATTGTATTTTACGAAGTGCTTATGACACACAAATCGAAGGTCACAGTTTTCAAGTGACGTAATCGAGATTCCTATTTCAGAATTAATTTTACTAAAATAATTCCTAGCAATAATACTCTGAGCCCTTGTTTTTCTTTTGTATTGATGTCTCTTATGCAGGAGGCCGTCTGGGTAGGTAGGTACCACCGCTTTGCCAGTTATTCTGCCGTCAAGCAGTAGTGAGCATTGCTGTGTTCCGGTTTGAAAGGCATAGTAGCCAGCTATATTACTGAGCATATGAGAAATAATATCTGATGTCTTGGGGTGATGAGCGCAATGCAGTGTAACACAGTGCTTTCTGGGTGGCACTGCTTGTTATGGGCAGGCGTGGCACTTACCACTAGGCTAACGACATGCTCAAAATGTGCACGTAGGACGATAATAATGAAAACAATGACCTCTGCTGGTTCAGTGACTCTGATGCGCTGGACCAATTTGCGTGGCGTGGTATTAAAATCACGATAAAATATATAACACATAAAATTGGTAATTATTATTAAGGATCTCTAATTACCACCGCAAAGCAAATGCCACACGTCGCCGACAAAACGTGTCACATAAATATTTTAATATAAATTGTATGTATGTTAATTTTAAAACTATATATACCATATTTATATGGGCCATAGAATAACATCTGTAACTTTTTTAAATTTGCCTGAAATAAAGATTCAATAAATAAAATGCGGTTAGGTTTCTCCTACTTCGGCATATATATATATATATATTAACCTATGCTGTCCCACTGCTGGGCAAAGGTCTCCCCCAAGTCTCTCCAGCCGTCTCTATCCTGCGCCACCTCACACCAACCTTCTTGGTATGCATCCAGATCGTCCCTCCATCTTCTACTTCGGCATAATAATATATTTTTTTTATGGAATAGAGTGATGAGATAAGCTTGTCGTTGGTAGGCGCCACGCCTGCCCATAACAATTGCAGTGCCACCCAGAATTTTTAATACCATAAAAAGCACTGTGTAGCACTGCATTACGCACATCACCCCGAGACATCAGATATTAAGTCTCATATGCCCAGTATTTTCGCTGGGTACAATGCCCTTCAAGTCTGAACACAGCAATACTTGCGCACTACTGCTTTGCGGCAGAATAACTGGTAAAGCTGTGGTGCCTACCCAGACGGCCTCCTGCTTACGAGAGACCTACCACGAGTAAACCACACATAGATATAGGACAGTCAAGACATGTAATAGGAGTTTGTACTGCAACTACTCAAGTTACGACGCACTTGGGTTCGAATCCCGACTCGGCCCTGCACCAATGACATATAGTTAAGTCCAGATTTTACGCTTGCTCTAAAACGGTGAAGGAAAACATCGTGATGAAACCCGCTTACGCGCTTTGGAGTGGTAGGCTTTGGCCGTGGTTGTAATATCACCCACCGAACAAAGCCATGCAAGCGACCTAGTCGTGTTTCGAGATGATGTTCGGTGAACCATCGGGGAGACGGGTCTAAGCAGCCGCTTAACGTCCATCTCTCTCTAGATCTATGTGCTCCATTTTAGGCCACATCATCGCTTCACATCAGGCGAGATAGTGGCCAAATAAAGATCTATGAAGCGTAAAAAAAAAGTTACAAATTGATAAACAAATATTGAAACAGTTTGCTCATAGTTTGGCAAGACCAAAGACCGTAAATGTAGTAGCAGTATACCGACGACTTCCGACTCCATCATCAGACCAGCCTTCTTCTAATTCCAGAAAACGATAATAAAGAACAAGAGCACGGAAGGCATGCCGTTTCCCATCATCTTCTGCGGCACCGTCGTAACCTTCATGTGGCTGCTGTATGGCGTCATCATCAGGAATAAGTTCCTTATTGTAAGTACACTTCCGGTATCCAGGCTTAGCTTAGGGTCCATATGAATGTCTCACGCAAGCTTAGCTAACCCATGTGTACTTTAGGTAGTTGTGGCGCCAACTTAGCGCCGACAACCGTTTAATCCAGTATCTTAATATTTTCATTTATTTTTTTATGTGGAACTGAATGCTGAGGCGTTCAAGTCGTTTGCCTGATGGTAAGCGCCTTGCCCAGTAATCTACTTCGTGGTGTCTGTTTGTTTCTGTTCTCCTGTTGTAGGGATGACATATTTATTTGTTTCTTCTCTGTCCCTCTAGTTATCTTTATCCAAAAATCAAGTCGCTTAGCAGGGCGATCATGTACGTTTTATTTCAATCAATTTCAATAAGAAACCAGTTTCGATGATGGTTTTGCGATCACGTAACCCGTTTGTTGCAATCAAACGTCAAAAACAAAATAAGTTTTGACAAACAAAGTTCGATATATAAACCATAGACAAAAGAGCCGTATTACACAGTAAAATTGAATAGATTGGGCGTATACATAACGATTCATAACACAATCTCGCTTTGTAAATTTGTCGGGTAGCCCTTCGTTTCACCTTGGAAGTTATCAATAGGAGCACATTGAAATCGAGACATAAAAAGTTACGTGATCGCATTTTATCGATTGAATTAAATTTCTATTGCACGTTGGTTCGCAACATGCGACGTTTGCAACAGATTTTCGTGATCGCCCTACATATTGTTATTTATATAAAACACGTATAAAAAAGACAGTCATATAAAGAAACAAGCTCGCTGTTCTATGTATAATAGTAGTTAAGATTACTTGGAATAGGAGATGGGTCAGACGGACGGACATCGTTGCCACAGAAGTTGCCACGGATTGTTCCGTTCGGGTACGTAACTCTAAAATTACAAATAATACTTTATTACACAATACTACACAATACCAAATTTAATACTGATAAGATTGTCTTACAAGTCTTTACCTAGTTGTAAGAAAGCGTTATCAAAGTTGATTACCATGTCATCAATCAGGTAAATACCTATCCTATCATTCAGGAAAATACTCAATTAATAATAATTGTTATCACCACGATTCACGTTTTTGATAACAAAGAAATAATATAATGAGATGTCATCTGTATATTATTTGTGTTAAATATATCGAACACAGTCAGTTATTAACGTTATTAGTTAGTTGTTCGGAGTTTTGTCACCAAACACTTTATGTTGCAATATTCGCGTGCCGCGTTCACCTAATTGATAATTGGCAGTTTTGCCGTCAGTGCATAATCGGCTAGCGCGTCACCCGGGTGCATTCAAACATTAACATTTCATAAACATTTTAGTATTTTAAGAACATTTTAAATAGAACAATAAATTAGTTATTAAAATATAAACAGTTTTCTATTAAATTCACCGCAAACTCGCTCCGTACCCGACAGTTAGAACTATATAAACACCTTATTATTACATATTATACATAAACATAGAAATTAAGTACAAGTACAAACAAAATATTAAGTTAAGATGTACAAACTTGAAGTGTGGTATGTACTGATATATTCCTCTGAGCTTCTAGATAATAGCAGTACATTATTCTGTGGTAATAGTTATAAAAGGATTTTCCTACATTTCCAATAATGGGAGATGGTAAAACCAATCAACGGCTGAAAACTGATAATCGTCACGTGATAGTTATATGTTATCTACAAATAGGCTGGATTAATAAGGTAGTTATCGATTTATGGGTTTAGTTCGTTATCATAGGATGAACTATTTATCTATAAAATTTATAGCGCGCTGATAATTCCGTTCTACGATAAAACGGTGGTTTCTAGTAATGAACTGAACATCGTATGTTCGGAAACGAATCGATTTAGAATACAATAAACACATGTCAATCTAAACGAACCGTTATAAGTAGGTCCTTACATAGTTATTTTATTGACTATCGCTCGTACTAAGTTCAGTAGAATAGGGGATCGTACAACTTTTCAGAAAGTGTTAAAAATTAACCATAATGTATATAAATAGCCATGAAAAATAATATTTTAATTAAATAAAGCCCTAAAAGTATGTTTAAATATTATGTTTCAAATATTGCCGAGCAAAAGGTCACTAAAAAAGTTGGCTCGAAATATCGCAAAGCGCATTCATATATTATTTACCTTGTAGATCTGAACTCCTTCGGAATAAGCCTGTTTCTTTGACCTTACGGAACAAGTATTTGCAAAAAATTTACATTATTTCAAGCGAAAATACCCACTGGGCATTATGAGACTTGTGTTATAGTGACAAGCGCAGTGCTGCGGAGGATTTCGCAAAACAAAGTAATGTGTGGTGCTGCAACTGTTATGGGCAGGAATGTGAGAGAAATTGTAAAATTGTTATAGATAAAAATGCAGCACCATCGTCTCTTCACATATAAAAATAATTAAAATCAGATAATTCGGTTTATTTTTTATTGTTAACGGCTTGTTTTATACTTTCAGCTGCAGAACACAGTCGCCTTTGCCCTGTGCGCCTTCCAATTGGCTCTGTTCGTGATATACCCCTCGAAGCCGAAGGGCAAGGAGAAGAGCAAAGCCAAGGCCAAGAAGGCCGACTAAACGCTAGCTGTAAGAAATCGAACAAATCTGTAGCTCTAAGCGAAAAGTGGAAGTGATTATCATGTTGTGCGAAAATGGCAAATGTTCGGAGTGGGAATTCCTTTCGGCAGTGACGTCACACGTTCTCGAATTCGAACTTCAGTTCCATGTATATCATTGGTTCATTTCAATTGATTAATATTTGTGATTATGATAACCCTATCGTCGATTTAATGTTGAAAACAAGGACTCTGCAGTGTGCTAGATTTTGAGGTACCAATTTGTGGGATGCTTCATCATATGCTAGCGAATATAGATAATTTATATTTTTATTAAAAAAATATTTTTCTACATAAGGACACCACAGAGTTTAGCACCCTATAAATAGATGTAAGATAAGTTCCTTTAGTTTTTGTGTTTTCTATTCTTTTGTCATTGTATTTAAGCAAAATATTACAGGCTAGCCTTTATATTTGTATAACCCTAGGGGAGGGCACTGTACGCTGAAACACGGCCGATGAGCCTAGTTCGGCAGCAGATTATATATTATAAATTTATCAACTAGCCAAATAAGTGTAACAACCTAATTGAATATTTTTTTTAGATTTTTAATAACAATCATATATTTTGCCATATAAATAGATATATTTTATGTATGTATTATTTGTATAGTACATAATGTAAATGTAGGTAGACCAATTATAATAAATATATTTATACATTGTTGATGTTGTGATTGCAACATCTAAACGTTTTGCACCATCGCGTCGCGTCGGTCGCAATGTACGACCGGACTTTTTCTTTTTGCAAGTAATATTAAACTACCGACATTTTAGTTTATAAAATTAGTATTTAGATATTTTTTAAGTCTGCATTTTATATATGTAGTACGCTTAGCCCAAAATTGTTTAACGTTATGTATTGTTTTCTCATGAAAGTGAATTAATTCTTTTGAGAAATAAAGTATCTTAAACCATATGTATAATATGCTAGTGCCTCAAATAGGGAAGGATACTGCAACTTTATCTCGCTAGGGGCGCTGTTGCGCGTAAATGTTTAATCTGTTATTTTCGTCGTACAACATAACCCTGAAACAAGAATGAACAAGATATCGCTCGATGAACATTAGGGCCAGGTAGCCGAACAACGGGGCTTAGTTTGTCAACACAAAGAAGTAATTGGTTAGAGTAAGGTTATGTATCGGCTTTATCAACACACATTTCTGGCCATAAGTTATGAGATATACCCTACGTGAGGGTGCATTTAATTTGTTCTATTACATTCAAAACACAACTGTGATGACATTATGCTTTGGAGATGCGCAAAAGATTCAAGAACTAACCTTTCCAGCTATTATATATTTTTCGTCTTTATTTTGAAGACTGCACTTCGTTGCCAAGTATTGTATTTGATTCAGTGATTTTTTAAATTACTATAATTTTTCGCCCGAAATTCCAGTCTACAATAGTTTTTCAGAACTTTTTTGCGAAAATACAGTTTTGAAAATGTTTGTTTACCTCTTATGCTAGTGGCGACATCTACGCTGAGATTTGTGTCTTCCCTATTGAAAATGTTGTCTGTGATCATGCATTCTATGAAGTCTCTATGAGATCCGTTTGTAAAGATGCACAATGCTACCTAGACTTGTGATTTATATCATAGGATTCATAAGGTTATGGACTATAATTATATGTAGATATATTTATTCAAATTATACACCAGTGTTTCTAAAGCATTGAGTAATATATTTATTAAGTACCGTATTTAAGGCCTCATACCTCTCATCGTATTTGTAAGCCATTGCACTATATTTACCTGTACCGGAATCAGTATGATGCGTTTTATGATTATTAACATTCCTTGCAAACATCTTTTTTATATCCATCCTATAAGGACTTTTTTATTGATGATTTATGATAATTGTAAATTTTATGAGAATGACAATATTAAATCAGTACAAATATCAAATATTAATGATTTCTTCTTCCCTAAAAACCTTGTTTTAGTTTTTCGCTTGGCATTCGTTAAATTAATTAATGATTCTGTTTTCAGACAAATTGTTGACAATTTATCACGCTAAAAATATAATAGATATTTTATGCTATGTATTTGAGTCATTTGCTCAATGTGTTAATCCAGGGTGTAAGCTATCTCCATTCCGAATTTCACTCAAATTTGCCGTTGAGCCGTTACTTCGTGTAGAAGCACAGAATACTAAGAGACAGAAGCATCACTCCGCACTCTTGCTATGACGCAATGAAATTCAATTCTCGCGTAGCGCTGCATACCTACCAGTCATATTAACCTACAGAGCGCCTCTCTTTCTATCGCGCCGCTCTTATCTCTTCTGACGCGGCACGTGTAACGACGCGCGACCCGCCGTCGGTGTCCGACTATGTACTTGTAGCTTCGTACCTACAGTGCGGAGTGCGCTAGGCCTGGTACAAGTACAAACACACTAATAAACTTACAAGCGTTCGCATAATCATATAATTACTAGGTGCGTCCCGCGGTTTCCCAGGATAAAAAGTAGCCTATATATTAATCCAGGGTAGGTACAAGCTATCACCATTCCAAATTTTATCTAAATCCGTTCAGGTCCCTAATTCACTATGACCACTTAGCGATTCCTTGCTTCGAAATGACGTCGGTTCCTTAAATAATAAACGACGTCTGCGAAATTTCACGTTGCGAAATGACGCGTCATAAAGAATACAAATTTCGCAGATGTAAGTAATCAACTTGAAATCAAGGAATCGACGTGATTTCGAAGCTATGAATCGCTCAGTGGTCATAGTGAAATAGGGCCCAGTTGCTACGGCGGCGGCGTGAACGAGTAACAAACACACACTCACTAACATACAAACGTGTCATTATTGTGAACTGTGTGCTGTGATGCTTAGTCCTATTCATAGTATACCTAAATGCAAAAGTTTGTGAGTATGGATGGATGTTTGTTACTCAATTACGCAAATACTACTGCACATGGGCGCCGGCAGGGGGTGCCAGGGGGTGCACTTGCACCCCTTGGGAATCTCGGGATCAACAGGAATTATTGAAATAAAAAGCCGTCTGTTGGAAATCATTTTTTTATTCACAATAATTAGTAAGCAGTAATTACACAATTCTCATTTATTTTTTGGTGTGAGCCGTGACGACTGGGTACCTATATAATAAATTCATAATTAATAGTCAGAAATTTGTAAATGTCTCGAACATTCATACTAAAATTTCATCTTTTTATTAACAATCATATACGGCAAAGATTGTAAGAAAACTAAAATCTGCACCACCTGGAAATTATTTCTACCGGCGCCCATGCTACTGCATAGATTTTGATGAAATTTGGTATGTATTTGGGTCCAGAAAATGGACATAATAAGAAATAAGTAGCCTATTTGGCTTCTTTTGTCATGTGAAACCGCCGGGAGCAACTAGTAAAGTTAAAAAACTTCAATTTTAATATCGAACTGTAATGTACGTTTTTACCTCATGTGTGTAGGTTAATAATCTGCTTCAAGTCAATATTGTGATATTTGTAAGTGTTTGCAGTGATTTTATTAAATACATTTTTATTACATATTTTATTTTTGTTGTTTTTGTTTTATGCTAAGAGAGAACACACAAATCTTTAGGAGAAATACCTGCGCATCCATAATAAAAAAATGATTATTTCTTTATATTCATAATCTATTATTATATCCATATTTTGCATTAATTGTACTTATATGTTTAAATTTTATCACTTTATTGTATGTAATTTTATTAGTATAATTTTATGCATGTTCAGCTCAACAAATGCCATTGTTTAACTCCTACGCCAATCTGGCGGTGACTTTATGTTAACTCTGAATAATAACATGTGAATATCGTTGTGGCCTACAATATTATTATTATTAATAATGTATACTTTATAATGTAGTTGTTTGCTATTTCAAATAAATTAAAATAAAATATTAAATACAAATAAATAACGGCCAACGTTCACATACATAGTTCCTGGCCTACTAGGATCCCTTGTATCTAGGGATGCAGGAGCTGTGTGGAGACGCATGCTATCACTCCTTTACTTCTTCGTATCTCTTTGGACCAACCGCAGAATAATTTTCTTTTCTGTCGACTGGAACTGGCATGCAAGAAACATTCCTACTTTTCTTTTTACTACTGACATTTTGTCATTATTTTTTCATCATTATTGACAATTATACATAGTTTTATAATATATATTTTATGCTTATATTTTACTGTAAAAATAAATATTAGAAAATTAATTCATGCATATAAAATGATATGAAATTTAAAATACCTAATACTTCTAAGTATTTTATGTTTATTCGATGCTGGCTGCAAAACTCAAGTATCAGATATGTCGTTGAGCCTGTCCTTGCAACTTCTTAAAGTTGCACACAAATCCTTCCCGACTCATAGCCCCGCTGTAAGTATACATATATACATATTTCTTTCCCACTGCTGAGACACGGGCCTTCTTTCGTAGTGAGAGTATGTGCCGTAACCCACCACGCTGGTACAGTGTGGGTTGGTGGATATCGCATGTCCTTGGATTTTTGTGATTCATTCCTGGACGGTTTGGTCACGATGTTTCCCTTCACCGTTTTTAGGGCGATTGTTAAATTCTCATATAACTTAGAAAGTCAGTGGTGCAAAGCCAGCGAGGTTCGAACTCGGGTGTGTCGGATCGGAAGTTGCACGTGCAGAGAGCACGAGCACTGAACCACTCACTCTCGATTTTGAATTGATACAGATAATTTAATTTATTGTATCAGTTCTGTTGAATATACTTAATTGTTCGCGGTGTACAAAAAATGGTCTTAAATGTATAAATGAGTGTCAACAGATGTGTCCTTTTCGAACATACAATATCATAACTGAACATGTCTCTAAAACAAAACAAACGAGAAAATAGGGGTTGGCCACACACATAAACAAGAGAAGATGGGCTGATGATGAGTAGAAATATATTTGAATATAGTGTCGTTTTGTTGTTCGTCAGTTTTATCAGACAAACAAACAGAGGATTTATTCGACAACCTCAGAGTCGTTCCTGAGTGGAACCAACGCCAACTTCTTGGAAGCACAGTACTTGGACTGGGCGAAAGCTCAGGGAAATATCAATTCAGTAAGTCGACACAAACCATAACATTTCCTTTTTTAACCGACTTCAAAAAAAGAGGTTCTTAATTCGGTTGTATATATTTTTTTAGTTTATTTTTTCAGAACTCCGTCGTTTATAAACAGATGTGAAAAATTATTTCTTCTTTGTGCGTTGGGTTCAGTATAGCTTTAACATGATTCCCTATAAATTTCGATTTACGACTTTGGAATTCGAAGATACATCAGAATAGAAGTCGGTTTTTTAGTTATACAATGTATACCTGTTATGATTGTTTGTAACACGATGGTGTTCCTCGCGCCCCCAGTTCATTTTTTATGTGTTATTTTTGACAGTCTTGGGACAGCTTTTACGACAGCGTCAATGGCCCGGCTCTGAAGATAGATGAATTTGAAGATGACTATAGTCCTAAAACCGTCAGTAAGTATTCCATTAATAAATACAACACCATAACTCTTATAGTATATACAGTGATTAGCTTGCTATACGATTGGATTTGGTATAATATGTAAGTGCAGCAAGCTTTAATAAATTAATATTCTATAGGCGGGTAGCGTGATGAAAACTTGAAGCTAATCTTCAAGCAATGCTCAATGGTTTATTCTAAACGTATCAAGTACCTACTTATAAGGTGGCGCAACCAATTTGCAATTATTAGGTTTGTTATGCAATGCAAGGTGAACCCAGCACCCGTACCCATATCTCCCTCAAGCGACGATCGTATATCGTGTTGAGCTCAGATTATGGTGTAAAATCACTGCGACAATGTCTTATGATGCCATATATTGTCCCATAAAGTTTATCTCAATTTGTAGTTATAGTATTTTGGTGTAAATTAATGAGATTATTTCGATTTCTTGCCTGAATAGACAATAATTGGACCGTATCTCATTAGCCGCAGTGAAGCTATACCTTAATTTGAGCTCAACACGATATACGATTGGCGCTTGAGGGACATATGGGAAGGGGGGCTGGAACCCACACTAGGAGTTATCCTAGGTGGGTCCACAAGTTACTGTGTCGTGAGTTTCAGTGTCTTCCATTTAATGCTATTACTTAGATATACATATTATTATGTAGGCTTAATATTTTGTTCCTAGCTAAATCTAAAATATATTAATGCTTCATAATAATGCTTTATATTATTCGATATTATAAAGCATTACACGTAGATTACAAGAAGTCAGAGTCAAGTCAAAAAATATTAAATAGGCACAAAAATGAAACGAAAGACCGAGAAAAGAAGGTATAACCATTTCAACCCATTTATTTTCCATACTCTAATTGAAGTCCAGGCCCAGAAAGAAATACGATAACTGACACTACCAGCTTGCACACTACCATGCTTTGGAAATACAACCGCTAGAGAACTGATAGCATAAAGAAACTGCAGGGATGTCTAATTTTTAAATCTTAACATTAAACATTTTTTAAATCTTTTTAATTTTTAACAATTAAGTATAAATTAAATTCTAATTAACAAAATGTCTTGATGTGTGAGTGAGATGTCCCGTAGTCATCAGTACCAGAAAATATGACAGATATAAATAGATAGGTATATACTATACATAAACATATACAACGTTTATCATAATATGTATATAGACCCGAAGTTGGGCTATTCTGACCGAGCATACAATTAACTTGACAAAGGTTGGATATAGCGTATTCGAAATCCCCATACAAAAGTAAAATTATTTTTATCGCAGAAATTTGCAACAACCCTAACTTGAATCAGTGTTAACTATTATTGCGTCTCCTGGCTAGCTGCTAGGCACAAAGCATACGCTTCTATCGCGCTATGCCACAAATTAAAAGTTAAAAGTCCACTTAGGATCTTACGCATTTAATAAGTTAAGTAAGATATCATGAAAGTTTTTACAGGATCTACAATCGAAAAGGAAGAGAAAAGTTATGAAAGATTAGGTACCTTTTTAACGTACTCCTCGGTTGGCAGTAGCTAGGAATACGGCCTATCGTTGACTCGGTTTTATCATTGCATAATCACCACGTAAACATACATGTATCATTGTATTGTTTTCACAAATAAATGTTGACGACGATAGGTTTTGCTGTCAGTTTTGCTACTGTCACTGCCATAATTGACGGATAACCGATACCGTCTAATGCAAAGATAAAAAAGGTTTTATCACGTTGCGTGAATTTGAATGATGAATATCTGGGGTGCGTTTAGGCAAGCCAGTCGTATAAATTTTAGCTGGACAAAATTATTTATACGGATCTCATGAAACGGCGTCATAGCTTTATTTTAAATTCAATAGACAGGTACAGCGTAACCAGACCAAAAAGTACAGTTTTTGCTACCATTCATCATCTGACTGTTCACCGTACTACATCATTCATACTTCAGCTTTGACCGTGCTTTTTGCCTTGTAAAGTATTTTTGACACAGCGCTTGATGTAATATCTCTCTAGGCCTGATAAATTTATTAGTATACTCTGTATACACTTATTCTTTATTTCGTACTAGCTTGTACCCCCGACTTCTGTTAAAGCATGCAACCTCCGGAGTTGATATGCAAACTTTTTTGATGTTACAATATGCGTCCATTTTAAAAACAAGATTGATATTTTAAAGCTGTCTTGTCCGAGTTGTCAATAAAAAAAATGTATTACTTCAAGGAACTTGTGTTTGCATGTATTTGAAATGTTAATTTGTTCATTAAATCATGAGGAATTACAACCCGTAAGTACTTCGTCCACGCAGAATTCGGTTTGTAGCTGTTTCCTGGGGAACTGTTCGTATTTTCGGGATAAAAAGTATGTCCTTCGTTTAGTTTAAATTTTAGCCAGTAATTTTCACATCTTGGACACTCTAAACGGGCTATTTGATATTTATCTAGTGTAAGTTTTATCCAAGTTGGCTGTCCTAAACGCACTCCTGGATATTGTGATTTTGTTGAATTGAATGTGTGATGGCATTTTATCAATCACGCGTCTGTCAGCGTCCGGATAGCGATCATACGTCATGATAGGCTACGTCATCCATACTAAATAAAGACAACTACAAACAGAAGTAACAACTTTTATGGCGGACGTAATTAATTGCCTAAATAGTTAATTATTAGGAGCTTTTATTTATCTTACAATGTTTGGGTCAAATCTTACAAGTTGAATCAGAACCACTTCCTCTTATCTTACGGACTTGAAATTTTGCATACTTGGCAAAGTCCGATGACAATGCATTATTATGGTGACAGCCAGCTGATCTGATGATGGAAACGGAAGGTGGGTAGTGGAACTCCTTGATGCTTACCACCTCAAAAATAGGCACATTATTTATTGGTGGCTCTTCTGTTGTTAACTGTTCTCATAATATGAGAGCAAAGGTCATTGACCTTGTCACAAAACAGCTGTTACATGGTTATCACGTTGTGGTTTTTACATTTCGCGGAAAAAAATTTACAAGTACTTTTCATGAATGAAAAACTGCGAAATTTCAAAACTCGTAGAACTAACATTGTTCGCCGTGACGTGCAGAATTTGCACCCTTCGGGCTTATACACATATTATGATACAAATTGTATATATTATATATCATCATCATATATGTAGATCATAAGTCGCAGTTAGAGTGACCAGACCCGACTAGTCCCCGCAAGCAGCACCCGTTCACGAGAATGACTTGTCACCCATTATTATCATACCGAGAAAAAAAAGAAAAAGTAGTAAAGTCCTATGAAGGAGAAACAGTACGATGTGTGTACGATTAATTGATATGTGGGTACATTATATTGCAGGATCGACAGACAAATCGAAGGATGAATCAGAAAAAATTAAATTGCACTTGGCTGTCCAAAACCTGATTAGAAGTTATCAGGCAAGTTTCACTAAATTTCACTAAATTTCACTAAATTCAACATTGTAATGTTTTTGGTCTAGGGCGATATGTAATTATCCATGAAGCGTAAGGCTGGCCTAATACAGCTGGAATACCTCTCTGAATTCATATTTATTAATCTGAATATAAATAAAATCCTAATATTATAGTCAGTGAATAAGGTATTCTGAAACAGACTCGAGGGCATCTCCTAGCGAAGATCGACCCGCTGGGGCTGCACCTGCCGGCGCGGTTCCTCGTGAAAGCCCAGTCCACCTCGTACGACGTCACAGGCCTGCAGAGCAAGGTCGTGGCCCGGGAACTCGGCTCTGTTCTAGGTTAGATTAGTCTTTTTTTAAAGTAATGAGTGACGAGACGAGCATGTAAACCTATGGCAAGCAACACGCCAGCCTTTACTGCAGAGCTGCCTGAACTTTGTTTTGCAAAATCTTGCGCGGCACTGCACTGCTCTCGTCCAAGACAATGACTCTTATATAGTTAGCTGTCGCCGATTTCATATTATCGGTTTTTGCACTTAAAATATCACATAACTACATATTAATATAAGAAATAAATGTTATGTTATTAAACTCCCCTTCGGCCCACTGGTGGAACGACGCCGACGGCTGTGGGACCAACGGTAATGCACGATGTTTGTTATTGATGGTGGAATTAAAATTCTTTATAGGTGAGAAGCATATGGACATGTCATTTGAGTTACCTGATAGAACATTTATCGGCGGAAAGGAAAAATCTTTGACTTTAAGGTAAGTGCATATAACAATACCTACTTGGAAGTCACTTGAATTTTAATACTTTATATAATTTGATTTAAATACCATCTGTATTTGGATATCCCATGAAAAAAGTCAAAAAATATTTTTAAATATTCAAAAAGATGACTATCAATTTTGCTCGATCAAGGCTTGAACCTGCGTCTTCAGCATACCTTTCCGACGTCACTAACGAGCAGTGTTCTCGAGCAGCCAAATTTCTTCTATTCTCATTACCTCGTTTTACGGCAAACGATTTTTCGTAAAAGATACAAGAAAGATTTGTAGCGTAGGTATGCTTGGCAAAAATCTTTAGGTATTGCATGCATTAGCGGGCCGCTAATACATTGCTAATTGGATTATTTTAAGTTTCACACTAGCCTAATATACAGGATGGCGCAAAATTTTAGAGCAGCAAGGATGGCTTCACCTTTTCTGTTAAAGTTGGGCTTAGAGCCCTATCACACAAGTGTTTTATGAGCGTAGGCTATACCGCGCACCGCCGCGCCGCCGCGCCCGCGCCGTGACTTCGCATCGCAAATCGCAACTAGACGGCCCCGACACACAGAACAATAATACCTTCTCCTAACGGAGCCCCGACAGGTCTCCAGCGGTTTTCGAATTTAGTTATGACGTAGGCAATATCGCAATCATTGCGGCGGCGACATCGCGACTATATCGTTCGATCAACGCCATCACTCAAAAATCGCTTGTGTGATAGGGTTCTAGAGGTCAATTTTGTGTTGTGTAGGGAGATAATCTTTCGGCTAGAGGAGGTGTACTGCAAATCCGTCGGTGTGGAGTACATGCACCTCCTGGACTTGGACTGCGTGCAGTTCATCCGCGAGCGCATGGAGACGCCCGGCTGTCTCGAGAAGACGATCGAGGAGAAGCAGCTCATCATGAGGCGACTGACTAAAGCCGTTTTGTTAGTATTTTTTAATGTACCTAACTGAATGATGAGACGAGCTGGTCGTTTGCCTGATGGTAAGCTATACGCCAGCCCATAACAATAACAGCACCACCCTGAACTTAGTTTTGCAAAATCCTGCGCGGCGCTTTACTGCGCTCGTCACCCTGAGACAATTAGCTGTTGAGTCTCATAATGCTCAGTAATTTCGCTGGCTACAATGCCCTTCAAACCAGAACACAGTAATGCTTGCGCACTGCTGCTTGGAGGCTGAATACTGGCAAAGCGATGGTACCCACCCAGACGGCCTCTCGCATACGAGAAACCTACCACCAGTAAACCACCAGTAGTAGTTATAGTAACCACAGTTTCGAAGCATTTAAAAGGGGAACTCGAAACATTAAACGGATTTAACAGAGTGTTTTAGCATAATATCGACCGATAAGCTGGCCTTATTTGAAAATAATAGTGATGCGAAAGTTGGTAAAGTCGCCGTCGTCGTCTTGACTATTTTTATTATCTAAATTGTACAGCAATAGTGTTAGACCTTGATTTAGATCAATAGCACTGAGTTGTTTAAGAATTAAGATGAACAGCTGCCTTAAGTTCAGTGTGATTTTTTTAACGCCCAACGATCTCATGGGGTCTAGGATATAACTAGGATTCCCTGTATCTAGGGAAACTAAAGTACGATGGTACTAAGATGGTCCCGCAGACACGAAACAAATAATCGCAATTAAACAATTGCGATTATTTGTTTCCAACCGGTTATTAATTTAGAATTAGGTACTTATCAATATTCGAATTTGAACTGCAGCTTAGAAAAATATTTCGCGACGAAATGGCCGGCGGAGAAAAGGTTCGGCCTCGAAGGAGGCGAGAGTATGATCGTGATGTTGGAGGAGATCGTGGACACTAGCACCAGGCTCGGGGTCGAGTCCATCGTCATGGCCATGCAACATCGAGGTTTGTTCATTACATTTTTAACAGAGTATGTTTTCGTAACAATAGCCTTACACACATCCGTACGTGCTTGCTGCACTTTGTTTGTGGCCCAGTCTGTTTTGCGTGTTTCATACAAACTCAAATAATGTTTTATATAACTGAATGGCGAGACGAGCAGGTATTTCACCTAATAGTAAGCAACTCGCCTGCCCATAACAGTTGCAGCACCACCCAAAACATTTTTTTGCAAAAGTCACCCTAAGACGCTCTTAAGTCTTATAATGCCCAGTAATTCCACTGGCTACTATGCTGTTCAAAGTAATGCTTGCGCACTACTGCTTGGTAGCAGAGTAACTGGCAACTGACAATACAACAGAGCCCGCCTTACCCCCGGCCCGCTCCGTGCTCGCTTTCTGTGTGGTTTGCGAAAAATTATAAAGCAAAACTTTATAGCGGAAAATAAGTGATGAAGTTGGTGAAGGCGGTTTGTTAACAATCTAAACTTGCAAGTACTGAACTGAAGTGTTTCTCACCAGGGCGGCTCAATATGCTGGTGAATGTATGTCGGAAACAATTAAACGACATTTTTGCTCAGTTCAAACCTATGGAGCCTATGGAACCGGTGAGTGCCAGCGTCTTTCCACAGCGCGAAAAAATGCTGTAGGTACGCAGGGGGAAATCGTCAGAATGATACGGTTTTAGAATCTAAAAAAACCCGTAATTACATATAGCCCGCATTAAAAACATCAACGCGCGCGAAAATTGTTTCCATTAATGGTATACCTACCTACTCTTACATGATCATAAAGAAAGAGTTCAACGCGTGACTCCTTTCCCCTCAAATTCGTAGCATTGTAAAGAAAAGACTCAACTTTATAAAATACTAGCAACCGCCCGAGACTTTGTTGGCGTCGACATGATAAAATATAGCCTATATTACTCAGGATTTTTTTTCAATAACAATTAAAAATCGGCAAACGGAAAACGAAACAAACTAAGAAACAAAATGAATGAAAAATAATAAATAAATAATGATAATGAATAAAAATAAGAAGAATAAGAACACTGTCCTCCCCCAAGCCGACTGGCCCTCGTGGGGGAGAATGACCACGACCCTTTAAGGATAAAAATCATAAAATAGAAAGAGCATAGAATATTATTTTGTGTTCTAAGTACGAGTATAAGAGCAAGAAATGATTATAGCAACTAACTTAACGAATTAACAAAGTAATAATAATTTTTTAGAAAAAAACAAAAACCGACTTCAATGTATCTTAGAAGTCCAAGGTCACATATCAATGAAATTTATATGGGACCACTTCGTAGCTATACTGAACCCGACGCAAAAATAATTTTTAAATCGGTTCATAAATGACGGAGTTCTGAGGTAACAAACATAAAAAAAAAATACAATGGGACAGAGAACCTCCTCCTTTTTTGAAGTCGGTTAATAACAAAATATTACACGGCAATAGAAGCAGAGAAAACATAAAAAAAGGATGAATATAAAAATAGCGGTAACAAAATGGATATCTTTAGAGGAGGCCTTTGTCGAAAGACAAGCTGTTACAGAAGATAACTATAATAATAATAATAATAATTGTTTATTGTCAAAAAGGTTACAACAATTTGTGGTACACAAGTAATACAAAGAAGGGTTAGCTTAGTGTTTCAGATTACGACTAAACGTCGAGTCCCAAACTAGGCGAAAGCCTGTGTCTTGGGATTCAGAGATACGATTTTATAGATATATATATCTTGATTAAATAGATTAATATTAAGTTTAGAATCATAGTTAGATAATAGATATGTATAAGTATATTAGCGTAATTGTCAAACAAACAGCAATAAAGGCTTATTTTATTTTTATTTTTTTTTACTCAGGGATAGTGTAGCTTTTTATCAGTGTAACAATTTTCAAAATTGGTTCAGTATTTCTTTTATTATTTTATTTTTATAGTCAAAATGACAGTAGTTCTAGAGATTACCCCCTACAAACATACAACTTTACCTCTTATATTATTAGTATAGATTCTTTCTCTTGTATTTAAAGAACGTGTGGTGGCTTCTTGGATGAAATTTCTAGGCAAAAAAAAAATATCATTACCGACTTGATAAATTTCCAGGGCTCGGGTGACATCAAGTACCATCTCGGCACATATATTCACCGCTTTATCCGGCGCACTAACAAGTACATTAAGGTGTCAATGGCCGCCAACCCCTCTCACTTGGAGGTGGTGTCTCCTGTGGTAATTGGAAAAACCAAGGCGGAGCAGCATTGGAAGGGAGACAACACGGGGGCTAAGGTTAGAGATCCGTCAGGCTTGAAAAGCTCTTTCCGACCTCATCGCTACATGCTAGTCTACCTATACTACAATTGTTTAGTTGCAAGCGAGCTTTTCATTGTTTTGTTGAGCCTTAGATTTGTTGGAGGCTCTTTCTTTGTATACTCTGGACGTATGCAGCCTCAAAAAAGCTAAGTACATTTGAATCAATAGCTGAAGGTTTTGTCTTTTTCGGTTTCAGTTTGTATCTGGGACTCTAACCGCGCTCCTCGAAGCTCCCTAATTATTATTCAGTTACCTTAAAAACTAGCCCGTGTACAGGTGATGGCGATAGTAATGCACGGCGACGCGGCGTTCTCGGGCCAGGGCGTGGTATACGAGACCATGCACCTCGGTATGCTGCCTGACTATACCACCCACGGCGCCATCCACATCGTGTGCAACAACCAGATCGGATACACCACCGACCCGCGCTTCGCGAGGAGCTCGCCTTATTGTTCCGGTTAGAACTAACGTGCCGCCTCCGACAACACCTCCGACAACACCCACGACTCGATCAGCATTTTGTACTTTCTGACTGAATTCTTTGCGCGTGACTGCGAGATGCGTGGTATTTCACATCCCTAATGGCTCGTACAACACCTCCGCGGTAAGTGCTGTTTAGTCCGTGTAATATTCTCCCGATACCCTTTCATTAAACGCGCGGTAACGTCAAATGGTGATCCACTCGTTTTTGGCAGCAGCGCAGCGGAAAGAAATGGATATTAAGGTATATTTTAATTTTACTGAGTGCGTGTTCATCTTCCTTACCATCATCATCTGCACCATCAGCTTTAACACTAGAGCAGCTATTCCAGCGCCCCAAAGCTGCACTCCGTTACGTTAAGGAATTGCGATGGCTTGGGGAAATGCACAATACACCCAATGCGGTCAAACAACGTGCGGTACAACCCACGTCAGTGCAGGACTTATCGCTCCCACATAGAATAAGAAAGGTAGTTCAAGAATTTTTTAATGGGTCGTTCTTGCAGACGTGGCCAAGTGCGTGGACGCGCCCGTGCTGCACGTGAACGGCGACGACGCCGAGATGGTGTCGCACGTGGCGCGCATCGCCATCCAGTACCGCTGCGCGTTCAAAAAGGACGTGGTGCTGGACCTCGTGTGCTACCGCCGCTTCGGCCACAGCGAGGAGGACGAGCCCATGTTCACGCAGCCCTTCATGTACAAGAAGATAAAGACGATGAAGACAGGTCAGTCGCTAAACAGAAAACCTGCCGACGCGATGTGCTGAAATCTGAGCATTTATACTTTTTTCTTTTTTACGCTTAATGGATCTATGTTTGGCGATAATGTGGCCTAAGATGGAGCACATAGATCTAGAGAGAGTCGGCAGTTGAGCGGCTGCTCAGACCCGTCTCCCCGATGGTTCACCGAACATCATCCCGAAACACGACTAGGTCGCTTGACGGCATGGCTTTGTTTGTACTTATAATATGTAACTACACACACACACACACACACCCTCTCACATACACACAGACCCTACACACGCAAGCACGCACCCTCTCTCACTCTCAAATACAAGCATCACACTGTTTTAGTTATTTATTTATTTTACTTCTGTTCTTGTAATGTGTTTAATGTAAATTAATTTATTTATGTTGGTACCCGCATGACTCAATATCGACGACCGTCTGTCGAATAAAGGGGTATGCTGAAAATCAGCCTTGCGTCTCAGTGCTGAGGTTACCCCTATTGCTGCTGTTTTTTATATTTTTGTGCTAATAAATATATTGTGTTCTAATTTAAACTATATGTGTACAGTTTGGCAATAAATAAATTCTTCTTTCTTTGTATCAGCATTAAATGTTTCTAACCAGCATGTCGTCGAAAAGGGTAGGGCAATAAATTATTATTGAACTACGATTATAATCGAAGGTAAAAGGATAACTTTTAACTACAGCTCTAGTGAATCAATGAGAGCTGCCACGATTGGTCTAGCATTTCCGCAATCATTCTCCATGTCCCCTCATTGAATGATTTAGTCTGATAAAAAATTGCTGATGTTTTTTGTATCTTTTCTTAAACATAATAATTCCGTTACCGACACTTGGTTTTGTATACTAACATCTGAAAGGAGCCTTATGTATTACGTTATGACTGCACCTAGTGGATCAAGTATACGCCGAGAGACTGAGAGCAGAAGGTTCCGTCAGCGACACTGATATTAAGCGCTGGGAGAAGGAGTACATGGACACCCTGAACATGCACTTCGAGCTCGCCAAGAAGATCACCAAGCTCAGCATCTTGGCGTGGATCGACACGCCCTGGACCGGTTTCTTCGAGGCTACGGACCCTAATACAGTAAGCTTCTACAAGTCAACACATTCTTTTCACCAGGTTAAAGACAGTTGAATTGAAATACTAGGTTATTTTAGCGTGAAATAACCGAGCGGCTCGCCTGGGAAGCAGACATGTTTGCTTACGGACATCTGCAATACCGGAAGCGTTGACGATGTGCTATCGGCCTATCTAATCAGCCAGTATCCACCCACTGTTGGGTATACCTATGCCTCTAAAGGTTTTCTCACTCGTCCCGTTCAAGCCATTTTTTTATGTAATTGAGAGACAAGACGATCAGGTCGTTCGCTTGGTAAGCAACACGCCTTTCTTATCTTTATTTGTAATCCTTCGCAGTACTACATTGCTCTCGTCAGTCCTAGTTCTTTTAATGCCCAGTAGTTACGCTGGCTATAATTCCTTTCAAACCGAAAGACAGTAAGTAATGCTTGCCACTACTGCTTGGCGGCAGAATAACTGGAAATCAAGTAAATCAACCCAGACTACCGACGGACATATAGACGTGTGGCAATGTCGGACCATTGCCGCACGTCCGTAAACCGTATAATTTTTAACCGACTTCAAAAAGGACGAGGTTCTCTGTTCGATTGTATTTTGTTTTCTTTATTTTTTTTATGTTTGTTACCTCAAAACTCCGTCATTTATGAACCGATTTGGAAAATTCTTTGCGTTGAGTTCAGTATAGCCACGAAGTGGTCCTATATAAATTTCATCGATATCCTTGGACTTCGAAGATACATTGAAGTCGGTTTTTGTTTTTATACAAAAATTAGTTATACTAATTTAGCTGTAATATTGTGGTATACAGATCAAAGAGACGGGCATATGTCAGAAAACGATCGACACCATCTCTAAACACTTCTACACGCCGCCGGAAGTGTGGGCCTTCGAGCTGCACAAAGGCATCAACAGGATACTGACGGCCAGGGAGAAATTGGTACGTGTAATACTTTCCAGAAACCAACCTGGGCCCCAATTCACTATGACAACTTAGCGATTCCTTGCTTCGAAATCACGTCGATTCCTCCATTATATAACCGACATTTCTATGATGCATACATATATATATTCATATATATGACGCGTCATAGAGAATACAAATTTCGAAGATGTCGTTTATTAATGAAGGAATTGACGTTTCTCAAAGCAAGGAATCGCCAAGTTGTCATAGTGAATTAGGGCCCTGGGCTTAAAACTAATGCCCAATACGCCCTATCGTTGACTCGATTTTATCACTGCATAATATCACTTAAACATGTATCATTGTAAATAAATCATTAACAAATAAATGTTGACGACGATAAGTTTTGCTGTCAGTTTTGCCACAGTTACTGTTATGATTGACGGATAACCTACCGTCTAATGCAAAGATAAAGAGGTCTAATGTCGTTACATTAGACCTCGTTGCATGAATTTGAATGATAAATATCTGGGGTGTGTTTAGGCAAGCCCCTGAAACGGCGTCATAGCTTTATGTCAAATTCAGAAGACAGGTGTAGCGCAACCAGACCGTACAAAAAAGTACGGTTTTGCTACCATTTATCATCTGACCGTACACCGTACTACATTATTCATACTACAGCTTTGACCGTACTTTGAAAAAAAATTATTTTTGATTCAATGTTATTTCTGATCTTGTGGTACCATGTGTGTATGCGGAGAGAGCGGGTTCAATTCCCGTGGCGAAACAAATGTTTTGAGCATAGGAAAGAATTTAAGCCAAGTAGACAACAACTTTTGTGATGTAATGGTAGAGTATATTATATACCTACGCGTGTTCAGCGCCTGTCAATGTTGTCCAATCTCTTACGTCATTCTCTCACGTTGTTCAATACAATAGCTCAAGTCTCTTATTGACCAGTCGTTTGTCGCTTGAATCTGTCCGTCGCACTTGTTTTTCACCGTCTTAAAAAAGAGGAGGTTCTCAATTCTATTGTATTTTTTTAATGTATGTTACTTTAAAACTCCGTCATTTATAAACCGATTTGGAACCTTTTTGCGTTAGATTCAGTATTGCTTCAAGATCCCATCAAGACCGATCAATTTCCCATATAAATTTAATTGAAATTCGACCTTGGACTTCGAAGACACATCAGAATTGAAGTCGGTTTCTTTTTGTTATCAAATGTGTTATTGTTTTCTGTTACTATATGAATCTGTCTGGCAGGTGAAGGAAGGCATAGCGGACTGGCCGATGGGCGAGGCGCTGGCGTACGGCTCGATCCTGCGCGACCGGGTGCACATCCGGTTCTCGGGCGAGGACGTCGAGCGAGGCACCATGGCGCACAGGTGAAGAGATATTGTTCTGGCGATCAACTACTATTCACAGCATCCGTGCAGGGCCGTGGGAAATACAAAGGAATCACTGACAACCCTACGTCGACATGGACACTATAGTCAGGGTCCAATATGATGTTTGTGAACGAGATCATACATTTTTCGCTCCTGATCAACACGGCCTGCAACGTCTCGTCCCTGACTATGCACGGATGACGTCATGTACGCAGTTTATGACTCCGATGTATACCTAAAGTAGAAGGCCCAACATCGCTTCACATTAAAAAAAAATGTTGGCGAAAATTCATTTCTTGATTGCAAATAATTTTTAGGTTACATGCTGTTTACTTCCTAATACTTTCTAGCCCCTAGGCAAAACGACTCGTTATACTTGAATATCGGGACCGGACATACATAATTTGCAACAAAGATCCACAACGAGGTAATCCTAAACAAACCAAATTAACCGACATGGCTCAACCAATAAGTAAGCTGAAGTGGCAATGGGCCTGTCAAAAATGTCGAAGTCTGATAGCCGATGGGGTAATAAAAGAGTTCTGCGTGGCGACCAACATTGTTAAGGTGTGCAAATATATCAAAGATCTTTGCACACCACAACAAGGAAGATCTTATTCTAATTATTACCATCTGCTATGTACTACATTCTGGCAAATAAATGAAAAGAAAAGAGAGAAAGAAAATACATTTATTCAAGACAGATACACGCAACATTACATTAAACTATACATAACTATACTATACATATAACAGAAAAAGATAACACATGTAATCTTTACTATTATAAAAATGGAAAAGAGCCAATTCTGTACATTGAAGATATTTTTGCAAAACCCACTTGGATAGACTATTTAGAGGGTGCTGAACACGAATCTATGGTTTTTAGGATTTTCGTCTGTTTGTTTGAGTGTTTAATATCTATAGACTCCAAAACTACCGAACGGATTTTAATGCGGTTTTCAGTGTTCAATAGCCTACGTCTTAATTTAAAATCTGGTATATGTTTCATAGCGCTGTGACATCGCAATGCTGAGATATCTTACCATAAGCGTATGAAGTCATGCAGAAAAAGCAAGTTCTCATAGGTTTAGCTTCTATAGACTCGAAAACTACCAAACGGATGTTAAGTCGGTTTTCATTGTTTGATAGCCTATATCTTAACTTAAAATCTGGTGTATGTTTCATAGCGCTGTAACATCGCAATGCTGAGATATCTTTACATAAGCGTACAAAGTCATGCAGGAAAAGCTATAACCCACATTTTTTGCAACTGTAACTGTTAGCTAATATTGACACTGTTTATTCTGAGTAATGAGACGAGCAAGTTGCTCGCCTGATGGTAAGCGCCAAGCCTGCCCATAACAATAGGGGATCGGACAGTAATCGAGAAAAAATCTAAAATGTAGTTAGAACGAATGTTCGTCGAACCAGAAAGATCATTCAATCAATATTTTTGTGAAATAATAATGATTTATATTTTTAAATCAATAAATATAATCTAATAATTCTGACATTTTTAATCTGTTCTTCATCTCAAACGAAACAACAATCACAGCGCATGACGTCATTTGCAGGCAAAAGCCTCACGGCTTTTGCCTAGCTCTAGCTTGTGTTTATTTTACGTTTTTGGTTTTCATAAAATGTATTGTTGCTAATTGTTTCGTTCCATTACTACAATATAGTCCCCAAACTTCACGAAACGTATTTAAATCTCTTTGCAAGTTTTATTTCGAAAAGTTTGTAGTTTTCTACCTTCATATGACGTCACATGTTTTGAGGTGATCTTTTGCGCGGTAATATTTGAAACATAATATTTTACCATAGTTATAAGTACTTTTAGAGCGTTATTTAATTAAAATACTATTTTCCATGGTTATATATATTCATTATAGTTAATTTGAAACACATTCTGAAAAGTTCTCCGATCCCCTATTGCAGCGCCATTTTCCATTTTCAGTTTTCAATGCTTAACATGTTTTGCCCCTATTCAATTTCAGTTGAAACAAATATTTTAGAAAGAGACAACATATTAAACCAAAAAGGGCCAAAAATATTAAAAGGCAAAAAAATAATAATTCATAGGCGGTGACACTGATCAATGTATGTGACATCACTTATAAAAGTAAATTTATACTCTACTAGCTGCGGCCCGCGGCTTCGCCCGCGTGGAGATTGATGTGTCGCAAGTAAGAAAAGTAGTCGGCTGCTCGGCTGCGCTGTTATGATTATTTTCGAATCTATCATGTTTGCGAACTCGCTTCAATTGTTAAGCACGTGTTCGACGATTTGTTCTCGTATTTCCCGTACCAAACATAGGTTGCCGTAAAAAAATATACGAAATTGCCTAAACACGGTCGACGGTGTTTTGCACTATTACCTACGTCATTCACGTCTAAACTCTCTATTTTTTCGAACCATTGAATAAATTTTTCCATATAAAGCTTAGAACTCTATTGCACACCCCCTAGGGGTATTATTGAAAAAATAAGTGTTTCATTATTTAGTTTAAAGTTTATTTGTACCGAGTATGAATAAAACTAAAATTTATAAAAAACATACAAACTTTAAAACGCCCATAGTTTCTTCAGAATCGGTTCAGTAGTTACGGTGATACGTGGTAACAAACATCACACACACAAACTTTCGCATTTATAATATTATTATTAGGAATTAGGATGGTGCCACGTATTCTATAAGTTCTATAAATTTCGTAAATGATGATTATGATGATGATGATGAGGCTGACGAGTGCCGCCGCCCGCAGGCACCACGTGTTACATCACCAGGGCGTGGACGGCGCGACGTACCGTGTGTTCGACGTGCTCTACCCCGACCAGGCGGCGTACGAGCTGCACAACAGCTCGCTCTGCGAATTCGGTGAGACGGCCGTGCATCCTACTATATACCCGACTGTATACCCTACTGTATACCCTACTGTATACCCTACTGTATACACTACTGTATACCCTACTGTATACCCTACTGTATACCCTACTGTATACCCTACTGTATACCCTACTGTATACCCTACTGTATACCCTACTGTATACCCTACTGTATACCCTACTGTATAACCTACTGTATACCCTACTGTATACCCTACTGTATACCCTACTGTTTACCCTACTGTATACCCGACTGTATACCCGACTGTATACCCGACTGTATACCCTACTGTATAGCCTACTGTATACCCTACTATATACCCTACTGTATACCCTACTGTATACCCTACTGTATACCCTACTGTATACCCTACTGTATACCCTACTGTATACCCTACTATATACCCTACTGCATACCCTACTGTATACCCTACTGTATAACCCTATTCTACCCTATTCTACTTTTTTGTCCGGACGGGGGATTCTCTTAGATACCTAGAATGGGACGAAGGTAGGTCGTTCCACATCTTAAAAATGCGAGAAAGGAAAGTACGAGTGAAGCGAGTGGTGTGGGAAGTCCAGTTTTGTAAGATGTGGGGGTGAGCTTTTTGACGATGGCGAGATTTGCCGTCTGCTCTGCCTGTCTATAGACCAGATGCCGTGTCGTTTTCGTCGCCTATCTTAATTTCCTACTAGACCTTACGCCATAAACTGTAAGTAAATGTTTCGTTCGGGCATCCCAGGGATCCTCGGGTTCGAGTGCGGGTACTCGTACTCGTCGCCGCACCTGCTGACGCTGTGGGAGGCGCAGTACGGCGACTTCGCGGACACCGCACAGCCCATGTTCGACACCTTCATCTGCAACGGCGAGAGCAAGTGGATGTCTCAGTCCGGCCTCGTCGTGCAGCTGCCCCACGGGATCGACGGCGCTGTGAGTGTCCGCACACATACATACACACACACACACACCCTCACACACACAGACACCGCTACGGCCGTGACGGTCCGCACATACTATTCAAAATTCGAGGCGGAAGAGCCTAGTATTTTTTTGAACATAATATACTTTTCAGCTTTACTTTTTATAGAGCGAGTGTGGCTCAGTGGGAGCACGTGTGATTTTCGATTCGACGCACCCGAGTTCGAACCCGCTGGCCCACTGACTTTCTTAAGTTGTGCGAATTTAACACTAAAAACGGTTAAAGAAGAATAACAGATTAAAAATATCAGAGTTATTTGATTTTATTTATTGATTTAAAAATATAGATCATAATTATTTTACAAAAATATTGATTGAATGATCTTTCGGATTTGACAAACACTCGTTCTAACTACATTTTATTTTATTTTTTCGGTTAATGTCCGATCCCCTATTTTGGGTGGCACCTCTTGTCGTTATCTCATGACGTGGCAGATAAATCTGCCCTCCTCTACCTCATTACCTCATAACGTGATAGATAAAGTAAACTCTTTACATCATATGATATGTATGACAAATAAAGCTCGCTCTTCCTGTTAGCTGACGCCATGACAGTGTCGTGCGTGTCTGTCCGTAGGGCCCGGAGCACTCGTCGGCGCGCGTGGAGCGCTACCTGACGCAGTGCGATGACGACGACGACAAAATCCCTGATCTCGACGACAAGAGCTTCGAACGTGCGTGCCAAAAATGCCACACATTTATACACACATCACACATCTCCTCACTGCTAAGGAACTCTGCAATTTTGAGACACCCCGTCGTGTGGTAGTTACTGGTATTAACAAGAAAACAATAAACGATTGAATTGAATGGAAATGAATCGAATTGAAATGTTTTCAATGTTTAGCTAACTGTGGATAAAGCCTTACAACAATAGTATTATATAATGTTTTATATATATAGTACATACATACATAGCAAGGATAACAATGATCTGGGGGGCTCTGTCATGAACGTACTACCAATTTGAGATAGGCAAACATTTTCTCATCGCAGTCTCCCTGGTATTGGCCAAAAGATTTTATCAGATTCAAACATTTCATACCCGGTCATCAAAGGAAACCATCTACACCTATACCATACATTTTTACAATAAATACGCGAGATTTTCTGTTTCACATATTTCCTCTACCATAAACATATATAAAACAAGGTACTTGTACCAGTGAAACAACTGCGCGGGTGCAACTGGATTGTGGTCAACGTGACCAACCCGGCGAACTACTTCCACGTGATCCGGCGCCAGGTCGCCTTGCCTTTCCGCAAGCCGCTCCTCGTCATGACGCCCAAGGTCGGCCTCAAGCACCCCTACTACCGCTCCAAATTATCCGAGTTCCTAATCGGGACCAAGTTTCGAAGGTAAGTTTTTATGTAAAGCTAGGTTCATTTTTATTTGGTCCAGACGGGGGAAATCTAATGGACATCCGGGAGTGGAAGGGAGGGCCCGGGTAGTGCCAGACTAAGCCACCTACTGGCTAAAACCCCCGTCTGCTCTGCCTGTCCAGACCAGACGTCCGTGCCGTTTTCGTCACTTCTTATATTTTCAGGCGTACCTACATTAGCTATGCTTTATTTTTGCTCTAATAACATATTTTGTAATTATTATTATTTTTATTTAATTGTCACAGTTCCATTTAATTATTTTTTTTCCTAAGATAGGTTCATTAGAAACAAACTTAAACGGCGGGTGTGAACTTAACCGCGTAACCTCTCTACATATTGAAAAAGACATTATCAATTCATTTTTGGTTTTATTTTGTGGCGGCAACACCGCCACCACTACACAGGAACTCGCCGTGATTGGCCAAATTGTAAAGCGGCCTATCACAGGCGCTAATCCGAGAATTCCAACATGGAAGATTCGCGCCGCCTGGCTCTCACGACACACACGAGAAAATTCTCTCTCGCGATATTTAACACTGTACTCTGTGCTGTCGCATGATTAGTGTACATAATTACTTATGTAACTAACCCTGTGGAGAGAAGATTATACAATTTACATATTATACATGGGAGTGTTTCATTTCTAGGCGCACACGCGCCTCAGGATAACCAAACCACTGATCCTATAAAAAAAAGGATCAGTAAACCAAACCATCCCATAATTTTTATTTTACTTTTTTATTTAACGCTGTAGATTTAATCTAAAGCATGAAGTGAGTACATAAATTTCCGAAAAATATCGAATTCAATACGGAATATGCATGTGTTGTCGAAACATCACAAATTACTTTTTATGATAGACTAGCTGCGCCCCGCGGTTCCACCCACAGTTTCCCGGGATAAAAAGTAGCCTATGTGCTATTTAAAGTCCTTAAGTACCTACATACCAAGTTTCATCAAAATCCATTCAGTAGTTTTTGCGTGAAAGAGTAACAAACATACATTCTTACAAACTTTCGCATTTTTAATATTAGTAAGATGACTCCTTTAATCAATGAATAGTGCTAGAATTATTATAATTAATTAGTAGTTTTTTGTATTTCAATGTTTCGGTTTCGTATTTTTGTAAAAACGTAATCGCAAAACGCTTGTTTACTTGCAACCACATTTTGACGTCACACGGCTCGCTGCTTATTAGTTAAATTTTTGACACACACAAACATTTAGCATAGACAGACCAATGAGGAGATTCTAGGTACCCACATTTTGACGTCACACCTGTGGTCACACGCAAATGGCGCGTTTATGTTGATTAACATTAAATCAAATTTTTATATAATGATTTTACTTATTAACAAAAATAAATGATGTCGCAAAATTTGGAAAAATATAATTTTTTATAGTATTTAATAACGACTTGATTCATGCGTGAAAAAATACATACGTATTCCAAAATATCCTTGTGGATAGGTATACGCTGTTGGATTACTAATAAATAAAATCAAGTTCAGCCTTTATTGGTATATTTCTGGACATAGGTACAAAACAGATAAGTACAGAAGTCAATCTTAATACAAAGTGCGCTCGAGCAACGCACACATAGACACCGCTTACGGACACGATTTCTCGGACCAGTTGGGATCAGTGCGAGCGCGAGTGCCATCCGCTTGAGACACGGGTCTGTGAAATTTTTTGTGCAAAAATGGAGCAAAAAAATATATTATAACTGTTCAGTGGACAGTTGTTTAAATTCAACATTAAACGGCGAATTGTCGTTTTTAAGCAACCAGTAGTTTCAGAGAGGTAAGTAGATATTTGCTTGTTTTTCGATGGTTCGCCCGGCCCCGGCGCCCGGCCCCGCACCGAACAAGCAAACATGACTTTGTGGCCTTGTAATATTTTTACCATTTATATTATATATCTATTGTAGTGTAAGCTGTGTAAGCCTTGTGTTCAACAATCTAATGAGGAAGATGTAAATGTAAATTAATCGTTTTTTTTTGTCTTAGAAAAAACGTTATCGAATCAAAATAATAATGTCGATAATAATATCTTGAAAAGTATTTTTTTAAATTAATTTATTGTGGACTTCCCAAAAATTTCTTGCGGCGTCCGCCGAGTACCCGCCGCGCCGGGTCCCAGGCAGCGGGCGCGGGCATTCAATTTAACAACCCTAGCGCGAACGCCGAGCGTAGGTATGAAAAGTGAAGTACATACATGAGATTGACTTCTGTACTTATCTGTTTTGTGACATAGGTCTCTCCCAATTGTTTTCATGACTTTCGATCTTCTGCCTCGGTCATCCAGTCATGACCTGCGTGTACTAGGATGTCGTCTACCCATCGCTTCGGTGGGCGGCGTCGTGGTCCGGTGTTCGCCCACGGTCTCCACTCTAGGATTCATCTTGTCCAGCGGTGCCTATCCATTCGAGCAACATGGCCAGCCTAACTCGACTTCCTAAAATCAACCTAAATTACATAATACTTTACTTTATTTCCCAGGGCAATAAGAGAAGACGGCCCCGCCAGCAAAAAGCCGGAAGGCGTAAAGAAGCTTATATTCTGCAGCGGTAAGGTGGCCATCACTGTCGACGAGCTGCGCAAGGAGAAGAAACTTGAGGACAAGATCGCGATGTGCAAGATCGAACAGCTGTACCCCTTCCCCTACGACATCCTGCTGCAGGTATAGTGCTGTGAAATTAAATGAAATAACTCTTTATTAAAACACACACAGATAATTAAAAAGTAACAATAAAAGTTTATTTATACGAGTAGTGTAATAATCTCAACCGTGCAGGGAGGGCAAAAATAATGGACGGTGGTTTTCAATATCTCAATACACTTACATAAACCAGTTACATAAAATACACACTAATAAAATAGTAAATAATGTAACTACATACGTATTGTATTTAAAATATAATACACATACATATACATGTGCTGTTACATATATTGTGTGTTACTAAGTGGCGTGACGAGCAAGTCGTTCACTTCATAGTAAGCAACACGCCTGCCGCTAACAGTTTTTTATTTTATTTATATAAATCTTACAATTTCTCTTATCTAACTTAAACCTTAAATAGGTTTGTCTGGGGTGTCGCATTCCTCTTCTGCTTACTTATAACATCCTGCCGGTTTCGGCCTCGGCGATCAGACTTCGTGTATACTGGTTATGTTGGACTTCCGATTGGAAGGTATACCTACATACCTAACAGTCGCAGTGCCACCTTAGAACTGTGTTTATGTTTAGGAAAATATTTCGTATCAGTGGCACTGCACTACGCTCATCAGCGAAAACGGTGACAGTTAACGCCTCTAGTAGGTATTTGTCTAATAACAGGATTTCGACCGAACTTTGAATCTACGTTTAAGAAAATATTGGCTGGTGAAGATTATAATGCCAAACATACCAACTGGGGCTCAAGATTTATTACAACTAAAGGCACAGAACTAAATAAGGCCATATAGACACTGAGCCTTAACACAAGCTCAACCTATTGGCCTTCCGATAGACGCAGAATACCAGACCTAATAGACTTTGCTGTTTATAAAGGAATATTAAAAACTAAAATGAGTGACACATAATTAGCCGACTTGTCCTCAGATCACTCACCAGTTTTGATTACAATATAAAACAACATAGTGTCCATACCTGCGCTGCACCATGCACTATAAAAGAACCAATTGGGACATATATTGGGATGAAATACAGGATTTCTTAAATTCTGATATAAGTCTAAAAACCGAAGATGATATTATACAAGCTGTAGAGCACTGGAACTCTTGCATTCAAATAGCAGCATGGAACGCAACCCCTACTAGAGAAATTATGGTAAAATTCGTTGCCGACATCGTCTTTTTATACTCCTTGGAGGGGATAGTAAGCAAGATGGCGGCATCCGAGAGTCATCGTTTCACTAACTCTTTTATTTTACCTAGTTCGTAAATTACATTAAATAAATACCTACTGCTGACGAAAGAATTGAATAAATCATTAAATGATCACGCTCTATGAATTTATTTTAAAATAACAGATTACCTACTCGTAATAATCAAAATTAAAATAATAGCTAATATTATTATGCAGGAGTACTGCCGCTACGACAAGGCAAAGGTGTGCTTCGTGCAGGAGGAGCACAAGAACCAGGGTCCCTGGCCATTTTGTAAGACCCGCCTACAGAATCTGTTTGGGAAGAAGATTGAGTAAGTACAATTACAGTTCTCCTATTTTTACACGTAGAAGCCTAGGCTGGGGTAATATTCGCTTTCAAAGAAGTCCATCGGTTATACCGTTATGCCTACGACGAGATATTTACCATAAATGGTAGAAAGGAAACATAATATTGTCAAAAACAAACATAAAATATGCTCCTAAGGTTGATGTCGTATCTCGTGAGTAGTGGTTCTTTTTCCGATACGGTGGTAGTCATTGTAATAATTGACGTTTATAAGTGCGTCTGTGATGCCAAAAATGAATAAAAAACTTTGAAAACACTGGAGTAGGTACAGTATATGACAGAAGACAAGGACATGATTACATTAAAGTTTGGAAACTATCGTGAGTCGAAATATTCATTATAAATATAAACGGCTATACTCACGTTATAATTATGCCGGAATAACATATTATGTCTTATAACGTGAGTGTAGCCGTTTATATTTATAATGATTACATTACATTGATGACGCTTCAGTATAATATTGACGGAGCGGCACCACTTTCAGCGTTGCGGTAACGCCCATTCTCATTTATGATTATTATATAGCTTTCATATCTCTGAATAAGGTGAGCAAATCCCTTGTTAATATGTTATTTCTGTCGCAGTATTGTATCCAGGCCGCCAAGCTCTGCCTCGGCAACGGGAATCAAGTGGATACATGCGAAAGAACTGAAGGCGTTAAAAGAAGACATTATAAAATTTTAATATTTTTTATTTTATTTTGATCTATGGTAAAATGTGATATTTATTGGCTGTGAGATAAATTAAACAAGTTTGATAGTCTAACATGTGGTTTATTTGGTATCTATAGTTTATAATCTAACGACAAGCGATCTGCCCCACACCTATGTACTCCTACCTAGGTATATGAATTTATTAGGTGGTACCTATACCTTATAATTTTTTTTAGGCACAGTACATTTTATCAAATTAAAGACTGACATCATTTTGAAAATTATGAAATGTATACATATTAAAGTAGGCGACTGTACCTACCTATTACCTACACTCCCTGAAGAGATTCTCCAAAATACGATTGTAGAAAGGACTATTACATAATTATTAGCACATTATTAATAGGTATTCTGCCTGATAATGCGCTGCGACAGCTACGAAGTACCTACTACTATCAAAGAAGTAGCATAGAAGTTATATGCTTATGGCCGTCGGACAAGGAGCTTAAGGCGCTAATACACCTGCCTGTAGCTGTCACCCTTGCATACCAGCGCCTTGCACGTGTCAGCCAATTTTTAATGTGTATAGGGAGATAGGCAATAAGAGGGAGGTGTCGCGGGGAGCTGCATAACACAACCGGCATGTGTGAACGTATGCAACAACAGTAACTACAGGCATGCCAATTAGTTCACTGCTAATGCTTTCCATTGCAAAAACTAGAAACAGTTATAGCGTGGGATTGGCTCGTACTGTCTCGTGAACTGGTTGGTGTATAGGTACTTCTTGCAAGTAACAGGCATGGAAGAAAGCAAATGGCACTTGCAAATGTATGCACAGTGTGCCATTTACTTGCACGTGCCGTATTGTCGTTAACTACGAAGCAAGCTACTGCTCCATTTTACAGGCATGTATATTCCCGCCTTTATATCGCACGCGGCGCGCGGCGGCGGCGGCGCGCCGCGCCCGCCGGCGGACCATGGCCGACATGGCGGACCAAGCAGACATATTTGTATTTATCTGTGGGCAATCATGACATAAGTCACAGAATATGTCAATAGTACAATACTGTCATTGTCAGTGTCGATGTCACATTTAAATTATAGGTTAAAATTTCGAACGAAGTATTTTTACGGAGAAAAAAAAACCTCATGACGGATGTGACAGTTGTACTGTACGTACCTTGGTACCATTGAGGTGTCATTCCTCAATGCTTGGTACGTACTTGGTACGTAGGTACGGTAGGTACGTCATAGGACGGGATCATTTCTGCGTACAGAGTAAATATAAGCACGAATGAACACACATTTTTTTATAACGGGCGATTGCCTTTATTACTGAAAACAAACTACACTCTACTTACTAAAACTAAACTAACTACATACAAGGAGAAGCAATTGGACAACCATAGACCATTAAAGGCCTATACACACAAAATTAATTGGTACGATGGATGTTTAAAACTGAAGTGTAAAGAGGATACTCAATTTTCCAAAACTATGAAATGTGTGCATTTTATAAAGTCGAGCTGGACTGACTTATGAATATTAAGAAAGTTACATCAACGAAAGATATTCCACTAAATAAACTGGCTTCATTAAGATTTTAATGTTACTAACTAAAATGTTCGATTCTAAAATCATTTGTTCAAAAATCAAATATAACCAGAAATATTTAATCGCTACTACTGTTTATTTCCTAACATTAACCTGCAAAGCTAATTTAAAATGTTGAAATGTACGATGGTGAATGTACAACCTTAATGTTTCGCATACACATGGCAATTAAGCTATTGTTTCTCTCCTGGCAATCACAGACCCAAGGATTCGTGTATGTGTGTGATGTTTTCTTTCTATGTGTTCATCTGTTTTGTCTATGTGTTATACATTTTTGACGTAAAATTCGTTTGTTTACATTATTTTTACGGAGACTTATTTATGTTTTCCGTACGCTTATGTCCTTATTTTCATGACCATAAAGACTAATATTGCATGTTTAGTTGCAAATTGTCTTGGTAATTATAGTTTTGCATGTGTGACCGTGTACATGAACAGCTTGTGTAAACACATCGCGCGACATCACAGATAACAGATTTAGTAATAGTAATAATGAAGATATTTTTAATAGAAATAAATACCTTTAATTATAATTAGCAGTATTATGTATTCTATGGCTTTAATTTACGGATTGTAACGTAAAACTATGGGCCAGTTATTGACTAAACGGATTTTGATGTTTGGTATGAAAATGGGTACATAGGAAGTACTTATATAAGACCTAGGTGGGTACTTTTACGTTACATCCCAGAAAAACGAACAGTTCCATAAGGAACAACTGAAAGGTACCTCTAATAGGTAGCTAACTCTACGCGGTTTCGCAGGTATCGGCTAGTAGGTATAAAATTACTTGGTACCTAGAGAAAAGAGTGTGGGAAGCTTCTTTGTTTCATGGTTTTATACCTATGATATTTAATCTCTTGTTCTTATTCTAAATCTAATCTAGAGAAGTTAAAAAACAACTCGACTGATTATTGTTAGGTACCTACCTAGATAACCTACAAAACCTCTCCTATTACTCAATTTAATGTTTTATTATTGATTTGCCCCATACTTTGTAGCTCATTCTCCTCATACTTTATTTATATTGTAATAATATGCCTAAAAAAATTGCATTCGCTTAGCTTGCGCGTCCATCTAAACATATCTGCGTAGATGCCTAGGAACTGTTATTAAAAGATAGGTTTTCGTTTTCGATAAAGAAATGTTTACTTCAAGGGGCGCCATGCCTGTTATTCGCCTAGGGCGCCTGGCATGCTCGGGCCGGCCGGCTGCGGGCGCAGCGGCGCTGGATAAGTGTGATCTCTATTTCAACTTACAAATACTATTTTTCTATGACAATATTTGTGGGTAAATTGTTTTCTTTACACTAACCTAACAATGTACCTAAATATGAAAGTTCCATATACCTATATAGTTTCATAATAAAACTATTGGACTTGGTCATCATAAGTACCTACCATTGAGGAATAGTGCGAGACCTCAATGGTACCTACCCACTGACTACGGAGTAGGGTTGCTAGGTCGTCGGGATTCATCTGGTTTGTCCCGACTTCTGATATGAGGTCCAGAGTCCCGACGAAATACGAAATATCCCGATATTTTGTCTCCGGCTGATTGGGCGCCGGCCACCCAGGCTTAGAGCGTCGTGGAGTGCCCGGCGCGGAAACCAAACTGCTCCTTTCTCGGAGTCAGGTGAGGTCTCATCCTACGCAGCAGCAAGCGCTCGAACAACTTCGAGATGGTCGGTTGCAGTGTGATGGGTCTGTAGCTGCTAGCGGGTAATCGGCGATCCTTTCCTGGTTTCGGCAGCACGATTACCCTACCAGTCTTCTATTCCTAGGGGAAGCAACGGGTACGCAGGACTCCGTTGAAGAGCCGCGCTATAGACACCAGGCCCTTCGTGGGTAGTTCTTTTAGGACGACATTTGTAATGCCGTCTGACCCTGGTGCCTTTTTTCCCGGTAGTCTTAGCACGGCCCTCTTCACCTCCGCCGGCGATATAAAATCGTCACCTTCTAGCGGTGGTGGCGGGTGGCCAGGAACACTGCGACCTTTTCCTGGACCATCTGGTGGTGTTTCAGAACTACACGCGTTATGTTATTGTACTAAGAGTCTCTAAGACAATATGACAATGGCATTTTGCGTTCTAACGACACATACCCAACGATCCAAAAACAACAAGAAGAAACTGCTGTGCATTCACGCTCACACAAAGAATGAACATTGAATGAACTTGTTGTATAAGTTTGAGTTGCTATATGAAAAGCTCCCTCCCCCCCGTACTTCATTGCCTTCCGCCATTCTCCGTAAAAATATGTCTTGCCTTAAAATTTATTTGTTGATAGTTAATTGGAAGACATTTTTATTTTTTATTGATTCTGCTGGAGCTGCTACTGCTATTTGTATACACAAAACAGCAAATCATGTCATCGTACTTTGATTTCTATTGTAAGAATATAGAAAATTACGGCAGTCACGATACGGAAGAAATTAATGGAACTTGTTACTCTATGTGTCCGCAGGACGAAATCCGTCTGTTAGTTTCTTTTACTTTAGCTATTTTTTAATGATTTTACTGCAATGTGTATTGCTTCTGGCTTCTGTCCTCTGCAGCCAACAAGGCAGTGCTTACATAACAGTGACATCTATGCAATATTTACATAAATAAGGTGATCTATTAATTGCCTTATTTCTTACTTGACTTATACATTCCATTAAGTATCTAACACAGTTGATTGCCTTAATAATTAAATAAATTAATCAATTTTCACCTTAGTACCCACATAATTGCAGGAAGGCATGTTCCCTGACTTGTTAAAAATATCCATAATTAAACCCGTTTATAAAAAAGCATCAAAACTAGACCCAAACAATTATAGACCTATAGCACTTTTGCCTACATCGTCTAAGATATTTGAAAAGGTAATGCAAAAGCGCCTCAATTCATTCTGTGAGAAACATAAAATATTTGATGACTCACAAAACGGGTTCCGGAAAAATCGTTCAACGATACTAGCTGTCTATAAATATATACATAAGATATTCGACATAATTGATGATAAAAAATACGCAATTGGTGTCTTATTGGATATGACTAAAGCTTACGATAAAGTACAATATAAAATACTATTGGACAAACTATATGATAAAGGAATACGCGGGATTTCACACCAATGGTTCAGCTCATATTTACACCAACGTAAACAATTTGTAGAAATTGAACATTTCGACTCCGAAACCGGTAAAATTAATTTAATAAGATCTAAGATAATACAAACAAACAATTCAATACCACAGGGCAGCGTACTCGGATGTATCCTATTTTTATTATATATTAACGATCTCCCAAAAATAATTAATAATTTCTGCGTTTTATTTGCCGATGACATTTCTATCTTGACATCTTGTAATAATAATAATAATTTAAATCATAATCTTACTGACATCTTTGAAACTATAATTAATTGGATGAACGTTCACAACCTAGACATTAATTTTTCAAAAACGAAATTAATGCAATTTAGACCTTACCAAAAACCATCCCTTGACATTAATTTCACATACAATAATATTAAATTAGAATGTGTCGACGCGTTTACTTTGCTAGGTATAGAAATAGAAACAAATATTAACTGGAAAACCCATGTCCAAAAAATCAAAACAAAACTTTCAAGCTTCGCTTATGCATTAAAAGAACTTAGGAGGGCAACTGACCTTAAAACTGCCCTGTCTGCATACTATGCATACGCACACTCATGGCTTAAGTACGGAATTCTACTTTGGGGTAATAGTGTTGACGTGCAAGATGCATTTATTGCCCAAAAAAAATGTATCCGGATACTTGCTAACATCAAAAAACAGGAAAGTAGTAAACCACATTTTGTTAAAAATAAAATCTTGACCCTAACATCAATCTATATACTAGAAGTAGGTAAATTTGTGAGACAATATCCGCAGTTCTTCTTAAAGCATGCAGAACAAACACGGCGATTTGCAACTAGGTTTAAGCATAAATTAGTATTACCCATATCAAGACTGAACATACATAGTTCCGGTCCGAATGTAATGTCAGTAAAAATTTATAATAATCTACCTGACGAAATAAAAGAAGAGGAAAATTATATAAAATTTAATAAAAAATTAAAACAATTCCTGATAGAAAAATGTTATTATAATTTAAATGACTTTTTTAATGAAAATAAGAATGAAATGATAAAATGATAAGTAATTGACAAAGACGTAGAATAAATCGGTCCGCTCCCATTATAATGCATTATAATGTATAATTTGCTATACCCTAGTAGGGTCATATGTAATCTCACCACTACAATAAGAACTTTTGTGTACATATGTTTGCAATAAAGTATTGAGTATTGAGTATTAATTTGCAGTAACTGGTGCACACAATCATAAAGATGTTTAAACAATGTTTTGTTTACTACTATGTATAAATATTTCTGTTTATATTTTGTAAGGCGTGAAAGAGAAAGCCTAGTTCATGTGCTCGAAGTGGTTGGCTCTGAGAAGAGACTGGTGAAGAGGTACAGCCGGTCTGCCGCTGACTCCAACATGGCCATTCCTCAGCACTTACGGCCATACAATGTACTGAAAGGTACAGTGGAGTACCTTCTATTTGAGTAAGAAGTATATTACTACTTAATAAGAAGTATATAATTATATTACTTTCAATCTGCCCTCTTATTGAAACTATCAATGACTTCTGTACTGCAGTTTTGATAGTGAATTATTTCATTTCGTCCTATACTTTCATGTTATTTAAAGGTACAATTGAAACTTTGTGTATCTTGTTGCAGAGTAGCAAAAAGGACAGATGTGCCAATTTCAGTGGTGTATGACTTTGTGAATGATCGCCTCAGAGCAGTGCGCCAGGATATCACAGTTCAGAGGCTGGCAGCGGCTGACTGTGCCCAGCTATTGGAACCTATGGTCAGGTTCTATGTTTACTTTGGATACAGGTTATAACCCATTTGGTTTTGAATTTTTAACACAAAATGTAACACTCAACTAACAATATTTTGTGCTACAACTTCCAAAATTCTTAGTTTATCTGCTTAATCTACTTACTTCATCTTTACCTACTTTTTCAATGATACTGATATAACATGTATCTCTACACTCTACAGGTTGCACGGTCTGCCATTGAAAGATTATGATCCAGTGCTCAACAAAACATACTTACTAGAATGCATCAAGTGGTTTCTTAGTTGTTGTGACAATCTAGACACACTGCAGACTAATGGCAAGATGGATGAGCTCAGCGATGCCTTTGTCTGGCTAAGAGTCAATGGGGAGCGTGAGATGGCCTATGACAGAGTGCTTATAGAAAGCCTTTACATATTGTGTAATTTGAATGACGTACATCCAATGTTTCGTTACCTCAGTCTACCAAAAAATTTAAAAATGTGAGTTAACTTTTCATTTTGTAAAGACATTTTCTTGCCATTGTTAAAGTTACTTTGTAATAATAAGTATAATGTATAGAGCCCCTAATCCTTGTACATTCTAACACTTGTCACTATACACTGGTGTGGCAGATTGACCCGAAGTTTATCCAAGAATATCGGTATTTGTTCATTCATTTCTTGTTCTGATTTTCAGGGAGCCCAGACTGCAGCTAGCATATGAAGTGGCCCTGGCAAACTTAAAGGGCAATTTTATCCTAATAAGCAGACTGCTGAACAGTTTGTGTCCTCTGGCATATTGCGCTCTATGTTTACATTTGCCTGTTATGCAGAAGTAAGACTACCCACTACTTTTATATCAGTCTAGTTAACACATACAAACCTTCAATAATAATTACTACAAAGATTGGTTGTTCCATGCAAATCCTCTCCATCTGCAGGTTGTCAGTTGTTTAGCAAAGGGGCTGGCCTCATACAGCCATAATACCTATCATGGAAATGCATTCAATTTAACACATTCTGATTTTTTTGGATTATAAGTGTCTCAGATGATCTGTCAGAATAACCGAGAAACACGAGACTAGTAATTTATCTGAATTTTTAAGTTTGTGTGTGAATTCAGATTATAAATTCCTTCTCTGCATTCAGAGAATACCTCTTGGTTGTATGAGGCCAGCCTAAAGGTACAATGGGTTTTGCTATTGTTTTTTTTTCTTACTTATGACAGTGTATTTTTATTATTGTAATGCTGTTTGATTTTAGTTCTATATCTTGGAATGCAATAAAGAGCTGTATCGTGTAATTATCCAGGCACGCCATCGCAGTGCTGTGCCACGCGTACAACAGCAAGCGGCTGTCGGTGCCGAGCTGTGCGCTGCGCCGCTGGCTGTCGCTCGCCAGCGACTGGGAGGCGCGCGGCGTGTGCCAACACTACGGGCTCGCGCTTGACGAGAAGGCCGTGAGGTTCGACAAGGGGGACTTCAAGTTTGATGCCCCTATGGTACGTAATGAAACTCCTAGTTTGTCTAGAAGATTGTCGGTTTCTTCAAGTATTCGTGGACGTGGAAGTGTCTTGGCCTCTGATACTAAAATTCACCACAAGTCTTTTTTTCAGCATTCACCAAAGATACAACTTTTGCAAAATGGAAGACTCAACCTAGACATGGAACATATTTTCACTTATAAGCTCTAATATTGTATGTAAGCTTAATTTATTGACCTCATCGTTCAGACTAATTATGTTGATTATTATAAAGGAATAAAAAAGAATTATTTATAAAGGAATCCTTTATTGGTTTTTATTATTTACATAAGAAAATTCTCCTAATTATGCAGTAACTAATTACAATGGACAACAAAACTATCTAATATCAAATGGTTTGCGTGGCTCCCAATGTCTACTTCATTGTTATATGAAAATTCGATAGTGTTATGTACCTTCCTAATTTTCTAAAAAATGATCGGGCCACTTGTGACCTAAATTATATAAATTAAATATTAGCATATATGCATACAAATGTCAATGGAAACATAGCCAACGAGTTAACAGGGCCAAGGGTTCGCAGTCAAAAATAATAAATAGTAAAAATTGTTTCGTTACAGTATGCTAAAATTAAAGTAACATTTTTCGATTCTACGAGGGTCAGCTAATACTAATAAAATTATTTATTTTAGTAAGGATTTAATGAAGCTATGAATGAATACATGAAAACAACCGACTGCCTGAAATAAGCTACGATTCATAAGTAGTTATAACAAATTTTATGATAAACATCCGCAATATTGAATTCATTAAATTTCGTCGTTTTTAGTTACGAAAACGCTCAACTTCTGTTATAATTTTACCAATGTAAAATACAAGCAAAATGTTGCTAATGTACACAAAGTAACGACCAAAATATCACAGACAAACCTTTCATCAATATTGCGGTAACTTCCCGGATTACGATCACAAAGAGGTAACGCGAAAGCATACTGAATGGTAACTAAGCAGAGTCCAAATTGTAGTGTGCCGGCCAGACTGCGCCGGTGGCGCGCGCTGTTATAGCGGTACTCCAATATTCGAGCCCAATGAAATAAAAGCAATGCATCTGAAGTATGTACGAAATATTAAAATATATTACTGAAAATTATAATTTCATTTGTTTGGTAGAAATTTCCTACATTACAATAACATAGAAACAAGTTAAACTTAGAAAGTCATTGATTCTTTCAAATACAAAATAAATACATCCTTTTGGTAGCACCGAGATGTACAAACAAAATCGGAAGGTAAAATATAAATCAAAATGAGGAACCATCGAAACCTAAAATAAATTCAATGAAACGATGTCATAACAATGTTTTGAGACCGTGGTCCTACGCGTGATTTCATATCGATACAACACGTTCAAGTGATAAATAACTTTAAAACAACAACAAAAGTTATAGTATTTTACAATACAGTATAGAGGTATATCATTCAACTAACTATACACAATAAGATAACACACTATTTTGTGGAGTCACATGCGTTCATTAGCCGCAGTGTCTAAAAAGCATAACATCCGAGTATTTATTTAAAATTTCAGAAATTCTCCCTCAGTGACTTCACAAAACCGCGTGAGATACACTTGCCGTTAGTTAACCTTCCTCCGACGACCTACATTGTCATGTCAGCCGGTACGCGGTTTAGCAGTCGATTGAAATACAAGCCATCATAGTTTAACAACTTTATTCAACCGATGATATCACAGTGCATTTTGCAAAGAAATTATGTTCGAGACGAAAAGTCCCAAGTCTCAGAAAATCAAAATAATATGAGGACTTGGAAAAATTAAGAATTCCCACATTTTACTGTTCGAGTCGACGGCGACGTCCGAATCGGAAAGCGCTTATAATCTCTCGCCTAATATAAATAACTAACGTAACCACATGCACACAACATTGAAATAAATAGACACCCAACTTATATTCCAACCTACTGCTGATTACATAGCATATTAACTACTGACGACCACACTTCACTTGTCTATATCATACTGGTGTACACTGCTGGGTAAACGGCTTAGATGCCCTTATAGTCCTCGCCTCGTAGCCAATACCAGGCCTAGCGCACTCCGCACTGTAGGTACGAAGCTACAAGTACATAGCCGGACACCACGGACACGACGGCGGGTCGCGCGTCGTTACACGTGCCGCGTCAGAAGAGATAAGAGCGGCGCGATAGAAAGAGAGGCGCTCCGTAGGTTAATATGACTGGTAGGTATGCAGCGCTACGCGAGCTGAATTGAATTTTATTGCGTCATAGCAAGAGTCGCTATTTGTTTAAATTTCTTTGCGGAGTGATGCTTCTGTCCCTTAGTATTCTGTGGTAATACGACAAATGTTTTCGAAGCGAAGTTACGTGGCGAGGACTAGATTAATAAATATAATAAGTAGGTAACAAGGTAGGGGCAAGAGGAGTCGTTACTCAGCCGCGACACGCACACTAATACAGCGTCGGTTCGTACGCACGTTACACGCACGACGAGCGGACGAACGGTGGTACTGGTTTTAAGATTGCACTTGTACCTTCAACTGGAATATAAAGAAAACGTTTAGTGTTAACGGCGATGTCTTGTTTCCAATGTGAATGTGGCAAATACAAATTGCAGTCAAACCCAAAATATAAAAACTATTTTTAAGCATGTCGTTCGCCTGATGGTAAACACCACGCATGTCTAGAACAACTGTTTTTTTATGTATAAAAATGACGAGACGAGCTGGACGTTTGCCTGATGGCAAGCAATACGCCAGCCTATAACGATAACAGCACCACCCAGTACTTTGTTTTGCAAAATCCTACGGGGCGCTGCACTGCGCTCGTAACCCTGAGACAATTAGCTGTTGAGTCTCATAATGCCTAGTAATTTCACTGGCTACAATGCCCTTTAAACTGGAACACAGTAATGCTTGCGCACTACTGCTTAGCGGCAGAATAACTGGCAAAGCGGTGGTACCCATCCAGACGGCCTCTCTCATACGAGAAAGCTACCACCAGTAGTGGCACCCAGAACTTTTACACCATTATTAATTAACAGCACTTGTCGAAACATCGCTAAGTAAAACACAGCAACCAGTCAGATCTCCACACGCATGCGTGCAAATGGTGGAGTCGGTGCCCTTATGCCATAATAAAACGCTTCAGATGATCATACTAAAATACAGGTCAATTTCTTCGAGCTACCTTTCCCGGCACTCCCTGAGATTAGTATAACACGCTAATAGTAGAAAGTTAGCTACACATACCTAAATAAGAAGCTCGTGCGAGAGGAAGCCGACCTTGTAGCTATACGTACCTAAGGATGTCGTCGCTAGTTGTAGCTATACGTACCTAAGTATGTCGTCGCTAGTTGTAGCTATACGTACTTAAGTATGTCGTCGCTAGTTGTAGCCATACGTACCTAAGTATGTCGTCGCTAGTTGTAGCTATACGTACCTAAGTATGTCGTCGCTAGTTGTAGCCATACGTACCTAAGTATGTCGTCGCTAGTTGTAGCTATACGTACCTAAGTATGTCGTCGCTAGTTGTAGCCATACGTACCTAAGTATGTAGTCGCTAGTTGTGCTTGAGGAAGGCGTCGTCGAAGAGGTCGAGCTCGTGGGAGAGGTAGTTGGCCTTGTTGCGCAGTTTCTTGGCGGAGGTGGAGGCGCCGTCCAGCATGTCGGTGGCGGAGCGCACGGCGCACAGCTCCGCGTCCATCTCCGTGGTCGCCTCGTCGATCAGCCGGCACAGCCGCGCGAACATCGTCGACAGCTCCCTGGGGGGAAACGCAACCACTCACTTTTTCTATATATATTATAAATAAATCATTTTATAACAATAAAGACCGACTTCGTATCTATACTGAACCCAACGCAAAAACAATTTTCCAAATCGGTGTATAAATGACGGAGTTCTAAGGTAACAAACATAAAAAAAACAAGTTAACAAGTTAAAAAAAACGAGTTGAGAACTCCCTTTTTTTCGAACTCGGTTAAAAATGGAACTGAGCCAATTGCGTACATTGAGGATATTTTTGAAAAACCAACTGAGACTATTTAGAGGGTACTGAACAGTAATCCACGGTTTTTAGAACTTTTGTCTGTTTGTTTGTTTGTATAAAATATAAATAATTCATTTATTTTGTCACAATAGGTTTTTAATAATGTCAAGATTTTATGACTAATTTAGGTACCTAGTCTTGTGAGAGACTTGTGCCTGTAGTAGTTTCTAAAGAACCTGTATAACAGGTCACCGGTACTCTCCCGTGGCTCGGTATAGTGCCTTATACATTTTGTTTGTTCTAGACTCGGAAGCTACTGAACCGGATTTTAATTCAGGGTTTGGTTGCATTAGTCCTAACTAAGATTATTGGGTATATTACATCAAAATCGGTTGGGTGATTACGAAGTTACAAATTGACCTATTCATAGTACGCGTTCTAATATACTGGGGAGCTCTTGCTAAGATGGTCTTGGCAAAATATACAAATATCCTCCGTCGTGCACGCGGACGAAGTCGCGGGAATAGCTAGTAAATTTTATTTTCGAAGATTTACACATAAAGTTTTAGTAAGTATTTTAAAAACTAAGTTAATACTTATTAACTTAATGATTTATAAAACAACGCTGCGAGCCCGGCAGTTTTAGCATCGAGTAGACATTATGTGTGTATGTATACCCAATGGTCAACAAATGGATTTTCTATTTACTCTGCTAACACTTTCAGAATACTGACGGGTCTACCACGCATGCCCATAACAGTTACCAGTAAACAAAATTTTGTTTGCAAAATATTTAGCGCGCTACTGCACTGCGCTTGCTATATTGCCTCATAATGCCGAGTAATTTCCTGTACAGTTCAAACCAAAACACAGTAATGTTAATAGGATGGAATAGAGATGGGAGAAACGATGATTGTTTAAATGTTATACAAAGGTTAGCTTTTGATAGAACAGTAGTGAGAAAAAGGTTGCCGGTAAATGTTATAGAGTGACACAAAAATCGATCAAACGAATAGAATCGAATCGTTAGTAAATCAGCAATATTAAGACAAGACTCGACGTCACGTCGACGTAGAACATGGTGCCGTTACTAACAGTCATCACTGTTCATTCAAATCCTTGTCGCACTGTAACTTTAGTGCCACAAGGCTCTGCATGAACGCGGATGTCGCGTTGCGTTACTTTGACATTACATTAGCCATACATTAGTTATCATAACTTCTCGCCATGTTCATCAATATCCTTGTCGCCTAAGAAAAACGATAGATGTGTCATGCCACCCTGATGATGTCACTACATTATTCGTTCATGAGAGGTTCAAATAGAAAATATTAGATATTAGTGCGCTAGGAAATACAATTAATTTTAGTTCGTTAATATTTTTTGGAGCAGTCGGTAGGATCATTGTTCTCACAGCACTACGTCACACAGGCACACCTCCGTTTCGGCCCCGAGCGATAGTTTGCTCGACTCGTGTATAGGTCGACTGGCCATGTAAACAATAGAAAAACGATAGCGTCTGATAATTGCGAGTCAACGGGTTTAAAATAAGTTTTTTGTTGAAAAATATTTTTTCAAGACAAGCTTTTAACAAATTAAATTGTTAAATAGAGACCAAATACTAGTAGTTTACGATTATTCGTCAAGGAGTTCCATTGGCCACCTTCCGTCTCCATCATCAGATCAGCTGGCGGTCGCCATAATATTGCATTGTCATCGGATTTTGACAAGTACCTATTCAAAATTACAACTCCGTAGCATAAAAGTGGTTCTAATTCAGCTTGCAAGATTCCACCCGGACAAAGATACATAAATTGCAAGTTAAATAAAAGCTTGTAAAAAGAATAAGTGTAAGTTAGTGGTATAAATTCCCATATGGATCTTAAATTGATTACTAAAGTCATGACGACCGCCCGAAGGCCTCCGACATGGTCTAACGACTGTTGTCTAAAGACAACGACCGGAACTGACGGCATACCGTGCCCTTCGAAGCACGGTAGCGCATAATATAAATACCACACTGACGGTCTCCCATCCAAAAAAGCCGTAAACTGCGCAGGTCACGTGGTACGCCGGTCAGCTGCCATAAACTTTGGCGCGAGTCATAAATGTTATGCCACCGACACGAAAAGAATGTGCGAAATATCACACTATAATATTATAAATGTAGATGATCGGTGGGTGTATTTATTTAGTGTGTAAGTCAATGTAGCACGCGACAACGGTTGAACGGATTTAAAAAAAAAATTGGTGATGATCTAGGTTCAGGAATAGCTCATAGGACACTTTCATCCGCGGATGAAGCCACGGATAGCAATTAAATTAAAACATTTATTTGTGTTACACAGTGAAATAGTTAAAATTTAGAATAGTAAAGGTGCATGCTGTGATCAGCCCTTTCGGCATTTGTTTTTACTACTAATAGAAAATTACAGATTTTAAATTATATATAATAACTAGTATTTCGCCGCGTGCGCGAGCTGCTAAAGCAGCTCGCGTGGGGGGGTGGCTGCTGTTTTTTTTTTAAAAGCTTCCTATCGATTACGGTTCTAAAGTTTTGTTTACCCTTTTTGTTCTGAAAACAAACTTTTGTATGGCGGCCATCTTGAAAAAAAGCTGGATTTCAAGTGATTGTGTGGCGTGCGCGAGCTGCTAAAGCAGCTCGCGTGGGGGGGTGTTTTGCTTTTTAATAAAAGCTCCCTATCGATTACGGTTCTAAAGTTATTTAAGTTCAGTTGTTCTGAAAAAATTACTTTTGTATGGCGGCCATCTTGAAAACTGGCGGAATCCAAGTGATTTTGTGGCGTGCGCGAGCTGCTAAAGCAGCTCGCGTGGGGGAGTGTTGCTTTTTTTATAGACGCTTCCTATCGACTACGGTTCAAAAGTTTTGTTTGGCTTATTTTTCCGGAAAAAAAACTTTTGTATGGCAGCCATCTTGAAAAATGGCGGAATCCGAAATTTTTTTCATAATTGTAATCTTCGACCCAGAAAACCCCCCGATGCAAAATTTCAGTCGGATCGGAGCAACTTTCAAAATGGCCGCCATTTTTTTTTCTTTTTTTTTTAATTTTTCCAACTTTTCCAAATTTCCGCCATCGTCCTCTATGACATTTGGTCGAGCACTCTATATCTATCTCTTACCGTTTAAAAGTTATTTGCATTTTTATTTTGTATGGCGGCCATGTTTTTTTGTATGGCGGCCATCTTTTTTTTCAAATTTTCAAAAATGGCCCAGGTTTTGGGGCATATTTAGTTCAAGCGGTACCCCCATCCGATTTATAGTTTCCGAGATCCCTTGAGCAGTTCCATCTCGGAGACACCTTTCCATGGATTTCGGATTTTTCTGGTTGGTTTCAAAACATCCTCTATCCAACGGTACCAAACACTCCCCCCCACCATAACGGCAAGTCGGAGATCAATTCTGTCAATATGTCAGTCAGTCAGTCAGTCAGTCAGTGGTCTTTCAGTTTTATATTATATGAACTAGTATTTCGCCGCGTGCGCGAGCTGCTAAAGCAGCTCGCGTGGTGGTGGTGTTATTTTTTTTTATAGAAACTTCCTATCGATTACGGTTCTAAAGTTATCTAAGCCTTTATGTTCTAAAAACAAACTTTTGTATGGCGGCCATATTGGAAAATGGCGCAATCCAAGTGATTTTGTGGCGTGCGCGAGCTGCTAAAGCAGCTCGCGTGGGGTGGTGTTGTTTTTTTTTATAGAAGCTCCCTATCGATTACGGTTTTAAAGTTATTCTCTTTGTTCGGAAAAAAATCTTTTGTATGGCGGCCATCTTGAAAAATGGCGGAATCCAAATTATTTTTTCATAATCGTAATCTACGACCTCAAAAACCCCCCGATGCAAAATTTCAGTCGAATCGGAGCATTTTTCAAAATGGTCGCCATTTTTCTTTCTTTTTTTTTAATTTTTCCAACTTTTCCAAATTTCCCCTATGGTCCTCTATGATATTTGGTCGAGCACCCTATACCTATCTGTAACCGTTTAAAAGTTATTTGCATATTATTTTCATCTATTTTGTCATGAAAAAAAACATTTGTATGGCAGCCATCTTGAAAAATGGTGGAATCCAAATTATTTTTTCATAATCGTAATCTACGACCCAGAAAACCTCCCTATGCAAAATTTCAGTCGGATCGGAGCAACTTTCAAAATGGCCGCCATTTTTTTTTCTTTTTTTTTAATTTTTCCAACTTTTTCAAATTTCCCCCGTCGCCCTCTATGACATTTGGTCGAGCACCCTATACCTACCTCTAACCATTCAAAAGTTATTTACATTTTCATTTTGTATGGCGGCCATGTTTTTTTGTATGGCGGCCATCTTTTTTTTCAGATTTTCAAAATTGGCCCAAGGTTTGGGGCATATTTAGTTCAAGCGGTACCCCCATCCGATTTATAGTTTCCGAGATCCCCTGAGCAGTTCCATCAAGGAAACCACTTTCTGGTGATTTCGGATTTTTCTGGTTGGTTTCAAAACACCCTCTATCCAACGGTACCAAACACTCCCCCCCACCATATCGGCAAGTACCACTTCTATTTCTGTCAAATGTCATGGTCTTCCAGTTTTATATAATATAAACTAGTATTTCGCCGCGTGCGCGAGCTGCTAAAGCAGCTCGCGTGGGGGGGTGGCTGCTGTTTTTTTTTAAAAGCTTCCTATCGATTACGGTTCTAAAGTTTTGTTTACCCTTTTTGGTCTGAAAACAAACTTTTGTATGGCGGCCATCATGAAAAAAAGCTGGATTTCAAGTGATTGTGTGGCGTGCGCGAGCTGCTAAAGCAGCTCGCGTGGGGGGATGTTTTGCTTTTTTATGAAAGCTCCCTATCGATTACGGTTCTAAAGTTATTTAAGTTCAGTTGTTCTGAAAAAAAGACTTTTGTATGGCGGCCATCTTGAAAAATGGCGGAATCCAAGTTATTTTGTGGCGTGCGCGAGCTGCTAAAGCAGCTCGCGTGGAAAGGTGTTGCTTTTTTTTTATAGACGCTTCCTACCGACTACGGTTCAAAAGTTTTGTTTGGCTTATTTTTCCGGAAAAAAACTTTTGTATGGCAGCCATCTTGAAAAATGGCGAGAACCAAAATTTTTTTTCATAATCGTAATCTACGACCCAGAAAACCCCTCGATGCAAAATTTCAGTCGGATCGGAGCAACTTTCAAAATGGCCGCCATTTTTTTTTCTTTTTTTTTAATTTTTCCAACTTTTTCAAATTTCCCCCATCGCCCTCTATGACATTTGGTCGAGCACCCTATACCTATCTCTGACCATTCAAAAGTTATTTACATTTTCATTTTGTATGGCGGCCATGTTTTTTTTTTTGGCGGCCATCTTTTTTTTCAAATTTTCAAAAACGGCCCAGGTTTTGGGGCATATTTAGTTCAAGCGGTACCCCCATTCGATTTATAGTTTCCGAGATCCCTTGAGCAGTTCCATCTCGGAGACACCTTTCCATGGATTTCGGATTTTTCTGGTTGGTTTCAAAACACCCTCTATCCAACGGTACCAAACACTCCCCCCCACCATATCGGCAAGTACCACTTCTATTTCTGTCAATTATATGTCAGTCAGTCAGTCAGTCAGTGGTCTTTCAGTTTTATATTATATTAACTAGTATTTCGCCGCGTGCGCGAGCTGCTAAAGCAGCTCGCGTGGGGGGGTGGCTGCTGTTTTTTTTTTAAAGCTTCCTATCGATTACGGTTCTAAAGTTTTGTTTACCCTTTTTGTTTTGAAATCAAACTTTTGTATGGCGGCCATCTTGAAAAAAAGCTGGATTTCAAGTGATTGTGTGGCGTGCGCGAGCTGCTAAAGCAGCTCGCGTGGGGCGGTTTTGCTTTTTTTTATAAAAGCTCCCTATCGATAACGGTTTCAAAGTTATTTAAGTTCAGTTGTTCTGAAAAAAAGACTTTTGTATGGCGGCCATCTTGAAAAATGGCGAAATCCAAGTGATTTTGTGGCGTGCGCGAGCTGCTAAAGCAGCTCGCGTGGGGGGGTGTTGCTTTTTTTTTATAGACGCTTCCTATCGACTACGGTTCAAAAGTTTTGCTTGGCTTATTTTTCCGGAAAAAAAACTTTTGTATGGCAGCCATCTTGAAAAATGGCGGAATCCAAAATTTTTTTTCATAATTGTAATCTTCGACCCAGAAAGCCCCCCGATGCAAAATTTCAGTCGGATCGGAGCAACTTTCAAAATGGCCGCCATTTTTTATTCTTTTTTTTTAATTTTTCCAACTTTTGAAAATTTCCCCTATCGTCCTCTATGACATTTGGTCGAGCACTCTATATCTATCTCTTACCGTTTAAAAGTTATTTGCATTTTTATTTTGTATGGCGGCCATGTTTTTTTGTATGGCGGCCATCTTTTTTTTCAAATTTTCAAAAATGGCCCAGGTTTTGGGGCATATTTAGTTCAAGCGGTACCCCCATCCGATTTATAGTTTCCGAGATCCCCTGAGCAGTTCCATCAAGGAAACCACTTTCTGGTGATTTCGGATTTTTCTGGTTGGTTTCAAAACATCCTCTATCCAACGGTACCAAACACTTCCCTCCACCATAACGGCAAGTGGGAGATCAATTCTGTCAATATGTCAGTCAGTCAGTGGTCTTTTAATTATATATAATAGAACTAGTATTTCGCCGCGTGCGCGAGCTGCTAAAGCAGCTCGCGTGGGGGGGTGGCTGCTGTTTTTTTTTAAAAGCTTCCTATCGATTACGGTTCTAAAGTTTTGTTTACCCTTTTTGTTCTGAAAACAAACTTTTGTATGGCGGCCATCTTGAAAACTGGCGGAATCCAAGTGATTTTGTGGCGTGCGCGAGCTGCTAAAGCAGCTCGCGTGGGGGGGTGTTTAGCTTTTTAATAAAAGCTCCCCATCGATTACGGTTCTAAAGTTATTTAAGTTCAGTTGTTCTGAAAAAATTACTTTTGTATGGCGGCCATCTTGAAAACTGGCGGAATCCAAGTGATTTTGTGGCGTGCGCGAGCTGCTTAAGCAGCTCGCGTGGGGGGGTGTTGCTTTTTTTTTATAGACGCTTCCTATCGACTACGGTTCAAAAGTTTTGTTTGGCTTATTTTTCCGGAAAAAAAACTTTTGTATGGCAGCCATCTTGAAAAATGGCGGAATCCAAAATTTTTTTTTTTAAATCGTAATGTACGACCCAGAAAACCCCCCGATGCAAAATTTCAGTCGGATCGGAGCAACTTTCAAAATGGCCGCCATTTTTTTTTCTTTTTTTTTAATTATTCCAACTTTTCCAAATTTCCCCAATCGCCCTCTATGACATTTGGTCGAGCACCCTATACCTATCTCTAACCATTCAAAAGATATTTTCATTTTTATTTTGTATGGCGGCCATGTTTTTTTGTATGGCGGCCATCTTTTTTTTCAAATTTTAAAAAATGGCTCAGGTTTTGGGGCATATTTAGTTCAAGCGGTACCCCCATCCGATTTATAGTTTCCGAGATCCCCTGAGCAGTTCCATCTCGGAGACACCTTTCCATGGATTTCGGATTTTTCTGGTTGGTTTCAAAACATCCTCTATCCAACGGTACCAAACACTACCCCCCACCATAACGGCAAGTGGGAGATCAATTCTGTCAATATGTCAGTCAGTCAGTCAGTCAGTCAGTGAGTGGTCTTCCAGTTTTATATTATATTAACTAGTATTTCGCCGCGTGCGCGAGCTGCTAAAGCAGCTCGCGTGGGGGGGTGGCTGCTGTTTTTTTTTAAAAGCTTCCTATCGATTACGGTTCTAAAGTTTTGTTTACCCTTTTTGTTCTGAAAACAAACTTTTGTATGGCGGCCATCATGAAAAAAAGCTGGATTTCAAGTGATTGTGTGGCGTGCGCGAGCTGCTAAAGCAGCTCGCGTGGGGGGGTGTTTTGCTTTTTAATAAAAGCTCCCTATCGATTTCGGTTCTAAAGTTATTTAAGTTCAGTTGTTCTGAAAAAAAGACTTTTGTATGGCGGTCATCTTGAAAAATGGCGGAATCCAAGTAATTTTGTGGCGTGCGCGAGCTGCTAAAGCAGCTCGCGTGGAGGGGTGTTGCTTTTTTTTTATAGACGCTTCCTATCGACTACGGTTCAAAAGTTTTGTTTGGCTTATTTTTCCGGAAAAAAAACTTTTGTATGGCAGCCATCTTGAAAAATGGCGGAATCCAAAATTTTTTTCATAATCGTAATCTACGACCCAGAAAACCCCCCGATGCAAAATTTCAGTCGGATCGGAGCAACTTTCAAAATGGCCGCCATATTTTTTTCTTTTTTTTTGATTTTTCCAACTTTTCCAAATTTTCTCCATCGTCCTCTATGACATTTGGTCGAGCACCCTATACCTATCTCTAACCATTCAAAAGTTATTTACATTTTTATTTTGTATGGCGGCCATGTTTTTTTGTATGGCGGCCATCTCTTATTTCAAATTTTCAAAATTGGCCCAAGGTTTGCGACATATTTAGTTCAAGCGGTACCCCCATCCGATTTATAGTTTCCGTGATCCCCTGAGCAGTTCCATCATGGAAACCAAATTTTCAGAGTTTCGAATAAGATTTAAACATCGCGTATATATTTCTATACACATATGGAGTTTTTTTCAAAGAATTTCAATTGAATGTAAAATTGCAAAATGTTCGAAAAGAAACTTTTGTATGGCAGCCATCTTGAAAAATGGCAGAATCCAAATTATTTTTTCATAATCCTAATGTCCGACCCAGAAAACCCCCCGATGCAAAATTTCAGTCGGATCGGAGCAACTTTCAAAATGGCCGCCATTTTTATTTCTTTTTTTTTTAATTTTTCCAACTTTTCCAAATTTCCCCCGTCGCCCTCTATGACATTTGCTCGAGCACCCTATACCTATCTCTAACGGTTAAAATGTTATTTGCATATTATTTTCACCTATTTTGTCCTGAATAAAAACTTTTGTATGGCAGCCATCTTGAAAAATGGCGGAATCCAAAATTTTTTTTCATAATAATAATCTACGACCCAGAAAACCCCCCTATGCAAAATTTCAGTCGGGTAGGAGCAACTTTCAAAATGGCCGCCATTTTTTTTTCTTTTTTTTTAATTCTTCCAACTTTTTCAAATTTCCCTCATTGCCCTCTATGACTTTTGGTCGAGCACCCTATACCTATCTCTAACCGTTCAAAAGTTATTTACATTTTTATTTTGTATGGCGGCCATGTTTTTTTGTATGGCGGCCATCTTTTTTTTCAAATTTTCAAAATTGGCCCAAGGTTTGGGGCATATTTAGTTCAAGCGGTACCCCCATCCGATTCATAGTTTCCGAGATCCTTTGAGCAGTTCCATCAAGGAAACCACTTTCTGGTGATTTCGGATTTTTCTGGTTAGTTTCAAAACATCCTCTATCCAACCATACCAAACACTTCCACCCACCATAACGGCATCTGGGAGAACAATTCTGTCAATATGTCAGTCAGTCAGTCAGTCAGTCAGTCAGTCAGTCAGTCAGTGATGGTCTTCCAGTTTTATATTATATTAATTTAAATTAAATATAATGGTCGAGGCTGGAGTCAACGAGGACGAATTTTAAGTCCTACGTGCTCCGGTTTCCCGCAAAATATAAGGTGATGTTCCTGGTTCCAGAGTATTGGCCCGAGGGAGTAGTGTTCCGGTGCTACAGAGAGGCTACACCGAAATGCCCTTTATCCTAGTGTTAGTATTTTATAACTTGTATATATGCTAGTCTGTGAGGTATATGTTTTATGGGCCTCTGGTACTTTTAATTTGTTAACTGTATTATTGCCTGAAATAAATGAATTATTTATTATTATGCCGCTCTTCCTCACGGATTATAAACCCTTTCTTCCTTTGGAAGGCTTGCGCGGGGATATGAGTTCAACACGTAGAGACCTCTTAGAGCATTTAATTTAGATATGTAATGGGCAACACTTATCGAGGACTGTATCCAAGAGCATCATTAAGAAGATGCAATCAAAGACAGCCCCCGATAAGTGCGGGGACTATTATTGGAGATATGGAAATTACTTATGATTGGGCTATTAAGGTGAATTTTTAATGGATGAGAACCGGTTTATGATATGAGACTTCGACACCAGTTCCGCCTCACTCACCACTTACTGAGGGGTGGCGAGTCACCACTCTTATTATTATTACAGTAGGTATATGTTTGCGATACTGACTGCTGCACCTGGTGGCTGCAGTTGGCGGAGGTGAGGTCGACGATGAGGCGCAGCTTCTTGCTGGCGTGCGCCACGTACTGGCGCTTGAAGACGCGCTCCTGCGCCGTGGCCGTCCACGTGAGCCGCTCGTACGCGTACAGCGCGCCGTACAGCACGCCCGTCACCGCCACCACGCGCCACCCCACCGTCTTCAGGAGCTACACAAACAATACATACAATTCCTATTATATTCATATGAAGCATTACAAATGCCAAGGGAAAAACTCTAACAGGATGTTTCTCAACAAGCAATATCAATGTTGCCAACTGCAACATTGATCGTTGAGAAAAAGGTTCACTACTATCTCAATAGATTGCGTGCACGTCACCTTTAAGACTGGTATAACGAAAGAAAAAATCGACTTGGTGACCATCGTAGCCCTGTTAGTGGTGAACCCACCTGGGGTCCACCACTAACAGCGTCGCTTGCCCAGGTGACATAGTGGTGAAACGCAAGCCAATTCGCAGTAAATAAAATATCAGATATGTCCAGTATGCCGCTGGCTACAGTACTCACGAGGCCGGAGAGCAGCAGGCCGCCCATGGTGCCCTGCGAGGTGAGTGCGCCGAGCGCGAACTTGGACACCACGCCCCACTCCTCGGCGCTGAGCGGGCCGAGCGCGCCGAGCGCCGCGCCGCCCGCGCCCGCCCCGTTCGACGTCCGGGACACCTCCATCGACGGCGGGATGTTGCTCACTGTCGGGGGGATCTGCAACATCACACAGTTTTCGGTGATTGGTAGGAAATTTTGTGATGCCTAAATCTTAATCGTCCAAGATGACGGTGGTGCGTTCCGATTCCTCGTACAAGAAAGACGGTTCAGAAAAATGACATCACTGCGGGAGATGCCGAAATGGATAAATAGATAGGATCAAAATGAACTACCGTAGAAAATTAAAAATATTTCTGAATAGCACAAAAATTGGTAGTGCCTAATATTTTTTCGAATATCGTGGTGTACATGTTGTCGGTCGTAGTTCTCATGAAAGAGAGAGAGAAGGACATTGGAGGGAGAAAGAGACTGACTTCTTTTACTGCCGAAATAGAAACTCATCAATACAAGTATACCGACACTCGACGACACACATTTAGTGTAGTACCTGAGTATATCTGGGCGGGTTGTTGAGCGCGATGCGGCTGGCGTGCTTGCCCTGGAAGCGCTGGATGAGCGCCGTGATGCCGTACGAGAAGCGGAAGGACAGGTCCTCCGTGAAGTCTGCGCACAGGTTGTCGCAGTTGAGCCGGTACAGCACCTCGAAGGGCTGCTGGTGCGGCATGATGTACGTGGCGGCGGCCGCGCGCTTGTGCACCGGGAGTATGTTGTACATGCGGTCTGGAAATATTACACATTTATTGTCCACTAGCTGCGCCCAGCGGCTTCACCCGCAGTTTCCCGGGATCAAAGTAGCCTATGTTTTTTTTTATGTAACTGAATGACGAGACGAGCTGGACGTTTGCCTGATGGTAAGCAATACGCCATAAGTAACAGCACCGCCAAGAACTTTTTTTTACAAAATCCTGCGCTCTTCACCTTGAAACTTAATTAGCTAATTAGCTTTTAAATCTCATAATGCCCAGTAATTTCGCTGGCTAAGTAGATGTTAATCCATTCCAAATTTCACTCAAATCCATTCAGCCGTTGAGGCGTGAAGGGAACAAACACACTAACCCGCAAACTTTTGCATTTTTGACAGATTGATACATTGTACTAAGTTTAGCTGTAGTTTTCCAAAATAATTAATTTTTAGAAAAAAACAAAAACCGACTTCAATGTATCTTCGAAATCCAAGGTCACATATCGATGAAATTTATATGGGACCGCCTCGTAGCTATACTGAACCCGATGCAAAAAGAATTTTTCAAATCGGTTCATAAATGACGGAGTTCTGAGGTAACAAACATAAAAAAAAAAATACAATCGAACAGAGAACCTCCTCCTTTTTTTAAGTCGGTTATTGAATAAATAAATAAGGAGCAATGAAAATGTGCTGACCGGCCATCTCCTTCTGCGCCTGGTCCATTTCATTCCCGATGTCTGCGGAGAGGCGCTTCTTGAGGCGCGAGCCGAGCCCGGCCTCCACGTGGCGGTGCAGCGCCTTCTTGTACTGGTCGAGCGCGGCGCGCTCCGCGCGGAACGGCGCGTCGTACTCGTCCACCAGCGCCGACAGCCGCCGGATCTCTTGCGACAGCGTCAGCGACACCTGACACAACCACGCCACCTCACTCTACTGTACTTACTAGCTACGCTGGTATGAACAGCCCATACAATTTTTAATTTCTTATAGCTGCGCCTCGCGGTTTGGCGGATAAAATGAATTTGTCCTCGTCCAGCACCTAAAGTACCTTACATACCAAATTTTATCAAAATTCTTTCTATAGTTTTTGAATAGAATAGAAGAAAGAATTGAAAAAGAAATGGTCGCAGGCGAATCCAAGGTTAACCGATGCCTCTGAAAGGACGAAGTCACGCGATGGTATTTCAAAAGCGACACATCTCGGTCGTTAGACCTTCTTCAGACAGTAGTCTGGCTGTCGCGTGCCAGTTACCGCACCTGATGAGTCTTGAACAGACGAAACAGCTATACACTCAAAAAATTTACATGTACATGGGCGTTGAAACTTTTGGGCATTTGAATATGTATTTGCCTATATGTAGTTCGAATTACTAATTCGATGTTTTCATCCAGTTGTTTCGTTGTCACCTTCACAACTTGAATAGAAATAGGGATATTGCGGCAAAAAAAAATGAAAGAAACAAGTTGTAGAAACATTAATAAAATGTACACCCATAAACGCATGTTTGTACACATCGATTTCAGGCAGAATTGATAATCGATTTTTCAAAAATCTATTTTCCACGATTGTCAGCGGCGATGTTCCACCACACCAGAACTTTTAAAGGCATAAAATGAACTGCGTAGCACTGCATTGCGCTCTTCACCTCGAGACATCAGGTATTCGCTGGCTACAATGTCCGGAACTTAATAATGCTTGCGCACTACTGCTTGGCGGCAGAATAACTGGCAAAGCTGTGGTACCCACCCAGACGGCCTCCCGCATACGAGAGACGTACCACGAGTGCAACATAAGTATCTAAACGTGACATTTAGGTGTATTCGAGTGTACTAGTAACCTTGTGCTCGACGCTCTCCACCATGCGGTTGATCTTGTCCTTCATCTGGCGCGTGATGGTGGTGAGCTGCTCCTCGACGGCGGACAGCTGCTCGTGCAGCACGCGCTGCTTCTCCACCTTGGCCGCCTTCTGCTCGGTCGCCGTGTTGTACACCTGGGAACACCGACAGACACTTTCAAGTCATTTGTCAAATAGGGAATATGCGTGTGTTGTCGAAAAATCTGGAAATTACTCATACGATAGATTACTCCTGTAAACATTTAGTAGTGATATAATAAGTATTGATTGCGTAGTTTATTTGTATTTAAATTTTTCCTTTTCTTATTTTTGGAGAAATGGAACGTAATCGCAGAACACACGTACGTGCAAACACTATCTGACGTCACGCGCCTCGCTGCTTATTGGTCAATTTTTGACATAGGGCCCGGCCTAATGGTAAATTATTGACATACACACACATGTAGCATAGATGGACCAATGAGGAGATACTAGGTCCCCACGTTTTGACGCAAATGGCGCGTTTATGTTGATTTAAATTGATTCAAATTTACATTTAGTTATTTTATTGACAAATGATCATTAACAGTATTCAATAATTAATCGATTCATGCATTAAAAATAATACATGCATATTCCCTATCGTACAGATGTAGGCGAGGCAGGGCCTCTCACGGTCGCCATGTACTGATCGTAGTTGTAGGGTCGCCACGTGGAGTAGGTGGAGGTTTCTAGTGATGATGGTGATGGTGAACAGAATAGAATATATTTATTATCATAAGGTTGCACATTGCATTATAGTTACATAATGAATGTTACACATTTAGATGCGTCTGTACATGGGTGAAAGATAACAAATTACAAATCTTATTATTTTACACATAAGTATAGGTGCACATTTTAGGCACTTGTGATTGAGATGCAGTGTCTTACTTTGATGCCATTCAGCATAATTAATTTTATATATATATATTTAAATAATTTAATAAATTTTGGAATGGAAAGATAATATTAAAAAAAATCCTAGTTCGGGTAGTATTCCTAGGTAGGTGGATCGTACTGTTATACCACCGATGGGGAAGGCGTTTAAAAAAAAAGGTTTTATATTAATCTGAAAAGATATAATCACTTTCACAATGAATGATTATATTATTTAAATAAAGGGAAACTCGGTAAAATACTATGGTGAAAAGACGTGTGTCGCGGATGGAAAGTAGAGATGAACTGCTTGCCGGTGGTCCGGCACTATGGGAGGTGACGACAGCTGACATTGCACTTAAAGAATAAGACGGGACAAACAAGTGATTCGAACAAAGCGTCAGCACATGTGCCTACATAGTGTGGGTACAACGGTGCGCACCTGCTCGAGCGCCTGCATGACGTCGGCGGCGATGTTCTTCCCGCGGCGCGAGTGCTGCGCGAACTTGGTCCGCACGGCGGACTGGCTGATGCACTCCTCGAAGCGCCGCTCGAAGTCCACGAACTCGAAGTACCGCACCTGGTGCCCGTCCGCCAACGTCGGCGCTGCAACACACACAACTCACTTACTAACCGGCAACTACTAACTACCCCATCCATTTCGCACGATCGCTTGTTGAAATTAAATGTAATGAAAATTTATGCAGAAATTGTGTATAAATTGGTGTTAAAATTGCATTATGCTATGGTGTCAACAATTTGTCCATGACGGACGTACAATATTTAAAAAATGAAAGTATTGAATTTTAATATTAAGGAAGTTTAGACCGAATGTCATGTAATTTAAACGTCAATAGGAAATACACAATAAAATGTATTAAACATGTTCCTTTGTTTTGTGTTGTATGTGTTCCTTTGTATTAATCTCAGAACATTCACTAGCGAGTGTAACAAAATTCAAATTGAATGGGAGCTGTACAGTGAACTGCGAGTGGAGCTTCACACAAAGTATAGTAAAGTTTGAGAAATAGTAGATCCAATTATAATATCCGCGAGTAGAACACTGAGATGATTTTCATCTTAGGTCCTCAGAGAACAAATCCATAAATTAGAAACCTACTTTGAAGTTTAAAACAATATAGCAAAAAACTTAATTCTCGAGGAATCTTCGAATAAAACGTGACATCATCTGTCAGTGTAAAGGGTACTCACAGGAGACCGGTTTCTCCCGCTCCCGCATGCGGGTGAGCAGGGCCTCCTTGGCGGAGATGAAGAATATCCTCTCCTCGGCCTCTTTGGGCGTGCAGACGCGCAGCTCGCGCGACAGGAAGTCCACGCAGCGCGTCGCGTGCTGGCTGCGGACCTAAATGTTCAAAGTTCAAAGATTGTTTATTCAATTTTCAGACGCAATTATGTAAGTACAGAACAAAATAGTACTAAATATAGACGTTAATTTCACGTAATATTAAAATTACCACAGTAGCGGCAACAATAAAATTAAATAGTATTTTTATCTAAATAGCTACTCACTTGATCTAAATATTCGGGTTCTGAAGCGGACGCATCCCATCGATTGTTCAGTATGAAAATGTTCGGTTGCGATATCTTCGTCGATACTTTGTGAAAGAAATTCTTTTCCTGCAAAACAAACGTGTACGAATTAATTCTGCGTGAGTAATAACAATTCTTCGGTTAGGTTAGCAAGTAGATGCTTGAAATTCGTAGAATCATTTGAAATTCTGGGAGTTTATAAAAGTTAGCGACGATTTTCAGGTCGTTACACTCGTCCAGGTGGTGACGTCACGCGGTCGGTACTCACGGTGACCATGAGCGTGGACTCTGCGTTGGCGACGAGCACGAACACGTCGGCGTCGAGGCAGTACTGGTCGATCCACTCGTCCAGGTGGTGACGTCACGCGGTCGGTACTCACGGTGACCATGAGCGTGGACTCTGCGTTGGCGACGAGCACGAACACGTCGGCGTCGAGGCAGTACTGGTCGATCCACTCGTCCAGGTTGGGCGTGACGTCGACGCCGGGCGAGTCCACCAGCACCACGTCGTCGCGCAGCAGCGCGCACAGCTCGCGCGGCCAGTACACGTGCACCAGCGCGCGCTCCTGCAGCCGCGAGTCGCACAGCGCGTGCCCCAGCTGGCTCACGGACTGGAACACAACGTGACGACACCACATTCTATCAAACTGATGAGACATTATTTTTTTAATATATTTTACTTTTTACAGGCATTTGCCCAGCAGTGGGACAGAACTGATAGTAAAAAAAATTACTTATTTTTTTCATCTGTCTGGTTCAGCGGTTGACTACGATATCACTTCATGGGAAACGACGATGTGGTCGAAGATGTAACACGTTTACCTAGTAAGTACTTGTTCACTCTTGATTTGAACACACCAAGATTGTATTTATGTGGAAACACAGACGACGGCAAGGCGTTCCATTTCTTCGACGTTCGCACCAAAAAGGACGATTCGAAACGTTAGGTATGGATAGGCGGAACTTCCACCATGCAGGGATGACGTTCTGCCGATCGTCTGGTGTCCGATGGTAAAATGTTGATGGGGGGGATCAGATTGTGCAGTTCTTGAGCACATTCTCCGTAGTACATTCTGTAGAGTTACACGAACATCGGACTAGGCCTGTGTGGGACGATTAAATTTACAACAATAGGGCTGGTATTTGAATCGCGAAATGCTGAAAAGCGGCTGTAGGTGCAGCAAAATAGCTATAGATGCTAAGAATGGCATAGATTAAGGAGATTGGCTAAATATAGTTTAGACGCTTATTCCGGGCTTATAAGGCTATTCCAGGATTGCAACCTGCAGGTGTAGGCTCCAATGCTGGAATAACAACACAACTGTAGACCCAGTAACATAACTGTAGTGAAGACACAGTAACACGACTGTAGAAACAATAAAATAACTGTAGACACAGTAACACAACTATGGATACAGTAACACAACTGTAGACGCAGTAACATAACTGCAAACCCAGTAACGTAACTGTAGACGCAGTAACATAACTGCAAACCCAGTAACGTAACTGTAGACGCAGTACCATAACTGTAGACGCAGTAACATAACTGTAGACGCAGTAACATAACTGTAGACGCCGTATCGCAACTGTAGACGCAGTAACATAACTGTAGACACCGTAACTCAACTGTAGACGCAGTAACACAATTGTAGACGCCGTAACACAACTGTAGACACCGTAACATAACTGTAGACGCAGTAACATAACTGTAGACACAGTAACATAACTGTAGACGCAGCAACACAACTGTAGAGGCAATGTTACCTGCACGTTGAGCTTCTCCTCGGAGCCGTCGGTGCGCAGGAAGGCCTCGTCCGTATCCGAGCCCTCGACCTGCAGGAAGCAGTTGGTGGTGTGCCCGATGCCGGACGGCAGGATCTTGTCGTGGAGCATCGCGTTGATTACCGTGCTCTTGCCGTTACTCGTTCTGGAACATTTATTTTAAAACTAACTAGTTCCCTGTATCTACGGAACCAGGAACTACGAGGACTATGGTCCTACAACTCCTAGACACGAATCATCATCATCACCAGCCCATCACGTTCCCACTGCTGGGACACGGGCCTCAATACTCAATACTTTATTGCAAACATATGTACACAAAAGTTCTTACTATAGTGGTGAGATTACATATGACTCTGCTAGGGTACAACAAATTATCACTACATAGTATAAAACAAAGTCGCTTTCTCTTTCCCTATATCCCTATGTCCCTATGTATGCTTAAATCTTTAAAACTACGCAACGGATTTTGATGCGGTTTTTTTTAATAGATAGAGTGATTGAAGAGAAAGGTTTATATGTATAATAATATCCGTTAAATACTCGTGCGAAGCCGGGGCGGGTCGCTAGTAAATTATAAATTATAATGGGAGCGGACCGATTTATTCTACAACGTCTTTGTCAGTTACTTATCATTTTATCATTTCATTCTTATTTTCATTAAAAAAGTCATTTAAATTATAATAACATTTTTCGATCAGGAATTAGGATCAGGAAAGCCTTCTCTCATAGAGAGAGTATGGGCCATAATCCACCACGCTGGCCCGGTGCGGGTTGGTGGATGTCACATATCCTTGAATTTTTGTTATCAATTCTTGGACATGCCGATTTCCTCATGATGTTCCTTCACCGTTTTAGAACGAGTGTTAAATCTGCACATAACTTAAGATTCGAACACGGGTGCGTCGGATCGAAAGTCGTAGGCGCTACCACTGAGCCACACTCACTCTCACGTCACGTCTATTATTTAACAAAACAATATGGTTTAAGTACCTAATCTTTACTACTAACTACATTATGAGAGTATATTGTTCCGGCGTACAAAGGACGAGGGCTACGGCAAGGTGAGCGTTACTTTATAATGGCTACGTTGTATCAGGTTCAAGGCCTACACAATAATAAATCAAAAACTGGTCAGCAATGCTTACTTAGCAAAAATCGAACGATTATAACAAAGGAGTGATTTGTATGTAGATGTGGTTTTACATTTCAAATTGGTAACCGTTATTGTATGAATATGCTATTTGCTAATAGTTCATCAATCAGGAATTAAGTTAATTTGAACCAATACTGGGAAGTAAACAGTAACAAATACTCTAATAAAACCTTAGCAACTTATATCAGAGCGAGTGTGGCTCAGTGGGAGCACGTGCGACTTTCAATCCGACGCACCCGACCAACCTGCACTGGGCCAGCGTGGTGGATTATGGCCCATTCTCTCTATATGAGAGAAGGCCCGTGTCCCAGCAGTGGGAACGTGATGGGCTGGTGATGATGATGATATGGTTTTATATTCCAAATTGGTAAACGTTATTGTATGAATATGCTATTTGCTAATAATTTATCAATCAGGAATTAAGTTAATTTGAACCAATACTGGAAAAGTAAACAGTAGCAAATACACTAATAAAAACCATAGCAAATTATTTCAGGTCAGCCTGCTACTTAGAACAAGATCAGGAGAAGCTATAGAAGGCGTTTATTAGAGGAATAAAATTTTAAAAATGAATGAAACAAAAGGTTTGAATGGTAATGTAAAATACCTGCCAAAGAACGCGACCTTCATGTGATCTCGTTTGAGGACCTCCCGAATAGCCTGCACTTTCGACACGTAGCCCTCGACGTTTGCCACGTCTTGCGCAGATGCGATGCCATTCTCGCCAGATACCGCTGCAATGTTAAATTAAATAATTAAACATAACTCCCAACAGTCACATACATAGATCTTGGCCCCAACTAGGACTTTCTGTATTTTTTTTTATGATTAAGTGAGCTCTCGTTTGACAACAACTCAGCTGATGGTAAGCGTAGCTGCGGTCTAAGGTGGAGCACGTTTGCCCATGAGGTGCCTATTCACTCTTGTCTTAAAGAGACCCAGGTTGTAATTGGAAGGAAATAAGTATTCTGTTAAAGAATTCCACTCCTTAGCAGTACGTACAATGAAAGAGTCAGCGAAGCGCTTTATGCGGACTGGTTGGTGGTGGTGTATCTAGGGAACCAAGAACTATACAGACTATGGTCCCATAACACACAGATTCAAAATACAATTGAGTTTTTATTTCTGAGAACTAGCATTTTTGTCTTAAACCAGGAATCGAGCCTGCAACCTCTGAGGTATATGAGATTTGAACTGAACTGCTCAACCACTACACACCAAGTACCAATGTAATGTTAGATATTTTTTTGTTTGTTAAGGAAAAATGATAATATTTATCTTCTACTAGCATTTACCCTTTGAAAGGTCAATAAAAAGAAGAAATAAATAAACATATATTCTAAGGTTATTCCACTAAAATCACTGGCAGTAAATAGCAGTTAAACTTGAATATTAAACTGGCCTATTGTAATGATTTGTATTATTGGTTATTAATATCCTAAAGTTATTAAAAGTATTTTTTATCTAATGTTGACGAAGAATAATGTTTGTGATTATAAAACAAATTAAGTTCACACTAATTTTGAACATACCAACAATGATTAATTCTTTTGTCCATTTGGCACTAATTCATGATGATACATATACATATAATAGCTAGCTATTACAATTAATGACTAATGCAACAGGAACACTCATCCAGTGAAACTGAGCAATAAAATTTAAATTGGTCCCACAAGCATGATGAATGAACATGGCCTTTAAGCAAATGTGAGTATTTGACGCCTTCATAGCAGATCAGATAAAACTATGATCGCTTTTAGCGATAAGTCCGCCCGTTGTACTATAGTCTGTAAGAATATTTCGTTTACCTTGTTTATTTCTTGTTTGTGTACAATAAAGCATAAATTATTATTATTATTATTATGATAACAAACACATGCCTGATTCATCAATAAGATATGTGACATAAAACTACTGTAAGCTCTTTTAAAAATAGACTTGATAAATTTAATATTGGACAAGTGCACTGAAGTGACATACACGCATCAGCTTTAAGCTGCTAGTGTATTAACTAAAAATATAATATTGATATTCTGTATGTGAGATATTCTAAATCTAGGTTGAACTGCTTGGACTACTGCACTGTAGTGTTTGTTGGGTGAAGCAGCATAATTGCAGATAAAATCATTTATAGTTTATGTGTATTGACATAACTTTTTCACCGCTGAAAGGTTTCAGAACATTTGGTGGAAGAATCTATTTTGTAGTAAAATAGAAAGTTGAATGTGAGCCAAGTTTTTTGTATTGTCAAATGATGTCATTGTTTGGTAAACAATCTTATCCAAGGCCACTGAAATAGATTTATCAAAATCCTTTACCACTAAGTATCATGAGATTGAATTCGCAACAACAATAACTGCAGTTTTATCAGGCCTAGCGCACTCCGCACTATAGGTACGAAGCTACAAGTACATAGCCGGACACCGACGGCGGGTCGCGCGTCGTTACACGTGCCGCGTCAGAAGAGATAAGAGCTATGCGATAGAAAGAGAGGCGCTCTGTAGGTTAATATGTCTGGTAGGTATGCAGCACTACGCAACCTGAATTGAAGTTTTATTGCGTCATTTGTTTAAATTTGTTAGTGGAGTGATGCTTCTATCCCTTAGTATTCTGTGGCTTTATGCAGAGTTTAATAGAATAAAAAAATTAATTAACTGTACATAAGACGATTGAGTTGCACAGATGACTATGGACTTTCTAATTTATACATTAAACAGTATCATCATTAAACCAGCATTTGAAAGCAACCTTACTTAATAGAAGAATTTATAAAATAAAAACATAGATGCAAAGTAGAATGCAAACAAATCAATCAAAGTCGTTTAAACTTGATAGATGAAAAAGTGCTCTATACGCCAACATCGGCTTTCATGTGTGCAATGAATTTAATGGTTGTTATTTTAGTTGGATCATCCATTGTTTTAATTAATTGCACACAGGGTTGAAAAATATTTTTTTTTAATTCAAATCATGTCATAATTTTTAATAGTAAAACTCACCATGCATAAAAGTGACGGCGTCTTTGACATAATCATCAATTTCTACAAATATATCATTGATCTTCTTCTTGGCCCTCACAAATATCTGCAGCGGGGAGTCCACGTTGGTCATGTTGACACGAACCGAGCCGTTGTTCAGCATGGACACATTGTGGGGCCCGTCGCCGGCCATCATGGATATGGTACGGTTAACATACGCAGCCATACGGGAAGGAAAGTATGCTTGTCGTTAGGTGAACCTTATGGCGGACAATGACAATGATATAGTCACTGTACCACTTCTATAAAACAACATGCACGGTTACAACTGCAACAAAAAAATAAAACAGGCTGCGTAAAGTGCTGAAGCATACATAAAACACGCATCAGCTCAACGAGCTGCTAGTGCATTATAAAATAATAAAAAACCATTATGCAACAAATTTTTTTTGTTTGGTCTCTTTGGTCTTAAAATAAAACTATTACTATTTCTGTAAGAGTTTTTTCTATTTCAAGTGTAGAATTTAAGAGTGATTAACAACAATAAGCATGCAAAACCTATTACAGTATATAATAATATTGATTATATTTCGTTTTTGGAATAGTACTAATATGATGAAAAAACCTAATCTAAAATAAAATTCATTTATGTACTTAGAGATGCAAGCTAATGCAAGGAAACAAAACATACATCAGTGTTGATTTTGTGCTTACAGTGTGCATTCTTCCAATATTAAAATTACATTGAGGGCAGGAAATGGGTAAGTTGACTTGACTGGGATTTGGTTCACTTGCTATGTACATCACACGCAATGTTATGTAGAGAGTGATATTTATATGATTTTAAGTCACTGATGGTTCTTGCATTTACCTACTCTGAACCAGTTTCATATGTTGAGGTTATGTTTGGGGTCTTGTAACGCGACACAAAAGTGTTCACGTCCCTGACAGAGAAAAGCAAGTGAAACTGTGAAACGTAAAGTAGAAAAAGCAACACATCCAAGAAGCACAATCAAAATGCAAATAAATTGCACCTTATCATCTCGTTGCATCATCGAATTTATGCATCCCTGTGGTCCAAGCGGCGTGAAAAGATGTGCTCACTTTAATAATATTTAACGCAAATAACATTATTTTTATTGAATTTGAGACGTAAAACAACTGACAGCCGCTAAATATAAGTCAAAATTGGATTCATGACCAAGATCACCAAAACATCTACTAGAAAGATTTGGTCTCGTAGACTATCGTATAGTCGAACTTCTTCCTTACCTGGGCTTTAAAGCATATTTTTATGCATTTTACTATCAATTAAAATTTATTTTCGGCAAAAATTACCAATGCAATTTTTCGTAGATATTTTTTTTGTTTTCTATTTTCGACTTTTCACAGTTCCGGAAAACTATGTTCCTAATGTCACCGATCTCTTATCTAATTGGCCAAATTAAAGATTAAAAATCAGATTATCCAATCCACGCTCTTTAGATCTTTTGATTCTTTTGTGTCTTTGGTATCAAAGTATTACTGCGTTTTGCTATCGATTTTTCATGATGCGAATTGGTAATATTATTTTTGGTTCAATGTTTAGAATTAGAACAAATTAATGAAAAATTGTAAATAATTCAAATATGTTTTGAATGCGAAATATATTTTTTTTTATGTATTATGTAATGTAATAAATACTAATCTTATATATTTTGAATCTACATAAAGGTTCATAAGTCACTTATGTACTTAACTAAACGCAATCATAAAGTCGAGTACGTCAACTACAGACAAGAAAGCTTACAGAACCAGAACTTTACGATAACGTTTCGTTAAATGATAAGAATGTTTAGTTACAAGAGTTTTGTTATGTACACATTAACTAATTTTATGGAATTTTAGAGATTTTTAATTTCATATAATTGTTAACAATTTCATCAAACAAAAACGACACGACATTAAACATAAAAGACAGTTTTATTTTCATGCTTAGATTTCATGAATAATAATTTAATGTGGTTCATAAGGAAATTGATGGTTGAAGACACAAAATCGATATTATTTATTCAAGATTCAACAAACAAAAAGTTACAAGAAATGTTTCAGGTGCGTTTGGTTTTGGTGAAGTATCAATCAAAGTTGCTGTCAAAGATCAAAGTGTCAAAAAAATAATTCAATGGCGGATATGGCAAGTGAGACGAGAACGCTGTTGTTCGAGTTGAGGGAAATCCAAAAGTTGTTAAATACTAAGTTTTGTTTTTGCTTTTGCTTTTCTGCACGTCTTTTGTTATAGCTCATTACATTTGGTGAATAAAACAATTATTCGAAAATAACAATGTCTCGTTCAGTGCGCGCAGAAACCAGAAATCGTGTAAAAGATGATATCAAAAAAGTCATGCTAGCTGTTGAAAAAGTTCGCCATTGGTATGATGGTTATATTATTTACTTTTAATCTAAAATCTCGCGGAATTCGACTACTCATGTGAAGTTAATTTGTTTTAGGGAAAAAAAATGGGTGACTATTGGTGAGACTACTATGAAAATTTACAAATGGGTGCCAATTTCTACGAGCGAGCAAAAAAAGAAACATGCTGCGAAACGTGAAAATAAAGAGAACACTCTGACTCCCAAGAAAATGCACGACTCGTCCAACTCCAACTTTGGGATGGCTGAAGACTCAAACACATGTAAGTATAGCTTTCTAATGTGTCCTTGGTCCACCTGTTTAAATTCTAAATAAGGTCAGGGATAGTCCTCTCCTCCCATATACCTATAAAAGTGACTAGCTGGTAAATGTAACTTTGCATATGGAATTAGGGGTTACAGTGATCTAAACCCTACAAGTTATAGTAATGCAGCAGTCACCCTTTGTATCAAAACTTTACCCCACATTCCCATCCAGGACTGGACAGATGGAATCTCACTTGTAGCATTTATCACCCTGTCTAATCCTGATGGGGGTTAATTGTCAAAAGCTAGTAGTGACACTCATAGTTTTTCGTTTCTCCTCTTCATGCTGCTGTGATTTCATTTATCTTGGTGCAAAACTGCTACCAGGCAACATGGCATACATATGTACTATTATAAAAAAATAATATTTTGTTCTTATAGTGTACACCTAAATATCACCATTATTATACCTCATAATATTATCATAATATACAGAAAAATTTTAAGACGTTCAGCTTAGGTACCTTTTCCTTAGCATTGATAAAGTTTTGTTCTTAGGAAAAATCAGGTGCATTTTTGAGAAAATAAACACTATATTTGGATTATTGAAAAATTGAAAAATGGTATTTGATGGGTTACTTTGGGGAAAATATACCTGGTGGGAAAAAGGGCTGATTAAGCTCATGTTGTTTTTTGACAAACGCCATTTTTCTGTGTACCTTTTTTCAGAAACCCAAATATGCATTATTTATATTCTGAAAAATGCACCTGATGTTTCCTCAGAACAAAATGTCCTCACTGCAAGGGAAAGGCTATCTACCCTGAAAGTCCCAAAATTTTATCACACCCTGTATACAAGTGTATACAGTGTTACCAATAGTATTAATGTCCTCCAGTGCTAATTTACTATATTATGCTTCTATCTATAGAATTAGCTTTGTATTTATTAATTGTTCTATATTTCAGGTTTCTCAACAGTGAGTGACTCCCAGGGCCCTACTGAATTCACATCGACACACTTCTCTGAGGACTCCAACTCCCAGAGTAGTGGCACCACCACTCCGGCAAAACGGTTAAAAACCGATTGAGGCTCACTGTCATAGTAAGCCTCTTTTAAATACACCAATATACAGTATACACTAATGAGCCTAAACTCAGGGAGAATATTCCAACAGGCCCCGTGTTTTACAAATGTATGTAAAATACATATTTTGTAGGTATTTTGTTGATTTTCAATATGAATTTTATGCAGTGTGCTGTGGATTTTATTTATATGTTTGCATCTATTGATATCGGATGCATGACCAATGTGTGCATTTTGCAAATGTATTCTAAAAAGTTTAGTTCTTTTGTAAATAATTTCTATTTTATAATATGACTTAATTAGATAATACAAAAAGTATAAATTCTGATTTAATGTAAGTTTAGTGTTGGTAAGAAAATATTTTTAAGTATTGTTCATTGGAGATACTGATGATTGTGAACATTTTAAGTCCACTCATTGTGATTGCCATTTTCAAGCTATGATGATATTGCTAGTTCAGCTGTTTTGAAGTTTGACTTATGAAATTGATGAAATAAAATGCAATTTTAATGGAAATATATTTTTAATTGGTAAAATGTTATAATAATAAATAATATCATGGATTTAGTATCCCTTATAAAAGTCTGACATATGAGACAGAGTGTCCCTTGAGCACAAAGAATCCATGGCAGAGTTCTGCTCAGAGACATTATCCATGTCTTGTATGCCCAGTATGAAGGTCAGAAGATAATCAAATGTCACTTGCTGTGGGGAAAATTCATCATTATAACTTCATATAATTTATTCCAACTAATATGAATTGAGAACAAGATTGATAATGGTCATTGTTTAGAAAAAGGGGATCTATGATTTTCTGGTGGCTCTGTACATACCTATACTATTTTTGGTAAAATAAAAGTAAGGTATTACTTGAAAGGGAAGGGAATCATAAAAAAAGGAAATAATTGAAGTTATATAACCTCTGGCATAAAACTGAAGTCAACTTCTGTCATGGCTGCCCTGTCTTCAAAACTCTGCCCAGATACAATGGACAATAGATAGCATGTCAGCTCTTGAGTAAAGCATTCACCTGCATAAAATGACAAGAAATGTAAGCTGTAATGTGAAAGCGGCAGCTAATTAAGTCCTAAGTAAATGTAGCAGCTGTTTTCAAGCCATTAAAATCTCCTGCAGAAGTATCTGGACTATACACCATTTGATATGCCGCGCTGCCGCCACTTTCTACACTAGATCTGGAAGAGACCTTTTGTCCGTGACAAAGTTTCTATTATGTCCTTTAGCTTCTCTATATTTCTTTTGGATAGGTATTTATGGCCTCACCATATTCTTCAAGCATTTCGACGAACTCCTGTCTACGCATCTGGTAAATCTCGCGACGGTATTGTGCGAAGTTCTTGAAGGCGTTCCGGATGCGTTTGTAGTTATCCCCGAAAGCCGGCCGGTGGTTCAGGTACAGTTTCACGAACTCTTCGAAGTCGATCTCAGTAGCGGGCTCCCGCAGGTACACCTTGTGTCTAGCTTCCACTATCAGATTTTCAACCTAATGAATAAGCTATATTTGTAAGAAATAACTGGAAGAACTCGCTTTTCGCATATTAGACATGTCTTTCAGCAATACATTTACGGCAGAATGATACCTAATAATTGGGCTATACTGGAACGCCTGATTCAGTAATGTCCTTTAAAGTAACAGAATTTTGGTAGAACCGCAAAGTTCACAAAAAAAGTCATGTAGGCAGATACATAGGTACGTCATACTCAGATGTAGGCAGATACATACGTCATACTCCGATGGAAAGTAGCCCAGCGCCCTCATTAGATCCGGCAACGAGTCTATCGGTATGTAATCTTTCACCCGCCTCATTGCTGGCGAGAAGGTCCCCTGGCAGAGTATTTGAATGTAATAGAATAGATCTCTGATCTCTTGGAAAAGCCACCCTGGACGCCCGTTCTCGATAAGACAGTAGTAGGGATCCAGATCTGCGCCGCCATTCTTTGTGGTAAAGTCCACTGCTCTGTAGGCAGACAAAAGTTTTGTGGAGAAATCATAGGTTATCAGTGTTAAGCGCTGTGGTACGTAGGTATATTTTATTGTTTCACTTTAAAAAGCCTATATCACCGCATTTCCACCCACCTGTAGTTAGCAGCCCACTGACTCATGGTGCTGTCCTTAGCACCAATAGTAAAGAGAACTCCCAAATCTTCTCGAAAACACATTTGAGTGACCTGGAAAGTATAATTATGTATATTACGTAGGTATCCGTAATTGCATCTTGCAAACTGATGAACTTTGTGTTTCATTGTTTACCTGTGTAGGATGCGCAAGCAAACCCACATGTTTCCAGGGGTTTCCGTCCAAAGGCATTTTCTGTAAGCCTATGGTGTTTTTGGTCGCGAAAACCAAGTACTGGCCGTCTTCATTATCTTCTTTCTTTGATACCAGTTGCATCCAACATACAGGCTGATCGTAACGAGGCCCGAGTACAGTTGAGAGTGTCATAGTCGTTGCGTAGTTCACGATTTTGTATTTGAACTGTGGATGTGTCATTATGTATTCTAATATAGATGTGAATATCAGCATCTTACGAGCATTAAGTGAAATACGTTACCTCGTCAGTTGCCATAAGGATCATTGGCAAATTGTCTCTAAACACTGCGGGGTCCAAGCCTTTAGGATTTGGCCACGGTATCGCTTTTAAAGGGACGGCCGCCTGTTCCACTCGGTCCAAGCTGAATACTTCCAAATATTCGTCAGAACTGTTTGCTATATCATACTCCACCATGGAACGATCTTTCCCTAGAGAAAGGAGTTTATAGTCCCCGCCCTCATTTTTCTCGTTCAGGAAGAAAACGGTGGATATGTCCTTGTAGTGCGATCGATGTTTCCCGATGAACGTCCATACACACGTCGTGCAGTCGTATTTGTATACGCCGACAGTTCTGCCCTGATCCTAAAGAAATTGATCAATCACTCTAGTACCGTGATCCATGATGACACTGAAATCGCACCCACTTACCACAAAGGTTACTGTGAATTTTAAAGTATATTTTCGATGAAGTTCCACTGAACATCCTTCGCAAGCATGGTAGGTATACTAGGCGAAAAAAGTCGCAGTAGTTTTATGATGGAACTCAAAGCGAATGATTTTATACTAGTAACAATTTTGTCTTATACTTACAGCAAATGCTAAAGTTAAGGAGTCTGGGCTATAATTGATTTCCGTTATCCCATAGCTGGTGTCCTGGAACGTATCCGTCAGGATGTCAATCGTCGTCGGATCCAAAAACATCAGCATTCCTGTGTTCAACCCGCATGCGAGATGCAAACCTACTCGTATATCAACGAAAAATATTTAGAGGAAAGATTATATATGTGTATTTAATTGATAATTAATTGTTCGCTCTGTAAATTGATAATTGTATGTATGGGTCGTCAGAAACCCGAAATAAATGCATTTTAATTTTTAATTTTAATTTAATTAAAAGGCAGTTATAAAACTTAGGAGGAAAACTGAAATTTTCACCTGAAGGCGAATATTTTAAACAGGTCACAGCCAAGTCTGGAATCATGATTTCGTAGCTGCCCTTTATGGAATCGTCTTTGGGGGGAGTAACGATTTTGTAGCGGCCTCTGAGATCCAATCTCGTAAAAATCTGGTGTTTAACAAAGTTGAACATTTCTATGAATCCGTCAGCGAACCCGATGCACACAAAAGGCCTAAAATCCGCAAAAAAATCCCCTATTGAAGTAAAATTTAAATGAGACGAGTAAAATAATTATTACACCTCTGAATTTACTTCTCTGGGTGGACAGTCAATGCCGAAGATGGTGCTATTTTGTTATTCAGAATAGTTTTAAATTTTTCTGTGACGAAATCCACGAAACCAACGCCTTCATTGCTTGTACCTGCAAATCAAAGTGTTGTCAGCAATTATACTTACCTACTACTTAATACATTCCCAATTATTATTTAGGTACTTACAAACAATGAAATCCCTGACAATAAATGGTGTGCCGGCTTTAGTAGCATCGTCCGGTAACTTTAGCTTTAGCAGCTTCTGTTTCAACAAACCAGTAAGCGGATCCACTTCCGTCACAACCTTCTCCCAACAGGGACAGGCTTTCCCACCTGAATCACACAATTTTATTCATATATTAAGCGTCTGGCTTAAACAAGAGTCATTGAAGGACGTCTCTTATGTTGACCAATACGGGTTATTTTTTCATTTGACATTGGAACGCTTACTGCTATCATGTAAACTATACTTAGGGATTATATCTACACGATGGAAATTAAGATGGGACATGGAGGGCAGCTATATGAATCGTTGCAGCTACAGTAAAACAGTCTTCGGAGACGACTACCTATCTACTATTTTTGGAGTGATTGATAACTAGACAAACTTTGGACATCCAGTTCATTTAGAACACTCCTAGACACATTTAATCTACAAACATAGGTTTTTCTACGAATGGTTGTTCAAGCGATGGTGCCCCAAGTCCAGTTGGTCCAGCATGAATGCTCACACTGGGGGTCGAAAACCTGATAGCTGCGAGGCGACACGTTGAAGCTGAGCCCTCGCACGCTGTCCACCTGGAACCCGTGCACCCAGTATACCAGCCGCATCTGCTCGTCGTAAAAGTGGATCTCGCCGGCATGGTTACCCGTCGCAATGACACTGAGGAGTTGTCAGGAGTTCGTTATAAATTTAAGAAGGTAGGTACTAATTTCTATGAAATACTTATGTGACAGCTGCTCGCGACTTCGTCCGTAATACTAGTTGCTCTCCGCGGTTTGCCGGGATAAAAACTATATCATGTCCTATGTGTACGGTTGATCCACAAATTTAAAGTCGCTCAGCAAGCTATGGAAAGGGCTATGCTTGGAGTTCCTCTGAAGGATCGTATCCGGAACGAAATAATTCGATAATACAAAACCAGAGTCACCGACATAGCTCACAGGATTAACCAGCTAAAGTGGCAGTGGGCCGGCCATATTAGCCGTAGAACTGATAACCTTTGGGGTAGACGCGTTCTATAGTGGAGACCACGAATTGGCAAACGTAGTGTAGGACGCCTTCAGGCTAGGTGAAGCGACGATCTTCGCAGGGTGGCTGGTAGTAGCTGTATGAGTGGCCGAGGATCGTGCTCAATGGCGTGCAGTTGGAGAGCCCTTTGTCCAGCAGTGGACTGCGACAGGCTGATGATGATGAGTCCGAAGAAGGTTTGGATGAATGCCATGCACATTTATTTGGTCTAGTTAATTGATAAGTGAAATCTTGCTTAATACTTGCCCATCCACACTTTTTATAACGTTAATCTTATGCTTCTCAATTTTTAGAACTTTGACAAATTTCAGGTTTTCGTAGTTGCCTGCGGACGCATTTTCGTGATATTCCAGCGAATACCCGTATATTAGCACGGCTCCTCGAGTCGTCGCAACCAGAACTTGTGATGGGTTCTCCACAAAAGTAAAGCAGGTGAACCTGCCGCTATCCGCATGAGAACTTATTTCTACCTTTCTTATTTTTAGCTCGAAATCATCTGTCTCCTTCACCAGACCTCGTTCCATGAGTTCCACTTTCTGAAAATGTTTATTTTTAACAGCATCTTATGGACGAACTGAGGAACCTATAGGTACAGCTGTAGGTATACTAACTTTGATTACTCCTATCCAAATGACATGATTTGTCATCAGTAAAAACTGCTCTGAGTCAGACGGATTGAATTCCATATCTAACACAGAATCTCTTGGTAAGTCCACGTTCAATGTTGCTGAAAAAGTATAGGTAAGGTTCCATTTTAGTTTCTTCTTTTACCTTGCCATCTCCGACAAACCTGCTGTGCTGACACAATTTACTAACATTGAAGCTAGTCCAGTCATTTGGTAATTTTACCTAAAAAAAATTCCGGGAGTTTTGAAAATTGATAATTTTATAGATTTTGACGTGCTCTTTCCGAATTTCAACTTTGCGACCTCGTATTTTTGCCGCTCGCGCTGCCATATTATTAAAAATGGCGCCTAAAAGCAGTTTTTTAACAATACCTCCGTTCCGACTTATTTTACGATAAAAAGTTATATACAAAATGTGCCAGTATAGTAGCAGTAGGGTTAGTATTTTCGAACCAAATGACTGTACTATGCTGCCTATATTGAGAAAAGATCACCAAAGTACCGTGCGGGGTGTCGTATCCGCTAGACCATATCCACCAATGCAAAGCGGCTTTCTCAGGGTAACCCAGGGTCAACAGATACTTTGCATCGGCGCTAATGGCCACCTTCGCGAGCTTTGTGTCACCGTGCGGCGAGAACAGAGTTCGTTGCGGGAAATAGTCGGTGGCGTCCCAGACGATGACGATATTCTCTGGCCCTGAGTCAGCGGTGACCAGCCAGCGGCCAAGCGCGTCCGCAGCTAGGCAGGTTACCATGTGACGCTGGAATATCCAATACAAATGTTTCACGAGTAGCTATAGGTAATGATGACGGACGGTGCAAGTGCAAGATGGTGATATTTATATCTGTGTTCCGGGTTGAAGGGCGTTGTAGCCAGCTAAATTACTGCGCATTATGAGCCTTAAGAGCTATTGTTTCAGGCTGACGAGCGCAGTACAGTGCCGCGCAGAAATTTACAAAATAAAGTTCTGGTAGTAGGTATTTAGGTAACTGTAATGAGCAAGCGTGTTGCTTACCGTTGGGTGAACGACCTATTCGTCTCGTCACTCAATGACATAAAAATACAATTTAGCAGCTCATATCATATTATTATATACTAGCTGCGCCCTGCGGTTTCACCCGCGGTTTCCCGGGATAAAAAGTAGCCTATGTGTTAATCCATGGTATAAGCTATCTCCATACCAATTTTCATCAAAATCCATTCAGTAGTTTTTGCGTGAAAGAGTAACAAATTAAGGTACATCCATACATCCATTCTTATATACAAACTTTCGCGTTTATAATATTAGTAGGAAGTAGCTACGATTCCGTTTAGAAAACGGAAAGAAAGATTTCCTCACGTGTCCTTGAAGTATCCTCATCTGATTAGTGGTCCAGTTAAAGAGAACGGCGCAGTAGGACGCCGCGTAAAACACTGTCGTGCTGCCCAAAGTGTTGAGGTTTATAACTCCTGACTTTGCATTGTAACCGTGGATCCATCTCAAGTTCTGAAGGATTCAAACGAGTTTTATTATGTGCGAGTACGTCATGGTCATGGTATCTTAAACCTGATTAACTAGGTATCTTAAAACTTAGGAGTAAGGCTGGATTCACAGCCGACTAGTTCTCGACTTATGATGAGCGTAAGGGTCTCGGCAACTAACTACTACGCCACTGCGGCTAGGGTCGACCTCGAAGCTGCAACTGCTAACTGCCGTCCCTATTCTAAAAGTTACTCATATTTTATTATGAAAGGGCTTACAAAAGGTGAAGGTTTGTGGTTATAGTCAGGGAAGTCCGAATGTTTTCTCAACTGCGACAACGAGAGACTGTACAGCCTTCGCAATTCGACATCACTATTAATACTTCCTCGTATATTGGGAAGGGATTGAAATTTGTCTATAGGATTTGCTAGCATTATTATTATTAAAAATCTAAAAGATAAAATCAGCTTCAGCTCATGAGACCTCAATGGAGCGGAGTGACAAACAAAAGTCAAAAAATGTCAAAGCGAGTCATGCTCAGACTTTTTTTAAATACTAAACAAAGAAGGATATATCTTACGTCTGGAAGGGGTAGGTAAAAAAAAAACAATTATTACACCTATAATTAAGTAATTTTAACAAAAGACTACCTACTGTATATATCTATAAGCGTATAGACGCCGGAATAACAATAATAGGGACCTATGTACATAACAACTCTCTGATTATTCTCTGCGAGTGATCGGTGTGAGTCAGATGTTTTATCAACACCTTCCGCCTCCTGAAAAGGGAAGCAGGGCTCAACACCTTCCGCCGAGGGTCGTTAACCAGATCCCCGTATAAGTCATATCATGATTCACAGTAATACTCGAACTATATCTCGAGTCAAAGGTCAGCCCACTCTGTCATCCTATCTGACTGACCGACATGTTAGTCGGCTCCACAATGCTCGCCTGTCAAGTCTTGGCGTGGCTTATCTGCATTATAGGATTCAGTGCAGTGACATGCAGAACTATATTTTTGGAATTGAACGCGCCTACACCGGAAGAGGTAAGTAGGGCTGTCACTAAAACGAATGAATTCACTTGTACCTAAGTAGTAAAATTTGTTTTTTATATTATTTTAAAACCATGTGCTGGTAATGTTTTGAATGAATGCAAAACTTGCAGAAGTTCATCGAATAACAAAATATTTGAGGATTTAAATATAAAACAATAATAGGTACCCCCAGTTTACGTATCCTTTTTATAATTTGGTACAACCAGAGAAATCTTCATACAGCCCTTGAACTAAGTAGGTATTGCCCTATTACGTTCATAAGATAAGAAAGTGGTTTCTGCGACACAAAGATGAATAAATAAAACAAATACCAGAGCTATAGTATGTAGCTACTTGAACCTACATTTTGATTCAACTATACATCATTATGAAATGATTTTTAGTTATGCTACGTTGTACCATAGGTATAGAATAGGAATCTCTACTGTAACTATTATTTATTGCGTGGTTATACTATTTGATAACATTATTCATCAGTTCTCGTTCCTGAAGAAGTATGGGTACCTCCCAGACGTGTCAGGGTTGGACGAGCTGGCGTTCACCCCGCACTCCATCTCGGAAGCGGTCAGGAAGATGCAGGATTTCGCAGGATTACCGCAGACGGGAGTAGTGGACTCTGAAACTAAGAAGGTAGAATTTGCCTACCCTATTGAAATGACGTGCGTTCAAGAATTCAATACTCAATGCAGAAATGAGGTACTTGTAAGGTATGCATATGTTTAATTTCAGCTATTCAAGAGGAAGCGATGTGGAGTCAAAGATATCGACACCGCCGCGACACCGAGCCGAAGTCGCCGATACATCATCCAGCAAGGGTGGGATAAAAGAAGCATTTCATATAGGTAGGTTGTCTAAGAAAATCGTTAGCTTAATAGATTATTTCCACTATAAAAATTACAAATACATTTTCAGGAAGCGGAAGAATGGTGGAATTATTATTATTATTATTAAGGCTTGTACCACTGCGAGAATCAAATACGCACTCTTGTTCTCACGCTTCTTATTCTTCCAAAGGTTGCCTGGAAAATAATGCTTTTAGCGATAAGGCCACACAATGGGCATTGTAACACTTTCTTTTTTTTATCGAATGTCTTTAATTACATGTGTGCAATAAAGCGTTCATCTTTCTATCTTATGGTACATGCCTATACTTTTTTCGCTATTGTCTCGGGGTGACGAGCGCAGTGCAGTGCCGCGCAGGATTTTGCAAAACTAAGTTCTGGGTGGTGCTGCAACTATTGCATATGGACCGGCGTGTTGTCATCAGGTAAACGTCCAGCTCGTCTCGCACTCAATCAATAAGTACAAAGGTCAAAAGGTGCTAAAAAAAATAGATAGGTATACCTACGAGTATTTAATTATATTTAATTTAAGAATGAAATTTGATGTTTTACAAGCCCTTCAAATATCGCTAACCGGTAACCAGACACACTATAATATAAACCATAATTAAATAGGTAGGTTAGTCTTTTTATATTCGCTATATTTTGTCACTATCTCACTTGATGAAACTACGATGTGGCTTAAGATGGAGGATATAGATCTGTCGGACGACGGCAGCCTCGGCAGTTGAGCATAAACCGCTCAGGCCTGTCTCCCTGTTCACCGAAAATCATCTCGAAACACCACTGTCGCTTGAAGGATTTGGTCGGGGTGGTACCTATCATCATCGTCATCAGCCCATCACGTTCTCACTGCTGAGACACGGGCCTTCTCTCATAGAGAGAGAATCGGCCATAATTCGCCACGCTGTCCCAGGTGTTTGTGATTAATTCTTGGACATGCCGGTTTCCTCACGATGTTTTCCTTCACTGTTTTTAGAACGAGTGCTAAATCCTTACATATTAAGAAAGTCAGTGGTGTCATGTGGTGATTTGAACTCTGGTGCGTCGGATCGAGAGTCGCACATGCTCCCACTGAGCCACACTCGCTCCCATACTTATACTATGGACCAAATAATTGGTCCATGGTGGTACCTATACTAGGTACCTATTATCAGGCCTAGCGCACTCCGTACTGTAAGTACCAAGCTACAAGTACATAGCCGGACACCGACGGCGGGTCGCGCGTCGTTACACGTGCCGCGTCAGAAGAGATAAGAGCTATGCGATAGAAAGAGAAGCGCTCTGTAGGTTAATATTACTGGTAGGTATGCAGCGCTACGCGAGCTGAATTGAATTTTATAGCGTCATAGCAAGAGTCGCTATTTGTTTAAATTTCTTTGCGAAGTGATGCTTTTGTCCCTTAGTATTCTGTGCTATTATTACAACAGCGATTGGAAATGTCATTTGTAGAGTAATAAACGGGTCGAGCACGATGGGCAAGCCGCGCGTGCAGACGCTGATGGCGGCGGGGCTGGCCGTGTGGGCGCCGCACGGGGGGCTGCGCTTCTCAGCGCGGGACGTCGGCGACGCAGACATCACCGTGTCCTTCGCCAGCGGGGAACACGGGGACGGGTATGGAACACATACACGCACACTAAAATCCCGAACAGGCACCCCTACATTCTCTGAATAAAATTTTTGTCAGAGAGAGCGAGATGGGTCATATAGTAACATTGCAAGTTAAATAAAAGCTTGTAAAAATGTAAGTATTATGACTTACACTCGGAAGTAGTTAACAGGTGTACTAGGAATAAATGTAAGTTCTACTTGCCTCAGTCTAGGTTACAATTGCACAAAAGAAATGTCTACATGAACGCTATTAAAGTGTATAACAAATTGCCAAACTTATTTCAAGATTTGCCTCTATTTTTAAAAGAAAATTAACGCAAAGGCTAGCTAAAAATATTTTTATGATTTGAAAGAGTACTTGACATATACGGATTAATTCACACATCTCAGCACATTTAAACATAATTAAACTGTATTTGACCTTCTCTTCTAATATTTATATTGTATAATGTATATTATTATTATTAATTTCACGCTGTCTATCTTATCTCATTTTTTAAATTAAATATTTTTTTGTCTTCGCTGGTACAATTTGTTTACTTTTCGGCAAACATCTGAGGTCGAGCAAAGGCGTACGCTGAAAACCAGCCCTGTGTAAACTCACTAGAGTTTACACAGAACGATGCTGAGCCTACCCCTTATTGCCAAACCATAATAGTGTATAAATATTGTAATTATATTAAGTTGCGTTAAGTTATTGGCAATAAAAAAAACATTTTCTTTCTTTCTTTCTTTTCAAATTATTATACAATAAGTATTATGTTAAAAATTGTGTAATTAATATTTAATGTTGAAATATAGCTATTTAATTTATATATATCTAATGTTAATTGCTTTATATCATAATATTTTTATAATAAATGACAATAATGACATTTTCAATTGACGACATTTTGACATTAATTAAAATCACCTTAAAATAATCTGACAATTTGAATTTAATTGAATTATGTCATTAAAAGTTATGTTAATATTGCACACAAAATGTTAGGAATTATCTTTATTTGTCATCTTTGTATACAACATTCTAGCAATAAAGAATTTGAATTTGACTTGTTCCGTACAGATTCCCGTTCGACGGGCAAGGGCGCGTGGTGGCGCACGCGTTCCCGCCGCCGCACGGCGCCATGCACTTCGACGACGACGAGGTGTGGGGAGACGCGGGCGGCGGCGGCGGCGGCGGCGGCAGCGCCGAGGTGGCCGAAGACGATGACGTCACGGACTTCTTCGCGGTCGCCGTGCACGAGATAGGGCACGCGCTGGGGCTGAGCCACTCGAACGAGAAGGCGTCGGTGATGTACCCCTACTACCAGGTGCCGGTCGAGACGCTGCATATGGACGATATACTTGGGCTGCAGGAGCTCTACTGTACGTACCTACTTATATGCCTATCTAATGTTTGATATTTTTCAAATAGGTATCAGTCTGACTGTCATAAGCCAGTAGCGGCCTAACGTATTTGACTCAAATAACAACAAATACGAACCTACTTTTTTATCGCTATAGATGAAATAGATATGTTTCGCCAATAGACTCGCCAGATCCCGTATCTCTTTCTCTCTATTATTGCACTGCACGGCACCTATCCTAGAAAACTAATCTTGGAAACATTTTTCGTATTTTTCTTTACGTACAGAACAGTTAGTTATGTATCTAGAACATCCACTTTGTGGAACCGTACCTGCAGTTAAAACGTGCCTTAGTCCTAAACTCAAAGATTAGCTATACCACTTAGCCATCACCTCTAGTAAAGAAGCAGCCCAGCGGCGAGGGCGTCGAGGCGGCGACGGAGCGCGCCGGCGCGGGCGCGGCGACGGAGGCGGGCCCGGCGGTGCCGCGGTTCACGAAGCCGGACGTCGACGAGCTGGACGAAAACTACATGCCCGACCCCTGCATGACCAACTACGACACGCTGCAAGTCATCGACGGGAAGATATACGTCTTCGAGGAAGAGGTAGGAAAGGAACAGTCAAAGTTCACCAGAGTAGAAAATTATTAATCTTTAATATCTAAACGTGGCTTAAAGGTTTCCTGGCTCGGATCAAGCATTCAGATTAGGTTTTCAGAATTTCTTTTGAAAAGGATCTTACAAACACCAACAATGAGAAAGCGGAGCGAGCGCAAAAAATTTGCACTAACGTAGCTTATATCATAAGCCTAGTTAGCGAACGTCATGGTAAAAATGCCAAGAGAAGTGAAGACTGGAACTTATTCGTACGTAACTTAGGCCATCTGGCCATCATCTCAAATGCCAGGAGAAGTAACCTCTTGAGTTTGTCCCGCAGTGGGTGTGGGTGTTCAAAGATCGCAACGTGCTGGAGGCGGGCTACCCGCAGCCGTTCCACGACGTGTTCCGCGGGCTGCCGGCGCGCGTCGCCACCGTGCGGACCATCTACCAGCGTTTCAACGGAAACGTCGCCATCTTCGCAGGTAACCGTGCCGTGGCGGGCCGTGGGAGACCGCCATCGAGGTGAACGGAAGGAGATGTGATGGGATGTCATAATACAAAAGTCGAGAGACGTGCTATGTTTATGTTTGACGCGGCCGGGTTTATTCCAATACCAACGTATTAGAATACATAAACACACACCGCGTCAAACATAGCTAGGTATATTTTATTCCGTTTTGTTAGATAGGTCTAACAGAACAGAATATTTCTTCCGAATTGTTAGATTGATCGAACTAACGACCTAACAAAACGGAATAGACGATAAACAAACGCCTTCATCATAACATAGGTACCATATCAAGCCTTTAGGTTGCTTTAAGACAAGTTTTCAAACAAAACTAAAAAAGTATGTACTTGTTGTAAGAATAATAAGTACTTTCCACCCAAATCTTATCCCGATCCTTTTGTAAATATAATACGTGGCGAGACGAGCAGGTTGTTAACTTGGTGGTAAGCAACAAACCTTGCATATTTATTACCTACTGCCTACATTTTTATCCTGTTTATTATATCTCGCTACATTTGGTATTAGACAATAGTCAATCTATAACCTTCTTATACAAAAGATTCTAGGAGCAACTTACTGTAATGAGGTCACCTCCAACAGGCCGAAGCTACTGGGAGTTCGGTCCGACCGAAAGCGGCTTCCGGTTGGTGCACCGCGGAAAAATATCAGATTTCTCCGTGCCTTCCTACGTCCCCGAACTTACCACTGTGTTCATCTCCAACTACAACAACAAGACCTACCTGATAGAGGAGGAGCGGTTCTGGAGATATGATGAGGGAGCGAGGAAGATGGACAAGGGGTATCCTAAGGAGATGTCCGCGTGGCGACAGGTGCCGTATCCCGTCGACGCGGCTATCATTTGGAAGGGAGGTGAGATGCACTGTTATTTTTAGTAGGTCAGTTCTAGATAATTTTGATGCTGTTACGAATCACAGACCATATAGCAGTGCAAAAAATGTCCGTCAATTTAATTTAATATTTACCATTTAAAATGTACCACCGACTGGGTCCCTCAAAATCGCAAAAGAGGTCGCGGCAGGCCCAGAAAAAGATGGCGGGACAAACTTGATTCCTACTGGAATAATTGGCGTGTTAGAGCCCTAAACCGCGAAGATTAGAGTAGGAGGGAAGAGAGGCCTTTGCCCTGCAGTGGGACATAAATGGCTTATAATAATAATACCATTCTAATCAATAATCCTATAGAAGTGCCTAGTAGTGTAATCCAAGGCCGCGTTCAGAAATCACCCAGTTAATGTAATTATTACCCTAACGCCGTTCAGAAATGACTCAGGTGAACTTTGACATTTACCCTGAGCCGTTCAGAAAACCAATTGGGGAGAGTAAAAGTTCACCTGACAGGTGAAAATATTCACCGATATAAAAGCGGGTTACAATTCTCACCTGTCAGGTAATAGTTGTCAGTTGTCATTTTCCTTTACATTTTGCAATATTTTTGCATTGATTTTTTGTACATACAAATAAAATAAGCGATTCGTGTATTTGAATCAGAATATAAGGTAAAATTCCGATATTAGCCAAAATAACGCAGTTAAATCTGATAAACAAAAGCGCGGGAAATCTCGGTCTTGAAAATGATTGGTTTTGATTAGCTGGCTTATTGTATTACTCGATGCCCGTTCAGAAAGGCGCTAGTTAATTTTTAACTTGGCATGTCACTGAGATTAACTGACAAGTATTCACTCGTGAACATTTACCCATTTCTGAACGCGGCCCAAGTAAACACTAGGACTGTGGCCAGCTCAGCCGCCACATACATATATATCAACAACATGCTTCCAGATGGCGCTAACACAAAGTATCATAAACGCCCATACAAATTCGCAGATTTCTATACAAATCCTGCATTGCGCACACCCTAATAAACCTCAACCTCATACCGAATTCCATCGAACGAAACCTGACTCTGGCAGATGCACAAGACGTGCAAAGCCAAATCCCACAAGGGGGAGAAGAAAGAAAAAGTAAGCATGACACATTGAGGTCTAGTGTCATTCCTCAATGGCACGACAGATAAGACCTATTACAACTTCCAAGTAGGTTTACGTAGTGGTTACATTCTCTGGTAGGTTCTGTCGGACAGTTCTCTCCGGGCCGATAACATCTGGCTCGGTCGGAAGCTCTACCTCTCCACTACCCCCACTCCATCATAGGACTACGTAACTTTTCTCCTCATTTCCTTTCGCTCAACTGCCAATTTGCTACCTAAGTCCATTGCAATATTTGTTTCCAGACACGTACTTCTTCCAAGGCCCTCGTTTCTGGCGGTTCGACAACCGCCTGATAGCGGCGCACGAGTACTACCCGCTGCCGGTCGCGCAGATCTGGTTCAACTGTCCCTTCACGCCGGATATGAACAAATACGTCACTAACGATGGCCCGTGATGTGCCACACTAATTACATTAGTATGAACTTAACTACTTACGTTTCTATTCTTTCGTACTTACAGTAAAGTGACGGTACGTGGGATCAAACCAAGTGGCCGACGACCTCGTTGTTTCTATCCAATATAACTTTTTAATTTCACGATTCGAACTCATAGCTTACAAATGTACAATACTTTATTGAATACCAAATACACAGGAGAATCAATAGTCAACATAGTCAATGAACAGTGGGTACAATGGGCGGCCTTATGGCTTTGCGCAATTCTTTACAGGCACCCTTTGGAGGGACAGGAATTTTAATAGAAATGTAGTGTACATTATAAAACTCAAATTATATGTAAATTGTAATGTATACATTTGTAAGGACAGTTAGTAATTCAAAGTATAAACTTATCATGTAAAAGAGGTATATGAAATTCCGCCTAATGATAAGAATAAAAAGGAACCAATAGAGTTAATTACAAATATATCACTTTATTCAAGAGTTCACATTCAATTAAAACATAAATAGATGTAATCCACCTGCGGCGCTTCGGACGTGACAGTCTCCGGTTCATGTGAGGTGACCCATTGAACATTATTATAATACTGTGGAAGTGATCAAGTAGTTTTATTTAATAACAATACATTGTTAGTAAAAAAAAAGATTTTTTTTATAAGATCTATTAATATTAACCGCGCATCTCTTTTGTACTATGAACGACTGAAAAAGTGGGCAAGATTTGCTATAATGTGAAAAGCACCAACTACCAAAAAGACACCGTTAGTTCTAAAGTCAACTCTAATAACATTTATAAAGTTCAATATCATATGCATCCCTGTTCAATTTTATTCATAATAAAATTACTTTACGATTTGAAAATTACTAGAAAAAAAAGATCACGTTTTTACTAAATGATAAATTGTCTTTTAAAATAATACAGAAAGTACACGAAATGTATAACAAATGGTTTTAAGTAATATCAGGATAATTATCTATAACGTAACAACAACAGGAGTACATACGCACAGCACGAATAAAGTATGCTGCCACACACGAGGTACTGTCCACTGTTTGTCACTGGACTGCACGATATCGAAATCATTTTAGGTATTACCAGGCCTACCGCACTCCACACTGTAGGTACCAAGCTACAAGTACATAGCCGGACACCGACGGCGGGTCGCGCGTCGTTACACGTGCCGCGTCAGAAGAGATAAGAGCGGCGCGATAGAAAGAGGCGCTCTGTAGGTTATTATGACTGGTAGGTATGCAGCGCTACGCGAGCTGAATTGAATTTTATTGCGTCATAGCAAGAGTCGCTATTTGTTTAAATTTTTTTGCGAGGTGATGCTTCTGTCCCTTAGTATTCTGTGGTATTACTGCTATGGGAATACTATGTACTGGTTTCAAAACATTCATACTTTGATGCGGGGTGATTGCATCGAATATGAAATGTGGTTGTGATGCACTATGAGATTTTGTCATATTTTTCGCTAAGGCCTATTTTTGGCCCTAATGTTTAGATGTCGCCCTATCAGTGCAGTTCATATCAACAAAGCGCTAAGCGCTCAACTCTTGTCTCGCGTCAAGGACTGAACCTGATGACCTCGCGTCAGTACTTGCCACAAAAATAAACAAGCCATTAAACGAGCGCCTAAAAACGAGAAACAAAAAATAAATATGGATGAAATTTAGATATAGGTGTCATAGTTAACGAGACTTGCGAAATAATAGCCAACTTCATGGCTTACGTTCATACTTGTTATCGCTTTAACCGCGTGTTCAATGCTTGTTATATCTTTGTGGGTGGACAGTAGTGTTGGGTGAGAGTCGAGGTGGTGGCAGCCGGGGGGGAGGGGGGAGGTATTTAGCTGCAGCAGGAGGCTGGGTTGGGGTCGCGGCCGGAGCGCTTGGTGATGTTGAGACGCGTGAACTCCTCAGCCACGGTGGGGTGGATGCCCACAGTGTTCATTAGCTGCTCCATCGTGATGCCGCATCTGAAACGAGTGGACCTAGTTAAAAGCAGGGCTTTTACAGACAGTGGTAGCAGTAGGACTCTCGTATGCGGGAGGCTTTTGGATAGGTACCGTAGCTTTGCCAGTATTCTGCCGCCAGTATTACGCATGCATTACTCTGTTCCGGTTTGAAGGGCATTGTAGCCAGCGAAATTACTGGGCATATGAGACTTAATATCTGATGTCTCGGGGTGATGAGCGCAATGCAGTGATTTTTATGGTATTACTAGTTCTGGGTGGCGTTGCAATTGTTCTGGGCAGGCGTGGCGCTCGCTATATGATATCTTTTTTGTATGTCTTGCATTGACAACCTTGGCGGTCAAAAAGTTCATAATATAAGTAGACTCTAACTACTAACTATAACATCTATCGCGACGATACCTTTGAAAGGGATAGCGACTATGGTCGTCAAATCTCATACATCACTGAGGTTGCGGGTTCGATTCCCGCGACGCGACAAATTTTTGTGCACAGAAAAAAAATCGCAAGCATTTGTTTCGTGTCTGGGTGTTGTGGGACCATGGTCATCATAGTTCCTGGTTTCTTAGATACAGGGAATCCTAGTTAGGGGCAGGATCTATGTATGTGATCGTTGGGCGTTAATAAAAAAAAAGTGCTCACTTCATGGCGGCCGCGAACCCCTGTATGACCTCCCCGGCGACGGGCCCCACGAAGTGCAGGCCGAGGATCCGCTGCGGCGCGTCGCGGAGCGCCACGGCCTTCAGGTAGCAGTTCTTGATGTTCCGCTGCGGCACGAAGAACTCCGTCGGCTTGTAGTACGCGTGGTACACCTCCAGCTGCTCGGCGCCGTGCCTGCGGGAGAACATTTGTGTCTTCAAATTCATTTATTTACATTAATAATATTTTTTTTCTTCTCCCCACTTGTGGGATTTGGCTTTGCACGTTTTGTGCATCTTTATTTTTTATTATTATTATCATTTATTTATTTAATTTCTTAGATTTAAGATTTTTACAATATTTCTATAAAAATATATATACAAAAACACTATGAGAATCCTAAACCTAGAGTGCCACCGGCAGCGGGGCAGGGCCCAAACTACCGGTGGTTAGGGCTGCAGAGTGAGGGACCTCCTGACTATACGTGCCGTGTCAAGGAGTACTGCCGCATGCATCTAACCCTTAATCCGACTGCCTAGCCTTTTGAGATGTTTGTCGAGGCTCTTCGCTATTAGGCCGTTCGCCGAAACACATATCGGCACAATGATCGTCGAGTCAACATTCCACATGGCGGTTACCTCGTGGGCCAGGTCAAGGTACTTGCTGAGCTTGTCCTTCTCAGCCTTCACGAGGTTCTCGTCATGTGGAATGGTGATGTCGACGAGCACTGCCGTGCACTGCACTTATTATTATTATTATTAGCCTGGTTTGTCCCACTGCAGGGCAAAGTCCTCCCTACCCTCCTTCCACTCCTCACGGTTTAAGGCTATTTGTGTCCTTCCAGTCCTTCCAGTATACGTCTAGAGTGTAGTGGATCAGCCAAAGTCAAATTTCGTTTGATTCTTTTTTATGTAACTGGATGACGAGCCGAGCTGGTCGTTTGCCTGACGAGAAGCAATATGCCAGCCCATAACAATAACAGCACCATCCAGAACTATGTTTTGCAAAGTCCTGCGCGGCGCTGCACTGCACTCGTCACCCTGAGACAATTAGCTGCTTGCGCATTACTGCTTGGCGGCTGAATAACTGGCAAAGCGGTGGTACCCACCCAGGCGGCCTCTCGCATACGAGAAATGTACCACCAATAAAGTCGAGTTTTTTTGACTCATCAACTATCTGCGGTCAACCATGTTGGTTTCACTAATGTTAACTTTTTATTTTGGAAATTATTCTTGTAAATCTTGAAATGATGTTACTTGTGAAACTGTTTGCTGATCCATGAATAAACAAAAAAATCCTTGAGTATACAGGGTGTAATTGCAGGGGTGGTTGTAATACCACCCACCGAACAAAGCCATGCCGTCAAGCGACCTAGTCGTGTTTCGGGATGATGTTCGGTGAACCATCGGGGAGACGGGTCTGAGCAGCCGCTCAACTGCCGTCTCTCTCTAGATCTATGTGCTCCATCTTAGGCCACATCATCGCTCCACATCAGGCGAGATAGAGGCCAAACATAGATCTATTAAAAGTAAAAAAAAAAATTGCAGGATTGGATCATCGCAGGCAAGGGGGTGGGGGGTCTCAATACCTGCGGCCAAACTATTAGGTTTTAGGACCGTGATTTTGTTTCTCAAACAAACTTCTTTCATTAGTGGGCCTATCGTATTATCATACGATACGGCCCACTACACCACTTCGAGCCGAGCATTTACATCAATATAAAAATATTTTTAATCTTTTTTCAAAATTTCTAATATATTTTCTCTAAAAATATTTTTCATATAAATAGTTTATATAACTGTTATCTACAACATATCTAAACTATTAGTGCTTGTGGATTGATTTGGCTCAAACGAGGGTATCATGTCAAAAAAAAACAAAAATCCAAATATTACACTGATGATCCACCCCTCCAGTTACACCGTGTATACCAAAATAGGCGGTAAAGCTGGGGGGGGGGGTGACTTACTGCCAAGCCACTTAAGCAAATGTAAACACGGCGGTGGCGACGGAAGGTACTCACCGCTCGGTGGCCGCCTCCTCGCTGAGTCCGACGCAGCCGTACTCGAGCGGCGTGAACACGGCGGTGGCGACGGAAGGTACTCACCGCTCGGTGGCCGCCTCCTCGCTGAGTCCGACGCAGCCGTACTCGAGCGGCGTGAACACGGCGGTGGCGACGGAAGGTACTCACCGCTCGGTGGCCGCCTCCTCGCTGAGTCCGACGCAGCCGTACTCGAGCGGCGTGAACACGGCGGTGGCGACGGAAGGTACTCACCGCTCGGTGGCCGCCTCCTCGCTGAGTCCGACGCAGCCGTACTCGAGCGGCGTGAACACGGCGGTGGCGACGGAAGGTACTCACCGCTCGGTGGCCGCCTCCTCGCTGAGTCCGACGCAGCCGTACTCGAGCGGCGTGAACACGGCGGTGGCGACGGAAGGTACTCACCGCTCGGTGGCCGCCTCCTCGCTGAGTCCGACGCAGCCGTACTCGAGCGGCGTGAACACGGCGGTGGCGACGGAAGGTACTCACCGCTCGGTGGCCGCCTCCTCGCTGAGTCCGACGCAGCCGTACTCGAGCGGCGTGAACACGGCGGTGGCGACGGAAGGTACTCACCGCTCGGTGGCCGCCTCCTCGCTGAGTCCGACGCAGCCGTACTCGAGCGGCGTGAACACGGCGGTGGCGACGGAAGGTACTCACCGCTCGGTGGCCGCCTCCTCGCTGAGTCCGACGCAGCCGTACTCGAGCGGCGTGAACACGGCGGTGGCGACGGAAGGTACTCACCGCTCGGTGGCCGCCTCCTCGCTGAGTCCGACGCAGCCGTACTCGAGCGGCGTGAACACGGCGGTGGCGACGGAAGGTACTCACCGCTCGGTGGCCGCCTCCTCGCTGAGTCCGACGCAGCCGTACTCGAGCGGCGTGAACACGGCGGTGGCGACGTTCTCGTAGTCCATGTGCTGGCTGGCGGCGGCGAAGGCGCGGCGCGCGAGCAGGCGGCCCGCGTGGATGGCCACGGGCGTCAGCTCGGGCCGGCCGTGCAGCACGTCGCCCACGGCGTAGATGTGCGGCACGTTCGTCTGCTCCGTCTCCGCCACGATCTTGCCGCTCTCGTTCACGCACTGGAATTAGTGGTACTTTGCTGAGTCTTACTTCTGCTGGGTTACATTAGTATACAAATTCAAATTATTGATTGATATTTAATAACAAATATCAATAAATAATTTGAATTTAGAACAAATTGCTTTTCGTGTTCAAATTTTATGCATGACTTTGTTGCGGCGAATGGCGCTTCTTAGAACAATGTATGGGAATTGTTTTTTTTTTATTATTGCCAACACTTACGATTTGATTTGCTATGTTACTTCGGGAAAAGTGTTCCTGGTTGGAAATAGAGTCGATTAAGACTAACTTGTTTTTTTGACTAATGTCTTTTTTGGGTAAACCGTACTTTTTTTCAAAAATCTAAAAATGGCAATATTTTTTTCTTTAAAATAAAACAGAAAGTTCCTAAGAGTAAAACCTTCTAACTACAAAAGAAAGTAGCTACCCTTAAGGAGCCAAAAATTTGCCCCACCCTGTATAACCACTTTCCATAGCTTCGGGATGGATGTATTGTTTTCGTAGATTTTAAGGGTTGAACTACATCTGGCCGCACCGAATCGCACTTTCCTGTGCATCTATCCTCAGTCACTTAGAACCGTCATTTACTAGAGCAAGAAAGAGAGCGCGTTTGCGACCCGCACGCGGTGGAACCGACGAGACGGTCGCACTAGGTTTTACCATAATCGAAATAATTGTAAAACCGCATAGTAACGACGCGATCGATGTTTGCATAGAAGATAACAATTCACTTTAAACTTTTTGAAGACTAAATACTATTTTACATATAAAGTCACGAAGCTGGTAATGCGTTCCAATCGTTATTATTATTATTTGGATTATTCAAACAGTATAATAACGAGTGTTGCAAATGAACGAGGTCGTCACTGATGATCACAGAAATAGTAAATAAAAAGTGAACTTACGGTGACTCCAGCGGCTTCTAGATTGAGCTGCTTCGTGAGTGCGTAGCGTCCAGTCGCTATCAGTACTGTGTCGAACACTCCTTCGACACTGCAATACAGTCACATTTATGCGTTGAGTTCCTACACTAAATATTTTAAGTCCATAAAAAACTAAAGGTTAAAAGTTTGCGGTGTTGAGCAGTTTGACTCCTAAAGGGCGGAGCACACCAGATGCGTGGCGTGACGTGAAGTGCGACGTGGCGTGCGCACGCGCGTGCGAGCCTTGTCACACCGGCCAAGACCGGTGCAGCACACGTCGCGCGCGCGCGCGCGTCACCGCGTCACGCAGGTAACTGCTGCACGCGCGTGCGAGCAACCTTGTCAGCAGCCATTTGAGTTGAGAGCATTTGGCGAAAAGATGTTAGACAACAGCAGTTCTTCTAAACTATTTCTATTAGTTTTCCTTTTAAATTGTGTCCATTGCGAAAGAAACACTCGTAAGTTTGTAAATAAATACAACCTGCCTTGCGTGCGCACGTGCAGCAGTGACCGATGCGTATGCGTGCGTGCCCGGTCTGGCATCTAACAGGGAGCGCCATTTAATACAACGTCATCACTGCAGGCGCGTGTGGGACGTTGCCGTTCCCCTACACGCGCGCGGACTCGGTTTGTGAGTAGATGCTGTTCTGCGTGCGTGAGCCACGCACGTGCACACGTCACGCATCTGGTCTGGCATCTTTCTTATAGCTTCATACATTACAACTGGTGCGTGCACGCGTCACGTCACGCCACGCATCTGGTGTGCTCCGCCCTTTACGCGGAGTTAGCGTGTGCAAATATATTTTTAACCGGCTTCAAAAAAAGGGGGAGATTCTCAACTCGGTTTTTCTTTGTATTTTTTTAGTGTTTGTTACCGCAGAACTCTGTAATTCATAAACTGATTTAGAAAAATAGCGTTGGGTTCAGTATAGCTTCAAGGTGGTCCCATATAAATTTCATCGATATTTGACCTTGGACTTCGAAGATACATCAGAATTGAAGTCATTTTTGTACAACAAAATTAATTGTTTCCTAATCCGAGAGCGGGATTACATGGATAGGCGTCAAAACCTATTCAATATTTCGGGCAAATACAGAAGGACTGCGCTGCGCCACAGAATAATATATAGTAGTGCGCTTGTCCACTTACTGTTCTTGCGTCTCATTGTTCTGCCAGCGTGCCTTCAGCTGGCCCGACTCCAGTTTCTCGACGGACAGCGGCACACATCGGTGGTGGAACTTGACCCCGCGCTCCTCCATCTCGTTGCAGACCGCGCGAGACATCTGCTGGTCGAACCCGCGCAGCGGCACCGACCGCACCAGCACCGACACGGGGTAACCCATCGAGTTGAGGAAGCCAGCGCATTCGAGACCGATGTCTGTTACGGGTTAAGGATCTCGGAGCTCAGCCGCGGAACATCTTGATTGATTGATCTAATTGCTAGAATGTTCAATCAACGAAAAATCGAAAAGGTACACTCTCTTTATCACACTGGTGGTGACCTTACCCACCACATATATAAAGGACTTTACGCAAGAAAGCTCACAGATAGACTACCCCTACCTTTCCACTACCCCTTCATATACTCATTAGTTTATTTTTATTATTTATCGCATATAAACGAGAATTGGTTCACATGCAGAACTCAATACGAAATCCAAATTATCGCAACATCTGGCAAAACTTTGAAGATAACAGAAATGAAATAGAATATTGGAATAATAAAATAAATAATGAAAATAGTGTTCGTATCTCTTGGAAACTTATCACTCCCATTCGACGCTCTCATTAATTATCGTCATAGACAACATTTTACTTTATATCTTTTTTTTTATTATACCGAATGACGAGACGAGCTGGTCGTTTGCCTGATGGTAAGCCAATATACGCCAGCCCATAACAATAACAGCACCACCCAGAACTTTGTTTTGCAAAAACCTGCGCGGCGCTGTACTAAGCTCGTCACCCTGAGACAATTAGCTGTTGAGTGTCATAATGCCCAGTAATTTCGCTGGCTACAATGCCCTTCTACTGCCACTACTGTTTGGCGGCTGAATAACTGGTAAAGCGGATATATTTATTTCAAAAAGGATACATCCAGCGCCAACGACGAGCGTATTGCCCGGCGGGTGGCTCAAGCTGAAGATGTCGTCGCTGCTGATACAGTACTCCACCGCACCAGGGATATCGGGGTAGTGGGGCCTGCCACCAACTGCTATCACGAAGTTTTTCGCTGTCAGTTCCTTCTTCGTTCCATTCTTCATGGTAGCCACGAGCGTGTGGGGGTCTTTAAATTCTCCCAGTCCGTTGATGTACTCTACCTTCTTGTCCCGGAGGTCGACTCTGGTCACCCAGTTAACCGACTTGATGTGGTTCTGCACGGACTCCGTGAGCGCCGGCCAGCTGATCTTGATCGCTTCAGGCGTGGGTACTTGCCATCCGTACGCTATCGCTTCCTGTAATCCACGTCATTGATTGTAAAGAACGAGTGGCCTTACCCACCGTTGATATTATGGTAGATACAGAGATTTACATGATGTAAAAGATTAAAAAAAAATGTTTCTAAACAACAACGACTCACAATGATACATTATTCGTTTTATTCGTAAGTGCCTTTCCTTAGATTAATTCTCTGTTTTAAGCTTTTGAAAGCAAAATTATCAAGATTTTAAATGTATTCTGTGTAGTATACAGCCAAAAGGGTGTGGCAAAGTTTTAGGACCTCCAGGGTAGGTGAGGTTAGGTTAGGTAGGCCTACCTAGGAAGGTTTCGATCCATATGTATGATCGAAGGGGAAAACATCATAACATGTAATATATACAATGTAAATATACCAACAAGGATAAAATGCTCATGCTTATACATAGTATTCTCGTTCAAGCGTATAGATAACAGATGTTGCGCAATATTAATAAATTGCTATCAGCTGCTAATCGCTATAAACTCGTTTCTCATGCTACGCTATTATTGATTTGCAGAGTCACGATTAATTGTTATATTTGACATAAATAGGCATCTATTTAATGTGTACAATATTATAGGAGTTCTATGTATCCATGAAGGTTTTCATCGCGTCTTGCTTAGACTTCTGCAGTCTTCATCACACTCCTTTCACAAACAAATGCTAGAAGACCTTTCAGAACTGAAACGCAATGAAAATATGTAGTGTAATCCCGCTGAATATTCAGCTTTAAGATGAATTTCCGCAACGTCACGCCTGATTCCATTACAGACCTTTCAGACTAAAGAACATGTTGAAGTCCCACGTCAGGACTCATGATGCATGACGATGACAAACAGTGTACAACGCAGAATACTCGTATCTGTATTTGCCGGTAATCACTTTAGTTAGCTAAAAGACTGTAAACACCACCAACAACTTCGCACGCTGCTTAATCAGTAAAAAAATATTTATTTCATAATAGTACAAATTACAATTTGTTGCGACTAATATATTTAGTCGGACTGCCCAACTGGCTATAGCCAGTATAGGTGTTGACACATCTGTACCTTGGCACTTTGTTTCTTCCCCGTTTGTTCTAGTTCTTGTATATAGAAAATAAGTAATCAGTATCGTCATAAGATCATTCAATTGTAACTGACGATCTACTCACTCAGCCAGTCGTAACATAATGAGTAATGACTCAATGGCCAATTAGCGGTCACTTTGATTTTCTTAAGGCAAATAAATACAGCATGTCGAGAATTGATGATTTCCCTCACAAGTTATAGGTTCATACATTAACATACATTTGTTTCGTGTCTGGGTGTTGTGGGACCATGGTCCCCATAGCTCCTGGTTCCCTATATACAAGGAATCCTAGTTAGGGTCCAGGATCTATGTATGTAATCGTTGGGCGTATTTATATTTATACGTTTTTAGCCAATTTTTACTCGGTAATTTTCTAGATGCTGTAGATCTTCATTCTGTTGGTGACTTAGTGTGAATAATGAATCATGCTTTTATATAATGAATTGATGATGTAATGTAATGGCAACGGTCAAGGTAATCTCTGTTTTATAAATTCCTTCTTTGATCCCTGTGCATGTATTGCGAAAGCGGAGAAATTATGAACCAAATACTAACGTACAATAATTTAAATACATCAATATAACGGGCGGCCTTATCGCTTAGAGCGATTTCTTCTAGACAACCTTTGCATGGATAGAATAAGTATGAGGTATAATGCGGTTTAGTGTTGTACATAAATAACATACTTGAGTCAAGGAAAACTTACGTACAAACGTAACGAATCGAAGTTAAATTTTGAACATTATACTTTGTGCCATACACGAGAATGCTACCAGGTGTTTCTAATGCCGTGAAGGTCAAAAGGTGGCAAATATCGATCGACGGCTAATGAACGATTAGCCCTTGATCGATGTCGACAGACCAGCCAGCGAGTGACTGACGAAGCAACTCGTTTTAACCAAACGTGCGTGACTGAGGGCAACCCATTCAAAGATAGTGAAGATAAGTAGGTACATATATGTTTAATTACAATTAAAGGTACTTTGATATGCGTGTCTGATAAGGATTAGGTAAGTAAACCTATGATCCGTCTGAAACGCCCTGGATTGATAGTTATTTAGAGCATATGTCGCAGCCAACTAGCTTAATTCGCCGTTTAATCAACAGCCTAGCCCTTTTACTAAACAGCGCCATTCAACTAGCGGCCTGAATGATATTCAGCCATAGCGTCATTATATTTTTAAAATGGCTGGCTAATGCCTAGGCATGTGGTTAAACTTAGATGTATCCTACGCGAGATTGTAAACTGTCGAAACATTGTGAACCGTCGCATTATTTTTCGGTAGATTACCTATAATCTATCGAAGTAATAGATTATAATCTACTTACATTATATTCGTATCTAACATACATGTTCTAACACCCTAACCTACCGAGGCGAGGGCTGCAGCTATATACAGGGTTCGGCACTCGAAGTGTTACTAATACAAAATGCTGTAATTTTGTTAATTATGAGCATATTTATTTTAAAACTTCAGTATCGAAAAGAAAGCATATAAAATAAATAAAAAAGAAATTATTGTTCAATATGACCACCTTTAGCGCGGATAACAGCATCGAGTCTGACCGAGAAGGCTTCACACGCTGCACGAATGTGGTCTACTGGTATTTTGTTCCATTCTCGGCGGAGAGCAATCTTTAAGGCGTCGACCGTCTCATATTTTTTTGTTGACACTTTGGCTTCTAGAATTGACCACATGGAAAAATCCATTGGGTTTAAGTCCGGGGAATATGGTGGCCATAGTTGCGAAGAAATGAAGCTCGGAAGATTTTCTTGTAAAAAAATTTGGGTTTCACGTGCTTTGTGGGATGGTGCCGAGTCTTGATGAAAGGTCCAATGATTTCTACCAAATTGTTTACGTGCCCAAGGTAACAAAGCATCGTTTAAAATGTTTTTACGGTAGATCTGCTGGTTTATCTTTACACCCTGGTCAATGAAAACGAGAGGTGAGCGTCCCGTGGCAGTTACCGCAGCCCAAACCATCACAGATGCTGGTGCTTGCTTTCGCAAGGCAGTTCGTTGGTCTAAATTGTCATTTGATTTACACTTTAACCATACGCGATCATTTTGTTTGTTCACATATTGCTGAACCGTAAAAATTTTTTCATCGGAAAATACCAAATTTTCAAGCATGCCACCAACGTGCAAGTGCTTTATGTTCTTAGCTCTTTCTAGACGAACTGCCTTTTGTGCAAGTGTTAGGTCTTGCACTTTTTGTAATTTGTAGGGCTTCAGTTGAAGTTTATTTTTCAATATGCGCCCTATGCTCCGGGCAGATACATTAAGACTTTTCGCCAATTTAACTGCGCTTTGTCGTGGATTTCGTTCAATTCTAGCCTTTACCTTTCGAACCATTTCTGATGATGTTGCTGTTGTTGGATGTCCACCTCCATGGCGTTTTTTGATGCTACCCGTATCATTGTAACGCGTGATGGTCCGATACACAAACATTTTGTTCAAATGTAAATGTCCTAGCTCATTAACGATGACTGACTGCGATTTTCCAGCCAAATACAAAGATATGACACTGTTTTGTTTGACTTCCATCTGCAAAACTTTTTTTAACAACGACGAAAAATAATAGGCTTTTGTTAGTTTATTAACAATACAATAGACTAAGGAATGTGAATATGGGCGTCATACTGTAAACAGTTTAGTTGCTATAGCAACGTAAAGTTAGTAACACTTCGAGTGCCGAACCCTGTACATTATTATTGTCACTACACTCTTCCATAGTACTATTTTTCGTTAAACTTTGGAAAACAGGCTTTATAAATGAACGGCCTAGGCCTATTAAACGTCATCGACCCAAGTCATTTGCCTAGCTGTTTGATCAAATGGCTGAATATCATTCAGGTCGCTAGTTGAACGGCGCTGTTTAGTAAAGGGGCTAGGCTGTTGATTGAACGGCGAAATAAGCTAGTTGACTGCGACATATACATACGATTCTTTGAAGGTCTTAATCTAATCTGAACTTTATGAATGAGCGAAAGCACGTTTCCCTTCAGTAAATCAATCAATCTTATAGCTAGGGCTGTCTGATGCTAGAAATTGTTGCTAATTCTATCTCATCACTCAAAGTAGGAAAGTTCTGCCACCCTAAATGAATGTGTCTGTTCAGAAAAAGATACCACTTCTGTTCACACACTGTCAACTCAGGCTCGAGTAACACTATTGTTGGATTTGTTGGAGTTAAGCAAAGTATTCTATACTGAGTCTAATCTACGTATAAATACTATGCTAATTAACCGTCGTTATATAAAATAGCATAATAATAACGGTGGTTTTCTTTTGTTCCGTCCACCGGCACCTTAGCGCACCGTAGGAAAACGAGATGGTCAGATAAGTCACATCACTTGGTAACAATGACTTGGTAACAAGTAACAATGCGTTACCAAGTTCAATAAATACCACTACACAAGGGGCATTGAGATGACGTCGGGTTAAGTCGAGTATACACTATATCTAACTACCTAACGGTCGGCCTGTTGTAAAAAAACCTATTTTTAACCAACCTTAAAAAGGAGGAGGTTCTTTATTTAGTCTTTATTATAGTCATTTATAAACTGATTTGGAAAATTATTTTTATGTTGAATTCAGTATTAGAATTACATTAGAATTGTATATATACATAGAAAGTTGGTTCTTTTTTGTTAAAAATGAATTATGACATTATGTGCTTGAGTGTTGTTTTATTCATAACTACCAAACTTATATTTACTTAATCCGCTAAGGTGGTCTATTGATTGTAGGCAGCTGCCACATGAAATTTCTGTATCGACCCAATATAACAGAGAAGTCAACAGTTACGTTTACGTTTATGCTATCTAGGAAAGATTAAATTCAAGTGGTTATACATGACATGGCGTTTAAGAAAACTAAAGACTGCTTTGAATGATAGGAATCTAAAGAATTACAACATTACTCTTAATCTAATCTAAATAGTTGTGATAAAATTCAATTAAAATTCATTTATTCGACCAACATGGATACGTCTCTAGAACTACTAGTTACCAACTAGTAATTAAAAACCGTTATACACTTGTGTGTAATTACTTTGTTTTTTTAATATGTATCACAACTAGTTAAGACGGTGGTATTAAAGCGATACTAATTAAAAGAGGCACTAGAATTCAAGTAAGTACCAGATTTTCAGGATCTTTGGCAGGAACAAATAGAGCGCAGGGATTAGGAGTCAGGAGAAACACTTACCAAGTTCTAGGAAAAAAAACGAATCATGTATCATTGTGTAGCTCTTTAAAATGAGCAAGTTTAACTAATTTCAAGACAAAAATGATCATATAAGTGGGATTAGTCATTTGTAACATAAGGTATAATAACACCTAGTATCTATCATGTCTAAAGACTCGTAATAAAGCATCGTTTTCACTCCAATTATATTACTCTTGCTAATGTATTAAATTTGCTAATAAGTGGTTGTGTATTTAGAACATCACCTTTGACTTTGGACATATAGGGTGACAGTGATTGGGGACAAAAAATACAAATTTAACAATTACTTACATGAATGCTTTCACCCAAAAGAGCAGCCTGGTGCATCAGCTTCTTAGGTATGCATCCGACATTGACACATGTGCCTCCCAGTCCCCACTTAGTCCCCTGCGGCGACGGGGTCACGTAGTCCAAGACAGCGACTTTCGCTCCGTGGCCAACTGCCTCTTTGGCACAAGCAAGCCCACCTGATCCGCCACCGATGACCGCCAGGTCATAGTCGAATATTCCATCTACAAGGTGCACAGTCGTCCAGTCAATATGACACTTAACTTACGAGTAAAAATGAAACCCATAGTTAAAGCATACAATAAAGCTACCATTTCCATAACAATGATAGTACTACATTTTTCACAACTAATGTAACAATAAGATTTTGATACAATGCCCTCTTCACCATGAGCAGACATGTGATAACAGAACATTTACAACAGTATTAATACAAGACACCCAACCAATACAACCCACTTTGTTACAGATAAACAGATGACATAGCAGTATTAAAATTATTTATGTAATACTTTATCTATATATAAGTATAAGTAACCACAAAAGGATATTATTTCAATGCATACCATTGTACACATTCCCTTTTTAAATACATAGAAGGTTTTACTCGTAAATGAGCCCACCGGCCCAAGAAAAAATAGAAGAACCACTGTGTCTGATAACTGCAGAGTCAATGGCTTTTATTATGTTGCAGTCCATATTTGCAAAATGAATCATAAATTAATTTCAACATTTTACATTTGCTGATAAATATTTTAAGTACGTATGGTGGGAAAATGCTTTTAACATACTTAAGCAAGTTGTATTTAAAATTCTCATCTTCCCGTATTTTTAAATACTTGAGATGACATGAGACACGAGTGCAATGTAGTATTAACTCTGACCAACTTAATTACAGTAACAGATCATAATGATGTTCTTCATAGAAATTCATTAAATATAATGCTCCTTGCCCTAAGTTACTTTCAGATTATTATGGCGTCCTGGAACTGTAAATATTGTACAATAGAATGCAGACTGTCAGGGCAATGTGCTTTAGTTATGGCTGATGTGCATCATCATACCTTCCTCGGGAGGTTCTAGAGGGGCTACCAACTTGGTCTTACGGCTACAACACAGCCAGCCTGAGGTGACCAAATAACTTAATTTAATTCATGCATCACTAGCCGTCAAAACTATTATTACAAGATTACAAGTGAGAAACATATATTATTTCATTAATAGGTATTGAAGTATTCACTCGATACTATGGCAATTATTTAGAAAGTCACTAGACTGAGACGTGGGAGATCTTTAGCTAAGATTTGGGACATATTTCACCATCACCAATGTTGTACCTAATGTTTGGTAAAGAACTAACTTCAAAGCAATAATTAGTACTCAATAAAAAAACCCAAGGAAAGGTTGTCTTCGAAGGTAGGCGAATGCAGAGGTTAGGTGATTATCTCGGCCAGTCAAAACCGAAACTACTAAAGACGGTTAGCCAATACTTACTAGCAAATGATCTTCTCGATACAAGAACTAATTCCACTCTAATTCCTGGATTTATTAGCCGATTTACCCTTACAAAATTACTGAGGATTGTCATTTTGACAAATGTGACAAAGTCAAAACACGCAAATAGTACCGTAAAAGTTAAGGTACAAGTTTGAGAACTTGGTCGTCCTACCGAATTATTTTAAATCGCTTGCACAAAACATGAAGTCCATGTTAATCACTGGAGCCAACAGAGGCCTTGGTCTCGGGATGGTGAAATATCTCACAAAACACAACAAGGAGCAGAAAATTATTGCAACTTGCCGAAAGACTTCCGAGGTATGTAGGTAATAAAATGTATGACTTACCTGTAATAGGTGCCATGTTTTCTTTGATGATTTATAAATAACACACAATAATTTACTTATCACTTGTCACTCAAAAACCTATTCACATTCACGGTTTAAATATCCACGGAGTCTCGCGTTTAAATAGCAGCGCTAAGACGTGGTAAAGTGGTTTTTGTAGCAGGCCCCACAGCCTTTTACCACAAGAAGTGTGAAAGAGATAGTGCGAAAGCGAGTGGCTTCTGGCTTGATGACAGATAAAAATGACGTCAGACAGAAGGAAACCGGCGCGGCGGCATGACCGGCGGAACCCTACTGTCATGCTGCTGCCAGATCGCTAATGGTGACCTTATGCTTGATAAATGGCATTAAGCTCAAGCGTCATTCTCATTTCATTGTATCGGGACGACACAAAAATAATTTGGATGTCTTAAAATAGCTTAAATTAATGAAGAACACATAATAATTATAATACACATTATGTTTCATTTAATTAATTTATTATATAAAGAATATTAATAATCTCAATACAAAAATGAAGGTGTTTCCAGAGTCCAGAATACTGTGGTCATGTGGTGTGGTCTCAGGCTCTCTGGTACTGGTCAGGGTCTCTGGTTGCGCACAACACCTTTTTTTATGACCAAGCGAATGATGAGGGTGCGATTATGACCTCGAACCGTGAAACACCGAATAATTTACCACAACGAATTACGTGACAACGAATAATCAAAGCTAGGATATCATTACTACGAAAGCATTCGACCTCGAATAATAGACAACGAATGCACATTACGACGAATCACTTCTCTTTCCATTCACTGCTTCACGACGAAAGTTCGCGATCTCAAATAATATAACAAAACAACCGTGACAACGAGTCACTGATCAAGTAACGTCCTAAAACCTTTAATGTAATTTTACAATCAACTTACTTTTTTGAAATTCATACTATCTCGAATTTCTGACTTAATAGAAAATGTATGAAATTACTTTTCTTTCTATTTAGGTGGGTACCTACGATTTAATTACTTAAAAGTCACTTTGGGGCATGGACCGAACTATACTTGGTTCATGCTTTGGGGGAAACATTCCTGTTAGGAAATAAGGCGATTGAACTCAAAAAAATCAAGTTCTCAATTTGACAACGGTGACGTGTACACAATTACAATTACAAAATGCTTTATTGTACACCAAACAATAAAAATAGGTACATGAAAACAACTTATAAACTAAAGTACAATGGGCGGACTTATCGCTAAGAGCGATCTCTTACAGTCAACCTTTGGATGGAGTTAATTAACGGAGTGAGAGGCCAGTGGACCTACACTGATTATACTACTAACTACCGTTGGACTACTAAACCGATTTGTGTAATTTTTTATCGGTTGAAAGTTGAAAGTGTATACCCCCATGTCCATGAATGTGGTCCCATAGCCCAATGATGCCTAAATAGGAGATAGAGATAACTCCTGTAAAAGGCTGGTTTCGTATCATTATAGTACGATTGATACATTTTTTTATAAGTAGAAAGATCTAAAGAACGTACCTACTTAAAATTTGAGTTCAAGTATTTATTTATTTTGATTTTTAATTATTACCCTATTGCAAAACGCGTTATCGTGTAATTTGCACGCACACGATACTGACGACCGAAGGATAATTATTTTTCTTTTTTTTTTTCAGGAACTTAAATCACTGTCGGAGATAAATAAAAATGTAACAATCTTACATTTAGGTAGGTCCTTCTTGCTTTCATTATCATCTACATAATTACATTAAATTTCTATAATTTTCTAAAAACGGGTCGTGTTCCCTTGTGGATATTTACAGATGTAACGAACACAGCTAGTTTTGACGAGGCGTATGCACGTATCGCTAAGGTGGTAGGCGCTCAGGGATTGAACTTGCTCATCAATAATGCCGGCGTGACCACTAAGTTTACCAAACTAGGCCTGGTGAAGGAAGACCAACTCCTGGAGAACCTTACCGTCAACACAGTTGCACCAATCATGCTAACTAAGGTAAATAGAATGGTTGCTTTCGTACACTAGAAGTGTACTTAATCTTCTTCTTGTGGGGATGTCTGGCCAACCCTGGTGTCGGAGTTTTTAGAACGCCTGAAGGCCTACGACATGGCCTAACAATTGCTGTCCTAAGACAACAACCGGATCCGACGGCTTAACGAGGCACGGTAGTGCTCAGTTATAAATACCACACAAACGGTCACCTATCCACGTTGTGACCGCTGCGAACGTTGCTTAACATAGCAGATCTGTTATGAACGGTTAGGCGAGTTAAGCTAGTGTAATAATAACTACATATATAAATCACGGGTGCCTTACGGGACTTCAAATATAAATAATGAGGCCCTGAAAGTTTACAATTCGAATAACGTGACAACGAATGATCGCAGTTAGGAATATTATAACCACAAAAACATTTGACCTGACTGGTGGTAGGTTTCTCGTATGCGAGAGGCCGTCTGGGTGGGTACCACCGCTTTGCCAGTTATTCAACCGCCAAGCAGTAGTGCGCAAGCATTACTGTGTTCCGGCTTGAAGGGCATTGTAGCCAGCGAAATTACTGGGCATTATTAGACTCAACAGCTAATTGTCTCAGGGTGACGAGCGCAGTGCAGCACCGCGCAGGATTTTGCAAAACAAAGTTCTGGGTGGTGCTGTTATTGTTATGGGCTGGCGTATTGCTTACCTTAGGCAAACGACCAGCTCGCTTCGTCATTCAGTTACATAAAAAACAAAAAAAAAACGAATAACGAGGACACAATGAATACACGATACAACGAATTACTTCACAACGTAACCACGCTACCTCGAATAACGAATCAACTAACGAATGTGACGGAGAATCATAACTTTCCAAGAAAAATCATAAAAAGGTCAGCTTAGGGGGCTCCCATTCGTTAGTTTACTACTTTCCTTTTTATTGGTAGTTTCATCCATTAAGTGAGCAATTAATTTATTGATTTGTTTGCTAATAACGTATACAGGGTGAGTTTTGAATAGATCCCTATGGCAACTTCCCACTCAAAACATCGATTTTTAGGTTTGTAGGAGGAGTTGTAGGCAGCCACAGAGCTGAAAAACGTTCTTTTATAGTTCCGTGCATAGAATTATATAATTGTATGGTTCCGTGGGTGTAGCAATATGCAAAATTGGCCCATACTATACATGTTTTGGTTTTTTTTTGCACTTAATAGGTCTATGTTTGGCCACTATCTCGCCTGATGTGAAGCGATGATGTGGCCTAAGATGGAGCACATAGATCTAGAGAGAGACGGCAGTTGAGCGGCTGCTCAGACCCGTCTCCCCGATGGTTCACCGAACATCATCCCAAAACACGACTAGGTCACTTGACAGCATGGCTTTGTTCGGTGGGTGGTATTACAACCACGGAGGATACCACTAGAGCCTACCACTCCTAAGCGCGTAAGCGGGTTTCATCCCGATGTTTTCCTTTGCCGTTTTTAGAGCGAGCGTGCAAAATCTGCACTTAACTATAAATCATTGGTGCAGGGTCGAGTTTAATTTGCCTCTTCTTTTTCTTCTTCTTCTGCCTCTATTGGTCCATTTCTGGACAGGTCTCTCCCAATTGTTTCCATGACTTTCGATCTTTTGCTGTGGCCATCCAATAATGACCTGCGTGTCCTCGGATGTCGTCGACACGTCGCTTCGGTGGTATTCGCCCACGGTCTCCACTCTAGGATTCGTCGTCGATTCGTAAAATATCCCCACATTTGGCACATGTAGAGTAGCACAGCATCACCACTGTTACCAGCTAAGACAATTTTACCGGCCAGTTATAACCACGGTTTCCTCTGCACAAGGCCGGTAGTGGTGAGTCGTGTTTCAATGGAAAATAGGTGGACTAGTTAGCTCGATGATTTGCTTACGGTCGAGCACGTTTTCGAACACATTGCTTATTATTATATAGCAACATTTTATAATATAGTGAATACAATACAATTACATTTTATTGCATACTAATGCATACCACAAACATAATTACATGAGAAAAATATACCTAAATCGTAACTACGGTAATACAATTGGATATTATAAAATGTTCACCAAATATTGCGATGACAGTCTTTCGTAAAAAAAACTATCATCGTCTTTCACAACCCGATCTAACAGTTTATCACTGTTTTGAATAATACATTAAATTATTCAATCAACCAACCCGCACTGGGCCAACGTGGTGGATTATGGCCACACTCTCTCTACGGGGGAAGGCCGGAGTCCCAGCTGTGGGAACGTAGTGGGCTGATGATGATGATTATTCAATCGCAGACGCTTCTGCCACTACTGAAGCAAGCGGCAGACGCGAACACCGACCAGCCTATGGGTGCGCTACGAGCCGCCGTCATCAACATGAGCTCCGTGCTCGGCTCCATCGCGCAAAACGACCAAGGAGGCTTCTATCCTTACAGGTGTTCTAAGGTAAGGTACCTCTACCATATTTAGGTATATATCACCAAAACTACTACTATAATATACTAGCGGCGATTTCCACATTTTGGAACTTATATCTTCTATAACAACCCCAAATGCAAATTTTATTTTATTAACTAAGCGCCTACCTTAATGCCATATCTTAAAAAGATTCGAACAACCATTCGAAAGATGCTTATCGTCAAACATACCTAGATACATACACACATACATTACAGGTACCTATACGCCTAGCTTAGGCATCTGATGCTCAACAACTGCTAGTGTATGTATAACTGTTGTATTTGTATAATTATTGAGGCCAGTATGTTGTTTAAAAAATTTCTTTAAATTTTTTTGGCAAATAAATTATACATACCTACAAACACACAAACCCCTAGACATCACTAAAGTCGTCTCGCTTGGCCTTGGATTCATCTACCTCCCACATAATATTCATTTAACTACATTTCTACATACGCAATCCAAAGTAAATACCTAAAAGGAGTTATAATAGTCAGGAAAGTAGGTATATGTACCTATGACCTACTATGTCGAGTTTATTTATTTTTTCTTTTGTGCGGGCGCAAGTTCACAACTTCGACTTTGTACGGGTTCAGCCACAGAATAATGAATAGTACAAGGGTCAGCTAACGGGGTAGGTAAAAGGAGGGTGACTGTGTATTGTGTACCCAGTGGGCAGATTAGGCCACCCACCTGTGCTCATTGTCCAAAGTTTTATTTGTTTAGGTCAAATTTTTTAATTAAAATGTTACACCTTCCTTTTGTTTATTTTTGAAACGAAGTCTTTCGTAATTTACCTACAACCCCTCTGTCACGGAACACCAAGACTCCAAGATCCAAGAGAGCAACACACTGCACAGATTGTCTACGCAAGAGAGTAAATATTGCAAACTCATGTTCATTATAATTTTGATTTCCTTCCTTCGCAGGCCGCTCTAAACGCAGCGACCAAATCGATGAGCATCGACCTGAAGAAAGATCAAATACTGGTCGCCTGCATGCACCCCGGCTGGGTGCGAACGGACATGGGCGGGAAGAACGCGCCTCTCGACGTCGACACCAGCGTCGAAGCCATTTTCAGCACTATCCTGAAACTTGGCGAGGGAGACACGGGCAAGTTCTTGCAGTACGACGGCTCGGAGCTTCCGTGGTAGCGGAACTGCGATAACGCAAACTTAATATTAAGAACATCACATAAATAAGTTATTTAATTAAGTATGCGAAATATTAAAAACACGTTTTTAGTTTGATTTTACAATTTAATTCATTTTAATACTTAATTAGTTGGTACTAAGTTGACTGGATCCATCTGTCTCTAGCTTCGAGTAGACAGCCAACAGCTGGATATTTTATCTGAGATCTGTAGGTATTATCTCGTTCAGCGACACAGTCCGTGCCACAAAGTACTTACTAATATAAATTTATACTCGCGGCAATGTCTCTCGTATGCGGGAGGCCGTCTGGGTAGGTACCACCGCTTTGCCAGTTATTCTGCCACCAAACAGTAGTGCGCAAGCATTACTGTTTTCCGGTTTGAAGGGCATTGTAGGCAGCTAAATAACTAAGCATATGAGATTGATTGTTCGATGTGTCAGGGTGATGAGCGCAATTCAGTGCTACGCAATACTTTTTACGGTATTTAAAGTCCTGGGTAGCACTGCAATTGTTATGGGCAGGCGTTGCGCTTACCATCAGGCGAACGACTTGTTTGTCTAATTACTCAGGTAATTAAAAAAAAATACTTTATATACCTACTGGAGATCCATGCCCAGCCCAACGGAAAGTCCGAAGTCGTGGACGCTGGCGCATGGCGGACGGACGGATGCTCCGTTAGGTTTCCACTTACCCTCCCACGCGGCACGCGACAATGTTTTCACAGCAGATTCCCTTTCCGACTTGTGTAAAACTCCTGAAATAATACATGCGATATGGTAATCTAGTCTGTTAAAATGGTTTAAGTGAATAAACTAGATAGGTAAGTACCTACATTACATTGAATGCGAAAAAAACTTTCGAAAAGACAGTATATACAACGTGTAACATAAATGTGTAGTAATAATTAAACCACGCATATAGAAGCTTATTAATAATTCAAGTCCAAGTGCAAATCACCAGAAACTTTTTAAAATCACAAGATATGATAATTTAAACATTTCTGGTAATCAAGTTCATTTCAACCCTAACAATCAGCTGATAAAGAGCAATGAACTTGTGACAAAGAATATTAGTGCGCCGCGTGTACAGATCTGACAAACAAATTTTATCTTCAGTTAGCAAAGCCAGCTGTCCTACCAACCTTACTTTACAACTAACTTTCAAGCAAACTGCTTTTTACGCGACTCCCCAAAAAAGGAATATAATGTTTTCGGGGTTAATGTATGTGCGTTTTTTTATTACAAAATGCCTCAACAGATTTGGATGTATGGGGTATCCTCGGAATCCTTAAATCATCCCAAGTGATAATGTTTTTGGCAGGGTATTTTTTTATTTTTATTAATGCTTACTTATTAATTACAGCATTAAACATCATCGCTCCAATTAACATTCAGGAATAAGGATCTAATCAGTGTAAACGCCTAATAAGAGCGAGCATGGCTGATGTTCTTAAAAAATACGTGAGGTCACCAACCACCGTAGGAATAGGATGTAAAAAACATCATGCATGAATTTCAACAGTAGGAATGTAATAGGCTGATAATGATGATTAAGACATTTCCAACATTTGATTTCATTGCATAGTAAAAGAGTGTTCGTAAGTCAGTAATCAATAAAGCGTCTTTACTTAGTCAGTTTTCAGAAATAAACCTGTTTAATCTTTGACAAAACGCGGCAAACACTAAAGCTATCAAACATTCGCCGCCGCTTCATGATTCGCTAGCCTTGTTTCGTATTGCACCAATCATAAAGATGTAATCCTAATAAATAATAGCCGCTGCTCCTCATTGGTCGAGCGGCACAAACAAAGTTACCTTCTAACGCCGCCCCATAAAACTCCACCGAAAAGGACCGTTTTCGTTTCGGAAATTCTTTTTAGGTTATTTCTGAATATGAATTCTAAGACGTCAAGTTGGATAAAAATTTGAAACTAATCAAGGCAAGGCTAAGTCGGGTACGTTCGCGGAGATTTTTTTGTATACCGGTTCCGGAACATGCAAAAAAACTATGGTAAAAAAAAACTTAAACCTATGTTTTTATTATGGTTTTAATGCATTCAAATCTGTCCAGGCAATAAGAAGTAATGGTGGAATAAATAAATACATACATACGTAAACCCTGAAATACTCCTTTTTGGGCAGTCGTGTAAAAATGTGGAAATACCCTTTTTTACGAGTGGGTTCCGGAACGGAAACGACCGAGTCCGAAGATCCGTTCAGTATGAAATTCCGGTATTTGAGACTCGAAATCAAGCCCTTGTAAAATGTTCGGCGTTTTCAAAGACAGAGCGCCTAGGCCACAAAACAGATAAATACAGAAGTTAATCTCATGTATGTACTTTTCATACATTTCATACCGGACGGCGCAGGAAGTTTTTGGGAGGAAAATTGATTGATTTAAAAATATAACTGTACACGATATCGACATAATTTTTTCGCAGTTACTATTATAACTGAATAAAGTTTTTTTGAAGACAAAACAAATGCGATTAGTTTACATTAACATCTTCCTCATTAGATTATTGAACACAAGGCTAACACAGCTTATACTACAATAAATATCTAATTTTAAATTGTAAAAATATGACAAGGCTACAAACTTATGTTCGCTTGTTCGGCGCAGGGCCGGGGGCTGGGGCGCTTACCTACCTACCTAACTATTTTGTGTTACGTGAAAACAAACCATCAAAATACAAGCAAATACCTACTTACCTCTCTGAAACAACTGGTAGCTTAAAAAACGACAATTCACCGTTTAATGTTGAATTTAAACAACCGTCCACCAAACAGTTATAATAACCTATTTTTCGTTGCTCCATTTTTGCACAAAAACGTTCACAGACGCGTGTCTCAAGCGGATGGCACTCGCATCCCAACTGTGCCCAGATATCGTGTCTGTGAGCGGTGTCTATGTGTGCGTTGCTCGAGCGCACTTTGTATGTATGTAGATTTCTGTACTAGTCTGTTTTGTGCCTAGGCACAAAGTAGCTCGGTCAATGACCCGTACTACCGCGACTAGGCCACAGCTTGTTAGGATTGTCCAAAATAATTCAAATAAATAATTTTTAAACTTTGTATGGAAAATATAATAGTGTTTTTTTGGTTGTATATTCTGCCCAATGATTCATGACTAGATACACACCTTTCAGTATTACTACACATTAATGTTATTCCCTGTATATAGATTACTTAATAGTACCACAGTTTTACTATCCATCGTAATACCACAATACTGTGGTAATACTGTGATAGTACCGTGATCCGGGTCGGAAGGTGATGAGATCGTCACGACGGCGATGTTACGCCACACCTTTTTTGAAATGCTACCACGTCAGTCAATGAGGTAAAAAAAAACTATAACTATAGTACATTGTTCACCGAGAGGAGAAAGTGACCGATTACCGTCGAGGGTGTCGTTTGAAGCCCGAGCCGTAGGCGAGGGCTTTAAAACACCCGAGATCGGGAATCGCACTTTCTCTCGAGTGATACATAGTGCTTTATACTACACCTACGAGGAAAATAAAAAACTAAATCTTTACTAATTGAAATTTATATTGAAATTGTTGCAGTTAGTGAAGCTTAATGTAACACTTTTTCCATTAATGTTTGTTTGAGATGTTTGCGATGTTCTTTTTTCAAATTGTTTGATACCATCCAACACACAGCTAGTGGCCAGTGTCATTTTGCGAACTTGGAGATAAAAACTCACTGTAAAAACTTTTTGGCTTTTGATATTAAGGTTACCAGCGCATAGTCTTACTCAAAATTAAAAAAGAAAAACCACGTAAGAAATGGATTTTCACACACTTTTCTCTCCCGCTCAGATGCGTTTTCTCGCCGCATATTTGTTCGATATGCAATGACGTACTTTCTACCGTAAATTTGATAAAGTATCAAGGTACTTTCCGAGCAGGTGTAGTATAAAGAATTTATCTATGCCTAATACGTAAAATAAGCCATTAGATAATTAAGTATGAAACTGGTAGGTAGGTACATGACAGTGTCAAAACACGAGTGTGAGTTTAAAAGTCGAGTCGTGGGCCAAGGTTCTAGTAGTATCACACCACTGTTTTGAATACCTAGGTAGATATTAAAAACAAAACTAACCAAAAACTGCACATAGCTAGGTAACTATATGCAGTTTTCTACACATTGCACAGTCTAGATACTCATGCCATAAAACGTTTGTCCAACAAAACACAGGAAATAATAAAAATAGGTACCCTCAGAGCAGTTCCGCAGTATCCGATCCGAATCCGTCATCAATGATTGATCGAGAAATCTGATGACGGGACTCGGATCTAGTGCGTAACCTGTCTTAGAAATAACTCTGTGGTTAGGTACTTCGGACAGCATTATTTAAAATACTTAGAACTTTTACTTACTTCTAAATACTTAGTTATAGTGTTATATTTTTGTATATATGTTAGTCTATAAGGTATATATTCTATGGGCCTCTGTTAATTTTACTTTATTGTACATTAATACTGCCTGAAATAAATAAATAAATTATTTCGGATTCGGATCGGATGCAGTGCGGAACCGATCTTAGTCTGCGAAATCCAGGGACTCACGCACTACCCTCGCACGCACTTCCTGCCATACATAGTCATCGCAAGTACCATAGCTAGAACTATTATTTACAGGCACAGAATAAATGATAGTTCAAGTACTGTAGGTATATTATATATACTCTAAGGTAGGTACACATTTATGAACAAAGGTCTAGTACTTGGTCGGGCAGATCTGTACTTCTTTGGATACAAGTTATTTTATAGTATTATTTCGTTAAAAAATAATATTTAATGCACAGACTAGAACGCTTATATTTTATTAGACGCGTTCTAATTCTAGGCTTGCGCACTACTGTTTGCCGGCAGACTGCTGATGGTACCTACCTACCTGAGATAGCCTCCCGCATTCGAGTGACCTACCACGAGTAAGTAACAGACAATATCAATAATTAAGTATAATAATGATAGTTCAAGTACTGTAATAATAATAATCAGCGTTAATGTTGCAGCCATCCTCGAACCGAATGGTCTAATGCGTGACGATGGTAAAAAGCCTGACGGCATGACCCTGATCCTCTGGAAGTTAGGGCGGCCTCTAGTGTGGGACGCTACTTGCGTCGATACTATGGCGCCGTCACATCTTCCGGAGACGCAGAATAAGGCTGGCGCGGCGGCTAATTCGGCCGAGCAGCTCAAGCGGCGGAAATATACTAACCTCGGTAGCGGTTACATATTTGAGCCGTTTGGTGTGGAGACTTTGGGTCCGTGGGGACCGGGAGCTCATCGTATTTTCAAAAGTCTGTCAGAGCGCCTGATCGATGGGACGCGTGACCAAAATGCTGGGACTTATTTGGCTCAACGTATCAGTATTGCAATCCAACGGGGCAATACTGCCAGCATCTTTGGATACGCTGCCAACTGGTAGTGGGTTGGAGCATTTGAGCTATCTATAGGCCTTTAATGATCTATGGGTTGTCGAATTGCTTCTACTTGTAAGTAGGTAGTTTAGTTTTAGTAAGTAGAGTGTATAGTTATTTTCAGAAACAAAGGCATTCGTCCGTTAAAAAAAAGTATAATAATAAAATATAAACAATACAATACAATTCCTGTGCTAATAGTAGGTAGGTAATACCACAGTATATGGTAATACGGTATAGGACAATTATTATAATCTTAGGTATTACGTACCTACAGCCTACTAGTACTAGATATAGGTACCAACCTCGCGCACAGTATACTTAGTAGGTGCAAGGTAGAATAAATACTTACCACCGAAATTGCTGCACTCTTCTTTGAAGGAACAGTACTTTGAAATATCCATGCCTACTCTAAAAAGAAACCACGAAATTATACTTCTATTTTGTGAATCTTAGTGGCAATTAATAAGTATATAAGACTTGTAAGTTGTTGTACATATTGTAATAGGTATATAAGACTTGTTGTAATACTTAGTAGATATTCAATTCAAATTATTTTCTGTTAAGTGGTAATTTCATATAGGTATCTATTTTATTACCTAAATACCTATTGCCGTTCGTACCTCATCGCCCCACAGAAAACCCATTTATTGGTTCTCTTGACTCCGTATAATTTATTTGCTCTTCCTTTCGTCGCGTTGTTTTGATTTTTATAACTGTCAAATGATAATGACAACCTATGATGACAACCAAAGAGAATTAAATACCATTTATATACCGATGAGTATTTGATTAAAATTATTCGTCTGAGCATCTGAGCAAACTCTTGAACGAATACTGTGGCGTTGTTTGTATGAGTGGGCGGAGGGCCGCCGGTGTGAAGCCGATCGGCATAGCATGATGTAAATGTGTGTGAGGCTTGTGTACGAACGAGCGGATCGGCATAGCTTGAGTGCTTCACTTTTGAATTTGGCGAGGAGTCCGCCTTTTGTAATTCGTTCAAGCCTGGGCCATTGTCATTGACTTTATGTACTGACTTCTGAGTTATGAATTGACCAATGATAAACTTGCAGCGCGGCGGCGTTTTTTGAGTATGGTATGGCATGGGCAGTTTTATAATCCATTAATAATACTGTGGTATGGGCATGGCGGTAGAAAAATTACACATTTTATTTATTTATTTATTTATTTATATATTCACAACACATGTAACTTACAGACTAAGTCCAAAACATTACATGGCGAAACTAAGGTAAGCCAAAAGTTCACTTCTGAACCTGCCTGCCTTATCATGGAAGATATCTATATCTGGTTGTCGAGCGAGCATGTCGTTGAATAATCTTATGACCCGGGCAGTGGGGGCGTTGTGTGCGCGAACCGAGTGGATGCACGCGGGCGGCGCGAACAGGCGAGGGCGGCGGCGCGGGCCGTGCTCGGCGTCAGCGCCGCGCATGTGAGGCGCCGGGACGATCAGTCGCAGCGCTTCTAGCGCTAAGGGGTTGTCAACCCTATTGTGAAGGAGTTGATAGTAATGTAAGATGATAAGCATCTTACGTCGCAGCTCAAGGGTATTGAGTCCTACCATTCCTGTCACAAAAAGCGACGGGAACATGTATGGGTAGTACCCGTATATTTTTTTATATATTTTAAACCTTTGAGACTTATGGCTTTATTTAGAGGTTTTAGAAACGGATCATTACAATTGAATTATCACAGAATTTCCGTTCACTGATCACAGACTAGTTTCCGGCGGGCTGCGCCAACTGATCACAACCAGGCTCAACCATCAGCAACCATGCATAAAAAGCTGACGAGAAAACATTTCATGTAAGAGAAGTTGTTAACTACAAATATTCGTAGAGAATATTCTACTAGTGAAAACCAAAATAAATAGGTACCTACCGCAGAAATCTAACTAAAATTGATTTAGATTTGCGTGGTGTTGTCGGTAGGTATCACAAAATAAACAAGAGTAGATAAGGTAGGTACCTAAAATTACTATTGTTTATTCTGTGCTAATACGTACCGGATATTAGATGGCTCGATTAATCCACTTTCTTTAATGAAATTACAAACGCTTTGCCTCTTCATTATTTCTTTTCTCCTAGTACTTCGTTCATGAAGTATGGTGAAATATGGATTAAGTTTTAATTTTGATTCAAGCAAATACAATAATAGCGTAATATAGGTGATACCAGTGGTTTGGGATGACGTAGTTCTGAGATAACAAACAAAAAAGTACAATCGAATTGAAAACTTCCTCATTTTCCATTTGAAGTCGGTTAAAAATAACACCCGTATATTTCAACTTGATTTCAACTGTATATTTTTTATCTTCGTCTGATTGTTCGTGATGTCATGGACAGGGTTCCGTCCGACTGAAAATCAGTGCTAAGGTACTTAAGATACCTACCTTAGCGTATGCTGAGTCGGAACCTTTTCCTGACATCGCGCAACATTTCACTGTATTGTTTTTATTTTGACTTTATTTTAGTATATTCAGTGTAATTTTATGTGATGTCCGGAATAAATGTATTTTCTTTCTTTCTGTATAGTTTAGCTATTATAACTACCTAGGTACATCAGATAATCTATGATACTAATAATATTGTTGCATGGTCATGTATAAACACATAGAAGCCTAAGGGTAAAAAAAAGAAAAACATCTGTTTTGGTATCAAAAATCGGATTTATATTTCCATTACGCTGCAGAAGGTTAACGCCAGTAACAATGTGCCAGGTTACAGAAGTGGCCGCACAGCCGGTATCAAGCATAACATGTACTTTTATAACAATGATACATTTTTCAGACCTAATAACCTAAAAACTTACACAAACTACCTACAAAGATATACAGGTAAAGCCTAATTATCTACATCATCAATAAGTTATATACAGAATAACAATACAGCAAAGTTATATACAAGTCATTATCAATTAGAATTATCTGTAACCTGAAAAAATTTGATTTTTCCTACATTCAGGACAGTACCATTTGCCTTTAGGCGGTACCATAATGCCCACACATTCAAAATGGAACCACTCGATGGGACATCCTTCCGCGTCGCAAGCTATCATCTCCGACACCTCGTCGTAAGGGCATCGGCAGTAGCAGTACACACTCTCGCCCTCCCGCGCCTCGCGCACGGCGGGCCTTTGGAACGCGTAGGGCAGGCTGGACGTGCCGGAGTTCAGATATGTAGGCGGCGGAGGAGGAGCTGGTTGACTGCTCGGCTGATATATTTCTAAATTGCCTTCATCACTTGAATCCGATTCATTTGAATCCATAGATTCAGAATTCATTAAAATTCGCGGGGGCTCAGGATCCGGAATAGGCGCCGTCAATCTCATGGATTTCATTGAATTCATTGAATTCATTGAATCTGTATAATTGTACAGTTTGTTGGAAAGAATAGTTGAAGGCACTTCTTTCTTTGTCTTGTGTGTCACTGGAGACGGCAAGTCTTCTTTCCTCCATTCTAGCTTCGGTGGTTGTTGCGGTTTCAGTGCAGCAATAGTTGTGGGTGTTTGTGGTGTGGATGATTCTTCATCACTTGAATACCCGTAAAATTTGTTGGGAACTCTTCTCCGTTTCGAAGCTCTCTTGTGTTCAATAGATGAAGCAAGAGTAGAAGAGCTAGTATTCGATGCTACTGGTATGAGTTTGGGAGCCTCTGGGATTTGTACTGTGTTGGATTGTAAAGATATGGTTATTTTATTTGGGAGGAGGGGTGGTGTTGGTGCTTCTACTTCAGATTTAGCAATCACATCTTTAGGAATGTTAATTTTAATAGGAGCATGTTTTCTAGAACTTTTTGATTTCTTCTTCTTTTTACTCTTTCTCTTAGCACTAACGGGTTTTTCAGTATATTCAGGTTCAGGTTCACCTTTCATTTCTTCTTTGATAGGTTCCTCCTTTTTAATGGGTGTAACCGGGCGACTTGTTTCACCAGATATGGAACCACCATCTGATGGCACTATGGGTGTTATTTGCATCAATTGGTTAAGTTTCTCTTCATGTAACTTATTGGCGATTAACTGTGGGTTTTCATCATAAAATTCTTCATCAGTTTCGCTTTCCTCGGTTTCGAGATCAGTTTCTGCTATGGGTGGTTCAACTTTTTCTGGAATTAATATAGGTGTTTCAGACATTCCCATTACATCTACATTAGACCCAGTGCTTATTCTTCTATCTGGTAAAGTTTTCTTAGTGCGTTTTGTCTTTTTCTTCTCATTGATGGATTCATCTGAAGAATCAGAGTCTGAAGAACTTGATGATGACGATCCACTACTTGATGAACAGCTACAATTAGACCCACACGAGCAACTTGAATCACTATCACTACTACTGCTACTCGAGGACGATAAACCACCGCCACGGTGCTTTCTTGGAGATTTCTTATTTTTCTTCTTGTCTAAACTGAACATATCTTCATTTCCATTCATATCATTGGGTATCAAACAATAATCATGATCGGACTCGCAAACATGTTTCTTTATAGGAACCAGTGGTGGGGTCTTTTGCTTTTCAACAGTAGCTTGATATTTTTTGAAATTATCCCATATATCAAGCACTTGTTGTTCATTGGGCTTTTCTTCTTCAACCCCTTCAGATTTTTCCTGTACTTTAATAGTTGGGGTCTCTACCTCAGTGCTGATTACTTCAATGCTTTCCGTTTTTACTTGTTCCTGTTTTATAACCTTGTCCTCTTGTATTTCTTCTTTTGCTGAAGGCGGCATTCCACTATCAGACTCATCACTACTGTCGCTTTCTGATAAATTCAGTGCAGGAAGATTTACATCCAGTAAAAGGGCATCTTTATCTTTAATTTTCTTTTTCTTATTTTTCTTACATTGTTGTTCAGCATCTACTTCATCTTTTACTTCGGAAGTACCAGCTTCCTCTGCAGGCTTTTCATCCACCAAATCAATAATAACAGGTATAGTTTCCTTAGGTTCATCTGATATTGGTTCAGTAAGAGGTTTTACATCACTCAATTCATCTGCCATTATTTTTTTTCTGTGTTCCTCTAAATGTTTATTGAGAAGTTTTTTAGACACAAACTTTTCTGAACAATTTTCTTCTGTGCAGTCATGAGGAAAATCACTTGTGTGAAATCTTTTATGGACTTTCAAGTATACTGCTTTAGTGAACTGTAGATTACATTCATCACATACAAAGACGGCTGGGGGTGAACAGAAATGGTACACATGAGGCCATTTTTTTTGCATGCATCTTTTGCACAGGACACTCTCAGTGCCATGTTTCCAGAATAAGTGATTTGTAATGTCTAGTTTATTTCTATATGCAATACCGCAGCGGTAGCACATGTGATGCAGTTTGTGTTTCCAAACATGGTTTGACAGACGGGCTTGGTTGTGACAGAATTCCAAACACACATCACAAGTATGATGAATTTTACGCAAATGAACCATCAACCGAAATTGTGAAGGTATGGAGTCCACGTTACATAAACAGCATCTAAACTTTACTTCATACTCAGAGTCATATGTCCCAGGGCATAAATGGCATAATAATTCACTATAGCTATAAAAATTAGTTTTACACATAACACACAATAGAATTGTTTTTTGATGCATTTTACGGTTGTGTAAATAGAGATCTTTATGGATAGCAGTTTTGAAATAACATTGAAAACATTCAAAGATCTGGTCACATTGTATGTTTTCAATTTTGTCTTCACTGTCATAAGAATCCAAATTGATATACACAGAATTCAATTCTTCTGCACCAGACTTCAGTTTAGCAGTAATAGTTTCAGGCATTAATTCCTCAGCTGTGATGCTGTCAACAGTAGCAGAAAAGCGATGTTGTGCTACCATGTGCAGAGAGAGTTGTTCACAGTTGACAGCAATTTTACGAACATGGTTGCAGTATATGCAGTTGTAAACTGTAGAAGCCAGAAATACTTTTAAAAGCTCTTTCAAAGGATATTTGTCTAAAGGTCTATTCAAAGACAACTCGGTGACTGGAAGCGATGGTTCCTCCACCACAGGATCTGGTGCATTAGGCTCTGCTTCAGTAGGTTCAGTCTTGACTTCTGTTTTTGGTTCAATCTTTTCAATTGTTTCTGGTAAATTTTCCATGTCAGGAGTTTTGTCTTCTTGGACATCATCCAACAGTGGATTAGTGGATTCAATTGCAACATCATCTGATTTCATTTCCTCTTTGGTTTCAGGATGGCCTATAGTGATGTTATTCTCATCCACTGTGAGCTTGTCGCTGATATCACTGTCCGATGAATAATCACTCGATGAATCCTTATCCAAAAGTTCTTTAGGAACTCTTACAGTTAACTTGGGTACCCTATTCAATGTGTTTTCATGATCTTCTGGCTTGTTATCATAAATTGTTGTTTTCATAGCCATGTCAGGTTTGTGATCGGGTGTTTTTGAATCTAAATTGTTATTCAATATTGTTTTGACTGTAGTTTCTATTTTATTGTCTTCATAAATTGTTGTCTTAACAAATGGACTATCAGCTCTGTCACAAATGGTCATTTTAATTGATGGAGTTCTTGATTGAGTTACTGGTTCAGATAGTGAAGGTTTTTCATACCTTTTTGGTGGTCTTCTTGCTCGTGTTGGCTTGTGATGACTTTGTTGTCCAACAGTGGGGTCTACAGTAGAATTAATTATTACTGGAGAGTTGGCATTGTTTAAGCTCAGCTTCAATTTAATACCACCCTCTTTTTCTTTTTCAACATGTGTAGCAGGCTTTTCATCAGGTTTGAACTGTGGTGCATTCACAGGAGAGATAATGTCATCCGAAATATGAGAATCACTTTCTTCTGAATGATCTACATTCTCGTCCCCATTAGGATATGCATTTTTGGGCGCCTTTTCTGCAGTACAATTGTAACTGTGTACAGGACTTGAGGCTGGCCTGTTGTCTGAACCCTCAAGCTCCATTCCAGAATCTTCTGCATTGTTTATATCTTTGCTTAATGTAGCAGAATTTTCAGAGCTTATACTTGTATCAGTACTTACTATTTCAGATGTCTTTGTGGTGTATTTCAATGTTTGAGATGTAGGAATTTCTAGCTTTGCCTCTTTACTATCTTTCTTATCACTACTAGACTTAGTCAAATCTTTGACTGCAGATAATGGTCCATTTACAGATAAATCTATGGAATTTGAACTACTTTTTACAATATTGGGCTTTGATGCATTTTTACTGACAAGAAGAGGCACGGGTTTGGGCTTAATATTATTACAATCATGATTAAAAAAGTCATCCTGTTCACTACAGATTTCATCGCAGACACAACACATAAGGTATAAAGTTCCATTATAAACACTGAAAAATTCTTCTTTACTCTCATAGTTGAACTCCTTTACATTGTGTTTGTTAGTCAAGTGTGTTGACAGTTTCTCAGCTTTGGAAAACATTCCTAAGCAAAATAAGCAGATGTGTCTATTGTGTATTTCTCTCATGTGTAAAAAGAGATTCCAATTTTCGTAATAAGTCCCACAAGCAGAACAAAGATAAACTTTTCTTGTCACTCTTGAGGGTCCACCGGCAGTGCTGTCACATCCTGCTACACCCGGTGCTGCCTCAGGGCTGAGAGCAGGCTCTTTGGCTTGAGCTCGACAAACTAACTGGTGCTCTTTTAACATTGCGAGAGTTTTAAAAGACATCGAACAGCATTTTCGACACTTGAACTTTACCATAGGCTGCAGACCCAAGCTTTGAGCATACTCTTTCAACTGGGGCCCTTTTTCAATCTTGCCCTTTTTATACTGAAGCAACTGACTTTTAGGTACAAGTCGAGGTACAGGCTTGTCTTGTTCATTATCGATAACACTATTTTCTACATGTGATGTAACGTTTTGAAATTGATTACGCTTCGGTATTAGCTTAGGTGCTCTAGGAGCGGCAGTGGATGCACTTGTGTCACTGTTCTTGTTTACAAAAGGCTTCTTTTTTTTGCAAGAACCATAATATTGGAGTGAATTGTCAACAAATGGTCGCTTTCCAAGGTGTATCCGAAGTGGGTTAATACGTTTTCGGTGCTTGTCGTCGTGCGCGGCGTTCGCGACCGGGCGGCGCGGGTCAAAAGCGTCGCGACTAGGGCTGGAAGGCTCTCCTCCGAAATCGTGTCCATTGGCCGTCAATTTGGCGGGCCTTTCGCCATATAAGTTTGCCAGGGATGTTGCAGCAATTTTATCGTCTCTTGTATTGGTTACATTACCATCTTCCATAGTTTTCTGGAAAAAGAAAAACACGTGCTTTCAATTACTAGGAAACAAAAGACGCTCAAACAAGAGGAAATGGAAACAATTCGAAAATCTCAATGCTCATCAGAATATATCAATATTTATTAACCCTACCTCTGAAATCGTACGTCCAGTACGAGTACAAGAATATAGATTCGTTTCCATGCATCCGTTCGGAAAGAGCAATCCTTACATCAGGCCTATGAAGCAGCCGCGGGCTGATCATTCCCGTAAAATGGCGTCACTTCACAGCCCGAGGAATAGTGTTAACAAAAGTGTCGTTTTGTAATTGTACCAATCAAATCACACTGCACAATCATTTTTAATTAATTTCTGATACACAATTAAACTGACTTTCAATTGAATTTCACAATAATATGTTTATTTCCAAACACATTAGCAAAATCCGTAGCACAACGAGCAGCTAATTCTTGAACCATAGACTATTTCATTTTTATCTTAATTATTAATTTTTTCTGTAGTTTTTCTGCATAGACGGTAGACCACGTGTTTTTGGCCATAGACAAAAATCGAATAAAAATCGATAATTTATTATGCTGGGATAATAAACGATGACTTTGTATTTTTCCAAATTTAATTCATCCATATTATTTAATTCCTATTTCCTATTATCTATCAGTATTTATCATACACAGCCCAGACGTCATGATATGAACAGAAGAATTCAGGTGTCCGTAGTCAGCGTAAAGAGCGACTGAACTCTCCATTCTTCTTTTAATTTTTATGAGGTAGGCAAGTAGCGTCTCTATCTCTATCAGATAAAATATTCAGTGACGCTTACTAATTTCCATTCCTAAATTATGTGGCTTGATTGAGCCGATACAAATAAAAAATCGATTAAATAAAATTAATCGACTAATTTTATAGTACAGCCTAACTCCATGGACAATAATAATCTATAATCTATGCCATGAAGCTTTAAAAAATGCAGATTTGTCAAAAAGTGCTCAAAGGACGGAGTGTAATTTTTAGTTTTTATCGTTTTCTTTCTTTAGATTTCATTTTCTGTTTGTTACGCAGACAATGCTGATTCAAGATGATGTCTGATCAGTTTAGAAAGGTAGAACAATATTCCCCTAAGTCCTCACCTCGAGGAGCGAGGTCACCAGTTGTCTCTCGTCAAGACTCCTCTGGAACTCTGAAAACAACCATCTCACTTGGGAAAAACCCGTCTATACTGCATAGTGGACCATTTTATTTGATGAAAGAACCTCCAGGTACTTTTTAAAACATATTTTCGATAAGTAAATACTGCATGTACTGATTTTTATACTAAAATGATAGCTTATTCCGCAGGAGAATGTGAACTCACGGGCGCTACGAACTTGATGGCTCACTATGAACTAGAACACTCGTATAGTAAATTTAATGGCAAGAAGTTGAAAGAATCATTATCTTCCTTCCTACCAAACCTCCCAGGCATTGTGGATGGGCCAGGGCAAGAGGACAACAGTACATTGGGGTCAGTGATAGCCAAACGGCCTATCGGTGGCAAGGAACTGCTTCCTCTGACGAGTGCACAGTTGGCCGGGTTCCGGTTGCATCCAGGCCCGCTACCTGAGCAGTACCGTTATGTTAGTGCAACACCTCCCAAGAGACATAAGAGCAAACACAAGAAGCATAAGCACAAAGATGGAGCTCCCCCTGGACAAGAAACCCCACTGCAAGGTAATATACTAGTTCTAGTCATGTTGTCCAAATATCATCATCAGTTACCCAGAAGTTTAATAAAAACTGTAATATAATTTCAGACTCCTCAAATCCTGACACATATGAGAAGAAACACAAAAAGCAAAAGCGACATGATGATGACAAGGAACGCAAAAAGCGGAAAAAGGAGAAGAAGAGGAAAAAACAGAAACACAGCCCGGAGCATGGTGGCCTCACACCCAGTCAGCACTCTGTACCATAAGACATACCGTAGCTGTAAGATTAATATATTGAGCCCAAAGAGAAAAGTTAATAGTTTGTGTTTGTCACAGATGGAATTACTGGTTGAACACAATAAATAGTTGACCTGAGTCATGCCAAAGGGTTTCTTGAGAAATGGCATAAAATGTAAAGTGTATAATATTGTGCTTATGAATATTATGAAACTTGTTTTAAATGTGTGTGGTTCAATTGTTTCCAAATAGGTAAATAAGGAAATAAACATAAGAATCATCTTTTGATTTTAAACTTTCTTGAGTTTGACTCATTATTTAAACTACGTAAAAAGCGATTTTACTCACGTAATTATCAGTAGAGTTCGCAACAGAGCTCAACCAGCTTCTCTACTGATATAAATGATAAATGTGAGTAAAATTAATTTATAATCAGTTTAAACACGAAGAATCTTGTAGTTAAAAAAGATACTCTTTGGTGGCTACTAAAATGTATGGAAGGTGAGTGATGAGTAGATTCCCCATCCATAGTGATATTTGGCAAACCACAAATTATATATAACATTTATAATAATATTATGAGTCACAAGCAAATAAATGTGTAATGTTTCTACTTATAGTTTCATACTATTTAAATTCCTAATTAAGCACTTTATATCATAATGCAATCCGCAACCTCATTTATTTCTTAAAACTATACCTACTTACTACCTAAGTTTTGTGACTGCATATTGATAAATGTATTGACTATGCCTGCCCACCGGAGCAGCTGCAGAAGGATGTTAGGTCTCTCACATCTCTTTGGGCTAGTATTAAGTATATATATAAACGTTAAAATTATTTTTTATTACAACCACTCCCATTGGTGTCACTCTTCTCAAAGTAAATATTTCATTGTAAATAACTCATTTCGATTTGTATGATCTTTATAGCTATTATAAATGATAGAATTGAAATCTGTACTACTGTTTTATTTCAATCTCATCTGAAATTTAAAGTACACAAGCTACAATTTTGATATGGCCAAACCAGAAACCACAGTATTACAATACATATGGATTGTAAAACGGTGCCAGAAACTAGGAGATAATTATACAATAATACAATATACAACAGTACAACATAATCAAGGAACATATACTTTATTCCGCGACTACGTTCGCGTGGACAGTGTAGGCCCGTTGTCCCCGCTACGGGGACAACAGGACGTCATTAAATTTTCGTACCATTGTATCCTTTACACGGAGATACAGCCACTAGGTTAGGTTATGTTAGAACTGGGACCACACAGCGCGAGCCGAGCGAGCGTGCCGCGGCAGCGTCCGGCGAAGCGCCAGAAAGTAGGTTTCTCATGATAAAGTTTACTTTACTATATCAACGGAAATCTGTTTCCGTTGATATAGTACTCTGGTAAGGGGACATCGGGACGAATTTTTAAATATTTTATTAAAGCACCAATGTTCCCGTTTAACGGGGACAACGGACCTACACCGCGCGTGGACCATGTAGAAAGCCCATAGTCGTAATTTTTCTAAGACCTTCCAAGTATAACAGAACGCGTACTATGAAGAAGTCAAGTTTTATCTTCGTAGTCACCCAACCGATGTTAATCTATTCACGATGGTAAACTGGATGTATAGCGTAACTACGGCAGAGTCCATCCCAACATTCAATGAAAAAATATTTAGATGGCGCCTTGGGTGACACTCGACTTATGCCTAAATGTCGATTTCTTCTTAACTAAAATTGACAAAGCGAGGATGTAAGAGTAGTGTGCTTCCCAAAGGACTTACATCCCGCCTTAGATTCTGTCACAGAATAAGTAATAGTTTAATTTTTGCGCCAGTCTTAGTCCAGGCCGAAACGAATTTTAATAGTATTATGGTAAACAAAGATAATATAGAGGTTGTAGGGTGGTTAGGTACAGTTCTACTGCAACAGGAACTTAAGAAAAAAATAAAACAACGTTTCCTGAGCGAAATTTATTTAAATATCCAGATTTATACAATTTAGTCTGCTTTCGCTTTTTATAAAAAAGACTGGTTGGTCATCCCTAGTTACAAAAACAAAATAAATTAGTTATACAGCACCAAAAATAGATACATCATCATACTTACAGAAAGTTAATCTCCTATTCATAACTTAGGCTGACTTACATACACTTAACATAGATCTAGCTTTACACCTGTTTCGGCGAACGAGCGCGCGCGGCGACTAATTTGCTTTTGACCAAATACAAATGCTTTCGTAATACAGCTATATTATGCTATGCTCATTTACTGATTTCCATGTATATTACTCAAAGACAGCCTCTGTAGTGTAGTGGTTGGGCAAGTTGGCTCAAATCTCACACACCATTGAGGTTGCGGGTTCGATTCCCGCGACGGGACAAATGTTTGTGCACAGAAAAAAAGCGTAAGCATTTGTTGTCTGGGTGTTGTGGGACCATGGTCATAGTTCCTGGTTCCCTAGATACAGGGAAGCCTAGTTAGGGGCCAGAATCTATGTACGTGAACGTTGGGCATTATTTATTATTACTTGTCAGGTAGACCGTTAAATGCGTTAGAAGAAAAATATCCAAATGCTGGGTAAAATACAATTGCAACAAACATAAAGATGTGTTTTAGTCTCATGTAAAAAGCCAGGTATAGCTCATTTTTACAACTTCCATTCAACGCCTACAATGTAAATACATTCATACAAAGTTAGATACTATACATATAGATACATTAACTAGTCGCGCAACTCTATTAGACTACTCGAACAATATTCATTAATTATACATCAAGTTATTGTAAACTAATACATTTTGGTGCGCCATGGCACTGTACGTTAAGTGAGCATGACTAAATACCTATACTTACATCAGCGGAAAGCTTCGCAATCTCTTTACGTAAATATCAGCGACAAACGAACAATAAAAAAAATATCAATATAAATTTTCGGACATACATTATCAATATTGTGTGGTAACTTATTTATAAGTGAAGAATCTATAAACAAAGCTATCCCATAAATAAATACGAAACGTAAGTGCGGCTCTAATCCTATTGGACGACAAATTAGCGTTTCGACTATCACGTTTACGGGATAAAATTTTGAGCAATTTGTATTTCGCCATTAAATCGAGTCAATAAATAATTATTATACACCTAAAACGTTTTGTAATACCGATGGCAAGTATAAACAATTAACTTCACTTTATATTCATGATTAATAATTATAAAAAATTTAATCGGCAAGCTAAATATTCGTTACAGAATTATCTACACAGAAAATTACGAACATAATCATTTAAATAATAATATGAATAATACTCACGCTAGCTTTAATAATAATAAATAAATTGTTTATATAAAACAACTTTAAATGTACAGTTTAATTAAATAATATTAGGTAGTTTTATATTACAAAATGATAAATCAATTTACAGGTTAAGCTGTTATACAAAATATTAAAAATACAACCCTTTTAATTTGCAATATTAAAACAAAAGTCGGCTCTCGTCAGAAAAGCAACATGGCTTCACAGCTCTTCATTACAGAAATAATACAAATATCTCTTCATTGACACCAAAAACCAGGACACAAACAAAAGTTATCGCTAAGAGCGATCTCTTCCAGACAACCTTTGGATGGCCAGTTAGAAAAATAATTAAAATGCAGAAAATGATAACTATGTCGCAAAAATCGAGTATGTAATCTTAGAATCGTAACTACGATGGCATCCTCATCACGTGAAATAAAATGACCGAATCCGTCCGAACACATTTGATAATATTATCTCATAAGTACAGCTAGTGAGTGCAACGTGCTTATTTATTTTACGCCACATTCACACATACACCCATACCCGTGCGCATTCTGAGCGGGTATCTTAAAACTTTATGAAGGTTTATTTGGCTGCGCCTTACACGTTTTGATATTGAATTTGATAAATACCCCGCAATATCTATACGATAATATTAGAACCCATCAGACACGTATGTGAAACATCGAATAATTATGACTCGCGGTAGATCGAGTTTCACACAGAACTATCAGAAGACAACACTCGATGAATCAGTACTGCATCGGCGGTTACGAATGTTAGAGACCGCGTGTGCAAAGAGATATGTCGCACGGTGGCCGCGCCGGGCCCGTACCGCGCGGCGGGGCGGCGGCGGGGCGGCGGCGGGGCGGCGGCGGGGCGGCGGCGGGGCGGCGGCGGGGCGACGGCGGGGCGACGGCGGAGCGGCAGCGGCGACGTGTGCATCTCATCAGCCGTCACAGTCACAGGTCCTTGAGAAGCGCGGACTTGGCGTTCTTGAGTTTGTCGAGCCGTTTCGTGAGGTGGTTGTTTTCTGTCTCCAACTCTTCTACCCGGTTGAGTGCTTCTCTCGCCTGTAATACAACATTATTTTACTACAGAAATATTTCTTATAGTAGGTAAGTAGGTATGTACAGATTTAGCATGCGAGGTCAAAAGGTATTTTAAAAATTGCCTGACGTTATAATAGGAAGCATTAACGAGGGCATAAAACGTATCGGGGTAGTGCCACAGAACAATTCTCTCATTAGGTATTAGAAGTTGTTTTTATCAATTATTATAAATTGGATACAAATATTATTTACAGTAGGTAGGTATAACAAACAAAAGTATACATTTTATAACAATAATTAATTTTTAGAAAAAAAAAAACAAAACCGACTTCAATGTATCTTCGAAGTCCAAGGTCAAATATCGATGAAATTTATTCGGAACCACTTCGTAGCTATATACCACAGAATACTAAGGGACAGAAGCATCACTCCGCAAAGAAATTTAAACAAATAGCGACTCTTGCTATGACGCAATAAAATTCAATTCAGCTCGCGTAGCGCTGCATACCTACCAGTCATATTAACCTACAGAGCGCCTCTCTTTCTATCGCGCCGCTCTTATCTCTTCTGACGCGGCACGTGTAACGACGCGCGACCCGCCGTCGGTGTCCGGCTATGTACTTGTAGCTTCGTACCTACAGTGCGGAGGGCGCTAGGCCTGAGGATACTAAACCCAACGCAAAAAGAATTTTCCAAATCGGTTCATAAATGACGGAGTTCTGAAGTAACAACATAAAAAAAAATGATAAAAAATACAATCGAACAGAGAACCTCCTTTTTGTAGTCGGTAAAAAAACCGGCTTCAGTTCTGATGTATCTTCGAAGTCCAAGGTCGAATATCAATGAAATGTATATGGGACCATATTAAAGCTATACTGAACTCAACGCAAAAGAATATTCCAAATTTTATAAATGACGGAGTTCTGAGGAAACAAACATAAAAAAACAATCGAATTGAGAACCTTTGTTTTGAAGTCGGTTAAAAGATATCACACTTAAATGACTATTAAATAACTCTATGCAGGGTACGGAACATAATATTATATTGTTATTTAGTGATTATTATTTTGTGTGGCACACTCTATGTATAACGCATAACTGTACCGTTAACAATCGCCATTATTGATAACGGCCCAGAAGTCTACGACTTCCTGAAAAATAAATTATGTATCAGAATTCTCGTGCCTATTCACCAATTATAATAAGTTTTTGTTGAAAAATATTTTTTTCAAGACAAGCTTTTAACAAATTCGTTATCGGAATCGCGAGCAGATTAAAATGAGCCAAAACACTAGTAGTTTACGATTATCCGTCACGGAGTTCCCTTACCCACCTTCCGTCTCCATCATCAGATCAGTTGGCTGTCACCATAATATTGCATTGTCATCGGACGTTGACAAGTGAACAAAATTTCAACTTCGTAGGATAAGAGGAAGTGGTTCTAATTCAGCTTGCAAGATTCCACCCGGACAAACATATTATTATATATATTGCAAGTTAAATAAAACCTTGTAAAATAGTCATGTTTCGGGATGTGCTCGGTTAACCATCACGCAGACGGGTCTGAGAAGCAGTCGCACAACTGCCGTCTTGCAATAACCACCACGTGCTCCAGCTTTCACATCGTTTAACATCAGTTGAGATGGTGGCCAATCATATCATCTCGGGCCTTCCCTTGTAGAGAGTATGGGTCATAATCCACCACGCTGGCCCAGTGCGGGTTGTTGGTGGATGTCATATGTCCTTGAACTTTTGTGATAAATTCTTGGACATGCCGTTTTTCTCACTATGTTTTCCTTCACTGTTTTAAGAGCGAGTGTTAAATCCGCCCATAACTTAAGTCAGTGGCCAGCGGGATTCGAACTCGGGTGCGTCGGGTCGAAAATCACACATGCTCCCACTACAGTACAGTAGCTCCCCCTTTAAATAGCCTACAGATACTGTACTGTATAGATACTGTAGGCTATTAAAAGGGGGAGCTACTGTCACCTCGCACGCACGCACCATGATTTATGTTAAATGTGCAATAAATGTAGTGTATTCTGTTATACAGGTGACGGCACCGGTGGCACTAGCGGCACCGGCGGCACTAGCGGCACCGGCGGCACTAGCGGCACCGGCGGCACTAGCGGCACCGGCGGCACTAGCGGCACCGGCGGCACTAGCGGCACCGGCGGCACTAGCGGCACCGGCGGCACTAGCGGCACCGGTGGCACTAGCGGCACCGGCGGCACTAGCGGCACCGGCGGCACTAGCGGCACCGGCGGCACTAGCGGCACCGGCGGCACTAGCGGCACCGGCGGCACTAGCGGCACCGGCGGCACTAGCGGCACCGGCGGCACTAGCGGCACCGGCGGCACTAGCTGTAACGACAGCACCAGCGACCCTACGCAGGGTAAATTTTTCAAGTAGGCGTGGATGATCAAATCTGTAATTTTATGGAATAGCGAAAAATACTCAAAGGAGCCTCTGGGCCGATTTTAATAAAAACGACAATTGCATAAATGGATTTTCGACAAACCTATTTTCCTGGCCGGAAATTGAACTCTTTATTTAAGTTTGTGAGGATGGATGGATGGATTTCTGATGGCGAAACCGCGGAGCGTATAGCTAGTAGCTCATAAGGATCGAATTCTGGTAAGAAATGTCAAATAGCACCAGCGGCCCCGGCGGCACCACCGGCTCCGGCGGCCCCGGCGGCACAAGCGGCCCCGGCGGCACAAGCGGCCCCGGCGGCACAAGCGGCCCCGGCGGCACAAGCGGCCCCGGCGGCACAAGCGGCCCCGGCGGCACAGATGCAGTGTGAGTGCATACCTCCCGCTGCAGCTTGCGGCGCTCCTGCTTGAGCTGCTCCTCGTGCTCGTCGCGCAGGTCGTGCCGCGCGCGCATGCGCTGCAGCTGCGCCTCCAGCCGCGCCACGCCCGCCGCCTGCAGCGCCGCCTCCGCCTCCGCGCGCGCCGCGCGCCCCTTCGCCTCCGACACGCACTTGCGGAGGCTCTCCACTGGAAACGTCAGCGTTTATTTCAGCGAACGAAGGAAGGTATACAGGGTGCGGCACAGTAGGGAATATGCATGCGTTAGATATGAGCGGCGGGCCGCCGTCGCTGAAGGTTTACTTCGGCGTCCCGCCGCCGCGGATACCCCTAACCCGGCGCGCCGTCGCCAGTGTTGAGCCTCACCGCCTACCACAAATGACTTCCAAATCTACAATTTTCACCTCAGATTCGGATCTTCGAAGTCCATGGTCAAATAACGATTAAATTTATATGGGATCGCCTTGAGCTATACTGAACCCAACGCAAAAATAATTTTCCAAATCACTTCATGACGGCTCAAAATTATTATATTTAAAAAAATCATGATGAGTCGATTCATGCATTAGAAAAGCACAATCGTATTCCCTATTTTGATACCATTGTAAACCTTCAGGGTACGTTAGGCACTTACGCTTTCCTTCGCAATGATGAATTTTTGTTAGTTTCTCATCGTCCTTGGAGACATCGACTTATTTTGGTATTTGGATTAAATACAAGCGGTGCACTCACGTTCGTTTTCGTAGTCGAGGTCGTGTCGGCTGGAGACGCCGTTCTGCCGCGCCGCGCGCTCCTCGTTCAACGTCAGCTTCAGTTTCCGCACCTCCGACTCCAGTGACTGTTTGGCGGTCACCAGCTTCTGCAATCGCACGTCTGGAACGAAATGTTTTGTTTTTGTTTCACTTGTACGTAACCTCAACATGACTGTCTGGTCATATTTACAGCTGGTTTCTTTTGACTTGTCATGAAATAATGTGCCTCCACAGTAGTGTGACTCACCCAGCGTGCCCTCGCCCTGCTCGCTGAGCGCCTGCTCCTGCTCGTGCGAGAGCAGCGCGAGCGGCGGCACGGCACCGAAGCCCTCTGCGTGCGCGGCGCCGGGCGCGGCCTCCGCGAACGCGAACCCCGCGGCCGCGGCCGCCGCGTCGCGCGCGCGCACCGCGTCCCGCGCCGCGCACAGCTCGCGCTCCAGCGACACGTTCTCGCGTTTTAGACGCTCGTGGGACGAGCACTTCTCTCGGTATTCCCGCTGGGGATACAAAACTTTACGTAAAGTGGATGACGAACTACATTTGACTTTTTCTGACTCGAATGGGTGTCTGCTCACCGAAGCACACGTACCTAGAAGATAAGTCACATCACACGAGAAGACAAATATTTCCAAAAGACGGGGACTGGAAGACGAACTCGTCTTTTAAAAAGATTATCGATCACTGTATCTCGAAAGTTAAGATAGCTGCAGTTGGGGTCAACTCACCTGCAGCTGCGCGTGCTCCTCTTGCAGCTCTAGAATGCGGTCTTTGAGCAGCTCGAGCTGGTAGTGCAGTGCCGCCTTGTCGTTGTCCAGCTGCGCGTTCAGGATCATCGCCTTGCGGAACTTCTCCTCGACCTCCTTCAGTTCGTGCTGTGAATATATTGTTAGGAAACTGTACTGGTTAGCAATATAACTCTTTAGTCTGACCTCTAATGTCATGGTATATTTTTAAACGTCATATTTGACATTTACGTTGACACACCGCGATGATTGGTCCGAGCCACCCGCCATGTTTTTTTTCTGTGACAGAACAGAAAAGATGGCGATGCTGGCCAGATTGCGGTAAGTGCGATCAACGGGTTTTCTTTTATAAATTGAGAAACAAATACTATTCAGTGGCACAGTTCCTGCTAGAGCGAACTAAAGTTAGTATCTAACGATACTAAATGATGATACGAATGTAAATTAAATTGATGAGAGGAGTTCTATTATTGTTCTTTGTGAAGATGTGATAAGAGACGAGTTAATAAACCATTATTGTATGTTATCAAGTTATGTTTTCTTTATGTAGTATTTTAAACCCCTACAATATTATGATGAAAAAATTAGTCAAAGTACGGGAGTAACCATACGTAAAAGCGATCACTCACGCATCACACAATCAGGATACTAACCCGTAAGTCCTTAATGTTAAACGTGTCGTCCGCAGAGTCCTCGGAACATCTTCGGGGCGAGTGCGCCAGACTGGTGGCGGGACTGAGCGAGGCCAGCCGCGAACTGCCGCGACGCCCCACGCTCTCTGAAATTTTGACACGTTGACTTTAGGAAAAGAAGAGCGTGGCTCAGAAAACCTAAACTTTATGGTCCTTACAGCTAAGATTCAGCATAGCATTAAATTAAATTGAACGTATTCGTAAGTTTCAGACATTGTTAAAAAGTTAAAAAGACAGTAAGCGTTTCCGCATATGTAAGTGATACCAACCTTTGACCGAACCTGCGTACATGTCGTACGCTTTATCGGCATGGTCCTCCTGTTCCCGCTGCTGGCGCTCCAGCTCCCGCATGCGTATCTCGCGTGCCTCTGCACGCGCCGCGCGCCGCGCCGCGAGCCGCTGCTCCGCCTGGAATGAGGACACACCTTTATTAGTGCCTTTTAAAGCGTTTTGATTTTCAATTTTTTTATTAATAAAGCCGATTTAGCCGTGGAAGGTCCCACTTTAGGGCAAAGGCCCTCCTTCCATTCTTCACGGTTTAATGTTTTTGCGGCCAATCCTTCCAGTAGAGTAAAACTTCCAGTTACTCTACTTAGCAGTTTAAGTCAAATTTAAATTATAAGGCTAGATTGTAATTCTAATGGCGGGTCTCTACTTGAGCCGTCATTACATTAAAAAAAAAAATCCTTCCAGTAAGAGTAGCTCATCCCGCTATCTCCGTCTGGTCCTGCCGCGTTGTCGTCTGACGTTGTGTGGGGCCCACTTAGTGGAGAGTTTGGCCCACAGTTCGTTCGACATGCGGCAGACGTGTTTATTTGTTTTGTTGTTGTTTTTTGTTACTGCTATTCAATACTGAGGTAATTTCTTTACATTGCAGCCAAACAGAGTATTGCACCACAACGTATAGTGCTTTATCGAGGCCCAGGCACCAGAGCTCGTCGAAAATACTTGCCGATTCAGGTCAATAAACGTTTAATCATCCAACATATTATTATATTCTAGCTCTAGCAGTTAAATTAACTATGATACTTAGCATTGACATTTGGTATTAACATTAATCAAATATTGCGAATATTAGTAGGATGGCTAATGGTTGAGTGCAGGCAGAGGTTGCCAAATGCTGTAATCTCGGCTGAGTGTCGCAACATGCCGCGTGACACGGCTTATGTGGGCGAGACACTCAACGTACTGGTAACACAATTATGATGATTTTATTAAACAGTACATCAATTTCACATAAATATCCTAGCAAGAAGAAAGCGAAACGATGCACGGTTAAGCTACCATACACAAATAATGGTGCACGTCGCAAATTCTTCAAAACTTTTGCTATTACTGTCACTTCCGCAGACGAACAGCGGTTTGTTATTTGTATAACGTTGAGTTGCTGCTCTTAGTTTCGTACCTCGTCGTAAATTAGCAAAATTACTAGGTGACTCTAGGTGTCTCGTGTCGACACCGCCAAATGTAATTAATTGTATGAACTAGTTTCAAACCCTGATGGCGCGCATACGCCGACCTATTCGTTAATTGAAGACAGGTAGGTGCCAAGAGATTAAGTAAGTCATTATGTTCAGCGGTTAATTGGTTATAGATAACTTTCGTTTATATTCGGAGTTACACAATGTAAAACATTCAAGTCCTTCGAGTATAACACAGAGCAAAGTCATCTCAGATTATTGTTTGACAGCGACCTTCAGCAATACCTGAGAACGTTATTCTATTCGACTGGCGACTGCGGTTCCTTTCAATGAAAAATATATCAAGAGTAGTGGTTTTGTGTAAACCTGCATAAGGAGCTCTGTATGTTTCCAAGAACATTCTGAAGGTTATTTTTATCAATGCGCCTTTAGCCGTGAAACAATTTTCTGATAAGATTATTTATCGAATTATTTTTATATTATTGATTAATGACGTGTCATTTCGAGAAATATTTTTTTCATTAATTATCGTATCTGACATGTTACTCTACATCCGAATCGCTACACTGCCAGGCGCCACCGCACCATCAACAATGCTCTCAGACAACACAATCAAACGATCAAGACGTTAAAATCCCATTTGCCCTCGCTACTGGCTCTCTCATTGTTGCATTCTTCTAATTGTCCTGTCACAATCACAATAGAAGTACATTTTTTTTTAATGTAACTGTTGACGAGACGAGCTGGTCGTTTGCCTGATGGTAAGCAATACGCCAGCCCATAACAATAACAGCACTACCCAGAACTTTGTTTTGCCAAAATCCTGCGCGGCGCTGCACTGCGCTCGTCACCCTGAGACAATTAGCTCTTGAGTCTCATAATGCCCAGAAATTTCGCTGGCTACAATGCCCTCCAAACCGGAACACAGAATAATGATGGGCAACAACCATAAATCAATTATATATAAGTACACCACCGTCTTTTGTCGTTTCACAAATCCTCTCCATCCCAAGGTTGTCTGGAAGAGATCGCTTATTAGCGATAAGACCGCCCATTGTACTAATTAAATTTTTAAGTTCTATGTCTATTTGTTCTTGTTATGTTTTTGGTGTACAATAAAGTGTTATCAATCAATCAATCAATCAATCTAATTTGACCGCATTCAGATGAATGGCAAAACTTGCACAACAGAAAAGGTCCAGAACAGACATTAGGAGGAAGAAATTACCAGCTGTAAACGCAGTGCTGCTTCCCTATAATTGCTAATTTCTGTATTTGTATAAAATATTCCTTCACTTATTATTAGGAAGACTAGAACCTCCCATATTGACCGCAGTAGGTTGTCAACAGCTAAGGTTTAGTGTAAGTACATCAGTATTGTGGAAGCCAGGACAATCAACATGAATACAAACAAGAACGCCTCCTGAGACTGGCGAGCGAGCGCTTTCAACTGCATTATGTTTAATTCCACTTTGAACTGATTGATATCGCTTACCTCGTTTGGCACTAAAAACGTAATTATCTTGATGACAATGGCAGCACAATGGTCGTAAAGTTGTATAGAAGTATCGCGTGGGTGAGGACTCGCCCATGACATGCTGAGTTATGTGCCTGGCTCATGGACCGTGGCTCGTGGCTCGCGGGCTAGGGGAGCCCTCGTCTAGACGATGGTAACGAGGGTTGGGCACGCGCTCTAACTAGTGCGTGTCAATGGTCATAGAGACAAAACAGTAGAGCTGCTCACCAGTTGAAACGGTAATACAAAAGTAACTAAGAAACTTAAGGAGGTTTGTCCTTTATGGGTTAAGAAGTACTCATAAGAGCATAGCGATGGCGATAGCAATAATAGTATACAAATAAAATATCCTATTAACATACTAAAATACTGTTCCAGAATCAGTCTAATTAATAACTACAAGAATGTATGTCACACCTACGCAATATTAAATTACTTCAAACTAGTTATCGTATCGTACACATTTTTGTCATGCCATCTCCATATTAATTCTCACGTGTACGAATAGCAACAGTCGACCTCAAATTTATACGCGCGAGTGTAAAGCCGCCAACCGGTACCTCCGCCGCGCCGGCGGCGCCGCGCCGTTCGGTACTATGCGTGAAACGGAAACCGGTATCTCTGATGACAACAACGCATTATATTGTTTTCAATATATCCTTCCGAAAATGAAACAAAGAATAGAATAGATACTACAACGTCCACAACTTTATAATTTTTACGGAACTTCCGTTCGATGAACCAAGTACACTATGCTAAGTGACATAGATGACTGCAATATTATGCGGGCGACCGTCAAGTCGGGACTCGGACGGTGTTGTGCGAGTGAAGGGAGCCGCTGAGCCGCGGTATATTGTATTTGAATAGATTTGGGAACGATTGATAAAGATAACGCTATTCCCTATATGGGACTTCCGTTGAATAATCCGGGCACGTTACATTCAACAAGACCTTAATCATTTGCAAACAAAAAATGGAACCGAAACCTTTTATTATTCAGTGCCAGAACCTAAAACTATAACGGGTGACATTCCTCGAGCGTATGAAATCTATTTGTCTCAGTTAATCACGAATGAAAGAAAACAGAAATTATAATCTGGTACCGCTAGGTCTGATTACAGAGTCTACCGGCCGATAACAGAAGTATGCTTTACGATAAAATGTTTTGTTTGAAACATTTCTATTATTCATACACAACAGATAATAGTGAACAATATATTACCGATGTCGAATGATTCTTCGAAGTAACGCTCTTTATGGCGCTCTTAACGCTAATTTTATAGCTTTTGCACATATGGATCCCAGAATTCCCAGTACAAACAGAGAACGGCGGGCGCTGCCGGCGCCGGTTTGTTTGCCTGAAGCCGTTGCCGATGACATCATCCTTGGACACTTTGGACAGTGCGTCAAGGGTGGTCAAGGACTCGGTCATTCCCCACAATGCTTCTTTTGGGCAGTGAATAATTTTAAGGCAGAGAGTTTAATGAATCTGACGAAGCAATACTTGGACAAAGCAATAAAAGTGCAGTTAGGCAATTAGTCTCGCTCCAACGGCCTGATAAGATAAATAATGCAGGTCCTCGAAGGAGCCGATTGGAAAAGCAAATGACTAGAGGTAGGAAGTCAGGATAAACACCACTGTTCTACTTACAGGGCGATAATCTCCGACTGGGGCGTGTCGCATTCGCTTATTCGCTTATTTTATTAGGCATAATGATACAATTACCCTAAATTAGCCTACAATTTAGTCCTAAAATCCCTACCACTAAAAATGTACCTATTGTGAGAGAAAATAAATAAATGATTTATTATTATGTCGCTCTTTCTCACGGGTTATACACCTGGTCCTTTGGAAGGCTTGCGCGGGGACATGAGTCCAACACGTAGAGGTCTCTTAGAGTATTAAGTTTAGATATGTAATAGGCAACACTTATTATTATCATCAATAAACTCTTATGTCGTTGAAATGATTTAGGAAAGTAGTCGTTGAAAATATTCAAGAAGCAAAATGTAATGGTGACGGCATACTTGCACTAACCAATTTATTGCAAGACTGAATACAGGATCTAATAGATTCAATTTCGGTATTGGTAAAAAACATCCAATTACCAAACGTTTCTAAATAAGTTGCAGTAATTACCTGATTAATTCTGATCTTGCATAATTTCGAGCATCATAAGCTAATCAGCAACTTTAATCACCTACTACATAGTTTCCTGATAGATACACGTTGGAACATTACTATTCTCATGAATAGGTATACAACTGTGAAGAAAACAAGCGGAACATAACTGCTATGTATGCGCATAAATTACACATTCTTTTGGTAAGCATTCGTTAACACTATTTGGGTATGAAAGCGTGAAGCGAATTTTTGTCACACGTCTCAGAGACATTCTAACAAAATGCTTTGACATATTGGTGACGACGATATTGCTTTTACGTGATGTCATTGTTTGTAGAGTAGCCATTAGAGACATGCCAGACTAATGTGTTAACGAATAGAGATCATTTGAAGCAGGAGAGATACGAAGCAAGATATATCACGTGAAGTCCAACTACATAAGTGTACATAAATCAACTGATCAACATCGATCAATCATAAATAAGCCAGATAAAATGTTTTAGTTAAAATATGAATGTCTGCTTTTATAAATAATAAAGGTTAATGTACAAAACTTATTAGGTACTAGCTGCGCCCCGCAGTTTCACCCGCGGTTTTCCGGGATGAAAAGTAGCCTATGTCCTTTTCCAGGATCTCAAAAACATACATACCAAATTTCATCAAAATCCGTTTAGTAGTATTTGCGTGATTGAGTAACAAACATCCATCCATCCATCTATCGTCACAAACTTTCACATTTATAATATTAGTAGGATCCAAACGGTGATCTCATTATACAGTCAATACCGTCATCATGAAAATAAACAATGAGATGATATTATTGTTATCTCACCCAGGACATGACATAATTTAGGTAGCACAATCAAGAACAAGATCCACTATCCTACCCAACGACAAAGCTTTAAGAATTGGTATTTGAGAGAGTCAAATGTCAGATACGATGCAGACAAGATTTAAATATCAACTCACACGAAGGGGCATTCGTAACTATGAAATACCTAACCTATCGTTAAAGGCAATACATGACATTTGAAAATTTTACACTCACAGAAAGAAGCAAAAGATGACCGAGAATTTGCAAAAGGAATTCTGTTAGAGACATGTCAACAACTCAACACCGAAATCAAGGACACATCTGCCGGTGAGGTCACCGGTGTCACTACACGTGCGGTTCGCAGACACCCGACACAAGTGCTCATTGCTGCCGCTAACTTTGCACTGACTATAGTGACATAATAACTATGAATAACCTCAGGCTCGAGTTATTTGAAAACAATAGCCGTAGACACTATAAAGGATTCAAGACAGGAAACGGCAGTTAATTTTCTAATATGACTTACATAAAGCATGACGACTCGGCCGGCGAGGGCGAGCAAGCTCTCCGGAAACGTCACATCGTTGTGCAGATCTATCATTGCAAGGCCATGTCACCGCAGAGCCCGCATGCACCTATCAACCGAACTGTAACGCGGCGCGATACAACTGACCGCTATTTCCCTGTTGTATTATGCCCTTCGCTTATTGCTTACAAATGAGACTGTCACGATATCCAAATAATTCGAGGTATTGATGATGATATTGAAAAAACCTGAGGCATACAGAACGGCAGATGACTAACGCAAACAATGTTCACCTGTGACAACTTCACAGAAACTGTGGCCTCAGCTCAACAGCTAAACAACTCACGAAACGAAATCAATTTTAAATCGAGATAAGATAGTATCTGTTATCTTAGTGTTTTAGTTTTGTGTTTTTAACAAATTTATATTGCATGAGCAGACGTAAAAGCACTACGTATGATTACTTAGTGCACTAAGTAGGTTTATAAATGTACAATTTTCTGCAACAAAACAAAATGGGAAGGATTATTTGCCTGAGGCTACAGGTGACAATACGAAGTGTTAGTGAGTCACTTGTTGTGATTCAACGTAGATTCCCAAAAAGGTCAGGATCCTGATTTGTTGTGAATTTTGTAACATTCACTCCTTAAGTTCTATTTAAAACAGATATAAAGCTTTCAAAATGTACCCACATGATTGTGCTGATCCCCGAGAATTCCGACAATCGAAGGATTTTGATCGCCGTGGGAGTCCCGTCTCACTTCTGATTGCGAACTGTAATTATTGTCCACATCACTTTGATTTTCACTGTTCTTACGTCCTTTCACTTTCGATTGGTCTTCGCAGTCGTCTGCAGGGGATGCCTCATGTCCATTGTGAGAACAGTTGCCGTTGGTAATGTTGCTCTTTACTTCCTTATTGACAGTCTCGTTGACGGGGATGTTTAAAGATTTGCTGTCATTTTGTTCGAGAACTGTCTCATCGTCGGAGTCTCCGAAATCTCCATCGGTGAAGGCATCTCCGCTCTCCTCGTCGCTGTTATCAGGCGTAGCCACTTCTGATCGATGCCCCATCGTGAACGTCACCGATTAATCCGCTGCTTTAGTGACAACTATTCGAGGAATCCAAACAAAACGGTCCGAGCGCTGTTTACGAATTCCCACATTTGTATGAAGTGTATACAAACAATAGTCTCGAGGTGTTGAGGCTTGATCGCGGCGTTCGAAGCCACTACGTCTGCAGTGACGGGAGGGCCAAATTTTGCACTAAGTTTGTTTCGCACAGCACTCCGTAACGAGTCGCGATAATATTTATTGCGCTATAACTTTATCTTATCGTCGATTTTCCACTTCAAGCACCTCCTTGACCAACATTCTTTTTTGAATAGTTGGATAAAACAAAAAAAAACTGTTTATAACAATAATAGATATACGCCTATTGTATTATTTGTCTAAGGTTGATTTATTTGTAAACAATGTTGAACAATACGAATGTTCCAGCTGCGGAACAACGCGAGAGTTAGGGACCCGCGTTGGGCAATAGATCGCGAATGGTCCACGTGTGGTGGACAGGTGCGAGGCGACACAGTACACGCGAACGACTGCGGGCGGGTGCTGCGGCCGACTGCGATAGCATTGCGAACTGCGAGCGCCGAGCGGCGGCAACGGCGCGGCGGCGGCGTCCGGGCTCGCTCGGCCGCGAACGTTTCGCTATCGCTTTCGTAATGCATCACACCGTTATGTGCGCGATTCAGAAGCGGAAGCGGGAGCGGACGGAACACGGAACCCGGAACAGAAGCAACTAACATCCCGTTTTAATAAGTTTGATTGCTTACATGGACCGGCTATAACATACTTGCATACAAGTAATACAAATTTGTATCAAGAATGTAGAGGTAAGAATGTAGTTTCAGCTTTCAAGATGACGTATTAAATAAAATTGATAAATTACAATTTTATGCTATATACATAAATACATTATATTTAAAGCCATTGCAGGTTCCCTTGATAAATGGAATAAGGCACCACCAGAAACTGATGAAGCAGACGACAAGAAATCGCTTCTATGCCCTGACTGTGCCCTTGCGATGTCAGCTGGTCATTAAGCTGGTGATTCATTGCAGAGCGGCGCGGCTCCGCGAGCTTCAGTAGCGCCTTCCGCTCCTCCGGCAGTGCCTGCCCTAATCAAGTGGTGATTAAATGACTATTGTTTGTCTGAATGAAGCACGCTTTTAACGGAACAATACACTTCATGTTAGAATGGAAATCATGAAGTGAAATTCTTATAAGATGAGAACAACTTTAACAATTATTTAATTGTTATGAGTTGGCATGAAAGTAAATTCTAAGTTTATACACGTTCTGAGAAATTTTTGATTAAAGTGAAAAGATTAAGATATTTGAATGTTTTTTATCCTGGAACGCATCAATTATTATAAATCACAAAAGAGAATGGGGCAACTTGAATTTTAAATCTTCGTTATTGATAAAGGTAATTTAATACGAGGTTTTTAGAAAATAAACATCGTACGCTCACGAATAATTGCCGAGTTCCAATCGCGATTGACATTGAAAATATCACAGGAAAACATTGTGGCAAACACATGGCGTGGTAGGCACTGTTGCGATGATAACAGAGAGGAAGTCCCTCATCGCTATTTCTGTAAATCACAACAAATATAATAATAACAATGCTACGACACTCAACTAAATTAATTAATTTACAATATAATCCCTTTATTTTATTTTATTAATAGAAAATAGACAAGCCGAATAAAAGAAAGGCTTCACAAGCATTAAAAGGTGACTAATGTTTAAGGACAAACAAATGTGGATTAAAGGAAATTAGACGCGACCGATTTAGTATTTTAGCCCATACATGTGTGACTGTGAATAGAAAACTGACTCATCATGACGTTACCTTGTTGCACATGAAATGGACAAAGTAAATGACGTTTGCGAAAAAGGTAATGCCCCCATATCGGTAGCCGATGAAGGCGACGCAAGTACCAATTAAGCTATCGAGGCATTTGTGCTCATAGAATGTCCCATCCGGGAAACGCCGCAAGACTCGGAGGCTAACGTTACCGTTGCCCGGAGGGAAACGCAAACCGTTGAGAAACTTGAACTGCAATTGCAAAACTTATCTGTCGAGTTTCTTTCACTTTCCAAGACGAAATACCTGCTGCTGAAGCCACGACCTAAATAGCCCTAGTAAGATTTGTGGAGCATTTTAAAAGCCTTGGTGATCTAGGAAAGTTGTCATTGAAATTCCAAGGAACGAAAGTAATTAATGTTCGCTTAGGATAATTACTGATTCGACTGACGCAAAACCTGATCTGCATTAGTTTTGTTTCTACTAGTATTGTTAGTATTTAGAAACAGTAGACAGTAAACATTAAGCAACACTTTGGAAATCGGCTACTGGTGACGCAAGTTCTTATGCGGTTTTATCTAACCGACACTTTTTTTTACGCTTAATTGATCTATGTTTGGCCACTATTTCGCCTGATGTGAGAGAGAGACGGCAGTTGAGCGGCTGCTCAGACCCGTCTCCCCGATGGTTCACCGAACATCATCCCGAAACACGACTAGGTCGCTTGACGGCATGGCCTTTTCATTAGTCGAACCTTTGTTTGCAAAAATTGCCTTGACACAACGTTGTTTTGGGGTTATTCAAATCCGAATTTTACGATTTCCCTTTAATAAGAAACTCAACGTCAATTCTATAAAGAAGTTACATTCTATATAGAAACTAGTACAAATGGCCGTGTGGCACGCGTAGACCCATCGTTCTGGGTCGCGCAACGGAACCTGAACAAAGGTGCAAGGACGTCACGGGTCCGTCCCTACAACAATATGACCGCTTATACCACAGCTACTTTACCATCATAGATGGATGGTAAGAGTAACGTAATGTATATAATTATGAATCCATCGACAATCGGCATGTTTCGAGGATACAACAAATTGTTGCAAGAATGATACTAAGGTTACCACTTTCACTCACAATGACAAAAATTAAACAAAATAACATGCTTTAGAAGCATAATAGTTGTCATTATAGTAATACCCAGCCAAGTGCGAGTCGCACTCGTGCACGAAGGGTTCCGTATCATTATCTATAAAAACGGCAAAAAAATCATGTTTGTTTTATGGGAGCCCCCTTAAATATTTATTTTATTCTGTTTTTTAGTATTTGTTGTTATATAGGCAACAGAAATACATTAACTGTAAATTTAAATGTCTAACTATTACGGTTCATGAGATACAGCCTGATGACAGACGGATGGAAAGCGGAATCTTAGAAATAGGGTCCCGTTTTACCCTTTAGGTACGGAACCCTAAAAATGAAAGAAAAAGAAAGGAAAGAAGGAAAAGTAGAAATATCATCACCCTCCAGTAGGTAATACGTTTATTTATCGCACATTACAGACACAGCTGACCAAACAACAATTTACTAAAGGAAGTCCTAGATTATAGTAACAGAATGTGAAAGGCTGAAGCAATTTAAAATAATTTGCTTAAATACCAAGTACAAACAAGTAAAAGTTGTGATTACGACAATCCGTCAGATCTAACTACGAGAAATTAACGTCACGCATAATTAAAAGCAAGCAATTTGCTAAAGTTAATAAAAAACTTGTTTTAACAAGGTGAACTTGTGAATAGATTGTAATGCATAATATGTGTTGTTCCTGGTATATTTGGAGTTATTTTTGTAAATAGTAGTTAAGGAGAAGGCCAATCACGTTTTATACACTTAAAAAACCATTATCCATTAACTAGCAATCGTTTTTGCTTGTGGACACGACCGATTGTACCGTAAGTCAATCAGAAACTGATCATGATCACTGTACCGAGAAAAGAACGCGCTCAAAAAGTGCGCAAACGCACCGATCTGCAAGCGATCAAGTTAATTGAGGCATCGCCACGCCACAGGCGGACGCGGAGGGACCATAAAAAGCAATCGCGGTCGATCAGCTGGTATCTTTAGCTTTTTACATTCCCACTGTTGGGACAACTATAATGCTTCTTTTCAAGTGGACCTATTGAGCGGCTTGGTATATGTCACCGAGATCTTTGAAAGTAAATAATAAAACATTCTAGACAGACGAACTGAATCGAACGAAACGGTGAAGGATTACGTTACGTATTCCTTCACCGCCTGGTAAATCATAGTCGAGTAGTAAATCGAACTCTGACTCTGGTAATTCGGATCGAAAGTCCAGTAGCATCGATCGAAAACCGCGATCTGAGATTTATACCGGTAAACCGGAGTGTCAATCAACTATATGGAAATCGAACGGGATCGATGGACGCGCGAGATGCGCACGCGCCGCGACGCATGCAGACGTAAATATCGTGACATTTGCGACTTGCGACGTGCCGTTGCGTGCGTGTTGCGGCACGTCAACGCATGCGATATGCGCTTTCGTAATAGCAAAGGTGAATGATCGATGTTTGATCTAGGTTATTTATAAGATCGACATTGTTGCTGCAGATCGACGTCACGGGATGTGAGATAGCAAAATAAACTACGAGTATAACAGAATTAACAAAATGAAAATGATTGATGACGATATTCCTCATTTTTGATCAAAGAGATTATAAGAAGAACGTCGCAAGAAAAGTCACACAGCACCATTATCATAATTCAACGCTCAGCCTTTTTAATCGGTACATTTTTAAAATCATTATGAAGCAATCTTCAACAATAATTATTTATTATGATATCAACAAAATTCTAACAAGTCTAAACTTCACCCATAAATCTGAAAGCCATCTTTTATCGAAATCTGATCCAACATTTCGACAAACGATGTTATTTCGACATTAAAAATAAATCATTTCACATTCATATCCAATACCTTGTCCCCGCGAAGACGCGCATTACAAACATTTATGGAGTCCTAAATCACCGGATATGGACGGGTCTTTCTTTAAGAGTGCTAGTTATTTTAGCCGTTATTGATGTCCTTACTTATGTTGAGTCATTTTCGCATGATCTTTTCTGCAACTGAGCAATGGGACAAGCAACTACTTTGCCTGATGGTTCGTTTGCCCATAACAATTGCAGTGCCGTCCAATACTTTTAATACCATGCAAACACTGCGTAGCACAGCATTGGGTTTAGCACGCCGAGACGTCAGATATTGTAAGGCCTTTTAGATGTTTAATTTAGATTGTTTAGCACTTTTTCATCATCAGTTAGTCTACCATTCTTACTCCACCAGTCATCCCAAAGAGATTCTAGTACCAGATTGAAAAGCTGCGAGTGCCTTATCTTCCCTCTGCTTGGATTTTGTTTCAAAGATAAATTATGGGCCATACTCATTGTTTGGGGCTGACACACACCTCAAAATGTAGTGGTTCTTAGAATATTCGTACGTGTTTCACTTAACCGTTTCAAGAACGAGTTTGTAAAATCCGGATAATTTAAATCATTGAAGGCGTAAATCTAAATCAGAAAATCGATTTTGTATTAAATTAATCATTTGAAATAGCACGTTAACTCGTATTCCAGCGATTAGGGAGCCCTAAATCACCAAAAGACAGGCGAGTTCTTTACGAGGGCGGGTTATTTTTAGCCGATATTGAAATGTCCTGCGCGGTCCCGAGACACGTCTGTCGCGTGGGCCACACGGGAGGTCTCATAGAATGCGTATTTTAGGAAACAAAGAAGATTACTGTTTAATTTAATTAGGTGATTTGTTAAACTATCATGAATTAAATTGGTATTAATTGGGATTGGGATATTCAAGACTTTAAAGGTCAAAGAGTTGCTGGTTCTTGTCGTGTCGTGTGATTAGCAGATTTTTGACGCAGAGCAATATTCTAGATTAGTAAGCTATATTATGTAAGCTTAGTAATGGTTGTAACATTGCTTTACATTTTGTAAACCTAAGTGATGATGATGATATCATCTTTGCCAATTTCGATTACCTGCTACTTTAGGTATAAATAAATAGAAACCCAGCTATGACACTAAGTCCTGTGCGTGATAAACGAGCTAACAACTTTTAGTTCAACGTCGACGTGTGGATCTGTCGGAGCGCCACAATTTCGATGACACAGCGATTTGTGGGATACGTAACAATGTGACAATATTATGCAAAATGTGTAGCTTTCTCTGCAAACCGGCTTTTGGTGAACAGTTGAAAACGTGATGCTGCTCACATATCACCTCTCCATAAATGCCAAACCTGAACGTTCGTGTGCAGGTTGTTTTTTAAAAGATTTACTTTTACAATTTATCATGTTGTTTGCGTGATTTCAACGGAATGTTTTAGCTTAGTAATATAAGTACGGCCTGACTTTTAGGAATGTCCGTAATTAGTTTTAATGACCTAAAATACTATTGAACATTCATAATTATTAAATACTAATGTACCTAAAACTTGCTAATTGCCATCGCCAGATACATATATTTATTAATGAAGGTGCGTGTATACCGTTTAAAACGCCACTTCATTAAATTAAAACACAAAATAATTGTTGCAAACATGAAGTTTTGCCTAGAGTCGTACCGTGCGCTTTAAACCGTAACGGACAATGATGTAATTCAGGCTGGATAAAAACAAAAAATGAGTTCTTTTTTAACACGTAGGTATATAAGCAGGCCTTACAACTTTAGGTCTGACGAGGCACACGATGGATCGCGCAGAGTCTTCGTCGCTGCTGCTCTCGAGGCAATCAGACAGCGAGGGCGAGCGCGCTGCCGCCGCCGGCCAGCCGCGCGGCCTCTCCTGCCCCGCCGTGGTCACCAGCGGCGGCGCCAGCCACGGGCCCTGCCCGCGCCACCACGACACCAGTGCTGGCGCCACGCCCACCACCATCGCCAAACCCAACCTCACCATCATGCCAAAGTTTCACACGATAGAGCTTCAGACGCTCTACAGCACGTTACAAATCTATCACCGCACTAGGAAGCGCCCGCTCTACTGAAGCATTGTTCGTAAATAAAAACGTCTATTTTAGATCGATGCAGTCTCACACTTTCACACCTCCAATGTGTCACCGAAACGAGCGCATTATCCATCAACGTGCCGACAAACCTGAGGAGCACGGCGCGGCGCGGTAAATAAACAAAAGCGTCACTTCATTCTTATGATCGAGTCCTTAAATGTTGTTCACGTGCCAAATAGCAACAGACGCTGGCACGCGGACGGCGCGGCGGCCACTAAGCGCATCGTGCACCGGTCGAGCGATCCGCGGCGGAGCCACTCGCGTAATTTTTACAGGCGACCGACCCGCGATTGCCTCACGAACCGTCGAGGAACTACGGATAATGCACACGATTCGAACGATCTCCGCGAAACGACTTAAAACGCCAAAAGTTAATCGATTCGGGTGCAGCAAGGGACGGTGTTCCCTCGCGCTCGTAGACAGACGAGTGGCGGTCGTTGACGCTGGAGCCCCCCACCGCCGCCGCCCAGGACGCCCCTCCAGCCGCCCGCCCAAAGGAACTACCCCTCTAGTCCTGGCATGCGGGATGTCGTGCGAAACGCGTACCTATTCGACGATAGTCGAGACGCTTCTTTGAAAGGCTGATGAGGAATGACGCTGCGATTTTTTATTTATAAAATCGTAACGTATCACGACCGTAAGCATAACATTAATGTTGCTTTCATACCGCTAACGCAATCTCATGCCGTAAACTGGGTCAGACGCGTATGCAACGGCCAAATTAAAGGCATTAAAAATACTTCGCGTATACAACTAAAAACATTAAAATCGACTATGGTATGGAGGCTATTGCATAAACTGCACTAAAATAAACTTTCCAAAACCCAATGAATGAGATAATTACCTGTTAATAATTACTTGTAAAATAAATAGTGAGTTATTGTTACGTAATGTTGCAGACGTTATCCCCTATTTAACATTTCCGAGTTTCCTAATTTTAGTGAATGAAAAACATCCCTCTATAAGTTACTCTCTTCCCCGACAAACCACTTTAGTCTGTGATTCGTAGATGTCATTAAGATGACTCAAAATATGTCTGACTACACAGAGAAACGGGAAGAAGTGGGAGGGAGTATCAATGGAGGCATGCAAGTAGCTGTTGCAGACGGTCTATGAACTTTAATGGGAGAAGGAAAGGACAAAAAATACCTTTATTAGTATGACACGTATTGAATATCATTTTGCAGTCTGTTGTTAAGAATATGAACATGATTATTTTAGCAGCTGCAGGAATAAGCGACGTTTAATAGTATTTACCACCTATTGAGCTTGATTCGATGCATAAAGCTCACAAAGTAGTGCACTGAGCTACGTGCTTTGAAAGTATCTGTTCACACACAACATTTTGCTCTTAGGAGCTAATATACTTTTCTGGAAGGTACAGTACGCTTAACGCAAACGCTCGAAAAATTGCATAAGCCAAAACTGGGAGGCACCGGAGGCGGGGCGCAGACAGATCGATGCGAGGCTCTGGCCTCTGACGTCAGAGTCAGAACAGCCCCGCCGAGCGCTCGCGGGCTGCATGCAAGTCCCTAGTATTCAAGATTTTGCTACAAGGCCTAACCTAACCCTTTTTGTAACTGTGCAAACAGAGTCTTACGTCAACGGGGTATAGTCGATTTTCATATGGGAAAATTGTCGTATGTTTGAAGCGGATTATCGTAAATCACGATTCGTAATATCGTAAACACATATCCGTAAAATGTTCATAATGTCTATGATAAGTCTGACGGTCTTACTATACATACTCATGTATAAATAGATTTCATTTTATGTACTGGATGTGTAGTCTCACGATCTTTTTAGTACGACCACAGAGCAGCTGAACTTTATTGTCAACACGAAAAAAAGATTAAGATAATAAATCTTTACAACTGCTACTATCAAACGAATTCTCGTCTCAGATTCCGATCCCATTGACTGAAAGAAAAAGATCTGTCGCCTCCTCTCTCAACATTTTTATATGATTGACTATTGCATATTTTATAGTTGCGTGGAAAAATTGCACGGGTTGAAAAGTATCCTATGACTTATTTTAGGATCTGAAGTACTAAGCGTGGCGCTAACATCAGGCGAACTGCTTTCACGACTCATTGCTCAATTCCATAAAAATATCTAACTACTTACAAAATTTCATCGAACTCCTTTCAGTAGTTTTTGCATGATTGAGTAACAAACATCCATCCACACATCCATCGACATTTGTAATATTTGTAGTAGGTGAGTTAGTAGAATCTTACTGAACAAAAGTCCTTTTACTCATTCTACAATAATAGAGTAAGTGCGCCAATTATGGACCACCATAAGGATTTTGTGAAATAAAACTCAGAATTATAAAGATTAATCAGCCTTATATATTTTGAACAGTTCGATAATTATTTGGTATCAAAAACGAATATCAGAATTCTTAAGAAACATGAACATCTTAGAAATAATCAACATTTTCTAAAATATAAGATTATTTTGCATTTGCAAAAAGTGGACAAAATATGGACCACATGGTTTTAAATATGGACCACAGTAAATTGGGTTCAAAATTATATAAAAAAATGGAAGTGTTGCCTAAAATTAAATCAGTCAACTATTCGATAAGATTTAACTAATCGCTGGTACAGAATTCGCACACATAGTAATCAACCATATCTTCTATGCCAGCACAGTCTTCATGAGCCCACCGCCTACATGATGCACATTGGATTCATTTCTCTCCATGAACGTCTTCAGAAAAAAGGCCATCACAATACAAACATTTACCATTTTGATTTTGGGAACGATCAGGACTTTCATCGGTACTATCCATGACTGAATAATCACTTTTATCAGAACTTGCAGACGATGATTTTCTTTGTTTTGAGATCTTTCTTTTCTTTAGGGCTGTTTTTTTTGGCATTTTCTTTGGGGTTTTTTTTGGCGCTGTCTTTGGTGTGTTCTTTTTTATGTTCTTTTGTATCGACGTTTCTAAATCTTGTTTATAAGGTGATAATGTCAAAATTGTGGGCTTGGTGGCCTTTCTTCCTCTGTTGCTGACAGTTTTCCTTAAACGCGGTATAGGCTGCAACTCTTTTGGCGATAAATATGATCTAGATGATGTAGAGGGACTAACTATTGAATCAATCATAGTCGGCGTTGGCACTCCTGGTTGTGCGGTTGCTTGATGATGTCCATCAACGCTCTGGGGTAATGGTTCATTCACAGATTGAGGTTCCGGAGTTACAACAGCCCTTGGCTCAGGTATCGGGTTATCGGGAATGATATTAACTGGTGTCGTCATATCGCGCGCTGGATCATTAGAAGGCCCCTCTACTTCTGGAAGGTCTTCGTCAATAAAGTCATGATCTTCATAGACGTATCTATTAACGGGATATATCCCAGTTGCACGAAAACCGCTAATTGCCAATTCTGCACGCTGAGCTCTTATATAGGCTAGACCAAATAATTCCGCAATGTCAAAATGTGTTACTGCTCGAGGTTTCATTCTTAGTCGCTTGCGAGTTTCTTCAGTCAAGTACTTTTTTAATGGACCCATGAATGTTTTATCAAGTGGCTGCATTTTGTGACTTGAGTGTGGAGGCAGAGACAGCAAGTGAACATGGTTTTCTCTGGCTAAATCCACTACTTTAATATTTCTGGTGTGGCTTGCATGGCCGTCTAAAATCAGGAGAACCGGTGATGTAGCACTTGGTTTCACATGCTGTAAAAAATGCTCGAACCATTGAGTAAATAGATCAAGTTGTATCCATCCGGATGGATGACAAGCATGGATGGCGCCAAGTGGAGCACCTTTCATCAGTAGTGGATTGTCCCGTTTCCTCGGGAATATCATCATCGGCGGGACAAATGTGCCACCTGCACTCATACATATCACACAAGTAATCGTTGATCCACGTTCAGCTGACGTTACAGTTCCTATTTGTTTTTTGCCCTTGAGTGCTAGTATCTCCGGCATTTTTGATGGCACTACTGAAATGCCAGTTTTGTCCACGTTATATACATTGGTTGCAGGATACTGGATTTTATCAAAAGAACTCTCCAACAAGTCAAAAAATGCGTTAAAATTTTCTCTGTTAAATCCTTTCATTCTAGCGATTGATGTGCCCGTTGGACGGCGAAAGGATAGGTTACGATGGCGCTTGAGGAATAACCTTAACCATGATCTTCCCGCAGATTCATTATCTTGTGAAAACCCGTGCTTTAAGTTATTCTTTTCCGCTAGCTGGTAAGCCATAGATCTGATGTCCCTGCGTGTAAGACCAAATCCCGATTTTTCCATTTCTAGAATATAATCACATAATTCAGCTTCCAATTCACTCGGCAAAGTCGATTTTCTTCCAAGTTTATGGTTTGTAACGTCGCTAAGTGATTGGTCTTCCAGTTTTGATAAGCGTATAAGCGTAGTTTTGGGTACTCCGTATGTTTTTGATGCTTTCAAAAAACCCATTTGCTTATCTCGTATAGCTTTAATTGCATTTGCGATTGCATCTTTATCCCATGTTTGTCTGATCTTGCCTATAGCTGTAGAATTTGTAGATGCCATCCTAAAACAATAAAAATAAAATATAAGTGACTGTTTGTAATATGGACCACTAGTCCATATTCAAAACACGCCGGTGGTCCATATTATAAGACACATATATTTCTAGGTTAATACTGTTGCTAAGAAAATTATAAAAACTATTGGATATTGCAACTTAATATGAATAATTTTAAAATAACTCACCTTTCCCCTAGTTTAATCCACTTTCCCAAACAGTAATATTTGCTGAAATTATGAGCTTACGAAATTAGGTAAAAAATTACATCGCGCGTTGATAAAAACCAAAAATGACTGCAGTGAACACGCGCGCTCTCTCTGCCGACCGGCAAGCGACTAGCGAGGCGCGGGAGGGGTGGAGCTTAGCGCGCGGCGATCGGTGGCTTAATACGACGGACGGTTTCTGAGAAATGAAGGTAGTCCATATTACAAAACCAGTCCATATTTGGCGCACTTACTCTACCTACATACTGTCCACTACATGCTTAAAGTAAATGCTTATTAAGGGACATGACGTTACCCCAAACCCAATCAACCCTTCCAAACGTACGGTTTTATTCCGTGACAAAGAGCGACACAAGTAATAATGCTTTCAAATAATAACTTTATTCTTAGACAAAGTTCACAGATTTTATAGCTCCCGAAGTTCTAACAGTTGGATAGACACTAGCTAGAGTATTGATTAGGCGCCTGGATGCGGTGCAACGAGCTCTGTAAACCACCCTACATTCTACATTACGCAATCTTGGGAGGTTCAGACGCACTGGAATGACCTAAATCTAGCTTATCGTTAACTGGGTTATTCCCGATATAAGCGGGGTGTTCAATATAGGCTTCTACTATTAATTATTCTGTGGTATAGGAGCCAGGATGTGCTCCTGCCTGACTACAGTTCGTATCTAGGTTTCCCAAATTCATTGATCCACATCATCGGCATCGAAATTCAAAGTAAATAGTGACCATCATAACATAAACACTAGAAATAAGGATAGGATTGTTGTACCTAGGTATAGACTGACTAAAACGAATAAGTCCTTTATGGGCAACTGCGTACGTTTTTATAATAAAATTCCAAAGTGTATAACGGAGCTCACAGAAAGTAAATTCAAATTACGCGTTAAGAATGTTCTAATGAGAAAAGCATACTACACTGTTCGTAATTACATAGAAGACAAAGATGCTTGGAACATTCCACTTCTGCAAAGTAACCAACTGGTACATAAGAAACATAACACCCCAAAAAATTGTAACAAAATCTCTAAAAAAAAATGCCCCTCAGTTTCTTGCCGTATCTTCTGGGTAGTGGTTCTTTTTCCGATACGGTGGTAGAGTCATTGTGATAATTTGACGTTCATAAGTGCGTCTGTGATGCCAAAATGATTAAAGAGATTTTGTATTTGATTTTTTGATTTTGATCGGTTGGACCCTGATTTCATGCAATGGCCCTTATTTATACAACACAACCTTTATTCAGAAACTAAATGCATTCCAGTGACCTATATTTTTTCTTGGATAATTGGTTAGGGGTTCCGCCGGCTCAGCGTATGAGACGGGTATTGGGTAGGACGTCAGCTAGGCTCTACGAGGGTCGTATTGATCGCACCGCTGCCGCTGCCTGGCTGCGGGCGATGACCCTCGATACACGACCTATATACCCAGTTCCCGAAGTTTTTGGCACGCGTTGCAGTCCCGCTCAATACATTTCATATTATCACAAGATAAAATATAAATTACTTCCCATGATTTAGAAAAATACTTTAATGGAATCATTTAACGAGACGAGCACGGGTCCACTACACGCTTTGGTCATAACTGTAAGTGTAGTGTAAGTGTATTAACGACCCTTATTTATTTATTTACAGTTGTAAATAAATAAGGGTCGTTAATATACTTGGCAGGTGGGCGGATATTCCTGATAAGCATTTCGAGATGGACTTCATTAATGAAATCTTTATCTCGAGTGCTTTAAAATCAAGATCAATAAATCAAAGCTCAGAAAGCTTCTGTTAATCCACATCATTCAACAGATAGCTTCGAGTGGCATAACAATCTCAACAACGGTGATTCACTCCCAGTTACACACTCTTCATTCTATTGAGATCCAAATACCGCGGCAGTATCTGTGTATTCGAAAACTATACAAACTGAGTTTACTACAAGTAGTTAGACGATAAATTTTAATGATACTTACTCATACATCATAGATAGACATGCCAAGTTATTCCCGTATTGTTCGCGGAAATAACTGACCTACTGCAATATTTATCGTATTGCGTACGCAGAAACTGCATGAACAGCTTTGAGAAAGTCTACAAATAATATTTAGTATTCAAAAAGATCATTGGCTATTCAAGATCAAAAGGAAATTATGCCCATTTATGCCTAGTTATCTAGGAACTAAACAAGACTTCTCGAATTAGAGTTCAGGCCCCCAGACCCATATGTCCCTCAAGCGCCAATCGTATATCGTGTTGAGCTCAAATTAAGGTATAGCTTCACTGCGACTAATGAGATGCGGTCCAATTATTGTCAATTTAGGCAAGAAATCGAATTAACCTTATTAATTTATACCAAAATACTATAACTACAAGTTGGGATAAACTTAATGGGACAATATATGGCATCATAAGACATTGTCGCATTGGTTTTACACCCTAATCTGAGCTCAACACGATATACGATTGTCGCTCGCAGGGAGATATGGGTACGGGCGCAGATCCTACTGTTTAATCGCTATAATACTACGCGAAATGCTTTGTCTGCGTCACTGCGAATTAGAGTGCAGTAAATGTCGCCCAAATAAATCGGGCCCACCAGTACGGATTCCGAGAACATTGAACCATTCAGCCATTAGACCACGAGCCAATTTATAGATCACAATCAATGTACAAAACGACAGACACATCTTTCAATAGGAGAACGATGACCGCCCAGATGTCAATCAGAGCATGATGTGGATGCGTCGCTTCTGCGAGATGATAAATACTTTCACGCCTATGGACTATTTCTGGAGAATCGATTAGGATGATGTTGATAGAACTGTTGTTATAATTAATTGAAATGCAATTTAGAATATAAAGTTATATAGTTTGAATTAAATCCTGTGAATTTGGTGACTTTTTAACCGACTTTAAAAATGAGAAGGTTCTCTATTAGATTGCATTTATTTTCTATTTTTTTAAGTTTGTTACCTTACCTTACATTAGAACTCTATCATTCATGAACCGATTTGGAAAATTCTTTTTGCGTTGGGTTCAGTATAGCTACGAAGTGGTCCCATATAAATTTCATCGATATTTGACCTTGGACTTCGAAGATTCATTGAAGTCGGTTTTTTTGTTTCATAAATCGCATACTTGTTAGATACCTTTTGTATATTTTTCCAGTAGAAGCATGGGAACCTTAGGCACTATTAAGTATTATTGGCTGAAGTGATCATATCACATCACACTGTTCTTCAAGCAACTTATAAATTAAAATCATCTAAATAACTGGATGAATTCCTTAACTCAGAACTACTTCTCATTTAGTTCTGTCGCATTCCTGCAGTTCCAAGATTAAGCCACGAAGGCGAGACTGTGGGGATTTCGCGAAGCTATGCAGCATGAGCAAGACGAGTTCAGAATCTCAAGGTACCATATGGTACGAGTACCAGAATCATTCAACGTTTCATGCAATTTTGCCCCAAATTAGCCCCAGCATAAAGTCGACAGGGTGTTGCGTTCATTTCTCGCTATTAGAAGTACATTTGAAATAGCACGAGCGGTCGCCTGCTTCTATTTCGGACGAATGTCATTTTGCTCGGCGCCGCGCTGTACTGCGCAATGCGAATGCGATGCGCTTAAAAAATACATGCCAGTTTGATAGCAGCTAATTATATGGGCGTGTTCCCGTAATATTATATGACGAAATGGCTTGATGACACTAATTAGTCTGATTACAGATCTGTAACAGTCTGATTAGATTTGCAGAGAAGCTTTAATAAACTGGTAGGTGAGTGACATGTACCTAAAAGTTAAAGTAAAAGCTATTAATATATAATTGGCTACATCAGCCATATAAGAGCATATCACCAAGCTCAATAATTATATAGCAGAAATTGTCGCCGTAACCGAAATCGGCTTGAATAATTATATAAAGTAAAAGCTTTAAGTACAGATGAGTGCGAGTGTATCCATAGAGGTCAGGGGGCAAAATATACGTTGTATATATAGAAGATAAGATTTATTTTAATTGCTAATGCAGCGTCAAAATCAACAAACATTTGCTTTATTTAATCTAACGCAAGTAATTAATTTAAAATATGTTTGTATAATGACACGATGTATGCACCAAGATTCAGTAAACATGTACACATACCTAAATCAAAGTAAGCCAAAGTATCAAATACCAATTAGGCAGGCGCGACAGTTATTTAGGACATATCCGTTCAATAGCCATTTAATCGGTAAAGCTATTGATTTTATTGTAACTATCAACTCGTTTTAGTCAACATGAATTGCAACATTGTAGATAGAAATGTGCTAGTAAAAAAAGAGGACGTGTGGCGTGGTGTACTGCAGTTTTAGATGTAAAGGTGAGTGCATGAGGAAGTCTATTTTGATCGTGAGTTATTTAACAGCCCCCAATCAGCAGGTAGCAAATTGCACAGTGGACCGAGAGGCATCTTCTTAACGGCCGAAAATGTTATAATTCCTTTTATTCACAAAATTGTTTGATTACTTAATCAATTGGAAGATCTAATATGGCGTCGTTACGAGTATCTCGTTGGGTTTATTGATTGCTGACGACAAATTAAAATAATTATTAAATATGCCGATAGTACACAGTTAAAAAAAACAACAGAAACTTCTGATATACCTAAGTATATCAGAAGTTTCTGTTGTTTTGAAGGGAGCTAACTCCCTTCTGGCGGGAATTAGATAGCGCTAAAATATAGATATATGGAAAAATCAATGTTTTTTGTTTAGCGCCATCTATTTCTCGACAAAGGTGTAGGCTACGTACTTATTAGAAACTTATTCTATATCTATAATGCTAGACTAGAAAGAATCAACCGAAAATAGTGAAAATTAGTTGTCTATTTAAGGTAAAGGTTGTTTTAGTAGTAGGAGGACTAGCACGCTATAGGCACAGGTCACGGGTTATATCGCCTTCCGGACTCGTATTTTGAGCATTCAAAAATTTACTAAGATGTTATTGAAACCCTGGAATTTGGTATGATGAAAGTGAACCCAGCATAATAATGTACCTACTATTATTAATTGACGGAAGCTACATGAGACTTTTGATTGTATTAAACCGAGAAAAAATTAGGACAGCAAAACACTGCGCTGGCCCACTGTGCGGTTGCTGTATCTTCAATACGAGCAGGCAGAGCACGCGCAAGTGTCATCCGACTTCGCGCATTGCTTGTCGCGCTGATTTTACCCAACAATATACAGGTGAGTTCAAAGAAAACATCTTCATGAATTAATCATCAATAGAATGATGATAAATAATATCATTATAAAATAATCTATCTAGGTAAGGGACTGAGATATAATTTCTCGTCTTCCTCCTACAATAAATATTCCTTTTCAAGTTTGGTACTTAGAACAAAGGTAAAGCAATATATTATCAATTATCATTCATATCAACTGATAATGCTATCACTTAAAGATTATCAGAGGTGAAATGAATCAGTTCAGTTTACTGCTATTTGAAAAATGGGTGCAGCTAATTATTTTGTGTTAAATTATTTATTAAAATACATTTACTTTTGTCAGGACGAGGAAGGTAAAATAATATTTAGGTTTCTGATCATTGTACAGGGTGTTAATGAAAACATATTATTACAATTATGGCGTATGTGGAATGTGAAAAGAAAAGACTGCCTAAGGCAATGATGATCTCAATTTAAATAAACTTTAGAGCACCCGGGACATACCTGACAGTGAGTTCTTAATCTATTGGCATGGTGGGCACGAATTCATTAAGATAGCGCAAACTTCACAGTGTGCAGTGGCAATTTCAACAGGTTAAGTCAACCTTCTAACATAATGAGTGAGACTGTCAGCCAGTCTAAAGAGTAATTCACGGGATCTGGTGCCAGAGAGAAGCTAAATTGTTGACATGATTGTAGAATGTTTTGCTTGTTACAATTAAATACAATTACATTTTATTGCATACCATGAATATAACAACATGAAAAAAAGATAAACCTTATAGTGAAGGTATTATACCCTAGTAGGTAATACAATTGGTGGTCTAATCGCATAAAGCAATCAAATACAAAAAATTACTTCAATTATTAGTTAGTTCTAATAACTTTTCTGTTGTCAATTTTTTGTTATATTAGGGTGCCTGTCCACATGTGACACTATGAGTGGTGGAGTAGAATAATTTTAACCAATATGAGCATCATAAAATTAAATAAATAAGTAATTAATTGCTTTTGTTTTTCATGAAGGAATCTTATAGATTTATTATCCTTACTCCAAGCATAGCTTCGGTAGAGCGGCACTAATAACCTCTATACTAATACAACAGGAGCCTTATTTCCTTAACTGATTTTAGAGTAAGAGGAAAATGTTCACATACCTCAATGTTGTCATAATATTAATATGAGTCATTGATGTGGACGCTTACCTTTTGAACTGGGATTGAATGAAGTCGCACAAGAAATGGCTATGCTTTTTTTCTTTCTCTTGGGGTTACACAGTAGGTATAAATTAGTGACAACACTGACCTCCTTTGCAATCTGGTCGAGGGCCTGCTCCTCTGCTGTGGCCCTGGTTTGGGTGCGTTGTCGCCGAGATGGATCCATCTCTGCTCTTTCACTTCACTATCTGAAAATTATTACACAAAATTAATAATATACTTGTTGATAAGACCATGGGTTCTTTAAAAGAGAAAAATGTTATTTTCAGTCAAAATCTCTTTAATCATTATGGCATCACAGGCGCACTTATGAATGTCAAATTATCACAATGACTCTACCATGTCTCTATTGTAAGACATCTAAATCAAATCCATTCATAAATACTTGTTTGGTGATTTCACACTCAATATGTATCAATTTATATATCTTACCTCCATTCCAGAGATAACAATTAAAACATTTTTGATTGGAATTCCATCAGGCTTTTTCATGAGTAGTATATGTACAGTAGATAAACCAAACAAGGTTAGGAGGCCGATAGAGAGACTTGGATTAATTGATTGGCTGCGTCAGTTGCATATTGCATTAGCTTAGCGCATGCCTTATCTACACAAGCATTACTGTAGCAAGGTTAGCACTGTTATGCTTTTGTTGTTTGTCACAATAGAATGATTCTGCACTGGGATAAATCAAACTCAAGTTCACTTATTAACTTGACTTTCATACCTAGGAGGTCTCTTATTTATTTTACTCATTGGATATGCTTTCATCCAATTTCTCCAGCTTAATATACTCAGCCAGTGAGTGCGGTTTTTCACCAAAAGTCAATAAACAAAACTCTTTAATGTAGCGGCTTCTCGTCGCGCGCGGGACTAATTAGCATATATCAGAAACAGGTTGCCTTAACCTATAGGGTTCATTGTGCTTTTTCCACATGCTCCCCAAAACCTTGTTCCATTGTAACTAGATGAAAACGGGTGGGCACGAAGCCAACATATTTTTTGAAGCAGTCATGGCAATGACATCATATCGCACTTACTGGGTCAGTCACAGATGTAAACACATCACTGCAACACCCGCTGCAGTCACTTATCGGTCAACAGTCCCGACCTTGATGTACAAACTTGCGAATAAACACTAGGGAGGACGATTCGCGCAAAGAATTAGCAATTTAATCTAACAAATACGGCCACACCAATTCACTGCCTACACGATTCACTTAAGATTTCCACTAAACTTGCACTTTTAATAAATAATGAGCAGTTATTTGGCACTATATTAGAGTTTTATGGTCAATTATAGGACTTTTGTAGAGTTCTAACGATATTTAGAGCATTTTTTTCTAAAATAATTTTACAAAAGCTTAGTATGACATGCATGCCATTGCCATTTTGAAAGTTGCGTTCGGAAAAAACTTAAACGAACTGTCATTTGAATAATAGATGCGTTCAGTGACTAGCTGATAGTTCACATCTCTAGCCACTTACTATATTTTATGTTCCTTGCTTACTATACTTCGAGTAGACAGCCAAATACTTTATCTGAGTTACTAGGTATATGAGTCTTGAACAGTAAGCTCAAGAGTCGAGAGAAGACTAAAGTAAAGACTCATAGTAAATGTTACTTGCTGAAGACAAACATAATTTTATCTGGTGATTTAAAGTCGGGTTAGTCCGCTTCTGCATTGGATCTGATACGACCATGATACGGCATCGGCATAGACTTGATTTTTGCATTCCAATCCAACCTTATTTTTAATTCGCTTTGACATTTTGGTTGAATGTACGAAAATAGTACATTGTACACCGAGGGGAGAAAACGATTCCTTTAAGCCCTCCGCTGCGCGTCGGGCTTAAACATACTCTCGAACAGAAATAGAACTTTATCCCGAGTGATACATAGTGCTTTATACTACACCTACGAGGAAATAAAATACAATATTTCTTTAATTAAATAATTATTTAGAAAATTAAAAGCTAGGTACTGTTAAATTATCAATTTAGTTAAAACAAAATTTAACGCAACGAAATAAATTGCCGCGCTTTTTTTTTCGTATTGCAGAACAAGGTTGCCATCCTCATTTCATTAAAAATAGAAAACAAAAAAAAACCGCCTCTTTTCTCTAATTATTTGATATAAAACCTTTTTGAGATTTGAGGTTTGTATGTTTCCCGCCTCTTTTTTCTCCTGCCCTGCTTCGGAGGGCAGTAATGAAATTCCATATAACTTTTCCCGCCGCACATTTTTAAGGGAGAAATTACGAACTTTGTAACCCGTTTATGAACGAGTAATAAGACACTTTCCGAGTGTGTATGGTATAAATGAATTTTAAATCAGAGCTCAGAATAATGACACTACATTACTCTGAGACCCTAGATAAAAATTGTATATACGGAAAATGTTAGGTAGGTACTCTGAGAATTTTAAAAAGCTCATAGCTTCGAGTAGACAGCCAGCTCAGAGTAATGACAATATTGCTTCGAGTAGACAGGCTGGATACTTTATCTGAGCAATATTGAGAATGAAATGTACGCGGTACAAGAGAGGGTAGGACCCTAGATAAAAATTGTATATACGGTAGGATATCGTCGTATCCGTGAGGACAGTTATAATACTCCCTAGATAAAAATTGTATATATGTATATATATATATATATATATGAATATATATTATACCTTTAGTGTCGACCTAATGTGAAAACGGCCGCATTCGACGGGTCTTATTGTCGAATCTTTTTATAAACGAACGGACAATCCCCACCGCGTATTTTGTTCGCAAAAATCAATGACGAAAATGTAACGCGGCCTACGCAGTCAAAAAATATAAAATAGTGCTCACACGCGGAACTTTTAAAGAATTAAGAAAATGTCCGTCTTTTCTTCTGTATTCTGAGGTCGCAGATTTCCGTATATAAAATTTTGATCTAGGGTCGCAGGCTACGAATCATATTAAAATGAATATATATATTTATTTAATATGCTTTTCATTCAATGCTTTTTACTTATCGGATATTATATTACCTTATTCCTATTACGTACACCACCAAACCGCATTGTTTCTCATACCTGTTCTATCCATCCAAAGGTTGTCTGGAAGAAATCGCTCTAAGCGATAAGGCCGCTCATTGTACTATGTATTTTCTTTATTTTTTTTGTATTTATTTAGTGTGCTATAAAGTGTTATTGAATTGTATAATTACATTATATGGGATATTAATCTAAGTTGTGATTAATGCTACCAAGTCCTGAAAACCGCATTAAAATCTTTTCAGCAGTTTTCGAGTCTATAGGTAACAAACAAAAAATAAATAGACAAATGGATCTTAAAACTGTGTTCAGTTCAAAATTTGCGTTCAATACCTTGTGAATAGTAGATTTCAGTTGGTTTAAAAAAAAATTCTTTAATGTACATAAAATGAAACGAATTGGCTTAGTTACAGTTTTATAATAGTTTAAATAGAAGATAAAACCAAAAACATAATTCCAATATTTATTTACCCATTCACACATACAAAAATCAACACAACTACACAAATCTTAGTGCCAAACACTGTGCCGCATAGCTTACAAACAACTATTCACTCTTAGTTTTAGGTGTGTCTTCCTTGTAGTAGAGGAACACAAAGGAGAAGAGGAAGACGCCGACCATCATGGAGAAGGCGCTCACGTAGTAGGGGTAGGCACTGGGGATGAACCGCTCATACTGCGTGTGCTGCAGCGGACGGACCGACACCTGTCGAGGATGGCAAGCTTTAGAATTCTACATACTTTGCCCATGATGGCTCGGCAAGCCACCTTGCTGGCATTTGAGGGCATTCTGGTGTACTGCCTAGATAAATAAAATATTTTGGTAACCCAAAAAACACGACGTAAGGAGGGATTCTATTTAGCACCCTCTGTATTCAACATATGTAATGAAAGGCAACTTTAATATGAATCTGGGGATGTTTGAGTAAATCTTTTGGATATGAATTTCAGACATTATACCTCTCTTCAAAAACGAAAAATTATTACCTGTGTAGAATGATATAGCCTTGTGTACCCAATCCTGTCATAGTCCACCTTAAACTGGTAAACGCCCCAAACGTCGGGCACCTTGAAGATGGCCTCATAGACTCCATTTGGCTTCTTCTGCAGTGTGGTGCGGATGAAAGGATCAATGCGTACAAATTCTAGTTGCACGTCGTTGGCCTCAAATGGCTGCCACTTGCCATTCTTGAGTTCGTCAATCTCGATTCTGTAGACCTGTACAAAATTGTAATTAATTTAGATTTCTCTATTTTGAGTATTTTAGATTGTTAAGTCAATACCATTGTGTTGTTTCCTAGGAAAGTACCAGTATTAAAAAAATATATCATTAGATATTTTATGACTTTAGAACTTGAACAATATAAAATTATTGTTTAAAATTCATAGTTTTTTGAGGTAATAAAATTACTGTAGAACTTTATTACACAAGAAAGTATGTATGAATGTTATCAGAGAATAACTAAGAGAATTTCATAAATGGACAAAGGCAAAAGCGGATCTCCAACATAAATGGTAACTTATACTTACAACAGTGTCGGTGATGGTGTATGTATTGCTCTCCTTCTTGTCGTCTTGTCGATGGTGCATCACGCGGCGCACGCGCAGCCGCCCGTGCGTGCCAAACGCCCACTCCGTCAGGTGTACTGCGAGGGCTTTGTTGCCGGACAGATCAGAGGATAGCTTGTCGCCCTAGTGTAAGATTTAAAAAGATATTTAAATCTGTCTTAACCACCTTTTTCCTATAATCTCCACCCTCCCCTTCTTACAGGGTCATTTTAGGATTAAGTCAAATGTTGTCTTTTTACAAGCTTTTATTTAACTTGCAATGAATGTATGTTTATCTGGGTGGAATCTTGCAAGCGGAATAAGAACCCTCCTTCCTCTTATCCTACGGAGTAGAAATTTTGCATACTTGTCAAAGTCCAATGATAATGCAATATTTTGGTGACAGCCAGCTGATCCGATGATGGAGACGGAAGGTGGGCTAGGGAACTCCTTGACGGATAATCGTAAAACTTCTCGTGTTTGGGCTCATTATCTGCTTGAAGTTCTGATTACGAATTAGTTAAAAGCCTGTCTTGAAACAAATATTTTTCAACTAAAAACTTATTTGCAATGCAAATACCTTTAGAAGCCCTTCAATCTAGTGTTTAATTTACAATTTTAATTACACTCGAGAGCAATGAATCCGGGTCACTTAAAGAATCCTAAAAATCTCGGAAACTAAAAATGCTAGGTTAATGCAATAAATTGTATTTAATAGACAATGTAATACTCCTTAAATGAAGGTATTAAAACTTCTTAGTTATTGTAAAGTTATATCATAAAAAAATCAAATTTGAAAAAGGGCCACTTTCGAAGATGGAACTACGAAATTACAGCATTTGGTTTTGCTTTTGTTTGTAATCTGTCATTTATGTGGGTACATAAACCATGTTGATAGTGCTCTATATTCATTATTCAAGCTGAAATTATGTCGCTTACGCCCGAAGAATGCACCAGAATACTTACAATGCTGGAAACCGGCCGGAGTCAGCGCGATACAGCCAGGACTGTCGGTGTGTCGCTGTCAACAGTACAAAGAGTTCTCCGACGTTACGAAGAAACTGGTTCTAACCTACGCAGACCAGGAACGGGCAGAACCAGGTGTACCACAGCACGAGAAGACCGATACTTGGTGAACACCATGCTTCGAAATCGCTTTCTCACAGGAACTGAACTCACCAATCAGTTTCGACGCCTCGGAGGAAGTAACCCAAGTGCATGGACAGTAAGACGTCGGCTTGCTGAATCTAACTTAAAACCCCTTAGACCTGCAAACGGCCCTAAACTGGAGCGTGGGCATCGTATTTCGAGACTAAGATATGCCCAGAGCCACGTAAATTGGAGTATTGAAGATTGGTCAAAAGTTATGTTCTCCGACGAATCAAAATTTATGCTCTACAAGCACGATGGAAGACACAGAGTGTATCGAAGACCAGGGGAAAGATTCAAGCAAGCATGCATCGAAGAAAAAGTAGCCTACGGTGGTGGGTCTGTACTTGTGTGGGCCGGAATTTCTTCTGAAAGTCGCACAGAGCTGGTGATCATAGAAAACGGCTCTTTAACTAGCGTAAGATATGTGGAAGAAATCCTCAATGATCACGTTGGTCCATTTATGGTCAATTTAGGTGAGGATGCTATATTTATGCATGACAATGCCCGACCTCATACAGGTAGGATTGTGAATGACTACCTTCAAGAGATGAACATTACTCGTATGGAGTGGCCAGCGCGCAGCCCGGATATCAACCCGATCGAGCATGCTTGGGACGAGCTAGGCAGATGCGTAAAACAACGAAACCCTCCCCAAATCACGCTTCGTGAGCTCAAAATTGCTCTCACAGAGGAATGGGAGAATATTCCCCAAAATCGTATAAGGAACTTGGTGTACAGCATGCCAAACCGCGTAAACGCAGTAATGGAAGCACGAGGAGGCAATACGAAGTATTAAAATTCAAGAAAATCGTAATAAAGTTCAAAAATTTCATGTTTCCTATTTTTGTTTTAAGGAGAGATCAGCAGTTTTTTTCTTTATGTAATTTTGTGTTAATAAAATGTATGGTGACTCATATTTTTTTTACTTTCATTTAAGGAGTATTACATTGTCTATTAAATACAATTTATTGCATTAACCTATCATTTTTAGTTTCCGAGATTTTTAACATTCTTTAAGTGACCCGGATTCATTGCTCTCGAGTGTATATGAATACACTTACATGAACCTTAGCAACAGGTGAGTTGAAGGCCTCATCAGAGAAGAAGTGTAAAGAGCCACTGAAGACAATGCGGGCGTTGTTTCGAGCCTGCAGGGCGGCGATCAGGACAGTCTTGCGACCGACGGCGTGCGGGTATTCCTTCACCTGAAATAGGGAAATAATTATGACATTATACCAGAAATAATAGAATATAGAATATATATAATATATGTTTTGATAGGAGTTCTCTCTGATCTGATGTCATGAGAAATCATAAGTCACCATCCCAGTAACTATTAAGTAATCTGTGACCATACTCTGAATGCTTCTACAGGGCAGAATAATATTATATAATAATGATGTTAATTTTTTGATTTTTTTTATAAGTAGCAAATAAATACATAAATTGTGGTACCACAATCTTTTTTACTCAATATAAATAATTGAAACATACTTGGCTCTTAGGATTGTAGCTGTAAGCAGTAGAGTCAGCGGTGAGAATTGGCAACACCAGACTGTTATCCTTATCCAGGATCAGGCCAGTTCCTTCGAAAAGTAGGGGCTGAGTATTGTACTCTCCGACAATGGTAGGAGCCTTGATTAGATTCTTTGGAGAGACTACAATCCTAGTGTGTTCACCCTCATCAGAAATGTCATAGTTGAAGTGGTCAATCACTGCTGCTGATTCTTCATCCATCTGTAAACAGTTACAGTTACGTCAATAGTCATACTAAAAAACATGTTGATAATGTCATGTACAATATTTACACGGTACAGGCGTACAGGCACATCCTATTCAAAGGCTTACTAAATAATGATACAGATAAAGCTGCTTATTTGCATTTGAGAGATTGCTTTTGCCCTGCAGTGAGTCATGAACATTCTAACTAGTAAATTTTGTCCATGCTAGGCAGTTATAATAAAAAATTACTGCTAACTTCGAATCCACATTCCGAAGCGATTTCCCTGTAGACATCGCCGGCGGCGGCGTTGCCAGCCATCAGCAGGTTGCCGCCATCGTCGATGAACTTGGTGATGGCCTCCGTGTCCACCTGCCCGCCAAACTCCAGCACCGACGGCGCAAACACGATGAGGTTCTTGTATAAATACTCTCCATACTTGGACAAAACTAGGTTGGCGTCATCGGCGAGTTTGAATGTTAGGGTGTAGCCACGATCTGAAATGTTGCGTTTTTAATACCCATTTAAAGAATGACATGTCTTAGATGAGAAGATGAGTGTTTGACTGATAAATTGTAATAAATCAGAGGAAGTTAGGCTAAAAATATAAAATAAAACCGGCATTTTTTGTGGACGTTATCGATCGGTTTCTTACCTTGCAAAGATTTGAAAAACTGCGTATGAGTTTCACGGATATTTAGATTGTCAACTAGAACTAGGGTTTCTTGATCGGCTAATGCGATAGAAAAGCACGCAGTTAGCCCTAAAATTAGTGAAAACTTCATTTTTATTTTGTACTCTCCGAAAATAACCTTTTCTCCAAGTGACGTGTACTTTACCATAGACAAGAGAGAGAGTTTTTAATTTTATGTGTTTTAGTCCGATATCTGGCATTTTATTTTTTACAACTTGCAACACTAATAAATTTAGTCGAATTTTTTGAGTGCATCTCTATTCTCATATAAATAAAAGCACACGAAAAAAATAAGATTGTTGATGGTTTTTATTTTGATTGACGTTTCGTGAAATGATTTATTTTTGTATCAAATCAAAAAAGTGCTCATTTATGAGAAAAAACAATTATAAAGTCTAGGCTTTGATAGTTAGTCTTCCATAGGTGTTAGCAAAATGATTATATCACGTTCGAAACATCGTTCATCGGTAGAAGTGTGTGCTGATTGCGGGGCATCAGGTCAGGGCGATGTTCTTGTTCTAATTATGGTCTTAATTGATATTGTAGCGGATGAATGGTGTTATATGAGCCGGTGTGTGTGCGTAGATCCTTCGTGGGCGTCGATCAACCGCGGGCTGCTGCTGTGCGCTGAGTGCTGCAGCGTACACCGCAGCATGGGGCGCCACATCTCCCACGTCAAGTCCTTAAGACAGGGTTCCTGGCCGCCTTCGCTCTTGGCAGTAAGTGCCTCAACTTTAATCTTACAATATTCAATTTTAATCTTACTTTATTCAGAATTCATTACCTTCATATATACATATATTAGTTAAGCAACTTCCTGTTTACATTTATTTCTTTAGGGTCCTATTGCTAAGTTCCACATTCCACAGTAAAACAAAAGTCATAGCTCGCACAAGTACCAACAATAACAGTTAAAGTGTAAATAAAAAGAAGTTATTCTAAGAATTGATAGTACCGGCTACCTAGCACAGCACTATCTGGTAAAAGAGACACGCAGTGGATTATAAATAATATATATTTTAATAGTTAATATTAAAAATACATCTTGACATAACATATGAAAAAACTCGACAAAGAATTATGTCACCAGTATAGTTCAAAACTTAAACTAGACATAACTCAAGAAGTTCTCTCGGTGGCCAGTCATGATATGATATTACCTCTTTTCTAACAAGAATACTGCTGTAAGGGTAATTAAAAACACTCAATGATCAAAAACATAGATTATCTAACTAAGAGGACAAGAATTCACAATAACCCAGTATTATCGAGTGGTTAAGCATTTTAGTAGATCATCAGCATTCCTTAATAATATTTAACATGTAATTATAAAATAAAAAGAGCTCTTGTTTGCTTCATTTTAGTTGACTGTCCACATTACAATATTCATATTTGTAAAACAGATGGTCCAAGCACTGACTGCGCAGAATGTGAACAGTATCTGGGAACATTCGCTGCTGGACACGTCAGCACCCAAGCATCTGAGAAAAAAGCCACAAGCCAAGGATCCATTGCAGTAAGAATCATGTTTGGTCTATTTGCAGAAATGATGTTGGTCCTCTAACACGAAATAATTAATAGTATGAATACCTAGAGTATCTATCTATACTTATAATAAAACTGTAACGAAGCGGTTACTGTACATTGAAGATATTTTTGAAAATCAATTTTTTTAGGAGTATATGGTAGCAACAGAACCCAAAAATACAATTTTTAAAATTTTTGTCTGTCTGTCTGTCTGTCTGTCTGTCCGGGATAAACTCAGAAACTAGGGCACGAATTTGAATGCAGTTTTTTGAAATATGTTCTGTGGAGTCCGGCGCTACACATAGGCTTTGTTTCATCAAAATCGGTCCAGTAATATTGAAGTTATGACGGAATTTAGGAAAAAATATACGTGTCCACTATAAGTTGAACCACGGAACATACCGGACCCTTTGTGCACATGGCTCAGCTTATACTGGTTTATTACTTACCTTCAGAGTTTGTAGAACTAAGGTATTGGTTGACATGATGGTATTCTAAAAAATGTTTTGTGGAGTCCTAGGCTACATAACAAACTTTGTTTTATAAATATCGGTTTACGAAAACTGGAGTTATTACGCAATTTAACAACGTTGAGTACCTACCGATTAGCAATTTTAGTATGAAAGTTTTCGTGAGTTTGATTCATTATAATTATATATAAATATTTAATAAAACGGCTAGGACTCACGTAGTTTGTCAAATTAGTCGACCTAGGTTTCGAGCATGTCCGATGCTCTTCATCAGGGGCGAGTTTACACTGCGAGATCGCGGCGACTATTGGCGGTGTCGGTGACGGTGGCTGGTGGAGTGGTATAACGTTGAGTACCGTACCGCAAGGAAAATTAGCTGTTTAAATCGAGCCACCCATAGATAGCACGTCTTATCAAGGGGCGTTTTTCTGACTCGCGGTGACGGGTTTTATGGACATGGCGCTGGACCTGCACCGGAGCTTTTTTTTGATCAGTTTGCAAAACGCTTTTTTGCTGATGCGATTATGTCGCCTTGGAAAGTATTAGAGGAAGTTTACCTAGCGGTTCCCAATTTTTTTTAGCTATGGAACACTAAATTATGTATCTAATTTTGGCGGAACCCCAACTCATATTTGTAACCGACTTTAAAAAAGGAGGAGGTTCTCAATTCGACTGTATGTTTTTTTTCTATGTTTGTTACGCGATTACTCCGCCAATTATAATTTGATTTTGATGATTCTTTTTTTGTTTGGTAGGTCATACTTCAGAGGTGGTCCCATATAAATTTTATCGAAATTGATTCAGCACTTTTGCGCGGGTCAGTATATCGATAAAAATGCTGGCCAGCGTCGGCAATTCTCGGAACCCTAGGGTTCCGTGGAACAACTATTAGTAACTGCTGGTATAGACGAACAAAAAGCATAGCAACACCGTACCGGGCCCGGAACGGCCGCGGCGGCTAGCGTGGCACCGCGGCGCACCGTCACCGTCAGTTTTGCGTACGAATCGTAAGGGGTCAATGGCAGTTCCCCCCGATGGCAATCCCACCCGTGTTATTTTCACCCGGCCTCCGTGGTCCCGTAATATGTTTTTTAAACTGAACGATGACATTTGATACGTATACTCGGTCAAAGAAACTATAACACATTTTTCACCAATTTTTAAACATCCCTAAAAGAACTTGCTAAAATGTATATATATCTAAATATAAAAATAATCCACTCCCTCAGACACAGACACACACACACATCACACCTCGAAAACCAAAAACCTATGAAGCTGTTTGGTATGTAAGTTCTATAAGGGGATCATTACGAGATCGGTCAAAAGAAATGAGAGTTTATGTTTTTAAAGATAGGGCTATCAACTTTGGTAATTAGGATTGGGAGCGGAACGGGATGATAACGGGATAAGATGGGCATGGAAATGGGATAAGCGCGAGAGTTACAGGATAGGAGCGTAATGGTAACGATATAGGAGCGGGACTGGAGCAGGAGCGGAGCGGTACGGTAACGGGATAGTAGGGAGCGGTAACGGTATAGGAGAAGGACAGGATCAGTCCAGAACGCGGCGGTTACGGAATACAACCAGGACGATAACAGGATACGAGTGGGAAGGTAACAGAATAGAAGTGGTACGGTAATGAGAAAGGAGCAGGATGGGAGCTGTAACGGGAGTATTTTGGGACAGAAAATGGTCGGAAGCATGATGAATTACGACTACACTACGCGTACGAAGTCGCGGGCAACAGCTAGTTAGTACTATTAATTAAAGTATAGAAGGCAAAAGTAATAATAATGATGTTTAAGTGATGATTTTTTCATATTCATTGTAATTATTGCTAATATGAATTCATTGCATTTTTGCATCTGGAATTTATATACACAAAATACATGATTTTAATATTGAAATGTTAACATAGTCGAACTTATTACCTTTTATTTTGTAGACATCAGTTCATTATATTTATTAAACAACAGCATATTTGTGTGTTACTTTGCCTAGTCTGAGAGGTTAACAGTTTACATCATACACTGTAGAAAAATAAATAACCAAATTCCTGAAAGTAAAATCTTTCCAGCCCCATCAAGTCAGAATTCATCCTAGCGAAGCACTTACGCCTAGCCTACGTGCTACGGGCGAGACGAGATGAACCTCCGAGTGAGTTAGGCAGACAACTGCACAGTGCCGTGAGGAGCTCCTCTCTTGACACTGCCATGAGGCTGTTAGCGCAGGGAGCTGATCCTAATTACTATAATCAGGTATGAAAATTATTTAAAATAGTTATGTCTGTTTCTTTCTTTTTTTTAGAGTACAAGGGATTTGAGTTAAACTCTCTTTTACAGACATTTCTGCATAAATTTATCTTTGTTTACATATGTTTTTATTCAGGAATATATTCCTGATTAAAAGATAGTCACACTACGAATAAATAAAAAAGGCGGACAAAATCGTTAAGCAACAACATATATCAAAAGTGAAGCATAACTTTAACACTGGAGCAGCTATGCCAGCGCCCCAAAGCCGCACTCCGGTACTTCAAGGAGTTGGGATGGCTTGGGTAGATGCTGGCGGGGGAAATGCACAATACACCCCATGCGGGACGTCTTGTCTATTGATGAAAACGGCATTAATATCTGTTGCGTAGTTTAAAAGATCTAAGCGTACAGACGGCGGGAAGCGACTGTTTTATACTATGTAGAGATTTTACTTTACTAGGAAAAAGGCACGTCGTGCCTGCACGTGGCGTGCCGCGCGGGGCAGCCCGCGCAGGCTGAGCTGCTGGCGGCATGGGGCGCCGAGCCCGCCGCGCGGGACGCCGCCGGGAACTCGCCCGCAGACTGCGCCAGGTGACACTGCCACTTTACTTAAGACTTCTGAAATCTATGCAACGCTAGTTCTACATCGTGGTATTTACTCATGGTAGGTCTCTCATATGCGGGAGGCCGTCTGGGTAGGTACCACAGCTTTGCCAGTTATTCTGCTACTAAGCTGTAGTGTTTTCGCAAGCATTCCTGTGTTCTGGCACAAAACAGATAAGTACAGAAGTCAATCTCATGCATGTACTTCACTTTTCATACCTACGTTCGGCGGTCGCGCTAGGGATTTTAAATTGAATGCGCGACCCGGTGCGACGGTGTGACGTCACGACGGTTACTCGGACGGCGCAAAAAGTTTTTGAGAAGTCCAAAATTGATTGATTAAAAAAAACCTACTTTACAAGATATCGACATAATTTTATTGCAGTTATTACTTACTATAATCGAATAAAGCTTTTTTAGGACAAAAAAAATGCGATTACTTTACATTTACATCTTCCTCATTAGATTATTGAATACAAGACTAATACAGCTTATACAAAAAAAAAAATTAACTTTTTTTTTGTTTCTCCATTTTTGCACTAAAACGTTCACAGACATGCGTGTCTCAAGAGAATGGCACTCGCGCTCGCTATGATCCCAACTGATCCGAGATATCGTGTCCATGAGCGGTGTCTATGTGTGCGTTGCTCGAGCGCACTTTGTATGTAGATTGACTTCTGTACTTATCTGTTTTGTGGTTCTGGTTTGAAGGGCATTGTAGCCAGCGAAATTACTGGGCATATTATGAGACTTAATATCTGAAGTCTCGGGGTGATGAACGCAATGCAGCGCTACACAGTACTTTTTATGGTATTTAAAGTTCTGGGTGGCACTGCAATTGTTATGGGTAGGCGTGGCGCTTACCATCAGGCGAACAACCAACTCTTCTCTTCATACAGTTTCATAAAAAAACAACATATCATCTATTCTGTGGCGACGCCTTGAATTGCTACGAGAACACCGGAACTGAGAACCCTAGCTGTGGGATCGGCGCCATCTGCGGAGACAGTACTCAAGTTTATGAACATAGCGATATAGTTCAGTAGTCAGAGTTTTACATTAATAACGAAATTCAGCAAACTGAAATTCAAAACTTACCCTACACAAAAAGCCTACAAAAATGTAAAAACAGTGATACTGATTTTGATAAAACATCGCTGGAAAACCTGCTTTCAAATAAATAAACCGCGTCCAAATCGGTTCACCCGTTTAAGAGCTCCGGTGCCACAGACAGACACACATATATAGTGTAATATGGTACAAAGAGGTACGAATAAATGGAATATATTTTTTTTATTATATTTTGTGACGTGTATTTTTAATATGAATAAATTACTATGACTATGACAAACTTATAACACCCCTCCTTTATGCGTCGGGGGTTAAAAACACAAATTAAGATTAGGCAATGCATCATCAGCGCCCCTGGTGTTGGAGATATCTGCAATGGTCACAGCTATCATGAGGCGGGCTGTATGCTTGTATGCCGATCGTAACATTTGTCTCAATGTAATAATGAAGTGCCCATCACGAACAGGAAACTGACATAATAAATACAATTTTATCAAGGTAAAATATTGAAATTCACACCCACGCGTCTATTAAACAACTAAAACGACCATATAAAAAATTAAATAAATTAATATGTGGGTTTAGAACTTCTAAAAAGGTGAAGGCTATGCACCTACAAAAGAAGAGACAAGTCTTACTTACTTGCCAACTGTATACTATTTTTTTAACCAGTCTTCAAAAAAGGAAGAGGTTCTCTATTCGATTGTATATTTTTAGTTTTTTTTTATGTTTGTTACCTCAGAACTCCGTCATTTGTAAACCGATTTGAAAAATTATTTTTGCGTCGGATTCAGTATAGCTACGAAGTGGTCCTATATAAATTATTTATCGATATTTGACCTTGGACTTCAAAGATACATTGAAGTAGGTTTTTTATAAAATGCATACTTGTTTATATAATCTGTAACACTTTTAATGTGTTTTTTTTGTTTTCTGTCATGTGTTTGTAGTTTATAAGTGAAGTGTTGCAAATAACCGTTTCTTTCTTTCTGTTTAAAACAATGAATTTACCTCAATTTACTTTTTAATTTAAATTGTTTCGACCATCCGTTGACTGTTGAGTATGTAAAACAAGTTTTCCACTAACGTTCATTCAAGTGGCGTTCGATTTTTCCACCCCTATCCTACTAATGTTACAAAAGCGAAAGTTTGCGAGGATAGGTGGATGGATGTTTGTTATTCAATCATGCAAAAATTACTGAACAGATTTTATTATTATTACCACGTTTTTATTAAGTAACTTTCTTGTTTGTATGTCTGTCTGTTGTTCCGGGTAGAATCGTGTAACTCAAATTTCGAACACTTCCCTATTGGCTATTCGGCTGAAACTTTCAGGGTAGCTCTCAACTCGATGACAATACATTCTAAATCCATTTATTAGTATGCAATGCCGACCTAACGTCAAAGGGCGCGTAAAAACTTGGTTTAAATAAATAAATACGCCCAACGCAGACATTTATTTATTTATTTCAATTGATACGGTATTACACCAATTACATTAACTGAAGAACACACATAAACATAAAATAGAAAATTAATAAAACATAGTTACATATACGAAAACAACGAGAAAAAATAAATATATAATATTTATTAATACTACACATTCATACAGATCTCACACTTACTCTCTCTTACAAAAACGCAAACCCTCTGACAAAATATCAGACCATCCATCCGCAAACAAGTCGCAATTTGGATTGTTGTCCAGAAGAGCGTTGAGTGCGGAAAGAGTGCGCGGTATAGGCGAGTTAGCGCGAGCCACAGTGCGACAAAATGGTACGGCGAAATATTGATGTTTCCTACTACGATTATAGTTGTCAGGGGCAAAAAATCGACACAGCTCACCATGCAGATTCGGACATACATAGATCCTGGCTCCTGACTATGATTACCTGTATCTAGGGAACCAGGAACTATGAGGACCATGGTCCCACAACACCCAGACACAAAACAAATGCTTGCGCTTATTTTTTTCTATAAACAAACATTTGTCCCCTCTCGAGGGATCGAACCCGCAACCTCAGTGGTATATGAGATTTGAGCCAACCTGCCCAACCACTACACCACAAAGGCTGGTTTTTAGATGATTTTTTTAATCTGTCACCGTCTTTTTAATGCAAATTTGATATAGAATACCTTTTATACCGAACACTGCGAGGAGCAACTAGTATTGTATCCTAATCTCCCAGACAAGGCGGGCACGCCGAGCTGGCGGAGCGTATGACAGAGCTAGTGTACGAGGCGACGGACCGCATGATCTACTTCCTGACGGGGGAGAGGCCGGAGCACGCCGCCGGCCGGCACTACATAGTGCCACGCGCGCACGACACGCACGAGATGACCGACGTCGCTAAAGCAGCGCGGGGGAAGCTGCAGCTGGTACGTATCTAAGGTGGGAAGGATTTGGTACCACTGAGCACAGTATACTACGACCAAAGAATACTGACTATTACTTACGTAAAGAAGCGACACTCCCACACACACCCCCCTTAAAATTCAATATATTGATTTTGATACAATATTAATATACCTAAAACAAAATAGTTCGTTATTGTTCTGTGTATGGATGCAAAGAAAGCACTTACACAAATAAGAATCGGAGATTTTTGGTTTTTCGCGTCTCCCAGCCAAGCGATAGTAGGTGTGAAAGAGACACACTTAGGTTGCTTACGTATAGCGTTGTCCTTGTCGCGCTCAAGTCGTATTACCTCATCCCTACAATAATTACGCACACACACAAAACGTGTGCGGACAGGCCGGTGCGCCAGGAGCAGTAGTAGATAGTTAGTTCGGCGAATTTGTATGGAGTGTCGGGGGTCTGCTACGACTATGGGACATCTCACTTGCACTTCTAGTTTGACATTGTGTTGTTAATCATAATTTATACCTTATTGTGTAGTGTTAAATTTTTAGACATTTCAAAAGATTTAAAATCGTAGACATCCCCGCTGGCGCGGCCGAAACACAGACCATTTTCGTATTTCTTTCCTGGGCCCAGATTTCAATTTGAGTATGGGAAAGAAATGGGTAGAAATGCATCAACCTGTTTTAATTGATTTGTATATGTATAACGTTTAAAAGTTTTTTTCTGTGTCTCTTTAATAAATATCTTTCGAAATAAAATATTTATGTTAAGGCACAGAATACTAAGGGACAGAAGCATCACTCCGCAAAGAAATTTAAACAAATAGCGACTCTTGCTATGACGTAATAAAATTCAATTCAGCTCGCGTAGCGCCGCATAGCTACCAGTCATATTAACCTACAGAGCGCCTCTCTTTCTATCGCGTCGCTCTTATCTCTTCTGACGCGGCACGTGTAACGACGCGCGACCCGCCGTCGGTGTCCGGCTATGTACTTGTAGCTTCGTACCTACAGTGCGGAGGGCGCTAGGCCTGGTTAAGGTTTATAAATATATTGGACTACTGACACACAGTGCCGACTAGTTCGGGAGCCTATGGATTCAATACTTACCTTGTCAATACTTATATCAATAAACGATTTATGATTATATCATGACATGATACCTTTTTTGCAGCTACCAAATCATCTCTTCGAGGAGCTAGTAATGGATATATACGACGAAATCGATCGCCGAGAGACAGAAGCAAGTACGTACACCTAAATAACCTTCAAACAATATCACATGAGTAACTGACTTTATTACCTACTCGAGTACAATTACCTTGTGCTACATAGCTAAATAATGGCCCAAATTCTATGCTGCATTCTCTAAACCTAATTTGTTCTAGAAGCGTCTAAACACAATTTCGTATTCTGACACGCTAACTCTAAATTTCACTTATAAACCGTCTTCAAAAAAGGAGAAAGTTCTCTGATCGATTGCATTTTTTTTTTTTTTGTTACCTCAGAACTCCGTTATTTATGAACCGATTTGGAAAATTCTTTTTGCGTTGGGTTCAGTATAGCTAAGAAGTGGTCCCATATAAATTTAGTGAGTAATCCTAGTGGCACACTAAAATGATCCTTATTTACTGAAACTTAATGAAAATATGTAGTGTAATAGCGTTCAATAATAAGTAGGTCGTTGTTAGAATAATATAATATGTACATAATGTTGGTTGTAATATTCAGCGGAATCACACTAAATATTTTCATTGCGTTTCGGTTTTGAGATGAATTTCCGCAACGTCACGCCTGGGGGCCTACTCCGAGTTGCTTTCGTTCGTTCATTCGTGCGGACTAAAAGAGACACTCTTATGCCGGTTGCATAGCGCTGTCCCTTTCATCCGACGAAACGAAGATCGTAATTCATAATAAGGCCCCTGATTCCATTAGATCCTTATTTCGTTCCCAGTATGGCAGACAAGTGCAACCGGCCTGGAAAGGAACGGGGTAGCGTTTCTGCCGGTGAACCCCGCGCTGTCCGCGCCCAGGAACCAAGGGCGGCAGAAGCTGGCGCGCCTCTCCACGGCGGAGATGGCCACGTTGCTGCGAGACGTGCTGGTCGACGCCACGCGGAGACAGCACATAGCCACGCTGCAGCCTAGAGGTACTAACCGCATTGCCGTGTCAATAGATAGGGGATAATCTGTGAGGGTAATCCAAAGATTGGAATCTATATTATCAATCTTTAGAGACTTAATTCACTTAACATCACTTTTAATCACCGAGTAAAGGTCATTTACTATTCGCAATAGCTACAATCATCTTTATCCTGTTTTTTTTTGTTTTGCAAAATCCTGCGAGGCGCTGCACTGCGCTCGTCACCCTGAGATAATCAGCTGTTGAGTCTCATCATCATCATCATCAGCCCATCACGTTCTCACTGCTGGGACACGGGCCTTCTCTCATATAGAGAGAATGGGCCATAATCCACCACTCTGGCCCAGTGCGGGTTGGTGGATGTCACATGTCCTTGAGTTTTTGTGAAAAAATCTTGGACATGCCGGTTTCCTCACGATGTTTTCCTTCACCGTTTTAAGAGCGAGTGTTAAATCCGCACATAACTTAAGAAAGTCAGTGGTGCGGTGCCAGCGGGATTCGAACTCGGATGCGTCGGATCGAAAGTAACACGAGCTCCCCCCACTGAGCCACACTCGCTCTCGGAGTCTCATAATGCCCAGTAATTTCGGTGGCTGCAATACCCTTCAAACTGGAACACAGTAATGCTTGCGCACTACTGCTTGGTAGCTGAATAACTGGCAAAGCGGTGGTACCTTGGAGTATACTTAACTAGGTAGTTATATATACTCTAAGAGTGGTACCCACCCAGACGGCCTCTCCCATATGTCATCGCTTCTGCCAAGTAGCCAACTGGCACATAAGAAAAATAATATTGTCAAAAACAAACATAAAATATTGTAACAAAGCTTCTATAAAAAAAATGCCCCTGAGTTCCTTGCCGTATCTTCTGAGTAATGGATCTTTTTCCGATACGGTGGTAGTCATTGTAATAATTGACGTTCATAAGTGTGTCCGTGATGCCAAACATGAATGAAGAACTTTGAACTTTGAACATACGGGAAACCTACCACCGGTATTGACCTCGGTTTCAGCGCTAGTACCATTAAATCCCCTGCTGTCCGCGAGCCACCTGAAGCACATCTCCCAGATGTCGGACGACGAACCTCTCTACGACTCGGTGGCGTCCGACGAAGACTACGCACATTTAGCGCCTATAGATCTAGACGTAAGTACCTAGGAAATCAACAGATGAAATTGCACTTTATAAACAATAAAAAGATTATTAAATCAACTTTAATTTACATTGTAAATGAAAATACCGAATACTTTTTTCCATAACAATTTACAGACCGCGACGAAACTAGATATTTATAAACATAATTTAATACTGCCCACTTCAAGATTAAATACAAATATGCTTTATTGTACACCATAGCAAAGAATAACAAGTTACAGAAATTGGCTTACGAACTACAGTACAATGGACGGACTTACACAGTTCTGGCAGTTCTTAAATATACACAGTTCTGGCCCAAACATGGCAGTAAACATTTATGATAAAATCCCGTATACCATAAAAGTTCAAGAAAAAGATAGTCTTTGAGATTAAACTAAAAACACTATTATGTAATTTTTTTTTAATTAATGGATATTGGGACGAATTTTATATACAATCGGGTACATATGTGACTCTGTTATAATATTTAAGATCCCTGTACCATGTATGATGCAACAAATGATTGAATATGAATGGCTTAACATCCAATTTTTAACCGAATTTCAAAAAAGGAGGAGGTTCTCCGTTTGATTGTTTTTTATTTTTTATTTTTTTATTTTTATGTTTGTTACCTCAGAACTCCGTCATTTATGAACCGATTTGAAAAATTCTTTTTGCCTCGGGTTCAGTATAGCTACGAAGTGGTCCCATATAAATTTCATCGATATGTGACCTTGGACTTCGAAGATACATTGAAGTCGGTTTTTGTTTTTTTCTAAAAATTAATTATGTTGGCCAGATATCAAACGCAGTAGTCCCCAGACCGGGCGAGACGGTATCTTCCAGTTACAACCCGTCGCTGCCCGCCGAACATTCGCTCGGCTCGGACCTCCGCCGCACGCATTCGCCACCTCAGACCAGCGAAGAGATCGAAACGCTCAAAAAGGAACTGCACACGAAGGACTCCACGATCACCGAACTGAAAAATCAGCTGAGGAACTTGCAGACCATCGTCGAACAGCTGACTAAAGAGAACAGCGTGCTGAAGACGACGAGCAGTGTGGATGACGATCAGAGTATGACGTCACAGTTTTCTATGAGCGAGAGCGCTAGTCACGCGCTAGAGTCGGCCGCGCGGGGCCAGGAGAGGGGGCGGAGTCTCGAGAGCGAGCTCACCGCGGAGCCCCCGGCGCCCCCGGGGCTCCGCGCCGCGCCGCGACCGGTCAGTATGTATGAGACTAGAGAGGGCCCAAAGAATAACTGGCAGGTTACTAAACACCAGGTACTAATCTTACATTTACTAATTTAGTTGTTGTAGTTAGTGTAACGTCGTAGTTTTAAGGTGTGAGAAGTAGCTAAATGAATTTCTAACCGAGTATTGTTATAATTTTTGTAGGGATCGGTAGTAGATCCGTTCCGAAGATAAAATTGGTGATGTTTTTCTGTAGAAATAAGCTAGACGGTGCGATTCACTTTTTAATTTGAAATTTGCTAGGGCTGCATGTTATACATTAGGAAAATTACCCTCCCAATTCTAGATCGTTCATGTTTTGAGCGAACTGTTTATTCCTGTCAGTGATATAATATGACATGAAACTCAAAAGAAATATAACGTCAAACATATTGAGCGTTCCAGTTCGATATCCGATTATCAAAGTTACAAATTAATTCCCTCTAATCAAATCAACATCAAAATCTCTTTATTCATTTTTTGACATTACAGACGTACTTTAATCGTACAATACATTCCAGCTGACGACCCTCTCGTGCCTGGACCGGTCGCTGACGCAGAGCGTGCTGGAGGGCGGGGGCGGGGGCGGGGCGGGCGCAGGCGCGGGGGGCGAGGCGCTGCCCAGCGCCGACATGGTGCAGCGGCGCGCGGAGGGCGTGACGCGCGCCATCCAGGAGCTGTGGGCGGCCGCGAGGGACCGGCGCGGGGGCGCCGCCGGCCTAGCGCTGCGCGGGGGCGCCGCCGCGGGCCTGGCGCCGCGCGGAGACGCCATCCGCCACGCGGTGCGCGCGCTGCTCGCCTTGTTCCCGCAGGTGAGTCGCGCAGCCTTCGCTTTGTTCGCTTGTTCAGATTTGATGAGAAGCTATTGGTGATATTTTGTTAAAAGAAAATTGACTGGAAATATTGTTGAAAATGTGTAAATTGTAACGTGTATTTGACAGTCATTGATAATAATTTCGAATTGAAAATACTCTATCTAGACGGAATACATAAAACAATTTACTAATAATAAATTTTGTGCAGCATTCATTAAGACATTGTAAAATTAATTTAATAAACTGGTAGAAGCCACTGGCTCCTCAAACACAGTTTCAAATAGTTCGGGAGCTTATGGAGTCAATATTAACCTTGTACAATACTTGGTCAATAAATGATCTACGATTTATTTAACTTAAAGACGTGCTCGGATCCGGAGCTATCTGCGACGCTCGCATCACTGCGCGACGCGTGCGGCGCGGTGTGCGCGGCGTGCGGCGCGGGCGGAGCGGGCGCGGCGTGCGGCGCGGGCGGAGCGGGCGCGGCGTGCGGCGCGGGCGGAGCGGGCGCGGCGTTAGACGACGTGCGCGCCGCCGCGTACGAGCTGGCGCGGGCGACCAAGCTGCTCGTCACACACTTCCACCCCGACTCCTAGCGCCGACACTACCCCTACCACTACACCACAGTGTAGGAGCCACGTCTCGCGACCGCGGCTCGGTGTCTGACTGTACTTTGTATTTACTGTGTAGTTTAGACTTTCCCGTGATTAAAAAAGAGATGCATCAAACAAGGTTTTTCGGAAAGGAAGAATCTGACCACCAGTTGGGACTGAGATGTATCAGATGAAGCAGCGTGAGTGAAAAAGGTTCACATCGGAGTCTTATGAGAATATCGTTTGTCAAATCAGTTTTGAATTGTGGGTAGTAGAATATTTGTATACTTTCGATTTACTCTTTTGCCGCCTATCGTTCGACACGTGTTGATCACTGAATAGTGACAGAAATACGATGATCACTTTTGCTATTGAAACTAGCCTTACAAGTCATTAATTAAAATTCATTTTCTAAATGATTCATTTATTGATTGAATACGTTAGTGATATTGTATTTTTAACCGACTTCAAGGAAAGGAAGAGGTTCTCAATTCGGTTGTATTTTTTTTATGTTTGTTACCTAAGAACTCCGTCATTTATAAAAGTGTCAATGCGTCAATTATTTTGAGTTATGTTCAGTACAGCTTCAAGGTGGTCCCATATAAATTTCATCTATATTCGATCTTGGACTTCGAAGATATATCAGAATGAAACTCGGTTTTTTTCTTATAAAACGAATTATTATGGAATAAGTTCAACGTTTTTATAAAATGAAACAAGTATTAATTTCGAGAATGAATTTTTATCAGTGACTTTGATGATAACATAACTATAGATATTCTGGTATATTAATGGATAGTCGCCATTAAATAAGACTTAAAACTGTTGCTAGTTATGGAAAATATGTTTTTTGTTAGTGGCATAATCTAGTTCACAGCCAAGATGGGGCTACGTCCTTTAGATTCTTTAGAGTCGACAACAATAGGGGATCGGACAACTTTTCAGGAAGTGTTTTAAATTAACTACAATGAATATATGTGACCATGAAAAATACCATTTTAATTAAATAACGCTCTAAAAGTACCTAAAACTATGTTTAAATATTTTCAAATATTGCCGCGCAAAAGGTCACCTCAAAACTTGTGACGTCATATGAAGGTAGAAAACGACAAACTCTTCGAAATAAAACTTGCAAAGAGATTTAAATACGTTTTGTGAAGTTTGGGGACTATATTGTAGTAATGGAACGAAAAAATGAACAAAAATACATTTTATGAAAAGCAAAAACGTAAAATAAACGCAAGCTTGAGTCACGGCATTTGCCTTCAAATGACGTCATGCGATATGATCGCTTGAGATGAAGAACAGATTAAAAATGTCAGAATTATTACATTTTATTTATTGATTTAAAATTTAAATCATTATTATTTCGCAAAAATATTGATTGGATGATCTTTCTGGTTCGACGAACAGTCGTTCTAACTACATTTAAAAACTTTATATCGATTACTGTCCGATCCCCTATTACTCGTATCTTGAAACTCAGCTTCTTCTTTGATATGAGTATTTGCAACATTATATAACTGAGCAGGGTGTATGTAGATACATGTAGTGTTCCTTCAATGAAATGCCTTTGGCTTATATTTTGGGTTGTATTTTAAACCTGGCAATACCGTTATTTCTCAATAATTGATTAAATTTTTTTAAAGCTAAGAATTTATAGTAAATTTATATGAAGTTAATATTAGGTGACAGGAGGATAGTGCGAGATAAATGTGAATCTTGCTACAACAAAATTAAACCACATTTTGTATTGAAGATATTTACAAAATAAGTTTCACTGCGTATGCAATAGTTAATTGATTTTTTCGTATTTACGATCTCTTAACTAACAACTGTCATAATTCAATCATTTTTTCTTGATCAATAACCGTTTTGAATCGATGATTTTATTGCTAAAACAATTTCAAGTAGGTATGATATAATTCAGGGGTTCCCAAACTGTTTCAGTTAGCGGCGCACTTTTTTTAGTTAGTTATTTTTGTAGTTGTTAGTTTGTTTTTTTCGTTAGTATTTTGTCTCGGCGGCCCCTAGCTAGTTGAAATAGGGTGCAATGATACTAAGTAGATAGGCACAAAAATTTAAAATCCACAATATGAAGCTGAGTTTTTATATTTGTATACAAGAAAAACATTTATTATAAAAAAATAAAAACATTTATTATTGAAAAATAGAAAATAAAATACAATGCAAACTTTGTCAATATGACGTGTGAGTTTGGTGATCGCCACACATTTTTTCAAAGGTATAAGGCGTGGTATAAGGCTTGACACCGCTATTTTCATTTGCCTAAGTTTAGTTTCCGGAGAATAGTAAAGAGGAGCGCCTCACGGCGCCCCTCTTTACTCTCTACTTCGCACCAGGGCGCCGCGGCGCACACTTTGGGAACCCCTGATATAATAGATATTCAACTATGTTAATCTCAGTGACTCAATTCTAATAAATATAATAATAATATGTGTATCATAATCAACGCTTGAAAGCTTTCGATGTACATACTGTTATTCTTATGCTTCCCTATTTAGATAAAATATTTAAAGTTTGTTAAGTATTCATAAGAACAAATATATCGCCTTTGATTTACAACTATATTATATAATAGATAGGTAATAAAATGCGTTCAATTTATTGTTAGGGTATTTGCAACAACTTTGTTTGTTGCAGTCATTGTGTTCCCGGAAATTGTAAATTATAATAAATATAAGCAGGGCTACAGCAGACGCACGCTGCCGTGTTTGGAACCATGTCGAGTTAAACATGTACGTTTCAAGCTCCACCACGACTAATGTAATTTTTTTTTATAAGTTTACTCAACAATCACAAACATAGATCTTGGTCCCTAACTAGGATTCCTTGTATCTAGGGAACCAGGAACTCAGTCCTACAGCACCCAGACACGAAACAAATGCTTCCTCTTTTTGCTTTCTTTGCATGAACATTAGTCACGTCGCGGGAATCGAATCGCAACCTCTATGGTGTATATGATTTGAGCCCAACCACTGCACTATAGAGGTTTCGGTTGAGGCTGGTGAATTTTTATAGTCATGAGACGAACAAGTCATTCAACTGATGATAAGCAAAACGCCAGCCCATAACAGTTGCAGTGCTATCCAGATACTTTGTTTTGCAAAATCCTGAGCGACACTGCGCTCGTCACCCAAGACAATAGCTCATGTCTCACAATGCTCTGTATTTTCGCTTGTCTTTCACGTAGTAAATAATAATATTAACGTTTATTGAAAAAATAATTGTATTCAAAAACCCTATTGGTTCAACTAGGTAAACCTGTATCTTGGTAACTCCTTCCTAAATGATACATATTGTTTTATGACAAAAGGAAAAACGTCATTTTCTAATATGTTATAATATATAAAATTTAAATTAACTTAAGAGGCAAGACATAACAAGCTTGTGTATGAGTGAGAGGGTATGCGTCTAGTGTGTGTAGTAAATATGTGCTATCATGACGGGGTGCGAATCAATCAATCGTGCCAAAGATAATATCACGATTTCGATAGAAGGCAGAACTGCAGTAGTCGCCAAAGCCTCCGTCGTGGTGGCAATTGAGCCGAAAACGTGCGTAATTCGATCGTGATCCCAAACTGGGGGTCTTCTCCGAGTTGCTTTCGTTCGTTCGTTCGTGTGGACTAAAAGAGACACTCTTATGCCTATTGCATAGCGCTGTCCCTTTTATCCGACGGGACGAAGATTACGAATCAGAGTAAGGGCCGGAAGCGTCAGTTGTAGCGGTTGCGTCGTCACATGTCGATGTAAGGGTAAAGTTTGTATACCGCGAGTAGTAGTTAGGTTGTTGTTCGGTTGTTATAATCACAAGTGCCATGCTCGCCGCGTGCGGGACTAAGGCGCCACCTCCACGAGCGAGACTCTTGCTGCGATATTTTTGTCGTGTGTTTTTTTTATCGAACTGAGTGTTGAGGCGTGCACGCCTGCCAATAAAAATTGCAGTGTCACCCAAAACTTTTAATACCGTGAAAAGCACTGCATTGCGTTTATCACCCCGTGACATCAGTTGTTAAGTCTCGGATGCCCAGTAATTTCGCTGGCTTCAATGCTTTTCAAACCGAAACACAGTAATGCTTGTGCACTGCTGCTTGGCGGCAGAATAAGTGGCAATCCAGTGGTATAGGTACCACCGCTTTGCCAGTTATTACGTCTGGGTAGGCCCAGACGGCCTCCTGTTTACGAGAGACGTACCACGAGATTCAATTAATTAGTATTTATACGGCCCAGTCGCCTCAGTGCGTTTTTATCGTGATGACGCTTTGCCGGTTTGACGCCAGAGATCCGCTCGTGGAGGCGGGACCTAAATATCTCATTCGTTCACATTGGTGTAACCAAAGCCTTTTGTTATCTTCTTGTAGTTGCGATTATTTTAAGTTATTTGTCACAAACCAGCATTTCTTCTACTTATTGTCATTCCATTGAATGTGTTCTTTTGTGTTAATTTTATTTCAGTGTGGCTTAACTTACAATGTCTCATGTCTCCTTAACCTTTTGAGCGCCACGCTATAGAAGCAAAGCCGTACTAATTCGTATGTCGTCTACAGCCGACATTGTCGTAGAGTGCACTCTTTCTTATGTCGTCTATAGCCGACATTGTCGTAGAATGCACTCTTTCTTATGTCGTCTATAGCCGACATTGTCGTAGAAAGCACTCTTTCGTATGTCCTCCATAGCCGACACTCTCGTAGAGAGCATTATTTCGTATGTCGTCTATAGTTGACCTTGGCAGTCAAAAGGTTAATTTGTTTAAAAAATTCATGCCGCTCACTAGATCAAGAATGAGCCATTAGCCCTACTTCCATTGTGAGCTAATCTAAGTTAGCTTGGCTTACATACTCCGGTTAGCTACACCGCTTAGCACGCTTTGTGGAAACGAAAACACATGTGAGCGAAGCTACCTTAGCTTAGCCTCCAGTGGGTACTGAGCTTTAGGTATGTGAGCTATATATATATCAATATATATATATATATATCAAATATATATATATCAAATAATCGTATATATCAAATAGACAAATATATAAAATGCGTATATGCTAGCTGGCTAGCGAAGTGCCAAGCGTGCGACATAGTTCAAAATTATCTTTATACGCTCGCTTCGCTCAAATCCTCAATTGCAATAGATAAGCAATACAATATTTATGTTTTGAACTGTCACATAAATATTCAAGATTTCTATTTAATTTCACACAATATTGATATTCATCTGACAGCACCATGGTTATCAACTGTCGTGTTCACTTCTACCAAGGTTTAGAGACAGGATATTTACCTTGGATACAATAGGGGATCGGACAACTTTTCAGAAAGTGTTTAAATTAACTATAATGAGTATATATAACCATGAAAAGTAGTATTTTAATTAAATAACGCTTTAAAAGTACCTAAAAGTATGTTTAAATGTTATGTTTCAAATATTGCCGCGCAAAAGGTCACCTCAAAACAGGTGACGTCATGTGTAGGTAGAAAACGACAAACACTTCGAAATAAAACTTGCAAAGTGATTTAAATACGTTTTGTGAAGTTTGGGCACTATATTGTAGTAACGGAACAAAAATATATTTTATGAAAAGCAAAAACGTAAAATAAACACAAGCTTGACTCACGGCATTTGCCTTCAAATGACGTCATGCGCTGTGATTGTTGTTTCGTTTGAGATGAAGAACAGATTAAAAATGTCAGAACTATTAGATTTTATTTATTGATTTAAAAATATAAATCATTATTATTTCACAAAAATATTGATTGTTGATCGTTCTGGTTCGAACAACATTCGTTCTAACTACATTTTAGATTTTTTCTCGATTACTGTTCGATCCCCTATTTTAAGATCTTGAAACGATACCTTACCTTGCAAACTCCAAGTTTATTGTAAAGTTGTAAAGTGAAGTTCTTGTGGGCGGTTACTTTTTACAAGAAGGCATATCGGTTTATAATATACTTTTTCTCTATCTCTCTTACTCACTCGACGCCGTTGTTTTGCAAAACTCCGTTCATTGAGAACTAAAAAAAATGATAATAATTTTTCTAGCACTGTAAATATCCCGTAACCTTACCTAATTGTAAGCTACATAAAGGTGTTTATTGAATGTTTCGTATGCCCAGTGCTCCTGTACCCAGTACGTGTTGAATTTGATGAAATTGTGCCTAAATGTTTATATTCATACACTTGTTAGACAGATATGTAGATAATATTGGACATGGTGTAAAATGCGACTCGACTTTACGTGAAATTATGTATAAAATAATAATACCTAGCTCGATTAACTTAACGCAGGCCTAGCGCACTCCGCACTGTAGGTACGAAGCTACAAGTACATAGCCGGACACCGACGGCGGGTCGCGCGTCGTTACAAGAGATAAGAGCTATTCGATAGAAAGAGGCGCTCTGTAGGTTAATATGACTGGTAGATATGCGGCGCTACGCGAGCTGAATTGAATTTTATTGCGTCAAAGCAAGAGTCGCTATTTGTTTAAATTTCTTTGCGGAGTGATGCTTCTGCCCCTTAGTATTCTGTGCTTTAAGTCGAACAGTGTAAAAATCACAAAGCGCATTTTTATAGATAGATAAAAAAGATATTGTCTTTAGTATACATATCATTTTATGTAAAGTCAGGGTCACGTTTACAACCAATATAATAAAAGTTGAGTAGATTTGATAATATTCTATATTACGTTGGTAGGTAGGTACTTGATACTGTGAATTTTTAAATATGGTTATTATTGTAACGATTTGTATTAGCTTTCGTACGGCCGTAGGTAGCGTCGGGATTGTAAAGAAAGGAGGCATTCGACCGCGGCAGTCTTGTGAGTAACGTGGCGGCACGGAGTCCAAGCGTCGCGGGTCGAATTGTTTCCAAAAATATTGTATGAGTATTATGTGATCACTTTATGTGCCAATATTTATGTATAAGACGTAGATTAGACGATTATGTTGTGAAGGTGTCCTGTTTCTATTTACAATTTAATAGGTGCAATTGCACTGTTCTTGGTATGAAAAAAGTTCCTAGAGGTGAAGCCAGTCAGGTTTGTTGGTTAACTAGCTGCGCCCTGCGGTTTTACCCACGGTTTCCCGGGATAAAAAGTAGCCTATGTGTTAATCCAGTTTTTTTGAAGTTTGGAAACTGTTATTTTTTTTTTTTTTTTTTTTTTTATATTACTGACTGACGAGACGAGCTGGTCGTTTGCCTGATGGTAAGCAATACGCCAGCCCATAACAATAACAGCGCCACCCAGAACTTTGTTTTGCAAAATCCTGCGCGGCGCTGCACTGCGCTCGTCGCCCTGAGACAATTAGCTGTTGAGTCTCATAATGCCCAGTAATTTCACTGGCTACAATGCCCTTCAAACCGGAACACAGCAATGCTTTCGCACTACTGCTTGGCGGCTGAATAACTAATAATAACTGTTTGTGCTATTATGAAGCGTACATTTGTCTCATACGCAAAATTGAGATTAGCATAAACCTCCACAGCTTATTGATATAAAGACATTGTGTTTTAGAAACAGGACGCCTATTAAAATTTAAAATAACAAACATATTGTAATAAACATTAATTTTGAAAACATATGTTTTTTTAATCGTTCTTTTAACTCGATACTTTAATGTGTAAGGTGAGGTATATAACTTACGTATCTATCTAACTGCACCCTAAACTATAACGACAAAAAATTCAAACAAGGTTTTTCGGAGAGAAAAAATACGACCACCGGCTGGGACTTAACCCGTATCTCAATCTCTTCCCTAATTGCAGGTAACGCTCTACCAATTAAGCTACGATTATGTGGCTACAAACTCGAGTGTCGAATTTTACTTCCGTTATTTAACCGTCTTAAGGGTGACGTGTACGCCATCTATTGATATTGGGCTATTTTTTTTCTATTCGAACAATCTTGTTCGAGGTTTTCGCTTGGCATTCGTTTATGCTTCCTATAAATATAATGAGAATTAAAACAACAAACTCGTTGAAACGAGAATATTGATCTAATTTTCGTAATCAAGGCCATTCAAGGTATATGCCACAAAACTTAACGGCTGGCACGAACTGTCAATCCGGTTAACGCTAAAGGAATGAAACAATGAAATATAAAAATACTTACAATTTATTGTGTTTTAAAATCTTCACACGCTCAATTACATCAAAACTAAAAACTATGCGTAATATAAATTTATTAGCATTTTTGATTTCAAAATAAAGTGTAGACAGAGCATTAATAGTACATTTTGATAAAGTGAGCTATGTTGGTCATCAAACTGGAGGCAGAATTGCAGCCCGAGCCGAAGGCAAGGGCGTAATGGAGCAAAAAGTTTGAGGACTGACCACTCACAACGTTTATACGACGTTTATCAACACACTTGCTAGGAAAAGGTAAATAAAATGTTATAAAAACAATTCTCTGTTTAGACCATACCAGATATACGAGGTCCTATTCTCCACTTTTCTGAGTAGGTCTATTTTATCTATCATATCTATCTGTGGTTTAGACCAATTTTCGAGAAAAATGGCGCGTGGATATTATTTCGCGCTCCGTGCCTGTGAAAAGGTTCTCACGAAGCCGCAAAAAAAAAACTTATATAACAAATACATATAGTACAGTCATTTGGTTCGAAAAATAGTGGTTACCTGGAAAGGCTTCCGGGAGTTTTGAAAATTGGTAAATTTATAGATTTTGATGTGCTCTTTCCGAATTTCAACTTTGCCACCTCGTATTTTTGCCGCTCGCGCCGCCATATTGGAAAAATGGCGCCTAAAAGCAGTTTTTTGATAATACCTCATTTCCGACTATTTTTCGATAAAAAGTTATAAACAAAATAAAAAGTTACAGACAATTTATGTTAATACTTTTTTTTCATAAAGTCAATAGCTTTGGCGTACGAGCGCCGCAAAATGTACTCCAATGCGCGTGTTGGAGTACACTAACTAAAAAAGAGCATACATAGATTGTAGGTAATTGTCTCTAGATTCGTTTTGTATATAACTTTTTATCGTAAAATAAGTCAAAGTGTAATCCAACACGCGCGTTGGAGTACACTTTGCGGCGCTCGTACGCCAAAACTATTGACTTTATGAAAAAAAGGTATTTACATAAATTGTAGGTAATTGTCACTAGTTTCACTTTGTATATAAATTTTTATCGTAAAATAAGTCGGAAAAGAGGTATTGCCAAAAAACTGCTTTTAGTTGCCATTTTTCTAATATGGCGGCTCGAACGGCAAAAATACGAGGTGGCAAAGTTTAAATACAGAAAGAGCACATCAAAATCTATAAAATCACCAATTTTCAAATCTCCCGGAAAACTTTTCAGGTAAAACTACCAAATGACTGGACTAATATAATAAATTGAATATTTATGTACTTATTTAAAACACAAATGAATATATTTGTAGAAAAAAAATATAATTTGATAAAATGAAGTTATTTACTTATTACAGTTTATTTATTTACAAAAATGTTAATAATAAGCTGTATTGCTGCTCTAAAAGCGGTGTTATAAGAGCCACTTTACGAGCAAGTGTGTTGCAAACAATATTATAGATAGGTGTCTATGACCTCGACTTTGTCCTCGAATGAAACAAAACCTCACCACACATTTTTATGTTTACTTGATATAAAATAGAAACTATAAAATAGTAGGTATAACTAGTTAAATTGACATAATTATCTATAAATAGAACCGCAACTACACAAATGGGTTGTTCCCATAAAATTTGTGTTATGCTATGATTATGACACTATGAAATAACTCTACAATGCTACATTCAACCAAGGTTTCTTCATAAAAAATATTTGGTAAAGAGCTCCGTAAGATAGGTACATACTTGGGTTTTTCTCATTATAATTATGTAAGTACATAACACTGGTTCATTTGTACAATGCTTGACCCTGACGCAGAACATTAGTCAACAAAAAGTAATGGAAATATTGAGATAATGTCGTATTCGTCTCACATTACAAAAATATTACTAAATGCTGAGAAAAATATTACGGAGTGCTCAAAGTTGAAAATTAAGGAAACCTGGCCAGAAAAAAAACAAAACTGATAAGAGATTTTGAAAAGTTTCGTGTGAGTTATTATTTATAATTGATATAAAACGGCCAAGACTGTACTGTACTGTAGTTACGTGTGACGCTCGCGACCTACCGGCTTGAACTCATAACTCCCAGAAGGACTTCTAAAATGTCCGAAACCTGGTCTGAGTAATTTTGACGTTTATAGTGAGTCTTAGCCGTTTTATATCAATTATATTAAGAGAGTTTATAAATTAGCATGATCGGGACATACATTGGAATATCACCAGTAGAAAATAACTATAGAGGTACATAGGTAAAATAATAAAACCTGTGAAATTACCCGACATGTGTTGCGACTTAAAACCAAGAAACAAAATAATGTGTAATGCGTTTTGGTCGCTCGATGCATGGAGAGCATTTCGGCATGGTTTCACATTGCGTTGACCCAGTTCGCCGGCGCGGCGCTCGGCGCTCAGCAAACACTGCCGATGACATGTGCATGATGCCTGGATGTGATGATGCTAAGCAAATGTGGCATATCGTTGAAAACCAAACGACATTTTTATAATTTCAAACAGTACTTTTATCAGCTGAACGTCATTGTAGTACGGAATCATCTAATGTGAAGAGAAGTTAAACGTACGTAACGTCTAAATATTTTGATCGTTATAAGCGAAACGTTTTTCCCGTATACCCAAAATCAACAACTAACATTCTATCAAAGGCAATTGGGGTGCCTACCCTCGCGATGAGAGCGGGGGATCAAAAGGGATAGTTTGTTTTTACCTCTAGACCATATAGTTAGGTATAGTAAATCCCGCAATAGAGGGTGCAAAAAGTGAACCGTGCGTGTGATAAAGTCTGCATTAGCTTTCAAATAAATATATTCCAGCGTCGTTATCGCTTGCGTTTTGGCTGCGCCGTTTCCGCAGAAAATGTTTGAGAAATGTCATGAAGCGTTCACAGTATTTTCCGTTTTTATGCTAATGGCTGTACAATTGTTCAGCGGAATAAAAACCACACTCTAATGTTAAGAACCGATTTGCATAATAATGAAAACGCTACATTACTTATGCGGCATTGTTTTGTGAGTGCGACTTTTTAAGTTTCGACGTATACAATATGACCCGCTATTTAAAATAACTCTAAAATTAAAACAGCACATACGATTAGTAGAAATATTCTTTAAAAATAAATCCAGCGGCTCGCCAGAACTCCTTAAAAATCCAGAAATTATCAGAAGTTGAGAAATCCTATCAATTATCTTAAAGGCACAAGGTGAACGCAAAACGAATAGGTATGAATCTGAGTGTCTTTTCCATAGAAATTCTATACTCTATCTTAATTAAAAAAGACCCTCGAATAGACAGACTCGGTTGCTACTGCACCCTCTCTTCACGAGCACTTCCATATGCAGATGGCCTGGTTTCCTCCGAAGTACAAGTAGCAAATCGTCGTGCACTCATAGGTGATCTCGAAGCCGTAGCTCTCCCCGACGACCACGTGGAAGGCGGGACCGAACTTCTTGTCCATGGACTCTTTGACCATGCGAGCTGCCAGCTCGTTGTTTTGGGAATACTTCTCGCAAGCTGTGATGGATAGCTCCATAGCTTCTGTTCGCATTTCTTCTGACATGTCTGAATGCTGTTGAGAGAATGCTTGGCTTAATAAAATGAAAACTATAAGCTACCAGAGTCGATACGAAAACAATATCCTTAAATAATTCAAATAACTCGTGGTATGTCTCTCATAAGCAGGAGGCCGTCTAGGTAGGTACCACAGCTTTGCCCGTTATTCTGCCGCTAAGCAGTAGTGCGCAAGCATTACTGCGTTCCGGTTTGAAGGGCATTGTAGCCAGCGAAATTACTGGGCATGTGAGACTTAATATTGTATGTCTCGGGGTGATGAGGACAATGGAATGCTACGCAGTGCTTTTTATGGTATTAAAATTTCTGGGTAGCTCTGCAATTGTTATGGGCAGGCGTGGCGCTTACCATCAGGCAGGCCTTGTTCGTCACATCACTCAACTCCATAAAAAAACTTCTGGAGCTGCGCTAGAGCTTGCTAGTGGCGATGGATAGACATGTACATAAATAGACGAATATCTTATTGTCCGTGCGTGTGCATCCACCTGCCAAAATAAACAATGGTGCATCTCGATTCTCGAACGAATGATATTTATCTTTACTAAAGTAGAAGGAAATTACCTATCTATAGCTAAATATAAGTAGGTAGGTATATACATTTGAAAATCTCGGTCTCATGCTTCCGAGACGTTAAATTGATGACTGTCGTTTGCCTGATTTACGTATGTCAATATTTAAAGAAAACGAAACTTCGGACAAAGCATAGGTTAACCGAAATAAGTAGGTACCTACAGAGTGTTCAATATTTCATTATTTGCGTAAACATTGCGGGTAAGTACCTACATATTATTTATAGTGTGTTGATGACTTATTAGTGTCTGGAAATGTATTGTAGATAAGTTTATAAAGCAGTGCGTGGGTTGTGAGGATTGATTGTGGTAGGTATACACTTATGCCTTCCTATTCATCAAAATCGTAGATTGCTAAATAAAATAATGCGTAATAAGGTCCTCTAAACCTCGTCATCATCATCATCATCAGCCCATTACGTTCCCACAGCTGGGACTCAGGCCTTCCCACGTAGAGAAAGTATGGGCTATAATCCACCACGCTGGCCCAGTGCGGTTTGGTAGATGTCACATGTCCTTGAATTTTTGTGATAAATTCTAGGACATGCGGTTTCCTCACGATGTTTTCCTTAACCGTTTTTAGAGCGAGTGTTAAATCAGGACATAACGTCAGAAAGTCAGTAGTGCGGGGCCAGCGGGATTCGAACTCGGGTGCGTCGGATCGAAAGTTGAACGTGCTCCGACTGAGCCACACTCATTCTCCTCAAACCTCATAAGATTTATCTCATCTCGTTCTTATTTTATTTGAAAGATTAGAAGACAAGTAATGCAGGTAACACGATATGTCATGGTGGTTAGACGATGCGGTACACTGCGCACGACAAATCACTTCTCTCGATCGGACCTTGACTTCGCCGAAATTTAATACGTATCTAATACATTTGTGTGAGTGTGCAAACCTGAATATAAATACTTAAAATAATCATATTAGTTTCAACTTTAAAAATCTATGTAAATAAAACCCACCCACGTCGCGTCTGTAAAAGGATGGTCGGTAGACTCGGTAGAGTCGTGTAGGTACCTACCTACATATTTTAAATTAGTAAAATTGACAGCAATAACTTATATAACAAGTATATGTTATATTAGTTATCAAACAAAAAAACCGACTTCAATGTATCTCGAAGTCCAAGTTCAAATATCGATGAAATTTATATAGGACAACTTCGTAGCTATACTGAACCCAACGCAAAAAACATTCCAAATCGGTTCATGAATTACGAAGACGGAGTTCGGAGATAACAAACATAAAAAAATACAATCGAATAGAGAACCTTCTCCTTTTTTGAAGTCGGTTAAAAATCGATACAAATCCAGACAAAAGTATAATACGAGTATCGATCATTTTATTCTAAAATAGTTTTATACCAAATTAATTTGAGTGCGCAAAAACAAACACCCCCTGTGAAAGATAGGGCAACTACTGTAGGGTCATTAACATAGAGTTTAGGTATGTAGGTACCCATAGAAGCTTCATCTGAGTTGAGAAATTAAATCACGACGAGCTACATACGTTTATATAAAAACATAGCATTATTAAAATTAAATAAAACCTATTCTACCTTACCCTTATTAGAGGATACGTATGTACGATTTTCTCCGCTGCTATCCCTGGAACTGCTGCACCTTCCTCCGCCATCGTTACTTAAATTCGCGCAATTTTCCGAAACACTTGCACTTATATTTCGAGAAAATATTCGGCGGAGCGAAAAAGCGGTACGTACAGCACGACGACTCGTCTCCCCACTGTTTACGCGTTGCCTTGGAGACCGCCAGAGGCGGGAACTTATGATTGATTTTTCTCGGCTGCACTCGGATGCGGCCAGCCAGTTTGTTATGTAGGTACGTTTTCAACCTACTTTACCCACTGCCTCCACTCAAAGGTTGTGTGTGGAGGTTGCCTTTTGAATCAAAGTATCATAAATGACATCATTTTAATAGATGAACATAATAATTATGCTGAATCATATATTTAATAATAATAAGTAATTGTCTATTGCAGATCGACTTATAAATAAATGAGTTATGTTCTGTTTCAAAAACTACCACAGTAGTAGAATACAAAACATTTGTTGAAAATTAATGGCAGCATATATTATATGGTTGACATCCCTCCTGCTCGCACCAAGCGCTTTGCTTCGACCTTCATAATGCGAACGGCCAAGGAGTGGAACTCTCTGCCGGCATCTGTGTTTCCGGATAGCTATAATCTGGGTGTCTTTAAGACAAGAGTGAACAGGTTTCTTCTAGGCGAGCGTGCTACATCTTCGACCGCATCGTCACTTAACAACAGGTGAGATAGCGGTCAAACGCAAGCCTATAAATAATAAAAAAAAAAAAAAAAAAGCACCACATGTAAACGTCATGGTTGTCAAAATCAGCTGTTTGTTGTATTTTGTACAGTTATTATAAAATCATTTTTCGTATTTTAGCTTAGGGACACAGTGGTCTATTATTTTATGCTTAATAATGGCTTCTCGATTTAGCGGGGCTTTACAGTTAACGGATCTTGATGATTTTATTACACCATCGCAGGTAAAGGTCATAAACATAACCTCTAAGATAAACAAACCTTATGGCTGTATGGCGTACATACATTTTCAGGATATCCATTTACAATATGCACAATGGGTTGGTCAAAGTTCGGCTGCGTTCAGGAACTTTTTGATTGGAAGGTCACTGAAATCGTTATTCAAACAAACTTCACAATGATGCAATCTTCTGTATTCCGTTTGTTTTGTTTCACTAGGAATGTATAAAACCTGTGAAAATTGAGAAGAAAAAGACGAAAACTGGTGCAAAGATCAAAATAGGCGAAGATGGATACTTCGACGTGTCTTCAGGGAGGGAACAGAAGCTGCAGAAAGTTGAGATAACTTTGGCTGATTGTTTGGCCTGCAGCGGGTGTATTACATCAGCTGAGAGCGTGCTCGTCACGAAGCAGAGTCAGGAGGAGTTACTCAGGTGAGTTTAGATAAGAAACCCATCCAACACCTTCAAAATACTTGAATGAGGTCACCCAAAAGGCTTCAATGGAAGACCAGCACTGGGTCGAACTACAACACCGAGATGGGACTGGTTTTCGGCCAATTAAGTTGTTAGAAAGTTTCTTCATAATGTTACTTGTTCAAATCAATAGTATAATTAATAAAACAATAGTCGAATTAATCAATCTATAGTATAGTATAATAGGGGATTGGACAGTAATCGAGAAAATACCTAAAATGTCGTTAAAACAAAAGAATGTTCATCGAACCAGAAAGATCATCCAATCAATATTTATGTAAAATAATAATGATTTATATTTTTAAATCAATAAATTTTGACAGCCTCTGTGGTGTAGTGGTTGGGCAGGTTGGCTCAAATCTCATACATCACTAAGGTTGCGGGTTCGATTCCCGCGACGGGACAAATGTTTGTGCATAGAAAAAAAAAGCGCAAGCATTTGTTTCGTGTCTGGGTGTTGTGGGACCATGGTCCTCATAGTTTCTGGTTTCCTAGATACAGGGAATCCTAGTTAGGGGCTAGGATCTATGTATTTGATCGTTGGGCGTTATTTATTTTAAATAAAATCTAATAATTCTGTCACTTTTAATCTGTTCCTCATCTCAAACAAAACAACAATCACAGCGCATGACGTTATTTGAAGGCAAATGCCGTGAGTCAAGCTTGTGTTTATTTTACGTTTTTGCTTTTCTTAAAATGTATTTTTGCTAATTTTTTCGTTCCATTAGTACAATATCGTCCTCAAACTTCACAAAACATCTTTAAATCTCTTCGCAAGTTTTATTTTGAAGAGTGTCTTTTTCTACCTTCATATGATGTCACAAATTTTGAGGTGACCTTTTGCCCGGAAATATTTGAAACATAATATTTAAACATAGTCTTAGGTACTTTTAGAGCGTTATTTAATTAAAATATTCTTTTTCATGACTATATTTATATGACTATATTCATTATAGTTAATTTAAAGCACTCTCTGAAAAGTTGTCCGATCCCCTATTTGTTGCCTTTAAATGTTTCTCATTTTTAAATGTGAGTCAGAAATGAATAAGCCAAGATATTTTAGATATCTTTGCCATACATTGACAGAAGTTTCTAACTGAACTCTTGGATGAAGGTCACTTATACATTTTGTGAACAATATTCTGTTCTATTCTAAACTTTAATTATTGGAATATTATAAAATGATAATCAATTTTCAAGAGAAAACTCCTTTTTTCAGAGTATTTGCAGAGAGAAAATACACAGACAGCAAAGGTGAAACAAAAGATGTGAGCCTCATTGTAATATCTCTGTCACCACAACCCACCCTGTCGCTAGCAGCCCGGTACAAACTCACACCCGAAGAGGCTACCAGAAAGTTAGCAGGTGAACAAACATATGCATGTAATAGGGAATATGCATGTGTTGTCGAAAAATCTGGAAATACTTAACTACTTGGAATACTTTTTACGATAGATTACTCCTGTTGACATTTATTAATTGCGTAGTTTTTTTGTATTTCAATGTTTCCTTTTTTTTGGAGAAACGGAACGTAATCGCAAAACGTTTGATTATGTGCAACCACGTTTTGACGTCACGCGCCTCTCTGCTTGTTGGTCAATTTTTGACATAGAGCCCGCCCTATTGATAAATTATTGACACACAAACATATAGCATAGATGGACCAATGAGGAGATCCTAGGTCCCCACATTTCGACGTCACACGCAAATGGCGCGTTTATGTTGATTTAAATTGATTCACATTTTCATTTAATTATTTTATTGACGCATGATGCCGTAAAATTTTTAAACATTTTTTTCATTAATAGTATTCAATAATGAATCGATTCATGCATTAAAAAAATCCATGCATATTCCCTATTGTTAAATATGTATGGTAGAAAAAGATGCAGTATTTTTAATATGTACTACATACTTGCTTCTCTATAATAATTAAAGTTCAAAATAACATCTAAATGTAAATAATGTTGCCTTACAGGTTATTTCAAAAGCCTAGGTGCCGACTTGGTTCTAGACATGACAGTGGCTGAAGATCTATCACTACTGGAAGCACAGGAGGAGTTTGTTCAAAGATATCAAGAGCAGCAGCACAAGCCAAGTGCAAAGCATCTGCCCATGCTAGCAAGTTCTTGCCCAGGTAGTTTGTGAACTTACATCTTCCTTACTATTTAATTTCAGCTGTAAGGTCACACAGATCTTGCACTTAACTGTAAAAAAAAACATCTATTCCAACACTAAATTAATTAGATAGTCGTAGCAGCGTCCCGCGGTTACACCCGCGGATGAAAGTATATGCTATTTCAGGACCTAGATTACTTATCATTGTACCTTTTACCAAAATTCGTTTAGCCGTCGCGGCGTAAAGAAGGAACAAACACAGACAAACTTTCACATTTAGACAGCCTCTGTGGTGTAGTGGTTGGGCAGGTTGGCTCAAATCTCATACACCACTGAGGTTGCGGGTTCGATTCCCGCGACGGGACAAATGTTTGTGCACAAAAAAAAAAGCGCAATCATTTATTTCGTGTCTGGGTGTTGTGGGCTCATGGTCCTCATAGTTCCTGGTTCCCTAGATACAGGGAATCCTAGTTAGGGGTCAGTTTTATAGATCCTGTCGTTGGGCGTTATTTATTTATTTATGATATTATTGTGATTTTCGCACAGGGTGGGTATGCTATGCCGAGAAGACTCACGGCAACTTCATCCTGCCCTACATCTCCAGCACGAAGTCCCCGCAGCAAGTGATGGGGTCCCTCGTGAAGGGGCGCCTGGCGCGGCGCCGCGCGCTGCCGCCGGCCGCCCTCTACCACGTCACGTTCATGCCGTGCTACGACAAGAAACTAGAGGCTTCCAGGGAAGACTTCTACAGCGAGATAATGGACTGTCACGATGTGGATTGCGTTATTACTGCTAGTAAGATTTTTGTAATGTTTATTACCGTTTGTTACAGGTATTTCGGTTTGATCAGTGCTTACGTACGTTACGTACGTGTTACAAATGTAATTGTCTTTTTCGAGAATCCACCTGATTTTCGTAGATTATCGAGTGTGACGACGTGTGTGGGAATATTATTAATTATACTTCGAAATAACACGATAAAATCTTCCACAAAATAAAAATCCTTGTACAAATTCGGACTAAGATATTTTTATCTCAGGTTTATCGTTCGCATAACAAAAAAACCTACGCTATTTGTGAAATATTTTCCTAAAGTGTTCTAATTTTTAATTAAACTACTTTTCCTTTCCTGAAGTTCAAAATTAGTTATTGCGGGTATAACTAGATTACCTAGCTCTTCCTTATTAAGGTTACGGTACGTTTTTCATACGAAATTCAACCATTATTAACTTGTTTAATGAATAGTAGAAATGCCTAAATTTATGCGCGGTGTACTATTTACGGGTGGTTTACGCAAAATTAATAAGATGGTACTACTTATATCAGGTTTCTGATATAAATGGTACAATTTATAAAATGGAAAACGTACCGTAACGTACAACCTTAAGTATATATTTTTAATAGCATGTTCTCACGCCATTCTATTTCCAGTTGAGCTGGAACAGATGCTGGGCGGCGCCGGCAAGTCCCTCAGCGAAGCGCCGGGCTGCGAGCTCGACTGGCCGTGGGAGGGCGAGGGAGGGGGCGCGGGCGCGGCGCCGGCGCTGCGGCGGCACGTCGGCTCGGGCTCCGGGGGCTACGCCGACCACATCTTCCTGCACGCGGCACAACAGCTGTTCGGGGAGACCAATGCGCAGCTCGTGTATAGGAACTTGAGGTGACGATGATCTCACTTTAGTCAAACTAAACAAAGTTAATTATTTTTATTTATTTTATTTACATTTAACTTTTTTGAATCCCTTTTTTATTTTTAATCCTAAATCCCCTGTATCTAGAGAACCAGGAACTATGATGACCATGGTCCCACAACAGCCAGACACGAAACAAATGCTTACGCTTTTTTTTTGTGCACAAACATTTGTCCATTTAGCCTGTCTTCTTTTTGGTATCGTCTGTCATAAAGCTCCTTCTTATCTCTACGAAAAATGATCGTGGATGTCGAGTCAAAGACCTCATGCGCCGCGGCGGCAGACTGCTATACACACACTCTGCGGCATTTAGAGGTAGTTTCCGATACGCAGCGTCGAAATGCTGGAACAATATACCACCGCCGATCCGGAACCTGCATTATGTTAACAGTTTCAGATTTAAATTGAAAAAATTCTTCGTAACCACCAAAGCAGCCAGTAAACTTTACGACACGACACAAGCATAATATAATTTATTAATTTTATTCTCTTCTTTTTTTTCATTCTTTTTTTTGTCTTCTCTGTCTTTTTAGTTGGTTTCTTCATGTATTTATTTGTGTAAAATTATAATAATAGTGTGTTTGTAACTTTGTATTTTTGTGATGTTGCCAACTATAAAAAATATTTTGTGTGTCCGTGATGTCACCGGGCGGCTTCTATGGAAGATCGGCACTGGTTGCTACAACCAGCATTTTGCTCAGTGGAGGCCGTATTGTGGCAAAAGTTACTGGTGGTAGGTTTCTCGTATGCGAGAGGTCGTCTGGGTGGGTACCACTGCTTTGTCAGTTATTCAGCCGCCAAGCAGTAGTGCGCAAGCATTACTATGTACCGGCTTGAAGGGCATTGTAGCCAGCGAAATTACTGGGCATTATGAGACCCAACAGCTAATTGTCTCAGGGTGACGAGCACAGTGCAGTGCCGCGCAGGATTTTGCAAAACAAAGTTCTGGGTGGTGCTGTTATTGTTATGGGCTGGCGTATTGCTTACCGTCAGGCAAACGACCAGCTCGTCTCGTCATTTATTAATTTTAATATTTTTTTTATTTGCGTGTATTCTAGATTTAAAGTAATTGTAATTTAGTGCATTCATGTTTCTGTTTTTATTATTATTTTGCCACAATAAACCTATTTCTTTCTTTCTTTCCCGTCGCGGGAATCTAAACCACAACCTCAGTGGTATATGCTTAAAGAAAGAAAATGAGTTTTTATTGCCAACAACTTAATATAACTACAATATTTACATACGATTTTAGTTGGGCAATAAGGGTGACCACTACACAATAGACGCAATCTTGTTCTACCAACAGATCTACAAATTCATCACGGTAAAGACGCTGCAGTTAGTCCCTGTGCAACGCCATAAGCTCATGGTCATTTTTAACCAATACCTAAGTGATATGAGTCAGGGAATTAGACAGCCTTAATTCATTCGCTGTATCATTGGACTCGTTACATTACATCTACGAGATGTAGGTACTTGAGTATACAAAATTTACAATAAAATAATTTATCATCAGCCCATCACGTTCCCACTGCTGGGACACGGGCCTTCTCTCATAGAGAGAGTATGAGCCATAATCCACCACGCTGGCCCAGTGCGGGTTGGTGGATGTCACATGTCCTTGAATTTTTGTGCTAAATTCTTGGACATGTCGGTTTTCTCACGGTGTTTTCCTTCACCGTTTTTAGAGCGAGTGTTAAATCCGCCATAACTTAAGAAAGCCAGTGGTGCGGGGCCAACTGGATGGATCTGGATTCGAACTCGGATGCGTTGAATTGAAAGTCGCACGTGCTCCCACTGAGCCACACTCGCTCGATAAAATAAAAGCCGTTGTTTGAAACCTATTTTCATGCGAAAAGGAACAATGCATCGACTCGATTATTGTGAAACGCAGCGGGGGTGCGACGTTGTTGACCCTTTTGTCGCAACATTGTTGCTTCTACGGAAAACAAAGGTTATACTGATACGTACTACGCAATACTGGCAGCGTATTTATATATTCATACGAGCGCATTGACTATGTTTGATTGGAAAGGGCATTTAACAACGCTAATGTAGATAGATAGATAGATAGATGAACGCTTTATTGCAAACATTAAATTACAGACATAACATAAAAACAATTAAAGAAAGTGTTATCGCTAAAAGCGATCTCTTCCAGGCAACCTTTGGATGGAGAGGAATTATCTTAAAGACGGGGATGTAAGGTCTACAATAATAACATAAACATAAACAATGTCAATAAAATAAACTTAAATAATAGATACAGAACAACAGCAACATGCTGAATGCCTGCATAAACATACTATACATATACATATAATGTAAATATTTAATAAAACGGCTAGGACTCACGTAGTTTGTCGAATTAGTCGACGTAGGTTTCGAGCATGTCCGATGCTCTTCATCAGGGGCGTGTTTACGCTCGAACTCACGAAGACTTTCATACTAAAAAAACACTAGCGTAACTTTTTTTTTATAACTGATTGACGAGACGAGTAAGTCGTTCGCCTGATGGTAAGCAATACGCCTGCCCATAACAGTTGCAGCACCACCCAGAACTTTCTTTTGCAAAATCCTGCGCGGCGCTGCACTGCGCTCGTCACCCTGAGACAATTAGCTGTTGAGTCTCATAATGCCCAGTAATTTTCTTGCCTTATCTTCTTAGTGGTTCTTTTTCTGATACGTTGGTGGAGTCAATATAATAAGTTCGTAATAAGTGCGTCTTTTTTTTTACGCTTAATAGATCCATGTTTGGCTACTATCTCGCCTGATGTGAAGCGATGATGTGGCCTAAGATGAAGCACATAGATCTAGAGAGAGACGGCAGTTGAGCGGCTGCTCAGACCCGTCTCCCCGATGGTTCACCGAACATTATCCCGAAACACGACTAGGTCGCTTGACGGCATGGCTTTGTTCGGTGGGTGGTATTACAACCACGGCCAGAGCCTACCACTCCAAACCTGTCTGTGGTACGAAAACTGAATTCAAAACTTTTAAACTTGATCTTGGACATTAATTCTAGCCATGTACTCCTTCTTGACTTATTTTAAAATGGTCTTACTTGACGCTGCTAGATTTAGCACAGTATTGTGATAAATTTGTGGTAAGAATAATCAAGCTTGCCTCTAAATCTCTTATTTTTCTAAACAGTATATTTGGATTTCATGAATGTTTTTTACAGAAATCCCGACTTCAGAGAAGTGACGCTCGAGAAAGACGGCAAGGAAGTGCTGCGGTTCGCGATCGCCAATGGGTTTAGGAACATACAGAACTTGGTGCAGAAGCTCAAGCGAGGCAAGTCGCCCTACCACTACGTGGAAGTGATGGCGTGTCCGTCAGGTCAGTACATATTTTTTTATGTGTCTGAGTGACGAGTCGAGCTGGTCGTTCGCCTGATGGTAAGAAGTACGCCTGCCCATAACATACATACATAAATGATATGAAATACTAGATATTTACACAGTGGAAGAATAACTGGCAAAGCGGTGGTACCCAGACCGCCTCCTGCAGGCGAGAGATCTACCACGAGTATATTATGAGTTTGTGCAAATAAAAAAAACCGCAAGCATTTGTTTTGTGTCTGGGTGTTGTGGGACCATGGTCCTCATAGGTTCTGGTTCCCTAGATACCGGGAATTCTAGTTAGGGCCCAGGATCAATGTATGTGATCATTGGGCGTATTTATTTGTTTATTTATAACTGAAAAAGTTATTGAAAAGAAAAGGTTAATGAAATAAACCGCGGTATATAGGAAAGCATTTGACCTAGAACTCGCCTCATCGGTCGCGGGGTGGTTCCCTCTACCCAGGCGTAAACGTGCGGGGGCTTCTACCCCCGGGGGCCTGGCAGGCCGCTGGTGGCTGCTCCGCTAGTCGGTACGCCTCTCAGCGGCTCTGTGTTGGACTTCTTTTTTATTTGGTGGTCACTGTCGCCTCTGCCCCCTTCGCCTTCTAGCATTACATCATATTAGCTTCACTTAACTTACTGCCGTGCGTTTCCTCAATAGAACAACAATAGCCAGGTGTCACCCAGGGGTGACATTGGTCTATAACATAGACTTTACCCCTTTACTTAATTACTATAGGAAAACCCCACACTCGGGGGCACGTGCCGAGGTTAATAATGATTTAATATGTTTACTCTGTCGAATATTTAACAATAGAATTAAAATATGTTTCTAGGAAATGAGAAAATGTATTCGTTAAAGTCGGAACAAATGGAGTGCAAAAAATAAACTTGTGTACAATGGCTTCTGTCTAGAAATTTGAATGATTATGTAATAACAAAATGCAGGTCAAATGTGAATATATTGTACATACAAGAATTTGAGAATAAAACCCCTTTATCTAAATATAATGATGACAAATAGCTATACAGTTCTCCTTTCATTTGGCTACATACGAACGAAGCTATCTATCTAATCTAAACAATCTTAATACCTTTAAACGAGCAATTCTTGTATATATGTCGCAGCCAACTAGCTTAATTCGCTGTTCAATTAACAGCCTAGGTTCTTAACTAAACATCGCCATTCAACTAGTGGCCTGAATCATATTCAGCCATTTGATCAAACAGCTAGGCAAATGACTTGGATCGATGACGTTTAATTACTTGCCTAGACTGTTCATTTATAAAGCCTGATTTCCAAAGTTTAATGAAAAATAGTATGGAAGAGTGTAGTGACAAAAATAATGAATGCAGCCTTCGGTAGGTTAGGGTGCGGCGTAACGCCGCGAACATGTATGTTAGATACGAATATAATGTAAGTAGATTATAATCTACCGAAAAATAATGCGACGGTTCACAATCTTTCGACAGTTTACAATCTCGCGTAGGATACATCTAAGTTTAACCACATGCCTAAGCATTAGCCAGCCAGTTTATTAAATGTTGTAATAGACGCTATGGCTGAATATCATTCAGGCCACTAGTTGAATGGCGCTGTTTAGTAAAAGGGCTAGGCTGTTAATTGAACGGCGAATTAAGCTAGTTGGCTGCGATATATATATATAATCTGAATCTCGGAAACGGCTCCAACGATTTTCATGAAATTTAGTGTGCAGGGGGTTTCGGGGGCGATAAATCGATTTAGCTAGGTTTCATTTATAGAAAACGTTTATTTTTTTAAATACCGGTCATCCAGGTACTTGTTATTTAAATATCGTAAGTTTAGTCATTAAACAAATCACCATTTAACATATTGTTTTTCTTCTATATGGCTAGCAACTAGCAATAGCAGTACATGTACAAGGCTATGATAATTGTTTTTTATTAATGCCATTTGCGGCTTTTATTTTTTAGGTCATAACTAGGCCTCTCACGTTTTTCTTTCAGGTCGTTTATACTTTAATTTAAGTTTTGTTTTTAATGTAACTGAATTTAGTTATTAATTATTTTATTCATTCATTTATTTTATTTATTCATTCATTTATTTCGGACAGTATTAAAGTACAACAAAGTAAAATTAACAGAGGCCCATAGATCATATACCTTACAGACTCACATATATACAAAAATATAGCACAATAACTAAGTATATTATTACGCTACTACGCAACACATAAGGAATTATTGTTTTTGCCTGCTTTCCCTGTAACGGCGGTAGACTACTCCTGTAGGCCAGAAGTCCGGGGTAAGGAACATCTTCGCGTGTTCCGCTGGAACCTGAAGCGCGTAGGACTTGAAATTAGTGGTCCTAGTCTGCTCCAGCTGCGACAAACTCACGTTGATGGGCTCTTCACGCGAACTCCGGTACATCCATATTCTCTCCCGGACGTATCGAAGGACTTCTTCACCCTTCGTATCCTTGTCCAGGCGAGAGAGATAAATCTTGACGGTCGGGGCTGATTACAGCTTTGACGAAGTCGGCGCTTTTTCTCCACGAGGGCCGTTTTGTCGATCTTGGTAAGGGTAGCAGCAGTAGTACTATACGCAGCGCAGCTGATGCTTGCTGCTGCGTGTTAGCGGAGGCCCGTTTCACTTCTTCGGCGGCCTTCTTCGCTTAATTAGTATTTATATTATATTTAATTATAGTATTTTGTTGACCACTAGAGCATTTTATAGCCCTATTACGCTAGCGCTGCCGCTACTGCTGCAGTTGCTGTCAACCGCCACGATTTGTCCACTATCTTTGATGATTGACAGCAGTTGAGCGGCAGCAGCATTGCTCGTGATCCGAAATACATCTACTAGAAAATATAGCACCAAGAAATTTAGTGGCTTTGTCCTTTTCGATGTCTAATAAAGTAAAATATTGCCAGCTATCCTGCGAAGTTGAAATTTTCTATACTTGTCAAAGTCCGATGACAAAACAATATTATGGTGACAGCCAACAGATTTGATGATGGAGACGGAAGGTGGGCAATGAAAGTACTTGACGAATATTCGTAATCTACTAATGTTTGGGCTCATTTTTAATTGGCTCGCGGTTTTGATTACGAATTTGTTAAAAGCTTGTCTTGAAAAATATATTTTTCAACAAAAATCTTGTTTAATCTTTTAAAATGTCTTATACAATCTAATAATAATTAACATAATGTCAAAGTAAAACTGTAAATCAGATGTACACACTATCATAGAACGGAAGAAGCAACACAATGTCGAAAAAGAGCTACACACCATAATCGAAATCGAAATCGACCTTGTCGTGTTTCGGGATGATGCTCGGTGAACCATTGGGGAGACGGGTTGAGCAGCCGCTCAACTGCCGTCTCTTTCTAGATCTATGTGCTCCATGTTAGGCCACATCCTCGCTTCACATCAGGCGAGATAATGGCCAAACATAGATTTTTAAAGCTTAAAATAAGATCGTTTCACAAATCAAAACATAGTTTCCCAACTTGCAGGTTGTCTAAACGGCGGCGCGCAGGCTCGCCCTGAGCCCGGCGAGAGCGGCCGCGAGCTGCTCGCCCAGCTCGACAGCATGTACGCCGAGCTGCCGCTCGCGAGCCCGCACGCCAACAAGCTCGCCAGCAAGCTGTACGCCGAGTGGCTCGACGGACGGGACTCGGACAAGGCGAAGGCGACGCTGCATACCAGTTACCACGCCGTTGAGAAGTCAGATATAGCGCTCAATATCAAGTGGTGATTGGGGATGTTCTTGAATAATGGATAGTCTAACCTAATACAGCCCGCTGTTCTAAGCACTTCTAAGGTACAGTGCTGCGAGTACTCTAATTGATCTATCAAAATCATAGCTAATGTGACTATTTGCTGGCGTAGCGGCTTGGACTGGTGCTTTCTCGATGTGTGGTGAAGTGCAGACTGTGTATAAGCAATGTTATTGCTTCGTATCTTACCGGAGAGTATATACCTACGCTAAATATCTAGTTGAAACACGTAATGATTAGTGACTATGTATATTTAGAGTTTTTTCTATATGATTATTTGCGGTTATTTAACAGTTCATATAGGTTGATATTTTTTTTACAAAAATATACAAAAATGTTTGCATTGCAATGACAGCCACTGTGACGTAGTGGTTGTGTAGGTTGGCTCAAAAACACCACCGAGGTTGCGGGTTCGATTCCCGCGACGGGACAAATGTTTGTGCACCGAAAAAAAAAGCGCATATGTATTTGTTTCGTATTGTTGTGGGACCATGTTCCTCATAGTTCCTGGTTCCCTAGATACAGGGAATCCTAGTTAGGGGTCAGGATCTATGTATGTGATCGTTGGGCGTTATTTATTTTTATTGCACAGACCTTTTATAATGTTGTTAGATCAATAATATCCAGTTTACATATTATGTATATTTTATAATTGGTATATTTATATTATATAGATCACCCATTGCTTGGCAATTCTCTAGTTAGATCGTGAATACTAGGTGTTACGGGTAACCAATGTTGTTATTAAGAATGTAAATGATGTTATTCTTATCATCTGTAAGGACAATTCGGAACAATATAATTGTTTGAAACGCATCGGTTTGTTTGTGTAGCAACTGTGGAATTCCATTATACCATTTATACTGCATTATAAATATTTAATTATTTTCTTCGCATGACCTCCTCACAAAAGTGTGCTGTGACTTGTGCACTGTCACCGAAGCGTTCTTTTTAATTTTAAACGTTTTTACGTGAGTTCATTTACACATGAGTGCTTTACACGACACGACGCGGCACCGCCACGATAGATTAGATTGGATAACTCTTTATTGTTTCACGACCTAATTCCACCCTCTCCCTTCCAACACAGGACGAGTAGAAGGTCGGCCGAATATCACCCTTATTTAGTAGACATTCCGCCAATTCGTACAAAGCGTTTTGGTTCCACGTTTATAGTGCATACTGCTAAGGAATAGAACTCCTTGCCGTCTTCTCTGTTTCCTGATAACTACAATCTGGGTATCTTCAAGGCCAGAGTGAATAGGTATCTTCTAGATCTACGTGCTCCATCTTCGGCCACATCGTCGCTTAACATCAGGCGAGTAGACCCATCTTTTGTAAAAAAAAAATATTAGCATTTTTGTTAATAATATGATTCATAGACAAACAAAGACGGCCCGCCTGGATGGTAATCGGTTACCGTCGCCTATGGACACGTGCAGCACTCGGGGCATTACTGGTGCGTTGCCTACCTTTAAAGACTCTTTTCTCCCTTCACATTATAACAAAAAGAAAAATGATAAATTTAAAAACTAAAGTGTTACAATGGGCGGTCTTATCGCTCAAAGCGATATCTTTCAGACAACCTTTGGATGGAGAGGGCTTAAAGAATGTGTAAGAGACGGGGGTGTCAACATAAATGACAATAAAAAATGCATGTACAAACTATAATAACATTTAACTATTATCTAGATTAAATATACACTACAATCTACGATACTGCAAACGGTGATTTCTTTTTGAAAAAGCTTTAGGGTTGAACTACTTCTGGCCGCACCGAATCGCACTTTCCTATGCTTCTATCCTTTTCTGTCACTTAGAAGAGTCATTTACTAGAGAGAGAGAGAGCGGGAGTGCGACCGCACGCGGTGGAATGGACGAGTCGACTACTACTGCTACTGCTTCGGAGAGCTTTTTATGGTGCAATACAATAACAAACAAACACACAACAAAAAAATAAAGAAATAATAATGACAAAATTAATTTTTAGAACTTATTTTTTTTTTTTGTTATTTTTTTTCAGAAGCAGTAAATCAATTTGGATAAAATTTTGAAAATTGGCGGAGTAATCGCGATCGCGTGACAAACATACAAAAAAACATACCGTCGAATTGAGAAACTCCTCCTTTTTTTCAAGTCGGTTGAAAATACAAAAATATGAGATACAATATGGTATGTTATGGTATTAAAAGTTCTGGGTGGAACTGCAATTGTTATGGGCAGGCGTGGCGCTCACCATCAGGCGAATGATTTGCTCGTCTCATCACTCAGTTCCAAAAAGTATTTGTATAAATATATAAAGTGGTCGTCACGGCCGCGCGCCCGCCGCGGTCGCATCGGCCGCGTCCTCGAGTACGTAAACGATCAAACTTATGAATAACCGATGCGTTAGGAGCGCGGCGCCAGCGACAGTGTCCGGCGCGCGCGCAGCCGGCCCGCCGTGTTGTGCCAACATGCCTCCTGTTTACATAACAAACGACCTGCACCCGCAGAATACTCGCTAAATACGCGCAAAAACTGCACCTGCATTTAAGTTTTTATCCGAATTTATCTATATATTAGTAACCGATAGTTCCTATTGAAGTAGTTGTCTAGTGATCGTGAACCATGGGTGACTTCAGAGTGACTTCCGCGACGAAACTGTACTTAGTGATCCTGTGTGGGATCGTCAGAGCTGTGATAAGCACGGGGCTCGGCAAGTGCCCCGTGTACCCCTCGCTGCCTGACTTTGATATTCAAAGGGTAAGTCAGTTACTTAATAATAATAATAATAAAATTATATTTTTTTATGAGTCGAAACTGGCATGTGCCGATATCTCATATCATAGACTGGTTCTCATCCATTAAAAATTCACCTCAATAGCCCAATCATAAGTAATTTGCATATCTTCAATAATAGTCCTCGCTCTTATCGGGGGCTGCCTTTGATTGTATCTTCTAATGATGCACTTAGAGACAGTCCCCGATAAGTGTTGCCCATTACATATCTAAATTAAATGCTCTAAGAGGCCTCTACGTGTTGGACTCATGTCCCCGCGCAAGCCTTCCAAAGGACCGGTGTATTACCTCTGAGAAAGAGCAACATAATAATTTATTTATTCACTTAAATTGTTGGTACAAAAACTTAATTTTAGAGCACTCGGTAAGTACTATTATCTTTATGTCACTATGTAAAAGTATATGGTAGGTACTAGCTTTTTCCCGCGACTTCGTCCGCGTGGAGGATAGAGGAAGCCCTTCTATCTTGTCGTTGAAGTATCTAGATTTTGAGATTTTTTGACAAACAATTATTTTATCTTTAGTAAAAAAAAATTTTAATTAACAGTATCATCTGTTTCTTCTAATACCTCAAAGAATATGTGTACAAAGTTTCATGATAATCGGTTAAGTAGTTTTCGCGTGGAAGCGTAACAAACAAACTTATATTCACATATATAATATTAGTAGGGATGTATATTAGTTTATATACAATACAATACAATATAAAATGCTTTATTGTACACCAAATAAAAAAATAATAGGTACATGGAAATTACTTACAAACTAAAGTACAAAGGGCGGACTTATCGCTAAGAGCGATCTCTTCCAGTCAACCTTTGGATGGAGTTAATTGACGGAGTGAGATAGGTCGGCGGTGTAAAATATATATGCATTAGTATGTATTGGAATGTGTGTTTAAATAAGCAGGTATTTATTATTGTAATCTAATTGTACACCGCCGTCTGGTCCTTTTGATACTGTCCATCCAAAGGTCGTTTGGAAGAGATCGCTTTAAGCGATAAGACCGCCCATTGTACTACCATTGTAAGGAATTTTGTGGTATTATTATTTATTTATTTTGTAAACTGGTATGCAATAAAGAGTTTTGTAATTGTCAGATCCACGTACCTAGGTACTATAATTTTATATTTGAGAAAGTGGTGTAGGAAAACATCGTGAGGAAACCGGCATGTCCAAGAATTAATAACAAAAATTCAAGAACGTCTGACATCCACCAACCCGCACTGGGCCAGCTTGGTGGATTATGGCCTATGCTCTCTCTATGAGATAAGGCCCGTGTCCCAACAGTGGGAACGTGATGGGCTGGTTATGATGATGAAATAACAGCAATTCAGTCAGTGTGTTTAAGGTATAATAGTTTTTGATTTTTTATCAAATTATAGATTTAAATGTTTGACGGCTATCTCGCCTATCATCATCATCATCAGCCCATCACGCTCCCACTGCTAGGACACGGGCCTTCTCTCATAGAGAGAGAATAGGCCATAATCCACCACGCTGGCCCAGTGCGGGTTGGTGGATGTCAGACGTCCTTGAATTTTTGTGATTAATTCTTGGACATGCCGGTTTCCTCACGATGTTTTCCTTCACCGTTTTAGAGCGAGTGTTAAATCCGCACATAGCTTTAGAAAGTCAGTGGTGCGGGGTCAGCGGGATTCGAACTCGGGTGCGTTGGATCGAAAGTCGCACGAGCTCCCACTGAGCCACACTCGCTCTCTCTCTCTCTCTCTCGCCAATATTGAGCGACAATGGAAGACGGCCTTTGGGCGACTACTCAGGACCCGTCTCCCTGATGGTTGATCAAGCATCATCGCGTCCGAAACACAAATAGGATATCTCGAGGGAAAGGTGCCATAATTACTTACTGAATATAAATTTTCATCAGCCTCGTGCATTGCCTTTTTAAGATTCTAAAGAAAACTGAGAGTTATTGCTTAGTGTAGGTACCTATCAGCACAGAATACTAAGGGACAGAAGCATCACTCCGCACAGAAATTTAAACAAATAGCGACTCTTGCTATGACGCAATAAAATTCAATTCAGCTCGCGTAGCGCTGCATACCTACCAGTCATATTAACCTACAGAGCGCCTCTCTTTCTATCGCATAGCTCTTATCTCTTCTGACGCGGCACGTGTAACGACGCGCGACCCGCCGTCGGTGTCCGGCTATGTACTTGTAGCTTCGTACCTACAGTGCGGAGTGCGCTAGCCCTGGTATCAGTCTCACTGGCTAAGTACATAGGAAAACAGTACAAATATACATACGTTAGTAGCTACCACACAATATTATTATACTAAAACGTCGCCGGGTCAAACTGTAAACTTTGCATAATATTAACATTTTAACCTAATTAATAGACAAAGAGGAAGCGAAAATTATGAGCGTAATTTAATTAATTTGCTTTAATTAAATACAAGAAAAAATATGTAAGTACTACCTGCGTTTCCCGGGATAAAAAGTGGCCTATGTGCTATTCCAAGTCCTTAAGTACCTACATACCAAATTTAATCAAAATCTGTTCGGTAGTTTTTGCGTGAAAGAGTAACAAACATACATCCATACATTCTTACAAACTTTCGCATTTATAATATTAGTAGGTTTACTAACTGCTGCGCGCGACAGGACGCGACTTCGTGGCATGCGCGTAGGGTTTGGTATATCGCGATCCCTCGGGTGCAATGACTTATTTATACAATACAATACAAAATTGCTTTAATGTACACCAAAACAAAAAATATCAAGTTACAGGAATTGACTTACAAACTACAGTAGGTATGTACAACGAGCACACTTATCGGTTAAAACGATCTCTTTCAATAAACCTTTGTATATAAATAACTAACGGAGTTATTTTATACGCCATGCTCGACTGTTATATTGGTATCACAGAATAAATATATAATGTAGATTGGGATGAAAATTATCACATGTCCTTCTGCGTGTGGCTACTTCTATGCCAAATTTTATCAATGTCAGTTCCTTCCTTCGCATTTATAGCAAAGAATACTAACTATAGGGAGCAAGTGTGGATGCAGTGGCGTAGCTACCGGAGGGCTAGACGGGGCAGTGCCCGGGGCCGCCAAGCCCAGGGGGCCTTTCGGACTCTGACTAACAAACTATAAATTGAACTAGTGAACATTTCTCCCACATTCAGAATATAAATAAACCAGATTCCAGGAACGCGTCTTTAGTAATGGCAACTTTTTTGAAAAAATATAGGGGAATTCCCAACAAGTCTCGAACATCTTTGTTTGAACTTGCGGGGAACTCCTCTCCTCCCCTTTATTTTTTGCCTCAGGGCCTTTAGATTACCTAGCTACGCCACTGTGTGGATGTGCAATAAAGATTTTGCCGGGATGAATTGCAATGCATGATTAAACCTTCCTCCTTGTGCACCTACCTGCTGACCTCTTGGTCATGCCAATTACCTACTTAGATGGATCTTTTTATCTAGGTCTTGGGATTCAATATTGACTGGGTCAAGCAATAATATTAGCGTATAAAATCAAGAGAGAATTGAACCGCCTAATACGAGTAGATTACCTATTCCATTCGAGGTATCGAGTCATTAAAAATAATAATTAATTAATAATTATTAATATTAATTATTATTATTATTTATTTTATTTTTATTAATGAGTATTTATTATTTATTTATTGTTAATTGCAAGTTTATATGGAAATCCAGCAGGCACAGAACATATGTATAATAGTACACGTACCTACCTAGCAAGAAAGATTTATCAAAATCTATCAAGTTTTACACCTCGGAATACTCGTTGGAAAAAAGCGTTGATCCGAAAGTCGGAGTAGGTATTGATTTCCTAAATAACAGATTGTGTTTTGTAAAAATAGTGTGGGCGTGTCGAATCGAATATATCCAATTAAAGCCGGATTCATACTGCTAAGTGTCGTGTCATAGGTCATCAGTGGGTCTATCGATTCATATATTTTATATAAAGGCGTGCACTCCATTCTGACGTCATGCGCTGACGCTGCCTCAGAATAGTGTATCACGACTAATGTGAATCCGGCTTGATGCTATTTTATTAATTTATGCAAGCTGAATATTCAATAGAAATGTAGTTGATTCCAATAGTTTTGAACTTGAAGACACTAGCTACATCTATAATATAGACTCCGTAGTAAGAATGTACCTACCACCATATCTAGTCTTCGAAACTGGTGCTGACGTGCAGTGGCTGATATACAGTTATAGTTGATTATAGTTATAGTGGTTGATATATAAGTTATTCTAATGCTATGCCTATACATCCGTCCGTGCAGTAATTGTTAGGTACCTACATAATAACCACACCTACCTATTGTTTAGGAAGTAGGTGCCTATATTTTATTGAGTTAACTTGGAAGTAAAAATGTACATTGCAGATGACAGGCACATGGTACGAGGTGGAGAGATCGTTTTACCTGGTAGAGATATCGGCGAGCTGCACACAACTGGAAATTACGCTCAACGAGCGCGGGTATCTGATGATTTCAGTCAATACAATAAATAGATGGTAAGTGAATAAGTACCTAATCAATTTTAAACAATCTGCCTCTATTTTTAACCGACTTCAATAAAGGAGAAGGTTCTCCTTTCGATTGTATTTTTTTTATGTTTGTTACCTCAGATCTCCGTCATTCATGTACCGATTTGGAAAATTCTTTTTGCGTTGGGTTCAGTATAGCTACGAAGTTGTCCCATATAAATTTCATCGATATTTGACCTTGGACTTCGAAGATACATTGAAGTCGGTTTTTTGTTTGTTAAAACGTATACTTGTGTACGTGCTCTGTATTATGTGGGTACCTACTTCTCCTCTAGTGATGAACTCACCGTGTAGGTAGGTACCTAGATGAATTTACCTACTTTATCTTTTTTTAATGTCGGCAAACAAGCAGACGGCCCGCCTGATGTTAAGCGCAGCACCAGAGGCATTGCTAATGCGTTGCCGACCCTTAAGGACTATTATCACCCCTTTTAAAGGACTCCACTTACATTACGGTATGTTAGTGTACCTTTTTAGGTCTTAATAGGCGCTCGACAATCTTCCGTCTCTTGCATTCTTTTTTTTTTACTGATGATAGGCTTGCGTTTGCGACCACTATCTCAACTGATGGTAAGCGATGATGTGGTGTAAGATGTAACACGTTTACCTAGAAGATACCTGTTCTCTCTCGATTGGAAGACTCCCAAGATTTTTCCTTTCTTCCATATACCTACGTATAAGTAGAAGATAATAATACCACAGAGACTTAATAGATACAGGTGCCTATAGTAGGTACTACTTATTTACTGCAAACAACAGCTTGAGTGAGCAGGCTGACAGGCAAACAAACCTGACTGTAGCATGCTTAACTCAGGCAGGCAATATTTAGAAGTCGGTGTTGGCACGCAGGACGGGCGCGGCTTCCAGTTCGTACGGCGTGGGCATCCCGAGCCACGCGGGCTCGTCGGTGTTCCGCTACAAGTTGAACAACCGCATGCCGTACGTGATCGGGCGCATGCTGCCGGGCGCCGGCCAGTACAACGTGCTGTTCACCGACTACTCGCAGTTCGCCATTGTCTGGTCCTGCAGCAGCGTCAGTGTCGCGCATGCAGGTACGCTTCATTTCATATGTGCGTGTGATGTGAGGGCCACTCTGATTAATATCACTGAACATGTAAAAACCTCAACATTAGGCTTCGTATATTGAACATATTACTAATGCCATGTAGAAAATACTTAGGTAGGTGCTGCCTGTACCGCGACGTATTCTGTGATACACTAATTATCCTAATATTTTCCAACCTAACAACTACCGCTGGATTTGTTCCAGACCGCATATGGGTGCTGGGACGAGAGCGCGAGATCCCGGCGCGAGTGCGCGCACAGATATACGCCATTATGACGGAGCTGCGGCTCGACCCAGACCGCCTCATCCTCTCCAAGAACAACAACTGCACTCTCGCAATAAACTAGATTTTAAGACAACTGGCCTTTGACTTACTTTTGTACGCTACAATTTATTTAAGTTATGGTTTCTCAGTCAGTTATTTCTTTAGTCGTTTCTTTAGTCAGTTTTAAGTAATACAAAACAACTATCTTGGCAAGCGTGCTACATCGTCGACCGGAGATAGTGGTCAAACGAAAGCCAATAAAGTATAAAAAAAAATACGATGCAATGACTAAAAGAAATCGCAATCAATGGGTTGACTTGCTTTTTTGGTATGAAAACCGAAAGAAAAATCGCAGACCCGATTTTAACATTTATAACACGCGTTTTCACGTTGCCTTACGTGGGCTTTAGTACATTCCTGGTAGGTTTTACTGTAAAGGTCTGCGCAGACAATATAATTTAGTCAGAATAGAACACACTGAATCAAATTGCGACAACGCAGACGAGTGGAGCGACATGCAAGTCCGCTTACGCCGTCTGCGTAGACCATAACCTAAGGGTTCCCTACCTGCATGGTTAGGTTATTTTATTGTTATTCATTTATTTTAAGTTACAACATAGACCATTCATATTCATGATGGTTTACACATAACTTGGATGACGAATAAAAAACTGAAAAGTATCACTAATTAATACTTTATTATTTTCTTTTTGGAAATATTATTTTTATTTTATTTATTATCTCGAAGGTTTTCAACTTTTCAATTGCATATAATTTCGTAACCTATACTATTATAAAACTGTAAGTGAACCAATCCTGCACATGGAAGATGTTTTTGAAAAACCAACTGGGATTGACTATATAGACGGTACTGAATATGAATCCACAAGTTTATAGAATTGTTGTTTGTTACCTATAGACTCCAAAACTGCTTAAGAGATTTTAATGTGGTTTTAAGGGTTTGGTAGCAGAAGTCCCACCTCAGATTATAGTGTATGTTTAATCAAAATCATTGTGTGACTACGAAGTTAGTTTGGCTTCTTCGTAGTGCGCGCTTAGTCCGTGATATACTGGGGAGGTCTCGCTAAAACAGTCTTTGAAAACAAATGACTATGGGCTTCCACTGACGTCCACGCGGACAAGTCGCGGGGAAAAGCTAGTTTTATGGATAAAAAGTAGGTAAGTTATTTACAGATGCTATAAAGAAATATTAAATGCCATTGTTTGCAAAGCTGTGTAACAGCATTACATTTAAGTATCTATTGTGACAGAACTATTGTTAAATACATAAATAGTAAATTGTGATGATATGAACATAACCTTAATACTTATATACGTATACAAAAGTGTTACATTTGTACTATAATTATAAAAAGAATGTATCGAGTTACAGAATGCATCATAGATTACCCTATTTATTTGGTTCATGTACAATTCACCTATTAAAAGTTTGGTTAAATATATTTGGCGTAGAAGTAAGTGACAAGATCACAATAGTATTGCAATAGTCATATTTATCTTATTACCCATACATCAATATTATAATATCAGCACTCACTATTGTCATTACTCCTATTACATTAGGTACTTATATTTTATGCAAACGACACCGAGCCCCAAGATCTTTATAAAAAAATTAGAAACTACCGTATAAATAGAACAGATCAAAACCTTCATAAAACTTATAATATTAGGCCGTAAAATAGTAAAACAAAAAACTGCATAATTTGTGCAAAACAAAAACAAAGTGCAATAGAAAACAAATATAAATAAAACAATACTTTTTAAGTACTGAACTACCAAATATATATAACTGCCAATCATAACAGCTTTATATTTTACAATACCTCAGAAAGATCCATTTAACATTAGGACAGCATATAAAAATACACAACACTAATTGGAAATACCTATGTGAACACATAAAAATTGCTATGCGATCACAAACACAGACCGTGAAGAGGTGTTCCAAGTCTAACGTCACATTATTCTAAATGGTGTTATCTCTACTGGCAACACAGTTCGTCACTTCTGTGAGTTTGAGGCACTCTGCATCTCTGTTTCTGTAATCATAAGGGGAGTTTGAGGATATACTGTCGGCAGGGCTCCCACAGTGGTTTGGTAGTGGTTGGCATGAGACCTGGCTCTCTTGTCGTGAGTTCTGCGAGGAGTACTGGTGCATCCAGAGTTGGTTTTCTTCAACTTCTTTGCTGACAACCACAAAAAGTTCTTTTTCTTTGCTATCTAGTTGCTCTTTTAGGTATGCTATTAAATCACTGCTCTGAAAACCAGAGAAAATAATATTTTAAATTTAGAAAGTTTTACAAACAACTTGGTAAAATGAGAATGAGAAAGGAGCAAATCCCAAAAGGGTAGTGTGATAGAGAGAAGGCCTATACCTAACAGGGGCTGAAAAAGAAAGAGACATATGCTTCTATGAATTTAATGTGGATTAATATGGTTTTTGTGACTTTTACTTACCCTTCCTATTAACTGTGGAGCTTCCAGTTTAGAATCAAGGTTGTAGAAGTTCCCTTGTATCTGTCTGATTGTGATCCAGTGGCGGCGACGGAGTGGCAACATGACAAACCCCAGTTTGTAGTCCGATGGCACATTCAGAATAAACCCGCAGATGTTTCCCAGGTCCAAGCATCCTGGATCTCTGTGAACACAAGATATTATTATAAGTTTTATTAGTAAAATAGAGAGCAGATTTCATCAGTAAAATGTTTAACTTACTTTCTTTTATCAAACCATATCGCCTCACATCCCTTTTTCTGTAAAGCGGCCATGATAACGTTGATGTCGTAGTTTCCGAGCCCCAGCAAGGAGCGGTGTGGGTTGATCCACACATTTGGTGACAAACGGCTGCATATTCCATCTAACTCAGATTTGGAAAACGTGCTACGAGTCTGAAATATAATAAATTTATGAAGGCAACCAAATTAACAGTAGGTAAGTATCTTGTTTACTTTGTCACACTCTTTCAACATATATAATATACAACATTAAATACCATTTTAACCTCAAGTCTGCACGAATAATGCTAAGAAGCCTTCACGGCTAGTACAGAAATGATTTTGAAAGCAAGCTAATGAAGGTAAAATTACCTGGAATAAATTATTGAGCGCGTGTAAAGCGCAAAGCTCTTTTACTTGTTTTTCATGGTAAATCGACGGTTTCGAACTCATCTCGTCGGTGGCGCATTCAACATGATTTCTTTGATAAACCACACGTTAACTATTATGAATGGACTGTTTACACAAATAATTTTGTAGGTAAATATTAGGATATCTCAATTTAAAGTACGAACATTCAGATTTTGGTAAAATTGTAAATCCAAATCAAGCAATCCAAAACAACTTGACAATTTAATGACATCTCAATTTTTTTTTCTTATAGTTAGCCTGTTAGGCAGGCTAAAGTCTCTAGGACCATACCGCCATGTCTTAAGTAGTTTGTATGTGACAATTTAATATTCCATTTATTATACTTTTGTTGAGAATTGTTTCATTTGCCTACACTCATGCACGTTTACGAACACACAATGGTTAATATTCCACCAATATTACACATGATCACTCGAAATAACACTTGTTTGGAAAATAAAACAAAATCGAACTGTATCACTTTTCACTTCCCGCCAAAAAGTCCTTAATGACATCTCAATTTTATACATACCGCCATAAACAAGATAGAGTCATATGTAGGTAGTGCGAACTAGCGAGGTGCTACGATTATTTAGTCGATTATCGTTTCAATAGATTCAAATGGGCGTTCATTCAACTTGGTTCGTACAGTACAACTATTATTAGCATTTAGGTCTCTCCTCAATGATTATTAGCCTGATTCTATTAAGTATTCTGTGGCAGTAGGTAGAGTCGTAGCTCAGAAAAAATATCCGAGTGTGAATCGAAATGGAATACGATGTGTTATTCCTCTGAGAATACGATTCTACTATTCGTGGTTAGTTCGTACTTTATTATCTTCAATCTTTCTTTTATTTGTATAAAAATATATAATTGTCTTTGTTTGTGGGATTTATTCTATGGTTACAAAATGGTGCGAAATCGAAATTTGACACATCACACCAGAGCTGCCAGATATACGAGAATTAATAAAAAGGTACGAAATAATAAAGAATACGTAATAGTATTAAAACAGTATTACGTGGTATTCTTTGATTATCTAGTGATATTACTATTTACTACAATACTAAAGAATGGCTACAGACACCATCCTTCGGATTTGACTTACTTAACCCGGCCCAGATTTCAATGGATAGGTACTTCATTTAAGTTAATAATAAAAGTACGTTTTCAAAATGTCGAAAGTAACAGCGCGGGCTCTTAGCTTTTCGATAGATCAAGCAAGTCGACACCTGATGATGCCTCGTGCAGACGGCGAAACATGTGACGTACAAAGATTGTTGTTGTTAGGGCTTTCTTTATTCAACATTATTTATTATTTCCTACATTAACACTTATTTATCTTTTCTTATATACAATATTAATCTCATTACCATTTTATTATTAAATATACATATATATTTAAAAAAAATATAGTCGAGGGATTATTTATATTATATATATATATATATATATATAATCCCTCTCTCTCTATATATATATATATACGAGAGGGATTATTATATATATATATATATTTAAATTCATTTTACATTTACTATCACCCCCAAACATATTATATTATTCTAACAACAACCTACATAATATTCAGCGGGATTACACTATATATTTTCATTGCGTTTCAGTTTTGAGATGAATTTCCGCAACTTCACGCCTGATTCCATTGCATAATCTTGATTGGGGGGAGGCCTTTTCCCAGCAGTGGGACACTAACGGCTAAAATAATAATAATAATACATTATTAATATACTATTTAAACATCATATTCCCCATGGTTAAAGAAAGAGTGATGTAAGCAAAAAGGAGTAAACAAAGTTGTTACCCTACACTAACTATAAATGATGAGAGCTAGTAATAAATAATGTACTGACTTATTAAAGTAATCAGCAATTAAGATGTCTCTTTCTCTATTAATCATTGGTTCTGTATTTAAAATTTGTGGTATTGTATCCCCTGGTGGAATTTCAACTTCTGAAGGAATTTCCTCTTCTATTGTATTATCAGCCAGATTCTGTAATCTACAGATGTTGTGCAGTACTGCAGTGGCGATAATTACTGCATTAACTCGGAGAAGACTCAAACGCTACAACTGGAAACCTTCGTTTCCATACACCAAAGCACCTGTAGCAAAATAATTATAATGAATACAGAAATGATTAAGTTATGTTTCTATTATAGTATGAAAGTACTGCTGTAAACCCATAGATACCTTTCAATGACATTTCTGGTTCGAATATGAGCTTCATTATATAATGGCTGACCCCTTGTTTCGGGGTTTAGTTAAGGAGTAAAAAGGTATCATTTCTGAGGGTATGCACTGTCCCCAAGTAACCACTTATTGCCAAAAGCTCCATTTTCACATTGTGCTGAAAATGAAGAAAACAATAGTATTAAATGAGAATTCAAATATTAATACGACAAACTTATTTGTGTACAATGAAAATTACACAAAAGCTCATACCACGTAGCTCTGAACTATTAAATATGGTTGCATCATGGGCAGATCCTGGCCAACGGGTTACTAAATTCATAAATTGCAATTTCGCATTGCATACCGCTTGCACATTTATGGAAAAGTAACCTTTACGGTTTCGGAATTCTTCCCCTATCTGAGAATCTGAAACAAGTTAAAAGTTTTAGCATCTCGGACCCCAGTGAAGTTACAAAAAATAGAGACAAAAATCTTATTAGTACATATTTTATATTTAATACAATAACTATACTTTATTGTCTAGTAAAATCAAGTAAGTTCTTACTTGGTGATTGTATTCGGATGTGTGTTCCATCAAGTGCACCAAGTACTCTGGGAAACCGAGCTATTTCGTAAAAGTCCTCTTCTGTGTCAGCATGCATGTAGACATATTTGTTGTAAAGGTGTGCAATGGCCAAACTAATATCTCGAACAATGCGACAAGCAGATGCTTTCGACACTCCTATAAAATCAGCTACTGATAATAGCATGGTTCCTAATGCATAGAACCTTAGAGTCAACAGCAGCTGATGTATTGGAGATATACCATGATTCCATAAAGAAAAACAAGAAAAACAAATATTTGTTACCTATGAAGGTAAATAGATAGTAATGTTTGATGAGAGAGCATAATTAATGCATACAAAATGTGAAGAACATAAAATAGCATAAAGACTCACCTGGATTCAGTCACTCTTGTGTGTGGGTATATTTCATACAACAATTCCTGAACTGCTGGTTTATCTAGGCGAAACCTTATTTTAAATTCTACATCGTCTAGTATTCATAAGTAGTTCACTCTTGTTTTGCTGATTCTAGATCGTGGCAATTCTTCATCATCGGAATCACTTGAGTCTGATAAAAAATGCAGTATTTGCATGTCAAGATCCATAGCTAGCTATTAATCCAATATTATTTATTTCACAACCATTTTTTTTTCAAATAAAGTAATAGTAAGTTACTAATAAAATCGCTTAAGATGTTAAGAATTTTATGAACAACCGCCCGAAATCGGCCGGTAAGGTAATTACTTACGGATGTTCATTTTGACACATGTTTGACAGTTCTACTGACGGATGGATTTTTAATAGAAACAGGTTTGAGCGTCATCCTCATACATTTTGGCTACGGACGGTCGTCGGTGGTCCTCCCATCCGTAGGTGACCACTCGTCGGTAGTCTCGGCTACCAGTCGTTGATTATAGAAACACTTTTTAGTGAATTTTGTACCGATCGTTAGCAAAACCGTCCGTTAGTAAGTTATAGGAACCGGGCATTAGACATTACGGGTAAAGTTTAGGTAATATCTGATAATCTATTTCGGACTTTTTTATGTTTGACTGACTTCAGAAAATAAACAACGCCTTGCGGCAACACTGAATGTCTCTGATCACAGAACAATAATAATACTTCTATGAGTTCTACGAGTCCGCGGTACCTGCGGTCCACAGACTAATAAGGGATACATCTGTGGATTCCTCAATGATCTGCGGTACTTCCTAGTCTGTGATCAGCGGTCTCTGAAGTCTGATTCAAAATTTCAAAATCAACATTCAACCCTAGATAAAAATTGTATATACGGAAACATTCAACATCGGGCATCGGACATCGAAGATTATTTACTTTTATTTAATTCGTATAAAAATGGACGATAACAAAATTCCATCTATTACAAAAAGTCTCTTGCAACTGTACAAAATCTCTCTTCAATGGTTTGTTGTTTGTTTTCTCAAGATTATTTTTAGGGCCTCTAAAAATCAGCGATTATCGGCGTCGCTCAATGATGTTACATAAATTAAAAATACTATGTTACATTAATAAAATACTAACAAACTGGTTGGTGTGTGATATTCAATAAATAACTTGTCTTTCCTTTATTACTTGTCCTGTGATGTATGTAAAAATAGTTCTGTTACCTGCGGTCTAGGATGTTTTTCCCAGTAGTTTGGTGATGGACTATACTTGCACAACTTATTAATTTATGCTTATTACTTTCAGCTCATCTAACATCTCGTCCAATAATTTACTAAACGATGTGTGGTCTACGAACAAGGAATTGTTTAATGGGAAAGCTGCTGATCTTAATTTAGATTCAACTAATAGTCTTTTGCAAAATGCTGATACAAGCAACATTAAACATTGGAAAACTAGTCTAAGGTGTATATTATATCATAAATCATTACCATAATAATTATAGTAAAACTTGTAATATTTAGATAATAATATGTTTTTATTGTTTTTCAGCAAAATCAACCCTATTGCCTTGTTGGACAAATCACTACCAACATGTACTAATTGCATTGACTCTGATTGCTTTGGATTAGATCAATTCCAAAGAAATGAATGTAAATGCGACTTGGGTATTACTGAAATACATACAACATCCAAGGAAAACATGAGAAACAAAAAGATCAATTCTCTTTTTGGAAGGACCATAAGTTCAGAAGGGTCTAGTCAGGAAGATAAGATAGGAAATGATACTAGACAATTATTCAAACCTAAGTTTGGCCGTCCAAGAAGTGTAAACAAAAATAATATAAACCCATCAGTACCAAGAAAATCCATTCCTGAAGCAGAAATAGATTTAAATAATGATGACGATGGTGATGAGAAGACCCATAAAAGAAATGTGGCAAAGATCACTTTCAAATCTGCCAGAGAACAGCTGTTGGCTTCGAATCCTGCTGCTAGGAGGACTTTAGGAACATCTAGAAAAGCTCAAGCAAAATTTGTATCTCCTATGATTGGAATTCAAGGGTAAGCTAATAGTTAAAATGTTTTTTTTTTATGGAGCTGAGTGATGAGAAGCAAGAATCCATAACCTCTATCATTTTAGAACATAGTCATTTAAGCGGTAGCAAAAACAAATTCAAACAGGTCTTGTGTGCTTTTTTAATGGAACTTAAAGATGAGTTCGCCTGATGGTAAGCGCCACGCTTACCCATAACAATGGCAGTGCCACCACAGACTACTAAGGGACAGAAGCATCACTCCGCAAAGAAATTTATTCAAATAGCGACTCTTGCTATGACGCAATATAGCTCTTATCTCTTCTGACGCGGCACGTGTAACGACGCGCGACCCGCCGCCGGTGTCCGGCTATGTCCTTGTAGCTTCGTACCTACAGTGCGGAGTGCGCTAGGCCTGGCGCCACCCAGAATATTTAAATGCCTAGAGTATTTAATACCATAAAAGGCACTGCATAGCACTGATATTAAGTCTCATATGCCCAGAAATTTCACTGGCTACAATGCCCTTCAAACCAGAGCATGGTAATGCTTGCGCACTATTGCTTGGCAGCAGAATAACTGGCAAAGCTGTGGTACATCTGTACTAATAAAACAAAGAGGTAGTATTGTAAGTATGTAGGAGGTAATTTCTGAAACTACTGATCCAGTTTTAAAATTCTTTCACTGATAGATACACTCCGACATAACATAGGCTATGTTTTATTATGTTGACACAAATAAAGTCCCAGACAGTTGCTAGTATATTTATAAAATTTGTTTACAGAGACAAGCAAGAAAACTGTGAACCAGACATCACAGATGAGAAACTAAAGCACATTGATCCCAAAATGATTGAACTAATTGAAAGTGAAATAATTGACAAAGGAACACCTATAGGTATTTCATTATAATCATCATCAGCCAATATGAGTCCACTGCTGGACGTAGCCATTTTCCAAAGTCAAAGTCAAATATCATTTATTAAATAGGCACAAAAGTGCACTTTTAAAGGTCATAAACACATGATACAAATAAAATATGTTAAAAATGGTAACTTATGTGAACATGACTTTGAAAAAAAGGTAAGTATGTTTACCCATTTCTTGCCTATACTCAAATTGAAGTCTGGGTGCAGAAAAAAAATGCGAAAACTGACTCTACCAGAGCTTCGGAAATACGCTCGCTAGAGAAGATAGCACCAAGAAACTCTGCGGGGATGTCTTTTTTCAGCTCTTTTAAAATGTCTCGAAAATAACAATGAACAATTACGTATAAATTAGAATTAATAGGATGTCAAACAAGAAGTGCGAGTGAGATGTCCTGTAGTCATAGTATCAGTAACAGAAAAGTGTAAATAAAATATAAGTAGGTATAACAGTAGCAGTTAGGAGTGTCTAGAACAGACCAGTCCCCGCAAGCAGCACCTGTTCACGAGTATGGCTTGTGGACCAGCCATCACCCCCCTCAACCATATCGGAGGGAAGGGAATGACACACAGAGCCGCCGCAAGCAAAGACATTTGAGTGAGCATGACTGTAAAACCTAGTCACTTCCAACTCAAATACATTTTTTATAGCTTTAATTGAATTACTAACTAAATGAAATATCTGATAAAGCATGCCACTGAGCCCTTACTGCCAGATACCTTGCATAGCATAGCTATAGACAGCCTCTGTGGTATAGTGGTTGGGCAGGTTGGCTCAAATCTCATACACCACTGAGGTTGCGGGTTCCATTCCCGCGAGGGGACAAATGTTTGTGCATAGAAAAAAAAGCGCAATCATTTGTTTCGTGTCTGGGTGTTGTGGGACCATGGTCTTTGTAGTTCCTGGTTCTTGTTACAGGGAGTCCTAGTTAGGGGCCAGGATCTGTGTATGTGATTGTTGGGCCTATTTATTTTATTTATTTCAAGCTTTTACTTAACTTGCAATGTATGTATGTAATTATGTTCAGGTGGAATATTGCAAGTTGATTTAGAACCAGTTCCTCTTATATACGCATACTTGTCAAAATCCGATGACAATGCAATATTGTGGTGACAGTCAGCTGATCTGATGATGGAGACGGAAGGTGGGCAGTAGAACTCCTTAACGAATAATCGCAAACTACAAGTGTTTGGTCTTATTTGTGCTGTCGGTTCCGATTACGAATTTGTTCAAAGCTTGTCTTGAAAAAAAATATTTTCAACAAAAACTTATTTATTTATAGGTATATGCTCCTTGAAAAAAATATACCACTGTAGGGGCCTGTTAAAATTTGCTTATAAAAAAACCCTGAAAACATTTATTCAACTACTTTTGTCAGCTTTGTATGGGAAGATGAGATAAAACTTCCTGTGTCTGTTATTGTTCTAATAAATTTTTAGAAAAAAACAAAAACCGACTTCAATGTATCTTCGAAGTCCAAGGTCAAATATCGATGAAATTTATATGGGACCACTTCGTAGCTATACTGAACCCATCGCAAATAATTTTCCAAATCGGTTTATAAATGACGGAGTTCTGAAGTAACAAACATAAAAATAAATAAAAAAGATTTAAAAAAAATACAATCAAACAAAGAACCTCCTCCTTTTTCGAAGTCGGTTAAAAATACAAATAAAGCACAAAATAATGTTTCAGCTTGGGAAGACATTGCTGGTTTACAACTAGCCAAGTCTGTGATCCAAGAGGCAGTAGTTTGGCCATTACTCCGCCCGGACATCTTCACTGGCTTAAGACGACCTCCCAAAGGCATCCTGCTGTTTGGACCTCCTGGCACAGGGAAGACTTTGATAGGTGAGTATTGTGTATTGAAGTAGAAAGTATAATAAATTAATATTTTTCAATAAAAAATAACCATCTTCAAATCTTCGAAGTCCAAGGTCGAATATCGATGGAATTTATATGGCACTACTTCGTAGCTATACTGAACCCTATGCAAAAAAATATATTCCAAATCGGTTTGAAAATTACGAAATTCTGAGGTAACAAACATTAGTATTAAGAACCTCTTCCTTTTTGAAGTCGGCTAAAAATGCAACAAACCGCCGAAGTCCAGCATGCCATGAAGCGAAATAGTCTTGAAATATGCGCTCCATCTTCGGGCACTTAGCATCAGATGAGATAGCATCCAAATATAGACCTGCGTTAAAAAAAATAAGTTCATTAAAATAAAATACAAGTATACGTTTTATCAAACAAAAAAACCGACATCAATGCATCTTCGAAGTCCAAGGTCAAAAATCGATGAAATTTATATGGGACCACTTCGTAGCTATACTGACCCAACGCAAAAATAATTTTCCAAATCGGTTCATGAATGACGGAGTTCTGAAGTAACAAACATAAATAATTATTTTTTAGAAAAAAACAAAAACCGACTTTATTGTATCTTCGAAGTCCAAGGTCACATATCGATGAAATTGATATGGGACCACTTCGTAGCTATACTGAACCCAACGCAAAAAGATTTTTTCAAATCGGTTCATGAATGACGGAGTTCTTAGGTAACAAACATAAAAAAAAAAAATACAATCGAACAGAGAACCTCCTCCTTTTTTGAAGTCGGTTAAAAAGAAAAATTCAATGAATAGAGAACCTTCTCCTATTTTGAAGTCGGTTAATAAGTAAAGAGTATGTTTGCAGGGAAATGCGTAGCGGCGCAATGCAACGCGACATTCTTCAGCATCTCGGCCTCGTCGCTCACCTCCAAATGGATCGGCGACGGCGAGAAAATGGTGCGAGCGCTGTTTGCAGTGGCGAGGTGCCATCAGCCTGCGGTCAGACTACATGTCTTATAATTTACTAGCGGATACCCTGCGAGTGCTACAACGCTAAAAGAAGAATAGTACATTGTTCACCGAGAGGAGAAAGTGACCGATTACCGTCGAGGGTGTCGTTTGAAGCCCGAGCCGTAGGCGAGGGCTTTAAAACACCCGAGATCGGGAATCGCACTTTCTCTCGAGTGATACAATCTTTACTAATTGAAATTTATATTGAAATTGTTGCAGTTAGTGAAGCTTAATGTAACACTTTTTCCATTAATGTTTGTTTGAGATGTTTGCGATGTTCTTTTTTCAAATTGTTTGACACCATCCAACACACAGCTAGTGGCCAGTGTCATTTTGCGAACTTGGAGATAAAAACTCACTGTAAAAACTTTTTGGCTTTTGATATTTAGGTTACCAGCGCATAGTCTTACCCAAAATTAAAAAAGAAAAACCACGTAAGAAATGGATTTTCATACACTTTTCTCTCCCGCTCAGATGCGTTTTCTCGCCGCATATTTGTTCGATATGCAATGACGTACTTTCTACCGTAAATTTGATAAAGTATCAAGGTACTTTCCGAGCAGGTGTAGTATAAATAAATTTTCATTATTTGGGTCTAAATCCATCTTCGCATTATTGCCTCTAACGATATATCGAAACCGGTTCGAGGCACATCGGTTGAATGGTTCCAAAGTCTATAACGGACATAGGTCCAAAACAATTTTCGTCTTTAATATATACATATATATAAAATAATAATTAATTAATAATTTAATATAATCGGAGGCCGGAGGCCGGGGCTTGGACGCATGCCTTGCCGTCTCCTCAGATGGGTACGCTCCTCGACGACGACTCCCTTCGTGTGGCCGTAGGTCTGCGGCTTGGGTGCGCCTTGTGCGAACCTCATGCGTGTGTTTGTGGTGCGTGGGTCGACGCGTACGGCCACCATGGTTTGAGTTGCATCAAGTGCGCGGGACGGAGGCCCCGACATCATGCTCTGAACGAAATTCTTAGGCGAGCCCTGGTTGATGCAGAAGTTCCCTGCATATTAGAGACTCCTGGTCTGTCTCGTTCCGACGGCAAACGCACTGACGGCCTTACGCTGATTCCCTGGCAGAGAGGACGCTGCTTGGTGTGGGATGCTACTTGCGTGAGCACCTTCGCCACGTGCCATCTGTCCGCTTCTCAGCAAGTAGCCGGTGCGGGAGCTGAGGCGGCAGCAAAGGCAAAACGCCGCAAATACGCAGGTCTGGAATCGGCGTACAAGTTCGTCCCGTTTGCCGTCGAAACTGCGGGTTCGTGGGGGTCTGATGCCAAGAAGTTCGTGGCCGAGTTAGGGCGTCGGCTAAAGGAGAGAGGTCGGGACCCGCGGTGGGACATTTTTTAGCCCAACGCATCTCGCTAGCGATCCAGCGGGGAAATGCCGCCAGTTTGATGGGCACTTTTAGAAGCGGGGTCGATCGCGATGGACTCCTTATTTAGTTTTTAAGTTTTTGACTCGCGCGTGCCTATTTACGTTTTTTTTTCTTTAGAACTAATAAACATACTACATATATATATTAATATATGTGTAGTATATATATATATATATATATATATATATATATATATATATATATATATATATATATATATATATATTAAAGACGAAAATTGTTATATGTATATATAAATATATATTTTTTTTCTTTTAATGAAATGGGCTTAAGTTTGACAACAACGCACCTGATGGTAAGAGTAGTTGCGGTCTAAGGTGGAGCACGTTTGCCCATTAGGTGCAACTACTAGTTACTGTAAATGAACCTTAACAATAATCTGATTTATGTTACAGGTGATATTCATAGATGAAATAGACTCGCTGCTAACTCAGAGAAGTGACTCCGAACACGAGGCCACTAGAAGAATAAAGACAGAGTTCTTGGTGCAGTTTGATGGAGCAGCTACAGGTGAAAATAATAAAATAAGAGAAATGCACGTTACAGGAAAGTCGCTGTCTGACGTCATCACTAGAGCGCATGCGCGGTGCGGGCGTGGTTCTCGGGATATTATAATCTAAAACTATAGAAACTATAGACACCTCCTACCATTTAAAAAAAAGAACGGGTTGTTTAATCACACAAAGTAATATATAAAATGGAGTAACATCCGGCCACCTTCTAGTACTCATCTTACATACTTCATTAATTGTTGACCTTTAACCACAATCCATATAAACATTAAATATTCACAAATTATCTAAGTAATCGCCAGAGAAGCGTACTACGAGTCGATATTTGAACCGGAAATCGATTCAGTCACGGACTAAAAATGGCCAATAAACGAAGTAACTAGTATTGCTACCTTTTTCTCTCATGAATATATAATTTTTACTAGAGTGCAAAAGAGACAAACAATATTTTGGTAGTATAGTAGCAATTTGCATCACATTTGTATAACAAATGTGTAGACGCATGTTTTTTTTTATGTATCTGAATGACGAGACGAGCTGGTCGTTTGCCTGATGGTAAGCAATACGCCAGCCCATAACAATAACAGCACCACCCAGTACATTGTTTTGCAAAATTCTGCGCGGCGCCGCACTGCGCTCGTCACCCTGAGACAATTAGTTGTTGAGTCTCATAATGCCCAGTGACTTCGCTGGCTACAATGCCCTTCAAGCCGGTACACAGTAATGCTTGCGCACTACTGCTTGGCGGTTGAATAACGGGCAAAGCGGTGGTACCCACCCAGACGGCCTCTCGCATAGGAGAAACCTACCACCAGTAAATGTTATTCCTCTTATTACTGTACTATATGGTTTCGAGCGTCCGGCCCACACGGTGCCCACCCAATCCACCCATTCCCCTGCCTGATCATGTTTAGAGCCAAGTATAACTGGGAACAATAAGTTTCTTCTGATGATTATAGGTGAAGAAGACAGGCTGCTAATCGTGGGCGCAACTAACCGACCGCAAGAGTTGGACGAAGCGGCGCGCAGGCGGCTAGTAAAACGACTCTACATTCCTTTGCCTGATGAAGACGTAAGTAAAAAAAACGTTTTATTGGATTTTCAAAATAATCGCTATTATCACAATAGGGAATATGCATGCATATTTTTTAATGCATGAATCGATTCATTATTGAATACTATTGATGAAAAAAAAATGATTACATACATTTTACTTTTTGATTATGATTATAAAATTTAAATCAACATAAACGCGCCAGTTGGATGTGACGTCAAAATGTGGGGAATTAGGTTCTCCTCATTGGTTTATCTATGCTACATGTGTGCGTTTGTCAATAATTTACCAATAGGGCGGGCTCTATGTCAAAAATTGACCAATAAGCAGCGAGCCGCGTGACGTCAAAATGTGGCTGCACTTACTCAAGCGTTTTACGATTACATTCCGTTTCTCCAAAAAAATAAAAATAAACATTGAAATTCAAAAAACTACGCTATTATCAATAATAATTTTATCACTACTAAATGTTTACAGGAGTAATCTATAATAAAAGTAATTTCCAGATTTTTCGACAACACATGCATATTCCCTATTGCCTACTAATAGAAACTTTTACAAAACACAGTAATGTAGGTAACGAACTACTGCTGTTACTGACGCATAGTCGTAAATTACGTACCGGTAATATTTGGATTTTGGACTACCCCCATATTTTCTTCCACAGGCCCGCAACCAGATAATAAGCAATCTCCTTCAGAACGAAACCAATGAACTCTCCCCTCAAGACATTTTAGAAGTGGCGCATCTAACCGACGGGTATTCCGGCGCAGACATGAAGTCTCTATGCTCCGAGGCGGCCATGGGACCGATTCGTGCCGTGCCGCTCTCACAGATTGTCACCATCGATACTAATAAGGTAAATTAAAAAAAAACCCGTTCGTCCCACTTGTGGAACAGCGACGGCGGCGGCGGCGGCGGCGGGACCAACTGGGAATGATTACGCCCGGAAGCTTGGTTATCAAACTATCGAGATCAGAGAGATTTGGTCAAAAATTGTGCGTGACATATTTTGCATAGATTTTGCTTCTCACAGTTTGTTTAACAATAATTTACAGCTTTAATTTTTTTATTCAGGTGCGCCCAGTTTGCCGCCAAGACTTTCTCAACGCCTTGCAAAGAGTGAAACCGAGTGTATCTCAAGATGATTTGGGGCAGTATGTGAAATGGAATAAAACTTACGGCCAGGGTTTCTAATAAATGGTTTTTGGTTAATAAATTGCTGTTGTACTTACTTAATAAAATTGTTATGTCGTATCATGTCATTAAATTGACTACATAATCCCATTATTATTATAGTTGGAGTATTAAATCCTCTGTTTGGTTGTCTCGAAGAAATCACGCAACAAGACTGCAAGTTGTATGTATGAAGTCTTGTGTAAAATCATATTTCAATAAGATGTGTATATATTAATCAAAGATAAAAAAAAAAATCTTTGATATTAATAAATAAGTGTAAGTATTCATAAGCTGCGCTGTAGGCCTGTAGAACCACAGGGCCGAACTTATAACCAATTTATCTATTTTTCTACGTTTCTTATATACAGGGCGTCCCAAGACTATGGGACTTGAAGGGAAAGTTCCTTAAATATCGTAGATTGGATATTTTACTGAAAGAAGACTATGCTATTTTTAAAAGTTAGTAATACTGCATTCAAAGATATTCTAAAAATAATTTGCTTCGCCTGGGAATCGAACCAACTTAAATGTGAAAAAAAAACACCCGTATTTTTATGATGCCAATCGAAAGAATGAACAAAAAATAATAATTCTTCTTAAGTAACATAGTATCTTAAAAGAAAGGAATAACGTTAAATGTTTGATTCAAATTTCAAGAAAATTATTTATTACTGACGACGTCCGAGCGATATTATCATTCCATAGATAGCATTGAATATTCGCAAATAAGTACCCACTTAATAAACGACTTACTGGCACAGTTTTCCTTAATATAGGTGGACGTGCAGATAAAATGATAAAACTTAGTATGCATTCTCTGTAAGCTAGACAGAAGGCAAATTTCAAAGAAAAAGAATGTTGTTCTTAAAGAAAGTGAAACAACTTGTGAGAGCGTTTGTTTGAATGCATCCTTATAAAGAAGGCAAATTTAAAAATGTTCTTATTATCATAAAAAATTTGGCGATTTGCATAAGACAAGAGGGATCACATTAGCCTGCCCGAAAAGGCAGGCTTATGTCTCTAGGACCATACCGCCATGTCTTACGTAGTTTTTATGTGATAGTTTAATATTCCATTTATTATACTTTTGTTGAGAATGAGGGTCAACAGCAACAAGCCGGACCCTCTCCTAGTGCTTTAATAAAGTGGTGGTACTTTATTAATGCTTTCCATGGACTTTTTGGGAGAACATAAAAAGCAATGTTTTCTCTATTTTGTTTCATTTGCCTACACTCGTGCACATTTACGAACACATAATGGTTAATATTCCACCGATATTACTTCAGATAAAGTATCCTACTCGAAGGATATTACACATGATCACTCGAAATAACTCTTGTTTGGAAAATAAAACAAAATCGAACTGTATCACTTTTCACTTCCCGCCAAAAAGTCTGGATCAGCATCATAAAAAAGCCTAAGCCATTGAGGACTTTCTGGCGGGAAGTGAAAAGTGATACAGTTCGAACTTGTTTTATTTTCCAAACAGGTGTTATTTCGAGTGATCATGTGTAATATCGGTGGAATAGTGGAATATTAACCATTATGTATTCGTAAACGTGCACAAGTGTAGGCAAATGAAACAAAATAGAGTTAATGTAATTATTACCCTCGCCGTTCAGAAATGACTCAGGTGAACTTTGACATTTACCCTGAGCCGTTCAGAAAACCAATTGGGGAGAGTAAAAGTTCACCTGACAGGTGAAAATATTCACCGATAAGAAAGCGGGTTACGATTCTCACCTGTCAGGTAATAGTTGTCAGTTGTCATTTTCCTTTACATTTTGCAATCTTTTTGCATTGATTTTTTGTACATATAAATAAAATAAGCGGTTCGTGTATTTGAAGCAAAATATAAGGTAAAATTCCGATGTTAGCCAAAATAACGCAGTTAAAACTGATAAACAAAAGCGCGGGAAATCTCGGTCTTGAAAATGATTGGTTTTGATTGGCTGGCTCATTGTATTACTCGATGCCCGTTCAGAAAGGCGTTAGTTAATTTTTAACTTGGCATATCACTGAGATTAACTGACAAGTATTCACTCGTGAACATTTACCCATTTCTGAACGCGGCCTAAGATTGTAATTTTGACAGAAACAGACTAGGAAGTATGACAGAAATCAGCTGGTTCTGGTTTGAGGTTACCTACTGTTTTGGCGCTCAGAACTTGATCAAAATTGCATCCTATAAATAAAAAGACACTATGTTGTAGCCAGCAGCTTGATTGTTCTGTGGCCAGCAGGCCCAGCAGTTCCAGTTCCAGCCGCAGCGAGCGAGCGAGTGTAGTGTCAAGCCGTAGCAAAGTGACACTGTGCCTTTGCGATATTTTGCAGTTTAGTTTATTATTTCGCACTTCCATCCAAACCAAATATATTGAGTAAATTCACAGCCAATATTTGCTTCTATTATGATCTAAATACGGCTTTGCTGTTATACAGTGGAAATGGAGTCTGAAAATAGAGTTGTAGTTTTAATTGACATGGACTGCTTCTACTGCCAAGTTGAGGAGAAACTGAATCCAGAATTAGCAGGACAACCTATTGCTGTTGTGCAGTATAATCCTTGGAAGGGTGGTGGGTGAGTTTAATTGAAGAGTGTTTTGTTTTACCGTTGTTTATTATAGATAAACATTGTTTTTCATTGCATTCATGACCTAATATAACTTTTTAATGTTGTTCTCGCTAGGATCATAGCAGTGAACTATGTAGCTAGAGCGATGGGAGTGACACGGCACATGAGAGGAGATGAGGCCAAGGCGAAATGCCCCAAAATAAAACTGCCTTCTGTACCATGTTCTAGAGGAAAAGCTGATATTACCAAGTAAATATGGGCCTTATATTTTTATTTCATTGTGTACATAACAGTTCCTAGTTAATAAACTTATGACACAAACAAAATATTATTCTGTAAATAAAACACAACTTTTTATGTTTATGTCAATATTTCAGATATAGAGAAGCTGGTAAAGATGTAGCTAAAGTTTTACAGAAGTATACATCACTCCTGGAAAGAGCTTCCATCGATGAAGCTTACTTGGACATCACTACACCAGTCAGTAACTTAACTTTCTATCCTGTTAAACTGTTTTGACTGTTCTGTTATGACACATTGTATGTTATAATTCATTCCATGATCATGATCAATACCATGTGAATAACTTCACTCTTTTCAGGTCCAAGAAAGGTTGAACTCATTGAATGTGCAACTTATCACAACTGATATGATTCCCAATACTTACGCACTTGGCTATGAGAGTGTGGACGAGTTCTTGGTTGATGTACACAACTATGGCTCTGATTCTATAGACTTTGATTATGAACATGCTAGACGGCTACTGGTAGGAGCAGTGATTGTTAGTGAGATAAGAAGTGCAGTGTATGAGGAAACAGGTAAATTACCTTACATATTTTCATACTCTGACAATTTGAATACCTGCAGTCAATGGCCTCATGAAAAAGCTCTTAAATTTGGTAGGTTCTTAGGATTGCTATTATGTTACTTTATTTTATTTTCAGGATACAGATGTTCAGCTGGCATTGCTCATAATAAGATTCTTGCAAAACTTGTATGTGGCATGAATAAACCTAATAAACAGACAGTCTTACCCAAGCATTCTGTTGATATCTTATACAAGTGAGTATTGTACTCTTAGTTAGAAATTATTACCATTTACCATTCTATCTCTCTGCAGATTCTCAAATTGCTTTTTATGATATAATTCATACATTTAAATTTTCAGAACTTTACCGTTGAAGAAAGTTAAACATTTAGGAGGAAAGTTTGGTGATACAGTTTGTCAAGTGTTGAAAATCAGTAAAATGGCAGAGCTACAGAAGTTTTCTGAGAAAGAGCTACAGAGCAAGTTTGATGAGAAAAATGGGTAAGATTAAAAATTAACAACTTTGTTCTGAATCAGAATTATTTAGTAAACACATATTTCTGTATGTGTACCTAATATTTAACCATTGCAGTACATGGCTTTACAACATAGCAAGAGGTATAGACTTGGAGCCCGTGCAAGCAAGATTCAATCCAAAGAGTATTGGTTGCTGCAAGCAGTTCAGAGGTAAAGCTGCTCTTCTAGATCTGGACAGTGTCAAGAAATGGCTGAAAGACCTTGGAGACGAAATTGAAGACAGACTAGAACAAGATGCATTAGAAAGTAACAGGACACCAAAACAAATGGTGGTCAGTTATTCTGCTGAGCTGTATGAAGGAAAGGACACAAGCAGCTCAAGATCTTACAATTTTACAGCAGATGATGAGTTATGTGGAGACCTGTTTTCTAGTAAAGCTTTGGAACTGCTCATGGAAAGCTCTGAAGGAGTCAAACCTATAGGTGATAATTTTCTATTCATTTATTGTACAGAACTTATCTATTAATCTACCTAAGAATAATAATTTAAGATATTATTGTTTGTTTCAGAAGGAGAAAGTAATAGAAGATTAAAAGCTTCAATAAAGTTTTTGGGAATAAGTGTTGGAAAGTTTGAAGATCACTCGGATGCTAAAAAAACAAGGAAAATCATAGATTACTTTGGTGCCGGATCATCAAAAGCTGTAACTGAAAAATCTAAAGACACTGAAAAACAAAAAATTGAAAAGCAACATTTAAAAAAAGATGGCAAAGAGTACATTTTGAGAAAGTTCTTTCAAACTTCTGTAAAAGAAAAAGATGAGGTTATGATGGATTCAAATGTTTCTGTTAGTAATCCTCCAGAGATTGAATCAACTTTGGACAAACAGGAGTCATTTTTTGCAAAGATGTTAAATATAAAGCTTGACTCTGATGCAAGAAGCATCGAATCCGAGTCATGTATCCAAGCTAAACCAAACACACCAGTTTGTGAAGTAAGAGACTGTGGAGAAGAAAGCATTGACACTGAATATTCAGGGTCTACAATAAACATGGAAATCAATAAAAGTATTGCACTTTTTGAAGATGATCCTAAAGAAGTTTACAGAATTGACAATATTAGACAATTGCTCAACTCAAAAAAAGACCCAGAACAAGAAATATCATCAGATTCAGAAGATATTCCTCCAGTTTGTAATATTAATACTCAAGAAAATGACAATCCAGAGCAAGTCAAGAAAGAAGTTAAAATCTTCAAAGGACCTGTCAATAATGAAGTAAAATCTTTTAATTGTTCATCATGCGGGAAAACTTTACCAATTGATGTGATGGAAACACATGCAGACTATCATCTTGCTTTAAGACTAAGGGATGAAGAAAGACAACAAGTACGAAGGGAAAGAGAAAATAAAATAACTATTCATGAAGATCAAAAGAGAAGAAAACTTTCAGAGGATAAAAAGAAATTAACAGTTCAAGAAGATAAAAAGAAAAGGAAACCTGAAGAACAAAGCAATAGAAATAATAATAGTACAAAGTCAATTACCAACTTCCTGGTTAAACTAGGTGACTCAATACCCACTGATATTTGTTCAGAATGTGGTAAAAGAATACCTACTGAAAAGTTCTCAGAACATTTAGACTTCCATGAAGCACAGAAGCTGAGTAAAGAACTGAATAAGAAACCCCCACACTCACTTTTAACAGGCAGTAGTACAAAAAGAAAAAGAAATTCCACATCACCTGTAAAGAAGTTGAAGGTGCCTAATTGTAAATCTATTGACTCATTTTTTAGATAAGAATGGGTATGTCACATTGTTATTGAAATTAATATTGTTATAATCATGATGATAGTATAAAGTTGAAAACCAAATGAGATTGTTTCTATGAAATGCTCCACCAATATCTTATTACAATTTATAAAACAAAACATATAACATGTTCCTAGCACACTAAAAAAGTTCATGAGGCGTAGAAGCCAAATACTGACAAAGAAACAAGCTAATGGTCCCATTGTGAAAAGATGGCGTGGCATTACGATTTCAAAGACAGGTGTGGCTTTTTTCAAAATGTATTAGTTACAATTTATACATTGTAGATTTCAGCAGTGACCTTCCTCCAGGCGTCAAGGGGCCCGTGTTCAGGGCGGTACTTGACGTTACAACCATCATTGGCTAGGCGGCCCTCATCACGCAGCTTCTCAAACTCATCACGGTCGTACTTGGTGAAGCCCCATTTCTTGGAGACATAGATCTGAAATTAGAAATTTAAAATAAGTAAAGCAAACAGCAAATAGTTCAAATGGCAAAGCTGTCTTTAGTTAGGGAATCAATAAATATTATATTGATTGGGTATATGATTAACAAAGTAAGAAAGGAGCTTTACTTTTTTTGAAGAAAACTGGACCATTAGATTTCATTGTAAGATATGTCGTAGTTACAAGATAAACAAGAAAATAATAACCCACCTTCTGGCGACCAGGGAACTTGAACTTGGCACGACGTAGAGCCTCAATGACTTGCGCCTTCCAACGATCGCTGGAGCGCACAGACATGATGGGTTGTCCAATGCGTACACGAGCCACAGTACCCTGAGGTTTGCCAAAGGCACCACGCATCCCAGTCTGGAGCCTGGAAATTAATGATATTCGAACTTAGAGATCAGAGTTCAACATTTCCAAGCTATACTTGTTTCTAATTTATATTTGTGCACAATTCCACAATGTGACTTATCATAAGTGACTAAATAATAAGACTATATAAATTGACAGGATGTATTAGAACCAAATTTGTCTTCTTGTTGGCTTACACATACATGTGCAATAAAGAAATTTGTAATTGACACTTCCCACAAACAAGACCTTATATACTTTTTTCAGGTTTCATTACTTGAAAGAATTATTTTATCCACATAATTGATTCTATTCTAATTTAACCCCATTTAAATTACACAAACTGCTATATACCTACTTTATTGTGATATACATATTTTAGTCTTGTGAAATCTCTATTATTATCAAAATAACTGTTGTGTTGTCATAATCAAGGCAGAAATACTGCAATAACTTACCTATCAGCTCCAGCGCACGATAACATTTTGTTGATGCGGATGACATGGAATGGATGCAACCTCATGCGGATGTGGAACTGATCCTTGCCGCAGTTCTTGACGAGGTACTTGTTGCAGCAAATACGGCCAGCTTCGAGAGCCTCCGAGCTGAGCTGCTCGTATTCGTCAGACACCAAGTGCACACATAGCGGGAAGTCGTCCACCGCAGCCCTCTTCTTACCCAAGTCAAAAATACGGATCTTGGGGTCTGGGACACCACGACAGAACCGTGATTTGGGGTACGGTTTGTTTTTACAGTACCGATAGCTGAAACACAAATTGTATCTATGAAAACAATGCTATTTAACATAGAAAGTGTGAATAGAGGTTGGAAAATATTTACCATCTCGCTGGTCGGCGCCCCATTGTGATTCTGAAATAAACCAAAAATACAACTTAGTAAAGTGCAAGCATGAACGTGCCGAAATATCACAGCCTATTAGATATCACTTAGTAAGATTAAAACAGATATAAATTGTAAAAAATCGCTATGCACCTTCACAAAGTGACACCACAACCTCGAAAAGAAACTGACAGAAAGACACAAATTTGAAGTAATGAAGTTGTCAATGTCAAGTTGAAATTTCATTCGGTGCGGTATTGCAATATCAAAAAACTAATTATTTATTAGTTGGCATGTGCTGAATTGTGCTGTCACAGAGCACATTTAGGTGTTGTGCTGCTGTGCTACACAAGTGCACAGCCTCAGCGCAGCGGGGTCTTTAAACAATACTCGAAATATGTCGCAAGGTATGGTTCATTGACGAATAGTGTGAGACCTCAATAGTATGGTTACTTACTTGAGAAGAATGCAAAATAATCTGAATATTTTATCTGAGGTATCACAGTCAGAGAAGTAAAAAAAATGAATTATTTTCAGTACCACCGGAATGGGCAAAATTATCCGATTTCGAGTAATTTTGGACATAAGCGGGTAACGATGACTGCTGGGTAATTTTGCCACAATCGCTTAAAAATCTTTTGTTATTTCTATCTTGTAGTCCTCGCCTATTTCATAGTGAAATGCTACAACATAACAGATAATTTATCAATACGATTATCAACAAATCTTACGATACCGGATCAATCCTAGTGTGGGGCTTCGCAGGGCGATCACTTATTTTTTATTTCAATCAATTTCAATAAGAAACCAGTTTCGATGATGGTTTTGGATTGGAATCATAAAAGTATAATCGGTCAATTCTGTGATGTTATGAACATATACATACGCTGCTAAAATCATAAATCACCTTATTTCTTTGAGAAAGTCGGATAAAAACGGGTAATTTCGGGCAATTTTTATTTCGTTTTCTGACTTTTTCTGTTTGACATCCGGCAACACTGAATATTTTGTTTTGGATTTGATTTGATTAAAATCAAATCTTTCATTTCAATAATTCGTGAATTGTTCGATAAAACTATATTTAAAAATATCATAAAATGGGTACCTTAGCCAGTCGACAACACGCTGGATTAGAAGAAGCCGATGTTGTCTCTAATCACGCCTACAAATACCCACCTCGCTCAGGCAAGTACATACCCTGTGACCTTTTTATTTTTCTGACACTGCAAACTGCTATGCAAATACAATAAACAATCACTCAACGCCACGCAATAAAAAAGATACGAGACTTTTGTAAAAAACTAGTAATATCTACTCAATCACAGATACATAGCAGCTTCATAACAGCCTTAATAGGTCTACCATTTTCATAGCTCAGCTTTAGGGATTAAGGTTTAACGAAGAACATCAAATCTTATGCATATCTTGTCATCATCAGCCTACAACGTTTCGTTTCTACTGCTGGGACTCAGGCTGTCGCTCACAGGCACATAGCATATGACATGCATACTATTACTCTGACTTAATAAAAATATTTCCAGAGAATCTAAAAGTTCATAGTTTCTAGTACAGTGAAGTTCATGTTACCTACCATTAAAAATGTTTAACAGGCGAATGCCTTTATTACTTAAACATTTCTACACTCTTCTTACTAAAACAACTTATAAGGACAATCAGTTGGACAGCCTATTGACCATTAAAGGCCTATAAAGAGCCCAAATGCTCCAGCCCTTTACCAGTTGGCAGCATACCCAAGATGCTGGTAAAATGGCAATACTGATATATTGATCCCAAAAAGTCTCAGTATTTCAAACATGTGTCTCAACAACCAGGCGCTCTGAAAGACTTTTGAAAATATGAGATCCAGGCCCCACGGACTCAAACTGAAAAAATGTAATGTCATGAATGTGTGAAAATGAAATCCACAATCACACTAATATTATAAATGCGATAGTAACTGTTTGTCTGTTTGTTGTTTTATCTAGTATAGCTATATTTTTCTTTTCAGCTAGTATAGCTATATTTCCTTGTTCATATAAAGAAAATAATGATACCTACTGTGCTTAAACAGGAAACTTTTTTGGAAGCCACTTCATCATGGGTGGTGAGAGATTTGACACCCCTCAACCTGAGGCATACCTGTTTGGTGAAAATGCTGATCTGAACTTTCTCGGCAGCCGCCCTACGCCTGTGAGTGCTTTACCTGTAATAACAACATATCAATGCTTACTGCGTATAAGTTTGGTCACTGTTATCTTTACTTTTGCATTAATGGTTAAAACAGGCCTAGCGCACTCCGCACTGTAGGTAAGAAGCTACAAGTACATAGCTGGACACCGGCGGCGGGTCACGCGTCGTTACAAGTGCCGCGTCAGAAGAGATAAGAGCTATGTGATAAAAAGAGAGGCGCTCTTTAGTTTAATATGACTGGTAGGTATGCAGCTGAATCGAATTTTATTGCGTCATAGCAAGCGTTGCTATTTGTTTAAATTTCTTTCTGGAGTGATGCTTCTGTCCCTTAGTATTATGTGCTTATAGTCACTATGAAGAAATATATGACTATGATAATATGAAAAAGTGCCTGTTTGTAACAGTCCATGGAAAAGGAAATAAGTTGTTACTTTTTTATGCCTCTCATGATGCCATAGTAGTGGTAATGTAGTGTCGCAACTATCACAAAAAGGAATATAAATAACTATCATGATATTTAAATAGACATCTACATAACCATTTTGTTATTCATTTATGGAGTTGTTACGTGAAAACATATATTCTAAACATATTCTACGTTTCAGTTTCCCTACCCACCACCACAATCAAACGAGCCAACTAAAACACTAAAAAGTCTTGTAAACATCCGCAAAGAGTCCTTACGTTTTGTCAGGTGCCCAGAACCAGTTGGCAAACTTGCAGACTCCAACAAAATTGGAGATGGTGTGTTGAAGTCAGTGGATGGGAATGGCAAAGGGACGTATTATAACATTGAGTTCACATTTGACTGTGACAGCCGATGTGCTATTACCATATTCTACTTCTGCACTGAAGAAGTGACACCAACTGGTGTTGTGTGAGTATTTCCCTAATTATGTTGGTAAAACGTTCTTGATTTGTTTAAAAATAATAAAATAAAATGAGTGGATAATAATACTATTTAGCTATAGTCTGCCATTTTGGTTCAAGATAAATATTTATGTGAGAAAAATATCAATGATGCAATTACTATTTCATACAGATACTACCCTCGTGACCCAGCCATGACCTCTCAAACATACCACTACAAAAGGGGTGCAAATCAGCAGTTCTGTCAGATATCACATGTGATTGACCCCTCAAAGTATCCTGAGGAGGACCTCACATATAATTTAGATAGGGAAATAATACCTATCGCCATTTACTGTGTGGTTGATGAAGGGCAAGAAGGCAAGTAAAAACGTTTTGCTTGTTTTACATTTTGGTGCTGCGACCAGGATCAAATTTCAAGTTGACACATTTTATTAATATTATCAAGGTATTAGTAAATAAAAACATGACACTTCCAGAAATAAGACAATCTCACACAACTATAGCAGTGATGGAGAGGCATTCCGATGGCACCTACGTGTTGAAAGCATTGAAACAAAAATTGTTTGTGGATGGCCTGTGCTATTTGCTGCAGGAGATATACGGTATTGAAAACAAGAATCTCGACACTAAGGTATTTACTATCGCATTTTTAATTTTTAGATCTAGATCCAAGACAATCAAAAACATGAATTACTTGTTTATATTGTAGCTAGCAAATTTTAGTGATTTCAGCCTTTTCGATCTAAACACAGTTACAGTTTTCGGTCTAACACAGTTTTCACTGTTTGATATTCGATTTACATAGTCATAGAACCACCACCAATAATGATTTTACTCAGAATACTCCGTAACTTGTGTCGTTCTTTGACCATGTACTAGTGACTTGTAGCTAGTACCTGAAACAAGTTCATACAGCACTAGAGATGTACCACCCGTTCCGTAGCCGAGCTCGGATGAGGAGACGGAGGACGGCGGGTCGGAGTGCGTGATCTGTATGTGCGACGTTCGCGACACGCTGATCCTGCCGTGCCGGCACCTGTGCCTCTGCAACTCTTGCGCTGACTCGCTGCGCTACCAGGCCAACAACTGCCCCATCTGCCGCGCGCCCTTCCGCGCGCTGCTGCAGATCCGCGCGCTGCAGCGCCGCACCACCGCCGCGCCCGCGCTGCCCGCGCCGCCCGCCGCGCACGCCGACCGCACCTCGCCCGATGTAAGTCTTCACACCACACTTGGCACTATAGCGAACTTATAGCGAGGTATCCGGCCGTCTTCTAGGGTTGTTCTGTGTCTTTACTCTGCACATCATCTTGCCTTTTGCACACCGGAATGTGAAATCTGTAGAGGCATGGAATATTTAGGCTGAATTTATAACGTTTAGGAATATAGTGTCAGATAATGTCTATGTTATTTGCATAGCACGCGAGTGACAGAACGCTGAAGTTCTGACATCGCGAAATATCCAAATTGGTCAGGATTGGCCCTTTTGTTATAGTTACGATTCACAAATACATATATTTATTTGACCCTAGGTCTGCGTCCCCGGTGGGCGCAGGGCTCCGCCCCTCATTCTGCTAGAGGGCTCGGGCAATAGCCCGGTCCGCAGGCCCAGTGGGGACTGCTGGATAGTCCACGTCTTCACTTTCCGTCAGGTACGCAGTAGTCTCGCAAGCCCTACTACTTGTACCAAACATAGACCTGATTATGAACCATTGGCCCTGTTTTATCCAAATTGTAAAATTCATACTCTTACATCTATCTATCCGTAATCCGAAAATAGACTGAATTACTTTGTTTGCCTGTCCGCAATCACATTAGTTCGGATTATAACGGACAGATAGGGAATTGAAATTTAAACTATTAGCGGGCTTGCGTTCCACCAATCTTCATGTGTTTTGTGTTTGCTGACGGAAAGTAGACCATATATGTTTCACTATTTTTTGTTCTATAGCACTATTATCAGATATTTATGCACAGGGAAAAGTGCAAGTGTTTTTGTCCCTTGTCTGTTGTGGGAATATTTCCTGATTATCTAGCTTCAAAAATACGAGATCAGGAATGTGATCCTTGGGATATTATTTATTGTAATAGCCTAAATCCATTGATATTATTTATGAGTATTTGTATCTTATTTATTCATTTATTCAACCATATATCCAAAATTTTGCATGTTAGGTCAGCTCTAGGGACGGCTCGATGTTTATACAATGGCTTCGCATGGGTGCGATTTGCAATAAAATTTAAATGCATTATACACTCTTTTCAATAAATTCTCTGAATGCTGGTAAAAGTTGCATCGAAATTGTGCATGCGTTGCGATGAGTAGACTCAACATTTCTAGTCAAAATCTGAATTAGCAAATATTATATTCTATGATATTAGTAAATATGTAACATCTTTTTTTTGTAATGAAGTAATTCTTGATCCCTAATCAATATCGTATTAAGTACTTTAATTTGTGTATGGCTGTGATTTGTGATGGCGTGTTTTTTTGTCTCGTTTTCATCAGACTTCCTGTTGTAATCATGAAATATAGGTCGTTATTTTAAATCGTTGTAGAGGCATGATGTTATGTCCAGTTGTTTCAAATTATATTGCAAGGCATGCGAGTTGGTCCGCACGGGCTCGCTTCGATGTACGTGTAAAGGCACGCGTCCACTAGCTCGCTGCGGTCGCAGTACTACCACAGAATACTAAGGGACAGAAGCATCACTCCGCAAGTAAATTTAAACAAATAGCGACTCTTGCTATGACGCAATAAAATTCAATTCAGCTCGCGTAGCGCTGTACCTACCAGTCATATTAACCTACAGAGCGCCTCTCTTTCGTAACGACGCGCGACCCGCCGTCGGTGTCCGGCTATGTACTTGTAGCTTCGTACCTACAGAGTGGAGTGCGCTAGGCCCTGTACTACACAGAACTTCTTTAGCACTGCACTATCAGTACTATTCAGTACCACCCAGCTCCTAGTAATTCCGTCAATCCCATTGGGGTGCTAACGCCGCTTTGCGGGTGAGTCTACGCGTACCTTTTCATATGTCAACCCGGCACCTGACAACGTCGCCTCGCCGCTCGACGTAGTGTTAAATGAACTAGTAGTAATAGTACTAGACCATGGGCGTACCCAGCATTTTTAAGGGATGGGTCAGAAGTAAATAAACTAAGTAGCAGATAATAAAATATGCTTTTTATTAACTGATTGATTGATACGTTTTATATACTGCATGCACTATACCTTATTTCAATAATCTAGCTAAAATTTCGTCTTAAAATTTTTTCTTGTGCTTCCAGAACCGTCTTTCTATGCACACTCATCATACAGAGGCCTACAAGACGATTTTCCGTCATTGTTGACCTTAACCAAGTTTTTATTCTTCGTAAAGTACTAAATGACCTTTCTATAGTGCATGTTGTGCAGGGCTGTGCAAGCGCCTAAAAATTCTTAGCTTCGGGCACAGAATACTAAGGGACAGAAGCATCACTCCGTAAAGAAATTTAAACAAATAGCGACTCTTACTATGACGCAATACAATTCAATTCAGCTCGCGTAGCGCTGCATACCTACCAGTCATATTAACCTACAGAGCGCCTCTCTTTCTATCGCATAGCTCTTATCTCTTCTGACGCGGCACGTGTAACGACGTGCGAACCGCCGTTGGTGTCCGGCTATGTACTTGTAGCTTGTACCTACAGTGCGGAGTGCGCTAGGCCTGCTTCGGGTTAGAGAGCAGGGTGGGGCAAATGCCCCACCTTGTCCCACCGTGGGTACGTCCATATACTAGACTAGTCTAGTACATACGCGCTTGATGAATGCATGCGGACCGACCGCTGGTGACCGGATTGACGCCGGCCGCGCTCATCGGACCGCGCCGAAAGCCGGGTTGTATGTGGTGGAGTATGGAATCGTACTGACGGTTCCCAGTTCCTACGGTCCTGTAGAGCCGGCAGGCAGCCGGTGACAGCATTTCTAGGTGGGGTCATAGGGTGTAACTTTAATCATTTCAAATCGCGGCGGAAATTATGGAAGAAACGAGGAGACGGTCGTAAGACCGGCTAGTATGAAGGGTTTCCTCCGGCGCCCTGGACCAGCACAGGACGAATCAGCACGGCATGTGTGTTCCTACGCAAAGTTTCATCGTCATATAATTATTATTTAATAAAGAATATTAATTAATATTATGTTGTGCAACTTAATGTAAAGAACATTTTAAGCGGCTGTTTCTATAAGATGAAATGGGCAGCGTGAAAGTACATGCGATCTAAAAAGCAGCTGGTTGTGTTTCCTTTTGATCCTGCACTACAGACTAGGAAGACAAAACAAAAATGCGATTGCATGTGATAGCCAAATGAATCTGAACTGACTGAAACCACAGAATACTAAGGGACAGAAGAATCACTCCGCAAAGAAATTTAAACAAATAGTGACTCTTGCTATGACGCAATAAAATTCAATTCAGCTCGCGTAGCGCTGCATACCTACCAGTCATATTAACCTACGGAGCGCCTCCCTTTCTATAGCATAGCTCTTATCTCTTGTGACGCGGCATGTGTAACGACGCGCGACCCGCCGTCGGTGTCCGGCTATGTACTTGTAGCTTCGTACCTACAGTGCGGAGTGCGTTAGGCCTGCTGAAACTGAACTCGGCGGTCTATGTTCAGCAGTGGACGTCCGGCGGATGATGAAGTATTGTTATCTCAAAAAAAAGTGGTAAAGTTAATTAGTAAATTTGAAGTGTTGTTGTTGTTGATGAAGTATTGTTGTATCGTACGTCGTTAATATCTCACCTATACGTACTAAGCGTTCCGCAGATTCCTTTATCATGCGAACTGCTAAGGAGTGGAACGCTCTGCCACCGTCTTTGTTCCCAAACAGATACAACTTGTGTCTCTTTAAGTCTAGAGTGAATAGGCTCCTTATGGGCAAGCGTGTTCCATCTTAGGCCGCGTCTTGGCTTTCTATCAAGCGAGATGTCGTCAAACGTATGCCCAGTTACTAATAATTAAAAAAAAAATCTCGGTTCTTGACCAGTGAGCAAGTCGGTTTCCCTCTGCAGGGCAGCATGGAGAACATCCCGGCGGGCTACGAACCTGTGTCCCTGATCGAGGCTCTGAACGGGCCGCACGCGCCGCCCACCGCGCCGCGGTTGCACCCTGCGATCGCGAGCCCGGACACCGATACCGCCTCGCAGGTAATGTGCCTTGACTACACTACTGCATAGGAATTTTGTATATTTTTACAGGTTCCAAAAAAAGGAGGAGGTTCTCAATTCTTTTCTTTTTTTATATTTGTTACCTCAGTACTCTGTAATTTATAAACCGATTTGAAAATTATTTTTCCGTTGGGTTCATTATAGCTACGAAGTGGTCTCATATGAATTTCATCTATTTAATTATGTTAACATGTCCATTGTTTATTTATTTATACTCATAGTTTATTAGTATTTATTCAATTTAATTACAAGAAATATGGTACAATAATACTTAAATTAAATGTTAAAAACTAAATAAAACTAAACTAAAAGATATTATATACTATGTACATGCCGGGTATCGGTTGAGCCAACTGAATGGCCTTCAGATAATTCAACCGATACCCGTCGTCCGGCAACGTGCCTGAAATGCTGGCGGCGTTGCCTCGCTGAATTGCGAGGCTGATTCTTTGGCCAAAATACACGCCAGCATTTTGGTCACGTGTGGATTCCACCAGCCGCCCCGCCAAATCCTTATAAATCTCTAGTGCTCCTGGTCACCACGGGCCCAACGTCTCTACCCCAAACGGCACAAACAGGTAACCCCTATCGAGACCTGAATATTTGCGCCGTTTGAGGGATTCTGCCGCTGTAGCGGCGCCACCCACCCGTAGAGACGTCTCCGGAAGATGGGACGGCGCCAACGTGTCTACACAAGTAGCATCCCAAACCAGGGGCCGTCCCATCCTCCAGGGAATGAGCGTCATACCGTCAGGCCTTTTTCCATCGTCCCGCACTAGGCCGCTCGGCTCCAGAATTGCAGACATATTGGCACTTCCAAAGGCCCGACGGATGACGTCGTTTAGGGCGTTGTGGCGAGCCATGCGACCAGCGCTTCGACTGCATGACAGCCCGTGGTGACCGAGACGGTTAACCGGTTCACCGCAAGCGGCGCACCGGTGAGGTACAACGCACGGAGCACCAATTCTTAGTGACATGGCTGCCCGGAAAGTGTTGTTGTCAAGTAATGTCCCCAAATTACTTGACGGAAGTGCCTGCAGTCAAAGACCTGATTCCCAGCGAGAAACAGCTAAAAGACGCGCCCGCTCTGTAGGATTGCTGGACGTATTTAATAAATTATTCCGCACCAGCTCACAGAGGGCGTCCCACTGCTGCGAGGAGAGGCTTTTGGGCAAACTACTGTTTGGGCAGGCTATTTTCCATGCGTTTACTGCCTCGGTAAAGTAAGAGATTTCATCAAAGTATACTCGGTATATCGGTATACTCGGTGCCAAAATAATATTTACTAAATTTTGGGTACTTTTAACCGAGGACAAGAAAGCTGGTAGAGAAACACTAGAAATTTTACGTATGCCGAGGCCTCCAAACCGGATCGGTAGAGATGCCTGGCTCCAGGTACGATCGTCCAAAGATATGTTGAATACGGAAGTGAGCGTATCCCTCACGATGTTGTCTAACTGCTGTAAAAGGTGTGGATGATTCCAGAGTTGGCCACATCGTAAAGTATACGTAAATTTTGGAACAAATAAGCAGTATTTAATGATGAAATAAGCCATGTGAGTATTAATTTTTAAAAGTCTGTCCGAAACTGCACGAAAATTTTGAATTTCATCTATTTGACCTTGCGCTTCGACGATGCGTTGAAGTCGGTTTTTTTTCGTAAAATGTATACTTGTTTTATGTTCCTGAGTCACGAGAGGAGCAGGTCGTTCGCCTGATGGTAAGCAATACGCCTACCCATACTAGATGTAGCACCACCCAGAACTTTGTTTTGTAAAATCCTGAGCGGCACTAGACTGCACTCGTCATCTTAAGACAATTAGCTCTGAAGTCTCACAATGCCCAGTAATTTCACTGGCTACAATGCCCTACAAACCGTAACACAGTAATGCTTGCGCACTACTGCCTGTGTCCATTGTGTGAACCATTTTACGAATATCCATAGAAAACTGTCAACCACCAGAATTGGTGTCAAAAAGTCGTATAAGAATCTTATTATAAATTCGTAGCTAGTGACCATTTTACCATTTGTAAAGTGACAGATATTATGAAACACATTAAGATTCGTTTAAAGTGGCCTTTTCAGACCTGCAGAGCTCAGCATAATATTGTGAAGAATTCACGTCCCTGGTTTTCAGTGCAGGCCCTTGGTGACGCACGAACTTGTTGTGCTAAACTACGGCAATAAATAATTGGACTTAGTTTTTTTTATTTTTTTACGCTTAATAGATCTATGTTTGGCCACTATCTCGCCTGATGTGAAGCGATGATGTGGCCTAAGATGGTGCACATAGATCTAGAGAGAGACGGCAGTTGAGCGGCTGCTCAGACCCGTCTCCCCTATGGTTCACCGAACATCATCCCGAAACACGACTAGGTCGCTTGACGGTATGGCTTTGTTCGGTGGGTGGTATTACAACCGCGGCCAGAGCCTACCACTCCAAAGCGCGTAAGCGGGTTTAATCACGATGTTTTCCTTCACCGTTTTAGAGCGAGCGTGCAAAATCTGCACTTAACTCTAGTTCAAATATGACGCTATAGAATACTCAATATATAAAGCTCAATAAACGTATATTAGAGCGAGTGTGGCTCAGTGGGAGCACGTGCGACGTACGATCCGACGCACCCGAGTTTGAATCCCACTCGCCCTGCACCACTGACTTTTTAAGTTATGTCCGGATTTAACACTCGCTCTAAAACGGTGAAGGAAAACATAGTGAGGAAACCGGCATGTTAAAGAAATAATCACAAATATTCAAAGACGTGTGACATCCACCAACCCGCTCTGGGCCAGCGTGGTGGATTATGGCCCATACTCTCTCTACGAGGGAAGGCCTGAGTCCCAGCAGTGGGAACGTTATGGGCTGGTGATGATAAAAAGTATGCTAACAACAAAGATGCCACCTACCCTGTTAACTTAAAGGAATGTCCTCGTCCAGGCGGCCGAGATCCTGAACCGCTGCAACCTGGAGCGCAGTTCGTCGACCAGCCTCGGCAGCGCCGGCTCCCGGAAACGGACCGGCTCCCGGGACGACCTCAAGTGCACCCGGGACCGGCCCGTGCACACTATCACTCCTGAGGTAATCTTAAAAGCTATAAAAAATTAGTCATTGTAATTTATGAAATGAAACAACTCTTTATTAAAACACATAGATAAAAAACTAACAATAAAAGCTTATTTATAGTGTAACAATTGGCGGTCTTATCGCTAAAAGCGATCTCTTCCAGACAACCATGCAGGGAGAGGAATAACGCAAAAATAATGGACGGTGGTTTTCAATATCTCAATATTTATTTAATATTATTATTAAATAATTTAAAATATAATTCAATTTTCATTATTTATAACCGTTTTAATATTAAATTATTGTTTTGACTGCCCCGGCCGTTTGCGCAAATTTCATTACTACAAATAACAGGTCAGCGTCCGGCCCGCTTCTGCTTGACGTGACCCCGCCTTTTGTTTCTTTTTATGAAACCGAGTGCTTAGACAACAAGTCGTTCGTCTGATGGTAAGCGCCACGCCACACAAAAATTGCAGTGCTACCTAAAACTTTTAAGATCATAAAAAGAACTGCACTGCATTGCGCTCATCGCCCCGAGACATCAGATATCGAGTCTCACACTCGCTGGCTAAAATCACACAAATTAAAAAAATACATGCCCTTGCCGCCCCCGGCCCGCTTCCTGTGCGGCTTGGGCATTGTAGAGCAACGTTCGTTGTTCCAGTTCCGCATGTCGGTACTTCTGGCGCGCGAGGAGCAAGCGAAGCGAGCGGAGGAGAAAGCAGCGGCCAACAGTCCGCTGCTGCATAAACTGCTCAACGGTGACGTCACCAAAGTAAGTTTATACATGTATTTGAATATGCACATGTAAATTAAAGTTTGGAAACTATCGTGAGTCGAAATATTCATTATAAATATAAACGGCTACACTCACGTTATGATTGTGTCGGAATAACTCCGACCAGGCTTCGGACAATTAGGATGTCCTTCTTCCGGGAGTTTACGCTTTGGATTCGCGGCGCAGACTCTATGCACATGTGTTAAATTATAACCTTGAACAAATAAAAACTAATTTCAGTAAATTGAAATTTAATAAACCTAAACCCTTGATACAAAAATCCTATAAAAAATAAAAAAAACGGTTGAACCGATTTTGGTTAAACATGTCTAAGAACCATCGCTAGAAAACCCGCTTTCAAATGAAAAAACCGCATCTAAATCGGTTCACCCGTTTATGAGCTACGGTGCCACAGACAGACAAATACTGGTCAAAGTTATAGCACCCCTTTTTATATACAGGGAATTCTAGATCAGGCTAGGATTCCCTTTTCCTTTTTTCAGTTATTCTCTCGAATGTCTTATTAATAAGTTTTTTCATCCCATCTATTCGAAAAGGACGACTTGGTTCGCCTTTATGTGCACCCAAAGGTGGTGTTTTCTATAAGAAACTTTTAGCGGGCAGTAATGAGTTTTTAATCCTCTTTATAAGTGCGCCGCAATTATCTTTGCCGCGCACTTTTTGAATTTGGAACATCTTAGTGTTCAGCACCAAAGAAATCGAACGCAAATATTGTTTGAATAAAGACTGGCTGGTACGACGGCCCATAGTCACAAATGTAAATATAAGTTTTTAGTTGTTTTAATAAAGGATACTATTTAATTTCAATTTAGTTGTTACTCTATGTTTTATTAAATAATAATATCACAATAAAATATGAGGCGCTTTTATTTTCTCATAGTGGGTGATGAAAAGTAGAGTGTATCACTCGGGCGCAAAATATATTTTTGGCTCGGGCGACGTACTTTGAATCCCTCGCTACGTTCAGGATTCTACTAAAGAATCCCTCGCTACGCTCGGGATTCTACTCTAGAATCCCTCACTTCACTCTGGATTCAAAAAAGCGCCCTCGCCGTAAAAATATTATTTTGCTCCCTTATGATACAATCTACTATTATGAATGAAATGTGTACAATAGGGGATCGGAAAGTAATCGATAAAAAATCTAAAATGTAGTTAGAACGAATGTTCGTCGAACCAGAAAGATCATCCGATCAATATTTTTGTGAAATAATAATGATTTATATTTTTAAATCAATAAATAGTTATGATATTTTTAATCTGTTCTTCATCTCAAACGAAACCACAATCACAGCGCATGACGTGATTTGAAGGCAAATGCCGTGAGTCAAGCTTGTGTTACTTTAAGTTTTTGCTTTTCATAAAATGTATTTTTGCTAATTTTTTCGTTCCATTACTACAATATAGTCCCCAAACTTCACAAAACGTATTAAAATCTCTTTGCAAGTTTTATTTCGAAGAGTTTGTCTTTTTCTACCTACATATGACTTCACAAGTTTTGAGGTGACCTTTTGCGCGGCAATATTTGAGACATAATATATAAACATAGTTTTAGGTACTTTTAGAACGTTATTTAATTAAAATAGTATTTTTCATGGCTATATATATTAATTGTAGTTAATTTAAAACACTTCCTGAAAAGTTTTCCGACCCCCTATTGTACACATTTCATTCATACAAACGCATTAATTGTCTTTTTATTTTTTTACTAGTTATAGGCTTGCGTTTGACCACTACCTCACCTGACGGTAAGCGACGATGTGGTCTAAGATGTAACACGCTCGCCTAGAAGATACCTGTTCACTCTCGATTTGAAGACTCCCAGTTTGTAGTTGTCAGGAAACTCAGACGTTGGCAATGCGTTCCACTCCCTGGCTGTTCGTTAGATGAACGTGGAAGCAAAACGTTTTGTTCATATAGGAGGGCTGTCTACCATGTATGGATGTCGCAAAGCCGTGCGTCTGGTTGTCCTATGATATGCCTTTACGTAAACAAGAGCGTGATTAGATATGAATTTGCAGTCGAACCTGAGCATTCACTCGCTGGACTTCAAGCCGGACACGGGGTCTGTGTTCGACGCGTCCGGTTCCGAGGAGGAGGGGGGTGGGCGGGGGTGCGGGGCGCGCGGCGGCGAGCGGGGCGCGGGGGGCGCCGAGCCGGACAGCGACGCGGAGAGACTGTCGCCGCTGTTGGCGCACGCGCCGGGTAACGGGGTGAGTGCCTACTTTAGGCCAGTGAAGGACGGCAGCTTGTGGCAAGATATCCATGTATCCAAGATATTCCGAGACTACTTTTATCGCAATTACGACATTTGGCATTATTTATTCTAATTGTGGTTCATAATACTGTTTTATTATGAACCACACATACAGTGGTATTTGATATGATGGATTTGTTGTGCTTATTCTTATATTCTTTATTGTACACTGTCAGAACATTTACATCCTGGATTATAAAGTACATGTACAAAGGAGTGCTTCACCCTAAAAAGAATTTTCTTCCAGCAAACCTTTGAGGAAAGAGAACTGTCACTTGAGTAAATAGGTTTCAGTGTACGGTTACGGTTTGAATAAAAACGTTTGAACTCTGAAATTAATATCTATGACTATACTGTTGAACTGAATTTCTCAGCTACTCCGTCACTTAAAACCTCCATCCTCCTGCAGATCATTAAAACGGTGTCGTCATGCGCGCGCTCGCCGCCGCTGGTGTCGGATGCGGACGCGGATGCGGAAGAGGGAGATGCGGATGCGGAAGCGGAGGCGGGTGCGGATGCGGAGCAGAGCTCGGCGCTGCGGCTGTCGACGCCGCACCTTGCGCACATCGACGATACCGATACCGACGAGCCGGACCAACGCGACTGTCAGTACACACCCTTATTACAACACTAAAATATATCGCGCCAAAATTTTTGACCGCTCACCGCACGTGACCTGCGCTGCATACAATTTGGTATATTATGTTTAACTAACCTCCAGATCTAGTCAAATGTAACGGCGAAAAATCACTTCATATTGCCATAAATAGTAAATGATCACCAAAATTAAATCCCCATTTTAGCGTGAAATTAGAACCAAAAATTTTACAACTTGCGATTCTAGTTAAAGCAACTTTTACAAAATTATGATTGTTTAATCCAAAAATAGTTATTGACCACAAAAACGGGTGTGAAGAAGAAGTTCCACTAGAAGCCTCGCTCGTCACCCTTTCATGTCGCTTTCCCTATTTGACCTTCGCTATTGCCGATACAATTTTTTGATAGTGTATGGGTACAAAAGATTATTTTGATGCTCATTATATTTTTTCCCATTTTGTTTTCATATTTGGTACTGCGCAGGTCAGGGGTCGTCCATTAAAGACGTGATGGGTTTTAGCAACTTTCTAACCCTGTGATACGTGGTGAGGTTTTAGACTACACAAAATAAATACATGTGGTCTCACTACACCCCCCTCCCCCTTTGTGATTATTTCCGAACCCCCTCTCCCCTTTCGAGCCTCACGTGATGAATGGACGGTCCCTCACGTGGTGCGATCAGCGGCCATAAAGTTTGGCGCGAGTTATACTAACCACGTGCAGTGAACTCTCATGATCATCATCAGCTAAGCAGTGCGCTTGCGTGGGCTATGGCTCTGAGGTGGCCCGTGTCAGACCGTGTCCCAGTATAAAACTGATGATGATGATGAGTGAACAAAAAAACTAACCAAGTTAACTGTAGAACTCCGTTAACCCGTAGATTAAATTACTTTAATTCGTCCTCTAAACTTGATCTAGGGTAGCTTCAAAGTGCAAAATAGGCTGCGCTAAATATCTCCTCGGCATACACAGAAGGTGACAGATTTGAGAGCAATTTGATCACTTTGTCGAACAATAGCAGGTGATTATATATCGACGCATTTTACAGGATTACATTTTCACAATAATTTCCATATCGCCCTAAAGTAATAGTTTCTTTCGGTCATGCTTATTTGCGACTTATCAATTGCGTTTTAGCGACATCTTGTGTCTATCATGTAGAAGTTTCTCGAACAGTAGCTAGTGTGTACTAAATAACGGAAAACTCATCCAAAAGCAGGTAAACACATGCTTTTGCATGAGTTTTCCGTTATTTAGTAACGAAGTATTAAAAGGTCGCGCGCTGGCGCATCTGATTGGTTAATCGACAATGACTATAGGAAAGGAATTATTTATTTTTTGAAAATAATACGTCTACAAACTTGCGGATACTTTTGAGGGCTAAACATATTCAAGAATCCATTCGCGTATCGTTTTAGACTTTGTACGCGTATTTACTGATTTCTCATCCTGAACTACTCGCGAAGTTGCTTCGACAAACTACAGGTCGAAGTTGAGCGAAGTCCGAAGTACGTCACTATACACTCGTGCAACCTCGCGAAGAGCTGTCGCCCACCGCCCGCACGCTATGCATCATGGATATGGATAACGTTTGGATAACTTTCTCGCGTATTATAACTAGGTGTGTATTCTTTACTTATCGGTAATAATAAAAAATGGAGAAAAAGAAGATGGTAGATGATCGCAATCTGAAGTGAGCCGAGTAGTGTAAGTAAGACGCTTCGTGTTCGAATTTCGAATTCTTTGGCTCGGGCGCAAAACCGACAACGATCGGAGTTGCCCGAGGCGAGCCAAGGCTGCACGAAGTGAACCGAAGTGCTCCTCAACACTCTCGTATTCGCTTAACTTCGATCAACTTTGCGAGTAGTGTAGTGCTGGCTTAAGAACTCTGTATCTATCCAGATGTTGGGTACTTTCGAAGTAAACTAACACTGATGATGACTGAAAATTAAACGGTAGACAGGAACTCGAACAACACTTAGTTTTGTTTCCACTCATAATATAATAAAACGGAGGTCTACCGTCGAGCCATCCTCGGCCACATCGTCACGTCAAAAACACAAGAACCACACCCGTTTTGTAGTGACCTATCGCGTTTCGGGATGATGTCCGGTCTACATCTATGAGACGGGCCTAAGCAAAACCTAGCGTCGATAACAGTGCCTCGTTCCGTAGGTACACGAAAAATAGTTCAAATACGCCCAGTTCGAGCTCAACCATAGACAATTTTCCAAAGTTTTTTTTTAAAATATTCTTACTGGCCCGGATACGATGACATATACGATGGCCATGTATTTTCTAAAGAGTTTCGGAACGAATGAAATGAAGTTTTGAGGTTGAGATTATAATCGATAGTGTTCATAAATCGGTAGACGTTGCGCGAGCGTGTGGTATAGTGTTGACTTGTGTGCGTGCCGCAGCGAGTGGCGCGGGCGCGGGCGCGGGCGGGAGCGCGGGCGGGGGTGCGGGCGGCAGCGCGGGCGCGGGCGAAGACTCGGACTATTTCACGCCCGAGGACACGCACACCACGATACTGACGGCGCCGCGCCGCCCGCCGCCGCCGCCGCCGCCGGCGCCGCGCACAGCCGTAAGTGCACATCATGCGCTCACTACATGTTGCCAGAGAGCCCCGGTTTTGAATATCAATGTCGCATACACCTTACTAGGGCCTGTATTGAGGTAGTTGTTAGGCAAATATGTGTTTTAAAACAAAAGAATAGGTACTTTGTCTTTGGAACAAATTTTGGTAAGTTATTACCTTTTTAACTTTTAACTCTGTATCTATGGTTCATCTAAGTATAATATAGGCTAATTAGCTATTAGTAGGTGTAGCTGTAGGGACCAAGTATTGTATACACAAGACGAAGTAAGTATACATATCTTTAAATTTAATGTAAAATATAGACAGGTAAACTAGGCTAATAGGGAGGCTCTCTGTCAACGAATCATCAGTAGCGTGCCGTTAGTCATCTTTGTGTTGGTTTATTTTATTTGGCGTTGTGTCTTTAATTTGCACTTTCATTATCACCGTAGCCACTCATTTGTGTTTACGTTTGCAAAGAACTATCACATATTGTACAGAAACTCTAGAAACTTAAGAACCTAATACGGATCCTTCGCACGAAGTATCGATATCAGTTTCATAAAGATATATCTACGATACAATGTATATTTACGTGTGCGCAACAACAAAGGGCTTCTAGATTGCACCCTCCTCACACAAACGCGGAACAGATAGGTAACGTGTGTGTGTGTGTGTGTGTTACAGGAGCCGACCAACAACGGAGAATGCACGCCGCAGCGCTGGGCCTTACCGCATCACGTCACTTCCCTGCCCGGTATGCCTGGTATATTGTCTTGCTAATTATTACGCCTATGCCTCTATTTGTATCGGCTTAGGGTTTCCCTGGCAGGTACTCACGACTCGTGACGCAAACTATACCAGTAGCGGTTTCCCCCCCTCAGGTACTCCCCTCTCTCAGTCCAGCGTGCGCTCCTCCGGCGATTCCTACAGCTCGACGTCCTCCACGCGGCAGCTGCTCGCGCCGCGCGCGCCGCGCTCCGCCTGCTAACTGCCGCTGTCGCAACGCCAGTCCGAAGCGACCACCCGGCTGTGACGTACGCAGCTGAGGTACCCAGCTGTGACGTACCCGGCTGTGACGTACCCAGCAGTGAGGTGCCCGGCTGTGAGGTTACCGCCTGAGACATAAGCAGTTGTGACGTAAGCAGCTGAGGCATCCAGCTGTGACGCACCCAGCCGTGAGGTGCCCGGCTGTGACGTTACCGCCTGAGACAAGCAGTTGTGACGTACTCGGCTATGACGTAAACAGCTGCGACGTGCCCCGCTGTGACGTACTCAGCTTTGAAGTACCCGGTCGTGACGTACCGGGTGTGGGACTTGTGACTTGCGGGTAGATGTGAATATATGTACCTAGTTAGGTTTTAGAACGGAGCTGGCGTGAGTATGTCTGGCTAGTGTGGATTTCGAACGGGGTAGGATGCAATATAATATTGTATGGCTTGTTTGGCCGTAGAACAAGGCAGCTGGTTTGTAAATTATGAATTTCCTATGAGATAAATTTGACAAAGTAGCTTCGTTCTGCTGAAATATTTGTACCTATAACGATATGTGGTAATGCTAAAAAGAAATATTTATTCAATTCTTTATTATACAAGTAACACACAAAAGGATAAATTAACGCTCAGCCATTTTCTACCAGTCATGCAATACATTAACTAGTTATGCGCAGGAAATTTACGTATTTTAAAATGGTCTGTCTCTACATCAAAGGTCACGCTTCTTATGAATATGACAATGAGCAAAGCAAACATTTTTCAATTTTACCAAAACAGTGTAAATTTTGAATATGTTACTTTCTAGAAGTAATGCTTGGCTGCGCATTTTGTATATTGATATCAATTACAACACAAGAATGTGGAGTGTAAATAAAGATTACTTTCAACTTGAAAGTAAGAAAAATATCTTTAAAAATAATTGCACTAAACCATCTTGATTCCGTATATCGCGGATGTTTGATAAATATGCCGCTAGGCCAATGTTACGCACGATGCTTAGATATAATTTGTTACGAAGCTAAATACATAGGTCGTAACAAGCGCAGCAATGGGCTAGCAGCACTTTAGGTGTACTCAGATACTAACCCACTGTCGAAATGTATTTTATATTTATAGTATCATTCTATTTTGCATTCGGAGATGTGTATTTTTGTTTGAATTTCTGATTAATGAATGTTGTGAATGAAACATTGTGCAACACTCGAAAGGTGTTATCAGTTATATTTAGCTTTGTGTGGTTGCACTCATAATAATTCTAATCCAGAAATATTCTTTTGTTGACATATTATTTATGTATTTTAATTATGAGATAAGCAAATTTTTGTAGTTATTATGGTTAGTGCAGATAATATATAATAGGTTATTATATATTTGTATGTTATATAATTTATACATATTTAAGTGCTAAGTAGGTGTAGGATTAATACAATTTGCTGATTTTCTGATCTGCTGACTTCATTCATATGAGTGTACTGTCAAAATAACATACATTTGAGACTACATAGAAATGTTATTGTAATCAGTATGGTAATCTTGAGCTAGGTTCACATGACACTGTACTATAACATTATTGAAAAAAAAAAATTTTAACTGGCCAATCCTTTATTACTGAAAACAACTCTACACTTTACTTACTAAAACTAAACTAACTACTTACAAGGAGAAGCAAATAAAAAAAAATGAAAAAATTAAATTTCATTTAACTTCATGCAGGGATTAAAAGATTTAGATTATACTTGGTTTAACTGTGTGCTGACCTTGCTTTTTATTAGACAATTTATTTTAACATACCAGTCCATATCAACTCTGATGTGGACTAAATAGACTGATAGAACATTCCGAGAGGAGGTACGAGTTCAATATTGTATAGTGTTTTTGTATATATGGACCTGATAAAGCTCTTATGTAATGCTTTTTTATCTTTAGTAAGAGATAGTGCTTTAGGAATTATTGTGCGAGGTCAAAAGTGAAAATCTAAAAGGGTTCTACATTGTCTTAAGTTATTTGGAATCTCATTGTATCAAATTAAAAGTACGGTATTTATATAAATATATGTATGTATATCAACATGTCTTTTTTTCATAAAATGAAATCCCTTAATTTTAATAAAACATATTTATTGTGATTATGGCATTAAAATAATATTAATTTATAACTAGAAAAAGTACATATAACTAGTATCTAACAATAAGTTATTTAAAACTTCTAAATATAATATTAGAAAATGTCAAAGTAATGAAATATATTGAAAAATAGGCTATTTACACAAATTAGTGATAAAAACTAAAAAAAGGCTTAGTTTTTAGCTTTGGTGTGGTGCATGCTGTGTGGTCATCATCTCATTCACATTATAGTTAGCATTAGATTGTGATTTCTTAGGAGCTGCACCATTCATCTTCTTTAAAGCATGTCTCTTGGCAGCATATGCCGACATTCTAGTGAGCCTCGCTTGCCGCTGCTCAGGGGTTTCCTGCGCCAGTCTTTTGGCTGCATATGCTGACATCCGGGCCAGACGTTTGGATCTCTGCTCGCTGGTCTCACTCGCCAACCTTTTCGCCGCATACTCAGACATACGCCTTAGTCTCGTGGCGCGCTGTTCCGGCGATTCGTTGGCCAATCTTTGAGCGGCATATGCAGACATTTTAGCCAGACGCGATGCTCTCTCTTCGGAAGATTCACCTTTCACAGACTTCTTGATGGCAAGAGGGTCCGTCTCTGACTCCAGAGAAGCGGACGACTCGTTCGCATGCCAATCGCGGCCGCCAGACACTTCTCCGCATTCTGCCTTTACACTATGATAAGGCGTATCTTCATAGTCCAAACTGAAACTCCCTGAATTAACTGCTGGAACTACATCTTCGGTATGTTCTTGTTTAATACTAGAAATAGAAACCCATTGATCATTTGCTTTCGCTATCACTAATTTCTTCCATGAGTCTGACGAGCCGGGATCACCCATATTGATTATTTAAAGATAAGGATATCCACAGGATCATATTACTTATTATATAAAAGCGATTTTCACGATTTTATCGCCGAAATAACATTTATATTCATTTTTTACACTTTTTGGAAACTAGATGCTTTTTGACGTAAACAAAACTTTTTTTTTTTAATATATTTTTGTATCATCTATGACTGGCCCGGATACCACCGACTAGTGGAGAGGAGATACTACGTAACCTTTATCTTTGTATCCGGATGCGATGGCTATAAACAAAACTTGGGTTTTCTTTCATGTGAATTTTAAGACTCGACTAAACTAAATCGAAGAACGTACAAATCGATTTTAAGAAATTAAAAAAATAGTAGCAGAATAGTGCACTTCTTTTTGTTCAGTTGGCAGCAGTTGGCAGTTTTGCTTTTGAAGCGTGTGTGTGTGTGTGTGTTTGTGAGTTGTCAAAAGTTGGCACAAAATCCATCTGTTTTATTTTCAATTTCAATTTCAATTCATTTATTCATTCAGATAAAATTCAATCCAGTTTTGTTAGTCAAATTAAAATTAAAATTATGTTAGTAAATCTTAAATATTTTCCATCAATAAATAATAAATTATAATAATAAAAATAAAATTGATATAATTAATAAATACTATTATAATTATCATTTGGCGGCCCGATTTGACGGCAGCACATGCGTCTTGATCCAGTGCGTGAGAATAGGCCCGTCAGCCCTCTCTGCTACCACAGTCAGGAAGCTGTTGGTGCTGGAGCGGACGCGCGACATCAGGGACGCCACTCTCTTTCGCGTTATGGCCGCAAAATCATCGATGCGGGCGTCCGCGAACATCCCTGATGCGCTGCAGAACCGTGGCAGCCCCAACAGCATCCTAAACGCGTTGTTATATTGTACACGTAGGGCGCCTAAAGCCTTTTGAGTACAGTTGATCCATAAGCTGCAAGTGTAAAATGCCTGGCAATATGCTCTAAATAGAGTTACTTTAACGTCGGCTGTACATCTTGCAAACCTACGAATCAACATGTTACTTCTAACTGCAAGCGCCCTACGTTCCCTCTCTATGTCCATATCATCTCTGAGCGAATCCGTGACCCAGTGCCCCAGGTATTTGAAGTGGAAGACTTGCTTGAGAGGAGAACCAGCTAACTTGAGAACCGGTAACAAGGGGTAGCATTTTGCACCGGCCTTGAACACCATATACTCACTCTTGGTGGCATTATACCTGAGGCCATGGGCTTCCGCATATCGCTCACAGATACCCAACAGCTTCCTCATGGCGCTTATCGACGGGGTTAACAACACCATGTCATCAGCATAGCTGATGTTGTTCATGACAGTACCATCAACTGAGCATCCTACCATTGCCTTACTGAGCTGCTCAATCAGTCGGTTCACGTATAAGTTGAAGAGCCTGGGTGAGGTCAACCCTCCCTGTCTCACCCCGCACTCCAACCCATACGGCTCCGAAAGAGAGTTAGTCCACCTGACTACATTTTGCTGATGACCATACCAGTACCTAAAAACCTCAATCAGTTCGGCTGGTAATGTTGTATCTAGGTAGAGCTTCTTCCAGAGTTCATTGTAGGAGACCAGGTCGAACGCCTTAGAAAGGTCTAAAAAACATGCGTAAACTGGCGTTTTTCTATCAGTGAGATATTTTGTGAGATCTATTTTCGTTCTCTTGCATTTCAACAGATAATCGGGTAAATATTGATATTTTCTTATTTGAGCTTAGTTAATTACATATTTTTCAAGTATTCAATCCAAATAATACGATTGAGACACAGCCAAACTATTACATTTATGCAAAGTTAGTAATGGAATACTGCGATGGTTGTTCTCAGTGTTTTTTTTCTTGAATCTTTGTATTTCGCCTTACCAAATGCATATTCTGTAATAATCGTATTGTTTTAGGAACTTCAGTCAAAATAAGGGCGTGTTTTGGCATACTCATGTTGTAACATTATGGTGTAATCGTCAAGAATACTGGTGGTTTATTTCCTTGTATGTGAAGTAAGGATCCGAAGATGGATAGCGTGCCGGAGTCGCCGGTGAAGGCCGTGCCCCTGATGGAGGGCGAAGCCTGCTTTGAAAGCGAGACGGACTACTCCAGCATCAGAGGGAAGGTAATGTATAAACAACTCTTTGTTTACTAACTAACATTCCCGCGAAAATACCTTCTGCGCATACCCTAAACATAAAGCACTCATCGATTTTATATTAGCTAGTAAATAGTTTAAAAATAAATTATTAGCTACAATCATTTTATAAACCAATGCACCTATCACATTGTTCCTATTACTTACATTACTCTATGGGTCCTATTGGATCACCCAATGTATTTATTTTTGGTGGAACTTAAATTTTATGAGTCATATTTCTGGAGTATTTGAAATGTATTATCTACTTGTTTAAAAAGTAAAATGTAAAAGTGAGACGGTCATTCAATAAGACAGGCTTACATTTGACACAGTTTTTTTATTGCCTTTATTTAAACACAAATTATACACATTCATATAAAAAAATATTGTTTTTAGTTAACAGAGTTTTTCTACTATAATTATTCTTCGGATATATTATTATATCAAATCAACTCCTGAAACACAGTTTCAACTAGTTCGGGAGCCTATGGATTCAATACAAACCTTGTACAATACTTTGTTCATAAATTATTTGAAATGATTTGATTTGATTATTATAGGTATTTCTCAATCAAAAACGTAATTAACCATACTATACATAAAAATTTACCATATTTCTATAAATTGTGTAAAAGCCTACAAAAATGTACAATGTGTACTAAAAAACCACAAACAACAATTCAGGCTATCTTGAACAAATTGCAGATGATATTGGTAAGCCCAAATGCTGATGAATATGAACTGCTGCGCAAGCAGCTGCTGGAAAGACTGGATGCTGGCAATGGAGAAATCATTTATGATATTGGTCAAGGGGAAGGTATGTTCTTTCTCTTTTAAATGATTAATGTTACAGAAATATGAATAACAACATGTTTGCAATTGCCTAAAGTAGTAAGATTTTGGGACCGGCAGCATCAGCACACAACCGCAGACCTTAAAAAATGTATAAAATGTATGGAATGTGTATAATGTATGTGGTGTCAGCAACAGATGTAGGTGTCATTTTCTACGGAAATGTCATTGCTATTGATCTTGGAATCATATCTTAAGATTCCTCTATTAGTTGTGATCCAGAAAAAAATTATAACTGAAACACTAAATGATGCAATAGCAATAATTAATTTTTAGAAAAAAACAAAAACTGACTTCAATGTATCTTCGAAGTTCAAGGTCAAATATCGATGAAATTTATATGGGACCACTTCGTAGCTATACTGAACCCAATGCAAAAAAACATTTCCAAATCGGTTCATAAATGACAGAGTTCTGAGGTAACAAACATAAAAAAAAAGATAAAAACAATACAATCAAACAGAGAATTTTCTCCTTTTTTGAAGTCGGTTAAAAACAATGCAATCAATGTTAATGGTGACGCAACCTTCCTATTTCACAATATTTATTGTGCAACCTTGTATCTTTTCTGTGTTTATTCATATGCAAAATCCACCTATACAAACATAGCGAAGGATAAATTAAAGCAATAACTTTATTCAAATAGATATGTTAGAGTTTCTAAAGCTGTTTTCATTTTACTTTCACTTGTTAGTGAGTTTGTACCTTTTATTTGCACTTCACTGCATCCCCAAAACTGTGTATAGATGACATGTATATTGAAATCCACACCATATGTGTAATTGTATGGAATACGCATTTGCGATGCCCATATGTTAATAATGACTTATGCATAATAGCTTTGGTGAGCACTGTGTATCTTCGAGGAGGAAAATAAAGTTGGCACATACATCCAGGATTTTCACACATACATATTATTTAGATTTCATTAAGCCTTATGCAGTGACACATCCACTGAAGAATTTTCAATGTTCATTATTGTCAAATTGAATGGTTTAGCGAAGTCTCGGTTACAAAAGCTATTTTATTTAATGATAATCAACACATGTTTATTGATAAAAAACGTTATCACTCTGATTGTATAGCAATCTAGCATTATCTATTTACATATCATTATTGAACGGCATTCCGTGCGTCTATTGAAATTACATCAACAGCTGATTATACATGAAGTAGATAAACACTCGGCCATAGACTTGAATGTGCAGTCTGCATTCATTATTAATTTATAACATGCAATGTATTATGTAATGTTTATAATGGTCGTGCTATTTGCTCTTACGGTAAAAAAAATGCACACTGGCACCGAGTTAATGCTTAGGGCCGGCCATTAATTACGTGAGGCGATTTTGACGATTTTTTTGAACGTACCCACAGTTTAAAATAATCGCACATTTACCGTCTATTTCAAATAACACACGAGGCTACTAGAAAAATAACAATAATTGGCCACATACAACCTGTAGCTTAACTGAAACGTAAAACTAACTTTATTTTTTAGTATGTATGTAACAAACACAATTGCTTTAGCGAGAACACACAAAAACCGCTATCTGTTACCTCGTGAACTATGCTATGGGTCTAACATTTGTTAACTTTGCAGGCATTATCTTGTAATAAGTATTTTTGGTTCTACTGATTATGTTTAGACCATAGTGTTAGATTAGATAACTTTTTATTGTTTCACCACCAGAAAACATAATAACAAAAAGAAAAATAACAAACTTATAATTAATTAGAATTAGAAAAAAGCAAAATCCGACTTCAATGTATCTTCGAAGTCCAAGGTCGATGAAATTTATATGGGACCACTTCGTAGCTATACCACTATACTGAACCCAACGCAAAAAGATTTTCCAAAATCGGTTCATAAATGACGGAGTTCTGAGGTAACAAACATTAAAAAATACGTTTTTAAGTCGTTTAAAAATTAAAGTGCTACAATGGGCAGTCTTATCATTCAAAGCGAGTGTTAGTACTGTTTGTAGTTCCTAAATACAAAAATAGACAAGCAACATTTAATAGTTGATAAGTTACCAATATGGTATACATAGTAAAAAACTGACGTAGAATAACATTCACCGTGGCCTGCCTCCGTCCCCAGACGGGCGCGGCCTCAGCGAGGACGAGTTCAGCGCGTCGCTGGCGACGCTGCAGTCGCTGGTGAGCGGCGAGCGCGTCTCGTGCGTGGAGCTGCGCCGCTGGGACTGCGGCTCGGGGCAGATGGGACAGTACCTGCTGCGAACCGAACTAGACCACACCGACTTCATGGAAATCAGGTATTAGCTTGCAACGTGATGCACTATAGTTTGACCGAAACCACAGAATACTAAGGGACAGAAGCATCACTCCGTAAAGAAATTTAAACAAATAGCGACTCTTGCTATGACGCAATAAAATTAATATTAATATAAAGTTGTAAAACAATAATTATTTTTTGTGGAACAATATTATCTTATCAAAATAAACAAAACAAATGAAATAAAATGAATCATGCAGTCGAATGCCTGACAAAAGTACTCTAAATGCATGGCTAAAAATACAGTTAATCTAGATTTTAGACATTCTGAAAAAGACGAGAAGTTCTTTAATAGTTATTCCATAATCAAGCCACGACGTGCATTAAGAGTGCCTCATCATTGCTAAATTCCCTGGAATTCTTAAATGTCCTAATAGGAAAAATATGGCCGATTTCCCAACGTATAAGCAATTTTTAGTTTCGTGATAGCTTTCAAGCCTATTCCTAAACTCTCGGCGAGACAGACTGAGACATGCCAAAGGAGAGAGTGTACAGGGAACGCCTCGGCGCGTCTCGTCGATTCTCGCCCGTTCAAACCTCTCTTCCGAGAGCACTCGAACCTCTCTTCCGAGAGCCCTACAATATGGTAGTAGTGTGTTAAATTGACGTTCAAGTGCGTTTGTGATGCCAAAACTGAAGCTGGGTCCACACCGGCCACGACCACGTTCCGATCCACAATCGAACATTTGCTTCAATTAGTTCGTTATCACAGATTGCTTAATAGTTACCACGCAATTCTTCACGCAATTTAAAATATCATGACTTTGAAAAAAAGTTAAGCATGGGTAGACCGTTTCCTTCGCATACTCAAATTGAAGTCCGGGCCCAGAAAAGAAATGCGAAAAACTGACTGTACCAGTGCTTCGAAAATACGACCGCTAGAGAAGATAGCACCAAGAAACTCTGTGGAGATGTCTCTTTTTACAAGCTTTTATATAACTTGCAATGTTTGTTTGTTTATGTCTAATCTTGCAAGTTGGATCAGAACCACTTCCTCTTATCCTACAGAGTTGAAATTTTGCGGATTTATCAAAGTCAAATGACAATGCAATATTATGGTGACAGCCAGCTGATCTGATGATGGAGACGGAAGGTGGGCAATGGAACTCCTTGACGGATAATCTTAAACTGCTAGTGTTTGGGCTCATTTTAATCTGCGCGCGGTTCCGATTAGGTACGAAGTTTTTAAAAGCTTGTTATGAAACAAGTATAAGTTTATTTATTTATTTATTTATTAATTTTTGGGAATCTTACAGCTAGGTTTTAAAGTAGAAGTGCTTAAATAAATATACAGAAGGCCAATTATAAGTTTCCACATAGAAATGATACAATTTACATAAATAGAAGATACAGACGGACACACACAGAATACAAGTTAACACAGACAATAAATATATTTATATAGGTACATATTATAACACTTATTACAGTACTAACACCTGAAAAGTATTGTTTGGCCAGGAACTCCTTGAGTTGTCTGGCAGAGGTGTTGAATAAGTCAACGTCGTCATGCTCCTTGTTCAATGCATTGAAACACCTGCCCGCTCTCAATAGATAGGAGTTTTGCCTGTAGTTATCAAACTTCAATGTATCTTCGAAGTCCGAGATCAGATATCGATGAAATTTATATGAGACCACTTCGTGGCTATACTGAATCCAACGCAAAAATTATTTTCCAAATCGGTTCATGAATGAGGTAACAAACATAAAAAAATAAAAAAAATCGAATAGAGAACCTTCTTCATTTTTGAAGTCGGTTATAAATATATTCAATAAAAATGTTTGTATCGCGTAGGGTGGCAGTAGTGGGCAACGTGGACGCGGGCAAGTCGACGCTGCTGGGCGTACTGACGCACGGCGAGCTGGACAACGGGCGCGGGTACGCGAGGCAGCGGCTCTTCCGGCACAAGCACGAGATGGAGAGCGGCAGGACCTCCTCTGTCGGAAACGACATACTGGGGTTCGATAACTTGGGTGAGTGTGCCGATTTCTCACGTCCGTTTGGTGACCAGGCAGGTGTGGCAGTTGTTGGAGCACGAAGGTTTCGATCGTATTAGATCGAGAGGTTACAAAGCTGTAGCCCCACTTGCACTTGTTTGCCTTGCTACGGCTGACTTGAGTCCGGAGTCTGTTTACAGACTTCCATGTCGGCCGAGGCAGATTGTGTCCAGATCATCCTTTTCGAAAAGTGATATATACCACATATATAATAGTCATATCACAGACTAATTAATGATTGTATCATTGTAGTCTTCTTTCTTTCTCGTGTGGGTGTGTAGCCAACTTTGGTGTTTGAGTTTATAGACCGCCCGTAGGCCTCCGATACGGCCTAACGACTGTTGTCTTTTTTATTACAAGAATATAATAGAAGACAACTGCTGACTGCTTGGAACATTCCACTTCTGCAAAGTAACCAACTGGTACATAAGAAACATAACGTTGTAAAACCCCAAAAAATTGTAACAAAATCTCTAAAAAAATGCCCCTCAGTTTCTTGCCGTATCTTGTGAGTTCTTTTTCCGATACGGTGGTAGAGTCATTGTGATAATTTGATGTTCATAAGTGCGTCTGTGATGCCAAAATGATTAAAGAGATTTTAATTGATAGATTGATTGATATTGGTCAGGATGTATGCGTATGCGATCGATGGGCGTTACAAGTATACGGCATGCCCCCAGGTAACGTGGTGAACAAGCCCGACCACGGCACGCTGGACTGGGTGAAGATCTGCGAGAAGTCGTCGAAGGTGATCACGTTCATCGACCTCGCGGGGCACGAGCGGTACCTCAAGACAACCGTCTTCGGCATGACGGGACATGCGCCGGACTTCGGGATGCTCATGGTAAGAGGGCCAAGGCGATTTTACAACAAGATATAATAACGACAAAAAATCATCAAACATTTAAAAATTACACAATCGAATTGGGAACCTCTTTCTTTTTTGAAGTCGGTTAAAAATAAAATAACTATATTATATGTTAAGTAGTAGTATAAATATCATGATCACTTGTACTGATATTGTATATATTATATAGAAGCGATTGAAATCACAAAGTTTAACAATTTCCATCGCGAGGATTGGTTTCAACTGTCGAAACTTGTAACGGTGCTGAAATATCGAAAACTCAGAACAAATAATAAACATGGTAAATATTCCGTTCGTAATTTAACCAATATCAAAATAAAATACACCTTCCTAGATCGGCGCGAACGCAGGAATAGTGGGTATGACGAAGGAGCACCTGGGGCTGGCGCTGGCTCTCTCCGTGCCGGTGTTCGTGGTGGTCACCAAGATCGACATGTGTCCGCCCAACGTGCTGCAGGACAACCTCAAGCTGCTCATCCGCATCCTCAAGTCCTCGGGCTGCAGGAAGGTGCCCGTCATGGTGAAGAGCAAGGATGACGTCATCGTCAGCGCTACCAACTTCGTATCGCAGAGGTCAGTTGAATGGACAAACGATTTATTACTGGTGGTAGGTTTCTCGTATGCGAGAGGCCGTCTGGATGGGGTACCACTGCTTTGCGCGTTATTCAGACGCCGAGCATTACTGTGTTCCGGTTTGAAGGGCATTGTAGCCAGTGAAATTACCGGGCATTATGAGACTTAACAGCTAATTGTCTCAGGGTGACGAGCGCAGTGCAGTGCCGCGCAGGATTTTGCAAAACAAAGTTCTGGGTGGTGCTGTTATTGTTATGGGCTGGCGTATTGCTTAACATCGGGCAAACGACCAGCTCGTCTCGTCATTTAGTTACCTAATAAAAAATTAATAAAGAAAAGAATGGTGGACCTGCAGAGCCACATCTGGAATCTGCAGGTCGTTGGACCGCAGATGTAGCTGTAGTGTAGGGTGTAGTGAGATATCAAATGTGTTTATTTTTTCGATGATTACGCAATGTATAAACCGAAAAGCGGCGCGTGACTCGTTGACTCATCGTTGCCAGGCTACGACCTGCAACTTTAAATGTCTTTTTGGAGATTTTTATCACGGTGCATAATCCAGAATTAAATTAGATTGTACCTTAATATTCTCAATATTGTCAAAAAAATTGGTAACAAAAAAAACCGGCCAAGTGCGAGTCGGACTCGCGTACGAAGGGTTCCGTACCATTATCTATAAAAACGCCAAAAAAATCATGTTTGTTGTATTAGGCCTGAAACTTCGCTAAGCGGACGCCCGCGCGGTTTCATACAAAAGTCCTCCGTTGCGGAGAATCGCGCGGGCATCCGCCGCGGGGAGGCGGCCCACGTGGAGGCTTAACGCAGTTTCAGGCCTTAGCAGTAACACGCACGGGCTTGTTCAGTTAATAAAGCCAATATAAAATAAGGTCTCCGCGACTGGTACCCGCGACTGGTACCCGCGACGGAGACTGTCGCGTTCCCACAGTGCCCATTCGCGTGTCCACGCGCGTAGATACGCAACGGGTGCCCGTCGTGGGCGCCCGCTTAACGCAGTTTCAAGCCTTAGAGCCCTACTTAATTATCTATTTATTATTCTGTTTTTTAGTATTTGTTGTTATAGCGGCAACAGAAATACATTATCTGTGAAAATTTCAACTGTCTAACTATCACGGTTCATGAGATACAGCCTGGTGACAGACAGACCGACAGACGGACGTACAGCGGAGTCCTAGTAATAGCAAAGAATACTAACTATTACTTACGTAAAGAAGCGACACTCCCACCCCCCGACTATTTGTCGTCACCCGCAACGTAGGAGTAAAATTCTGAGTAATGCCGTGCTTGCGTCACTCGGTTGTCACCGCTCGCTGCGAATGACTAATGAGTGAGATTCAAATGTTTATTTTATATGTGCGATCAATTGATGTTATTTGAGGTTGTTATGACCTTTCTGGATGACGACGACGACCTGCTTTACAGAGGTAGAGCAGGCCGGCTGACTATTTGACTTTGATATATGGACGAAACATATTGCGAAAAAAATACTGCGGAGAACGGCTGAAGACGGTGGAGCTGACCAGGACCTGACCTGACTGACGGAGGTCTGCCTCTCTCTTTTTTATTAAAATTCAATATATTGACTTATAATATTATATATATTTATACTTTTATTTATATTTTTTTTGGTGTCTTTAAGACAAGAGTGAACAGGTTTCTTCTAGGCGAGCGTGCTACATCTTCGACCGCATCGTCACTTAACAACAGGTGAGATAGCGGTCAAACGCAAGCCTATAAATAATAAAAAAAAATAAAAATACAATATTAATATACCTAAAACAAAACAGTTCGTTATTGTTCTGTGTATGGATGCAAAGAAACCAGTTAGAATCGTTTTTTTTTTGTTTTTCGCGTCTCCCAGCCAAGCGATAGTAAGTGTGAAAGAGAAACACTTGGTTCCTTACGTATAGCGTTGTCCTTGTCGCGCTCGATTCGTATTAGCTCATCGCATTAGATTACGCACACACACAAAACGTGTGCGGACAGGCCGGTGCGCCAGTAGTAGTAGTAGATAGGTAGCTCGGCGAATTTGTATGGAGTGTCGGGGGTCTGGTAATAGGGTCCGGTTTTACCCTTTGGGTACAGAACCCTAAAAATACACGTGATTTTGGGTGGGAGGGGGTGTAGTCTACAACTTCAAGAAGGGGGGGTTTGAGTTACTAAAAAAACATCATGTGATTAATGGACGACCCCTTTGTCTTCAGGCTGTGTCCGATATTCCAAGTGTCGAACGTGAGCGGCGAGAACCTGGAGCTGCTGACGATGTTCCTAAACCTGCTGAAGACGCGCATGCCGGCGCACGACGACAAGCCGGCCGAGTTCCAGATCGACGACACCTACTCCGTGCCGGTAACACTTACTGATTGATTGATTGATAACGCTATGTTGTACATGAAAAACATAATAAGAACAAATCATTAATTTGATTGTTAAAAAATAATGTTTTTAAGACATCATCATCATCAGCCTATTACGTTCCCACTGCTGGGACACGGGCCTTCTCTCTTAGAGAGAGTTTGGGCCATAATCCACCACGCTGGCCTGGTGCGGGTTGGTGGATTTTAACAAATGGATGCTTTTAACAAATTCGTAATACCGCAAGCAGATTAAAATGAGCTCAAACACTAGTAGCTTACAAGGAGTTCCATTGCCCACCTTCCGTCTCCATCATCAGATCAGCTGGCTGTCACCATAATAATGCATTGTCATCACACTTTGACAAGTATGCAAAATTTCAACTCCGTAGGATAAGAGGAAGTGGTTCTAATTCAGCTTGCAAGATTCCACCCGGACAAACATACATACATTGCAAGTTAAATAAAAGCTTGTAAAATAAAACTTGAAAATTTGATTTGTACAATGGGCGGTCTTATCGCTTATTAAACGATCTCTTCCAGACAACCTTTGGATGGAGAGGATTTGTGCTACGATAAAAGACGGTGTTTATTTATTAAAGTTACTGTTTATTTATTTTATGGAAGAAGCTATTATATGGATATAATTAATAGAGATGCGCCGAATAGTGGTTTCACCGAATAACCGAATACCGAATATTATTCGGTTTAACCTTTACCGGCCTATATTCAGCCGAATTATTCGATTTACCATTACTGTTGACGCGGCAAAACAATCTTTGTTTTGTCGCGTTAACAGCTTTTAAGTACGCTACGTATCGCTGCTATATTTAAAGTTTAAAAATAATTATTGTTTTCAGGTTTAAAAATAAATGTTGATTTAAGGTTTAAAATAAATGTTGACTAAACTAACTATAGCTTAAGAAATAAATATGTTTTCTTTGACTTATAATATAACATAAATCTTACATAAGAAGTTTTGTCTTTTAGTCCTACACCATGTCATGTAGCCAAGAAAATAGAAACGCTTGGACCGAATATATTGGGCAACAAAACCGAATAATTCGGCCGAATACAAATAGTGGAAAAGATGCCGAATACGCCGAATACCGAATTCCAAACGAATATTCGGCGCATCTCTAATAATTAACTTACAGAAACAGTGAGGCAATTAAAGATCCTCGCGGGTATTTCCATAATAATATGAAATGTAACTTATTTGGACATTATATGTAATGGAATGGCGTGACGTTGCGGAAATTCATCTCAAATCTGTAACGCAATGAAAATATGTAGTGTATTCCCGCTGAATATGATGTAGGTTGTTGTTAGAATAATATAATATGTATGGGGGTAGATAGCAAATGTAAAATTAATTTTCTTTTTCTTTTCTGTTAACCGACGAAAATCGGAGGAGTTTCTCAAGTCTACGTGTGTATTTTTTTTTATATGACCACGCATAACTTTTTACAGAGTAGTTTGATTTTGATAATTATTTTTTTGTTTGGTAGTCCATACTTCATAGGTGGTCCCATATAAATTTTATCGAAATTGATTCAGTGCTTTTTGAAAAAATCAACAAAAACAAAAAATATAGACAGTTTTGAAGTCGGTTTTTGTTTTTTTCTAAAAATTAATTATTTTCATTAGGGTGTGGGCACGGTGGTGTCCGGCACGACGCTGGCGGGCGTGATCCGGCTGAACGACACGCTGCTGCTGGGGCCCGACCCGCTCGGCCGCTTCCAGCCCATCGCCGTCAAGAGCATCCACCGCAAGCGCATGCCCGTGCCGGAGGTCAGGGGCGGGCAGACCGCCAGCTTCGCGCTCAAGAAGGTAACCTCACACATTACTGCTGGGGCCCGACCCGCTCGGCCGCTTCCAGCCCATCGCCGTCAAGAGCATCCACCGCAAGCGCATGCCCGTGCCGGAGGTCAGGGGCGGGCAGACCGCCAGCTTCGCGCTCAAGAAGGTAACCTCACACATTACTGCTGGGGCCCGACCCGCTCGGCCGCTTCCAGCCCATCGCCGTCAAGAGCATCCACCGCAAGCGCATGCCCGTGCCGGAGGTCAGGGGCGGGCAGACCGCCAGCTTCGCGCTCAAGAAGGTAACCTCACACATTACTGCTGGGGCCCGACCCGCTCGGCCGCTTCCAGCCCATCGCCGTCAAGAGCATCCACCGCAAGCGCATGCCCATGCCGGAGGTCAGTGGTGCGCAGGGCCAGAGGGATTCGAACTCGAGTGCGTCAGATCGAAAGTCGCACACGCTCTCACTGAGCCACACTCGCTCTCGATATGCTTGCGCAGCATGTTTGCGTAGACGTAATTTTGCGCAAAAGAAACGCATGAACGAAATGTTTGCCGAATTTCAAATCGGCGCAAACTTCCAACGTAAACATATACTGCGCAAGTGCGCAGAGCAGATGTAAGTCGGTGCCTAGACCTGCCAGGGAAAAATCATCACACTACAATACTTACTGCTAGAAACTTACTAGAAACGACTGGACCCCGAGACGTCAGATATAAGACTTAATATCTGACGTCTCGGGGTGATGAGCGCAATGGTACGCTGTGCTTTTTATAGTATTAAAAGTTCTGGGTGGCACTGTAATTGTTATGGACAGGCGTGGCGCTTCATCAGGCGAACGGCTTGCTCGTCTCATCACTCAATTCAGTTAAAAAAAATATTACACAGAATGTTCTATTTCCAGATAAAGCGTTCCCAAATCCGCAAGGGCATGGTGATGGTGTCTCCGGCGCTGAACCCGCAGGCGTGCTGGCAGTTCGAGGGGGAGATCCTCGTGCTGCACCACCCCACCACCATCTCCTCGCGGTACCAGGCCATGGGTGTGTAATTTGTATCCACCAGACAAACAAACGAACCTTTAGCTATTTTGGCTGACTTCAATTGGCCAGTTGTACATTTTTTGCAATGAACATGATAACTTGCGAGTTAATAGTTTACCTTTATATTTTCATATAATCTAAGTATAGAAGATAACTATAGACTATAAACCACGGTCTCAAGAAAGCCATTATATCAACAAAATTTTCTAAAATGTGGTTAGTTTCATAAAAAATGCTGCCCAATCTTAACTTGTTTCTTAGAAACTAGGTAAAAATTGCTTATTATATAAATATAGAACATATTGGATTGGAGGCCTTTGGGAAGTTTAAAATTTCCGACATCAGGATTGGTCACACCCCCACACGAGACAAGTACATACTTTGTGAAATTTGTGACATAATATTTCTTACAGTGCACTGCGGCAGTATCCGACAGACAGCGTCGATTCTGTCCATGTCTCGCGACTGCCTGCGAACCGGGGACAAAGCGCTTGTGCGGTTCCGATTTATCAAGCATCCAGAATATTTGAAGAGGGGGCAGAGGATGGTAATGCTGCATTTCTCTTACTCTTTGACTATTGTTTTAGCTATCTATCGGTCTATAGAGCACTGACTGAACTTTTAGGTTCAAAAATATTTTTATTGGCTCCTATCAGGCCTAGCGCACTGTGCACTGAAGGTACGAAGCTACAAGTACATAGCCGGACACCGACGGCGGGTCGCGCGTCTTTACAAAGAAAGGTTGCAAAAGAAGGAGGATAATATTTTATGTTCAAGACTTTAGAGTAAACTAATTATGAATTATTGTTGAGTATTTTAAGAAAGTTATGTAAGGGGAAACTTTTACTTGTGTTATAATACGCGCCACAAAAGATGAGACTTGACAAACCACGTGGTTTGACTTGCGCAGTAGACGATTTATAGGTCTCTTTAGCGGTATGAGGTCTGAGGCGGGAAGGGATCGGGGATCAACAGGGCAGCGGAAAGGGCGCGGGAGGTGCAAGTACGGCACTGCGCATGCGTGTCAGTCCTCCTCACCCCGTGGACGCACCGCTTGACTCCGCGGTACAATCGAGTGCAACTTGTGTTTATAAATTTCTACGATATATAGTATTCTATTTATATTATTATAATATTCTATTTATAGTTGTGTTGTATACGAGTGTAACTTTGTGAAATCTTAATTATGCCTTGAGGTGAAACATTAAGAAGACAAAGTAGGAAGATGGTTTACGACGTTTACACTTACATCATAAATTAACAGTGACAGTGACTAGGACAATCTGCCTTTTTTATCTTAAATTTTATTATTTAGTAATAAATCTATAACAGGTTTAAAAAAATTAATATAGTATTGCTACACACCTACCTAATTCTGAATGTTGTCAAAAATCCCTGAGTAGATATACAAATTATGGATAACTATTTCGTACACGACTGTACCTGCGCAGGCTCCCCACTACTGACGCTTGTCAAGTCTCATCTTTCGTGGCGCGTATTGTACACTGTTCAAAATGTTATCAGGTATTCCGTGAGGGTAGAACGAAAGCGGTGGGCAACGTGCTGCGGCCCGAGTTCGCGGTGAAGCCGCAGCCGCGCGCGCCGCACGCCAACACGCGGCACAACGCGCGCAACGCCACGCAACAAGCCACGCAGATCGCCACTGACGCCGAGAAGACAGTGGTATATTAAACATTCAGATAGTATATTTACCACTCGTTCGCTATCGGAACTGTGTTTTATTGTATGTTTGTGTTCTTCAGGTAGAGGAGGACGTGACGGCAGCTGATTCGCCGTTCGAAGTGTCAGCGGACAAGCGCGGCGCGGCGGCGGGCGGCGGCGGCGGCGGCGGCGCGGGCGGCGGGCGGCGGCCGCGGCGCCGCCACGTGAAGCCGCCGGACCAGCCCGCCGTCGTCGCGAACTAAACCGCTACACTCTGTGCGGGCGGAAGTTGACGCGATCATTCTCGAGCTGCGGGGAGCTTCCATTTTGAAATCATTCAGCGAATCACACTATCGGTCGAACGGACTACTACCTTCTGGATGGGCTCCCCGTGAAACTTACGATCACAGCAGCTAGGCAGTAAGGAAAGTACAATTGGAATGTGACGCCTATCGTAATGTTTAAGTAGAAATATATACCTCATATATATTTGTAACGTGTACTCTATTTAGTACTATTCTCAGAGGTTACATATGTTTGAATTTTTAACATTCTCATTCTCTCTTTGACTAATTTGAAACAAATGTTTTTCCTAGAAAATAGTTCGATTAGCTCAAATCTATATGTCTTGTATTCTGTTGTGATTTAGTAAAAGAATGTATGAATGTCACATATATTTTGAGAAATAGGAATTTATATTGGTTTGTTGTTTCGTATTGGACATTTTATTTTAAAATTATATTATTTGTTTGAAATTGTTTCTTTTTTATTCCAATCAGAGTACAGGCAATGAATGTTGAAGCTTGGACATTAAGCATAACGTTAGTGAGGCTAGCTGCACTTCTCCATATCAATATTTCAGTATTTGATATTTACCAAGATTGTGATTTAAATAGTTTAAGTAAAGGAATATTTTTATTGATTTGATTTTTCAAAATAAAGACTAGCTCGAAATTAAACCTACTTTTATTTCATTGCTATGATATTTTACTCATTGTATATTGCTCTAATACATTTATATTGTTCATTTTTTAATTTGCTTCTTGGCATCTTGAATTCCTTCTCTCATGTTTTGACTGAATTTCTTCAAGAACGAAGACAATCTGTTGACTTTTACTGGGTCTATATCATTTAACTTTTCTTTTCCTCTGTAGAAAACTGACACGGCAAGCTGTGCCGCACGTCGCACCGGGTACGACTCGGCAATCCTTTGCACCAAGTGTTCATTATTTGCTAAGTATCTGAGCAAGGAGCGAATAGGCATAGTGGTAATCACTTTAATGATGTTTCAAATGAGCACATATTCCGGTATTTCTGCAAGAGTTCTCTCTTCAGTCTCAGCTGAGTTCGTAGTATTTCAAACTGTTTCAGTTGATCTTGTTTGTTGTAGTCTATGCCAGGTAGACGCTTTATCTGGAGAAATTACGATAATTAAGCTACATTATAAAACAGAAAGGTAACAAAGGGGTTGGATAAGCGCTGAAGTATGGTTGAAAGAACTGACCTGAGATCTAGCAATATCTAATTTCTTTTGTAAGTCTAGCACCTTGGTACTGCACTCTTGTGATTCTCTCGCTTTGGCAGACGTATCATGGTAGTCCCTCTCCACACTGCAATAGAACAACACATCGTAATGATGTTGCTTAAACATTTGAACTACGACCAATGTCAACAAAAAGCTATAAATAAGGTCTACTAAAAATACCTTCGTATGATTTCGTACACGATCGGCAAAAAATCTACATCTACGTCTTGCACTGATAACGGGCTAAAATTGTTTTGTTCTGTATGATCGGTATTATTCTCCATGAGTACGATAATGTAAGTGAACACAGCACAAATTATTATGAAAACCACTTGCCAGTATAAAAACTAGAGGTGTTAAAGAAAGCGAAGCAAAATTATTTTTCATACCACACAGATTGAAAAGTGAAAATAATGTTTCTTAAAATTTCGTTTCTTTTTTTGCAAGGATTTTGAACCTTAACTTAACGTCAAATTTTTGAGGTTACATAACATTGTCATTAATTATATTTACCGAACTGTAAGTCAGTGTCAAAAAAAGATGAGGTGAATGCTGCACCGTCAAGCATAAACAAAAAATAAAACGCTGGACAATAAGTAAGAGGACAAGCCTATAACTAGATACACCTTGCTTGTTTGTACAGTTTAGTCGATAGTATCAATACCATTATACGTCTAACTTTCTTTAAAACTTTGTAAACTAAGTACTTCGATGAAATATCTATTTCTCGAGGTTCGTTCAAATCTCATACATCACTTTACACACACCTTTAGACATTGAGCTAAACAAATAGAGAAGCAAACTTCATTACCGCGTGTCAAAAAAAGTGTAATCCCTATATAACCGCGAAGACGTAGCTGAGAAACAACTAAACAATTAAAGGAAACATATATCTGTCTCGCTTACACAAATAGCAGGAACATTACTGTCGCTGAGATTAGACAAAGATTGCAAAATTAACATGCAATGGCGTGGTGTTGCCTACCGTATGAAATTTTACACAAAAAATAATAAATAAAAATTAGATATTTAATGTCGCTTAAAATAAAATAAATTCATTCAAGCTATTTAGTTATGTATTTGTTATTTTAACGATGTTAAATGAAAATTAAATAGTTTAGACATTTTCTCTTTCAATATTTACCTAGTCTTGCCATAAATACTGAAACAAAAAAAAATTGTTCTATTGCATATAAAATTTATTACTTTTACAGTGTGTTAGTTTAATACATAAATAGCAATTTAAAATATAAAAAGCATATTCAAAGTGGTCTCCATTGACTGCAACACAGTCCTTTAAACGATGAGGCCAGTTATCAATAGAAGCACGCACTCTTTCCATGGGAAAATTCTTCACTGCCAATCGTACGGATTATTTAAGGGACTCCAAATTATCATGGCGTTTAGAGCAAGCCGTACTCTCTAAAACTGACCATAAATCATAATCCAGCAGATTAAGATCGGGACTAGACGACGGCCAGTCTTCAGCTCTGATGAAGTCCGAAACGTTCGTTCTATAGTTACCCTGCAAAATTATTAAAATAATATAATAAAAAATACTAGACTGCACCCGCGACTTATTCCGTGTGAATTTCGAGCCGAATCAAATGGTATTTACCAGCCTGCCAAACATATACTAAGGAACATAAGGATAAACACTAGGCTATCAATGCCTCTATGCTAAACTTCAAATTTCTAGAACCAGCTGTTTAGGTTGAGCGTTGTTTTGTCAGTCTGTCGGTTTATTCTCTTGTATGATATTAAAACATGTATTTCTTAGTCATATTATTGCAAAAGTATTTGAAATCAGAGGAAACGAAGTAACTTATTCTACACGGTGTAATTGACAGGTTGGCAAAAACGAAAAGTATGAATTCAGACTGGTATTGTTAACATGTTGAAAGTTCAATATTTTCCCGGAAATGATAGGTGAACGTTTTTCAATTTTCAATTTTATTTCGGCTACGCAATGTATAACGAACATTGCGATACGCGCGCGACCCTATACCCCGCGCGTCGTTCATTCATACTAATAGGTACTTCGGGACGTTTGGAATAAATACATAATACAATACACACACAAACACGCCTTAAAAAATTTAAACACAAATTCAATACCTATGAAAAATTAAAATACTTAGTCACTTACCTAAATTAAAGTCTCTCGGGTCGTATAAGGAATGGCTCGAAGTGGTTGCCTCCGAGCTGCACGCACAGTTGTGCTCGACGCAGGGTTTCGGCATAGAGACGAGGCATCATTGTCACATCCTCATTGATTTGATGGTTCAACGATGCGAAAGCGTCTCTTATGCGCTGCTCCATTTCGGCCGCGGTATCACACTCCGTCACATACACCCGTTCTTTGATATAACCCCACAGGAAAAAGTCCAATGGGGTTAGGTCAGGCGAGCGAGGTGGCCATGCATGTGGCCCGAATCTCCCAATCCATCGGTTTGAAAAAGTACGGTCCAGGTGCTGTCGGACTGGGAGCACCACATGCGGCGGGGCGCCGTCGTGCTGAAACCAGATGGTAGGTAGTTGAGCTAGGGGTTCGTTCTCCATACGATCCCATTCTTGATCTAGCTCAGCCCGCAGTGTCCATCATAGCTTCAAAATCCTGCTGTAGAAATTCGCAATAACGCCGGCCGTCCATTCTAGTTGGCAAAAACACGAGACCCAAAATACGGTTATGATACACGCCAGCCCACACATTCAGTGACCACCGCGTCTGATGACCCGTCTGCTGCATTGCGTATGGGTTGTGGCGTGCCCAAATGTGAGCATTCCGCCGGTTCCACATACCGTTTCGTGTAAAAGTCGATTCATCGGTCCAAATCACCCGTGAAACGAATTGGCGATTTAGCTGCTGCCGATGTATCAGCCATCTGCAGTACGCTAGTCTACGTGTTGAGTCGCCAGGTACCAGAGCCTGCACTTTATGGATCCGATATGGACGTTGCTTGTCCTTTCGAAGGACTTTGTGCACAGACCAATGTGAAACCCGGGGTCCGTTATTACGCCGTACAAGTTTTGCAGCAGTACGGGTTCCCAAACGCGGATTTCGACGGACAGCATCTAAAATCGCCTGCTCAGAACGAGCATTGATTGTCCTTCCAGCACCTTCCTGCTGCGGCACATTTTCTAAAACACGTTGATATGCCCGTGTGATAGTACGACTATTAGCTGGATGTCTTTCATTTTGGTGTCTTTGAACATAGAGCCTTAATGCCAACGACGCGTTTCCTCTAGCTTCACCCAAGCACATTAACATCTGGCCATATTCGCGAGCACTAAACGTTTCATTACGCCGATTCATGACGATATCACACAACACAAAAAACACAACTCAACTCAACGACACAGTCCCAAACTCTCGACAGTTGAAAGAGAACGAAACGTCAAGAACGCACCAGCAATCGCGGCAGACTGACTGAACTGAAGTGAGAAGTGACTCGACGTGGCTTACCTAAACCTAAGTTACCTAGTGTAGTTTGTAGCATAGGGCTGCCCACATGATATGAAATGAAACATTTTCATTTCGGTAATTAGTAGGTACGTTAGTCGAGGAGCCCATGGCACAGTAGCTACCGCGGTCGGTCTGCGATTGAGATAAAGATGAAGAACTAGGTATTGAAAAAAGAATCGTATCGTAATCGTATGATAAAGATTGTTATTAATCGCTATCTCTTGTAACTTCTACTCGTGGTTCTGCTTCTAACTTTAAACCTAGGACCTGTCAATCCCCAAGCAGCACGCACGCGATTTCGCGCCATTTTCTAAACACTAAGCAAACGCATAGATTATAAAATAAGCGTTTTTTTATAGGGTATTTATTTAAAAACGCAAATAAGAAGTTTTTCTTATGTAGTCTGTAAATATCGAAAATAAGCAAACCTTTTCGAACGCCAGCGTTCGCTCGGGGATTGGCAGTTTAAGGAATGTGAATCTGGCAATATTGACGCGATGTTTTTGTTTTATGTCCCACTTAATTGTCTAAACCAAACAATTTACATTACTGTAATGCAACGCGTGTGTACAGTTCGGGTGGCTTCGTAATTGATACTGTAGATCAAACTGTTAAACAGAGGACGCCGGCGTCCTCACACCTACCCCGTCTTTTTGTGTCTCTAATTACGATACTCGAAAGGTTAACGATTTAAAATAAGGTTTTCGGAACTAAGAAAGAACAAAGTCATTCCTGAGTATTTAATTATTAATAAAACATTTTACATAAATAAGAATAAAATTACAAGTATTCAATTCCATAAGCGGTACAACCCTAGCAGTGTCGGCGCGTAAAAGCAAAGGGCGGCGCCTTTGCTTTGACGCGCCGCCGCCCGGCGGGCTGCGCGCCCGCCGGCGGCGGCCAGCACTCAAAGGGAGGGTGCGAGCGAGCGAGCGGTATGCTGTCTCTGTCTGTCGTACAGTCTGTAGGCACTAAGGAGTGCAATAAACTTTTAGAGCTAACAGCTGATTCCGAGCGCGTTGTACAAATTTTCTTTTTACATCATTATTATTTACATTGCCGAGTTTAAGTTTTTTGCTTTTTTTCACTAAAATTATGTTTTTAGGGCTGGATTTTGTTGTAACAAATGAATAGAAAACAAATCTAGTTGAAAAACGGTCGGAAAATTCGACAATTTTCCTGAAGAAAATTCCAACGTTTTTCAGTCATAAATCATGGTCTGAAGCTACTGTTTCAGTTTTTGCCAACCTGTCAATTACACCCCGTATAAATTTGAAATTCTCCAATTAATGTGGGAAACCGAAAAGATGTTTTAAGTGGTAACACTGAAACTAAATTACCACATTCGGTGTTTTATTTCAGTTTTTGCGTTATCTATGTTAATATAAATGCATAAACAGTAAACTTACGTGTGGAAAGTAATTCCGCTTGATGTATAATGTTTTTGTGACCTTGAATCGCACTCTTTTACTACGCATATACCCATTCTGAAGATGGTTTTTGTCGCGTGTCGCTCGGTTGGCGTCACACTGAGCACTGAACTGATGATAGCTTCACATATGGCTCTGGCCATATGTGCAGTGGCAACGATTTGGCGCGGTAATTACTAATCTAGTGTAATATATATAGGCATTGATATATATATTGATATATATATATATATATATATATATATATATCAATGCCTTTAGACATCTTATAAACTCGTACAAATTGTAAATGAATGACTAATTTGCTATCGAAGGGCACACCTTCGTGACAGAACTATACAGATTTTACCCATTTATAGCGCGAACAGCCCACTACAAAACTGAAGAAATATATATTGAAACAGCGCGTATGTGACAGCCTTAGTACCTTTTTATTTAGGTTAAAAGAATAGCGACAAGAAAAGAGGTGCATTAAGGCGGACCCTGGTGACTTTCACTGAGAAATCTTGCATAAAATCTTCGAGTACACCAAAGAAAATGTATTAAAAAAATAGAATTCAAGCAAAAAGATGAACAATTAAACATATACACATTTCTTTTTTCTCAAAAGGCCGTTTGCATGTGTTAAAAAGAGAAAGCATTATGCGCATGACACCATCTTTAAACCCTGCGGGCCACCAGCCAACGGGCGTGACGTTTGTTGATGTTTGGTCGATACCAGCTGGTATTTAATTGTGTGCAGTGTTTTTAGTGATTTGCAAGGAATTATGCGGGAAAAACATTATATCAAGCAATAAACAACAAGTAAATGAACCATGGCGTGTGTTGTGATAGGCTACAAGAGCCACGTCAGGGATTTAAAGCAAAAACCAAGGGCTATAACATTTCACCGGTAAGTCTGATTTGTGTATTTCACCTCCTAATGCGAATATTTGTATGTGCTAGCCTTCTCGTACGTTTGAAAAGTATGTAAGTTACACTAGGTGCTATTTTAGCTTCACATGACGAGCAGAAGAATTCCCATATCTAAATAAACACGGATTTTTGCATACCGATCGACGTGTTTGGCATTTCATGTACTCGTCTAGTGATGTGGTAAAATTCACAACCATAGTATGAATATAGATATGATAATAGAACATAATTTATTCAAGTGGCACACTTTAATATGTTCTAGTTAATTTTACAGTCTATATTTTTCATTTTTAACCGACTTAAAAAGTTGGAGGTTATCTATTTGATTGTTTTTTTATAATATGTTTGTTACCTCGGAACTCCGTCATATATAAAGTGATTTGGAAATTTCTTTTTGCGTTGTGTTAAGTGTGGATTAGTATAGCGATGAAGTAGTTCCATATAAATTTCATCGATATGTATATGACCTTGGACTTCGAAGATACATTGAAGTCGTTTTTTTTTATAAAATGTATACTTGTAGCTAATTAATTATGTTAAATATATTTAGAATACTTAGGTTCTTGTTCTTATTTTAGGTTCCCGGTGTTAGCAGAATTGCGAAACGCATGGATAAAAAACATGCAGAGGTCAAAAAGAACAAGAGCGGGGCTCCCCCTCTACTAACTTCTAACATAAAATATCTTTGGACTTAAGTATTGGAAAATGTAATTTAGCTCAATTTCAGTATGTTAAGCTGGGTTGCTTGACATAATAAATAAAATTCAATCAATTGTAAGAAGTTATTTGAACATTTATTTAGTGTATTCTTTTGTATATTCTTTTTTATAAGTATATTCTTTTGTTTGCAGAAAATACCTGTGAAGCGGAGTCTTATAAGATGAGCTTCGCAACCTATACCTATTTAATACTGATAGTAGTGCTCGCTGTAATTAATAATTAAAATAATCATAAATAATAATGAAATTATTCTTTATTGTATTGTATGTCATGCAATCTTAAAAGCATATTTAGCGTTCTTATTGGTTAGATGTTAGATGTCGCCACTAGCGTATACAGTAAATAAATAAATTCAACGTATTTTGAAAGAGTGTGCGTTATTAATTTATTCCGTTCCAGCAGTCTAAAAGTCAATAGCCGGGTCCACACCGGCCCATCCAGAACCGCTCGAACTTGCGCGGTGCACAGTTGTAGTCGGTGTGGACGCGTCTTGCCTGATGCACCTCTATGTGATACCTACTGGGTGTATCACATTATATTTCTCGTCCGACGCGTGCATGATACAATGCGTTTGTATCATGCATGCGTCGGACGAGAAATCAAAAGGAAACCACGAACTAAACACCCGATCAACTAAACAAACTTTTGATCGTGGACCGGAATGTAGGTCGGCTGGTGTGAAATAGCTAAAGTATGCTTTATCTAGCGCGAACGAAAAACGAGATAGTCTAAAGTATAAAGCATACACTACTTCCAAGCATACAATCAGTTCATCGTAACAAGTCCCTTCCTTCAAAACTTTACACGAGAACTTTTCGCCTCCGGACTTACAAAAAAATTTGAACATTTTCTTATAAGACCGGAGGTCGAAACGTTTTATCGGTATGAAAATAGGACATCGCTAATGTACAATATATGTATAATCATTTGACAAGTAAGTAAATATAGACAAAGTGGAGACAATTGGGTATTTTTTGGGTATTGAGCAACTATAGTGGTCTCTTTTATTTCAAGTAACTTTTGTGATAAGTAGAAAAGGATGCATTCTGTTTTGGAAGTACAACTTTTTTCGGTAAATCTAATACTATACTAAATCTTAGGAGTACACAGCCAAAGAAAGGCTGGATATTTTATCTGAGCATAAAATTGAAGTTTGAAAATTATAACTTTGTCTGATGCAAGCATTTCCATGGTCTGAAGTTCCCGTGAAAGTGCGCCTCGGGCTGCTGTCTGTAGTCAGTCGTCCATCGTCCTGCCTCCTGAAGCTCCTGATGAAATGATTTGATATTGATGACTGATGTCATGCCATGACCATAGGGTCATCATGCCTTTGATGACTGCGCGTTAAAATCAAATCTTATAATCAGATGTTGACATTTCAGGAGAAAAGCAGAATTGACAACGACAGTCATGAATTAATTGACATTGACAATTGACATCAAAAATATTGAAATCGAAGCAATGCATTTCACTGCTTGTGTTTTTGTGTATTTTTAATAAAAAATAACTAAGAAAATGGATGAAGTCGCGAGATTAGAACATCTGTCGCTTGTGTCCAAAGTTTGCACTGAATTGGATAACCATCTTGGATTAAATGACAAGGATTTGGGTAAATCTCATTTCATATTTTTACCTAAGCTGCAAATTCATCCTTTATTAATATTTTTCTTATGTTTACCGCATGGTAAGCCATGCCTTTAAGTATTTATCACCATATCTTACTAATATATCTCCATTGTTACAGCTGAATTCATCATAGATTTGGCGGACAAGAATCCAGCATTCGAAGCGTTCAAAAAGGCCCTGGTCGAGAATGGCGCTGAATTCTCTGACTCGTTCATGACGAATTTGCTACGTATCATACAGCATATGAAACCCGTTAGCAGTGGCTCACAGAAAAACGACATAGAAGCAGAGAACAAGAATCCCTTAGCTAATAAGTTCCCTGGATTAGCTATACCAAATGAGAAACCTCCCAAATTTTCTTCAGATGAAGCTAGTAGTGACGAGGAAGGTGATAAAAAACAAAAGAGAGTCACTTCAAAGGACATATTCAAGGATGAGAAATCTAAGAATAATGATGATGTTGTTAACCAAGCCATGGCAGAACTGGAAGCTCTTGCACCATCAATGACATCTACAAAGAAAGACTCGCCTAAACGAGAAGTGAAAAAGGATGAGAAGAAGGAGGATATAAAGAAAAGAGACAGAAGCCATAGTAGAGAAAGAAAAGAAAGCAGAACTAAAAAAAGGGAAAGCTCTAGAGACAGAAGGAGTAAAAGAAGTAGGAGTCGACATAGGAGTAAGAGTAGAGATCGTAGAAGTAGCAGGGAGCGTAGAAGTCGAAGCCGTGACAGAGATAGGAAACGTAGATCAAGAAGCCGTCAAAGACACAGGTCTCGGTCTAGAGACAGGTATCGAAAAGAAGAAGAATCGCGAAGAAGGTCACGGTCTAGGCATAGGTCCAGGTCACGGGACAGAAGACCAAATTCTCGAGACAGGGAGGAAAAGGGCAGATTTGGAGATTATGGAAAGAAATTCAGAAAGAGGAGCCCTGAAATTGAAATCAGTGATGACCCTGAGCCTGGGAAAGTAAGTATTACAATATACTCTATGGGATGTAAGTATTAACCCACCTATATAGTAGATATAGTAAGAAATTGGCACATCACAAGTGCCAATTTCTTACTATATCGGTTGGTGTTAAGATTTCAATGGGTTAATAGAATGATTAAAAATATTACTAGTTGTCATAGTGCTTTTACTTGATTTTAGAATTCAATTTTGCTATCAGCTTTAATTATGAAATGTACTGAATTTCACTTAAAACCATTGTTTTCTTTTGCAGATATACAATGGCCGAGTAGCCAACATAGTTCCATTCGGCTGTTTTGTCCTGATCGAAGGGGTGAAGAAGAAATGGGAAGGACTTGTGCACATCTCTCAGTTGAGGTCTGAAGGCAGAGTCACTAATGTGGCCGAGGTTGTCAATAGAGGGGATAAAGTTAAGGTAAGTAATTGTTTTCTGTATTGACAGGCCAACAAATAAGCTCAAGGCAATAATATTTGAACTTAACCCATAAATTTTCCTCGAGAACCAAGTATGTTAATACACATTTTTAGAGCGAGTGTGGCTCAGCGGAAACTCGTGCGCCTTTCGATCCGACGCACCTGGGTTCGAATCCCGACTCGGCCCTGCACCAATGACTTATAGTTAAGTGCAGATTTTGTACGCTCGCTCTAAAACGGTGAAGGAAAACATCGTGATGAAACCCGCTTACGCGCTTTGGAGTGGTAGGCTCTAGCCGTGGTTGTAATACCACCCACCGAACAAAGCCATGCCGTCAAGCGACCTAGTCGTGTTTCGGGATGATGTTCGGTGAACCATCGGGGAGACGGGTCTGAGCAGCCGCTCAACTGCCGTCTCTCTCTAGATCTATGTGCTCCATCTTAGGCCACATCATCGCTTCACATCAGGCGGGATAGTGGCCAAACATAGATCTATTAAGTGTAAAAAAAAAAAAAAAAAAAAACACACATATAGTGTAAATTTAATAACTTTTCTTCCTTTGTTTACCGATTGTGTTTCGGATTTTGGAACAATTTTTTCATAAACTATTGTTATGTAAAATATGGTTCGGGTTCGAACCGGCAAGTATGATAACCAACTAAGCCAAATTGCCAACATCCTTCACCAAATTCGCCTGAAATTTATGCATATTCGCTAAACAGGCTGTGTCCCTTATCAAAAACTGTAGATGCTATTAAAAAAAAAGTACATGCTGCCATGGTTTATGTATGACATCAGTATTGCAAATATGGTGCAACTGGAAAATTTATGTATGTGCTTTCCCAAAGTACTGTTTCCTTGCGCAATATTGGTTAATGTTTGAAAACATTTAATTATTATTGTGTATTTTTGCGGCAGCCTCCAAGCATTCCACTTGCAGTGTCTAAAGCGTCTGTGCTAAAAATAATTAATAAACAATATCTTTTAATTTCAGATAAAAGTGTTATCCATCACGGGCCAAAAAGTATCTCTAACCATGAAGGATGTGTGTCAAGATACTGGAAAAGATCTAAATCCAACTTCACATGCTCATTTGGAGGTATGTTACTCAGATAGGGATTTTCAAGAAATTTTTTGACAGGAAAAAAGTTTGGTAACCACCAACATGCTATATTTTAAAGTCTGTTGCCCTGCCGTAGGTATTCAGTATTCTTACCAATTTTTGCAGCATGTTTTGGGGTGATCCCTTTAAGTCCCAATAGTTGCTCATCGTCACTATTACACCCACTGCTACCCAGCAGAACTGCAAGAAGTCGTCAGTTTTACTAACTTTTATTTAGCTTGCAATGTTTGGGTCAAATCTCGCAGGTTGAATCAGAACCACTTCCTCTTATCCTACGGAGTTGAAATTTTGCATACTTGTCAAAGTCTGATGACAATGCAATATTATGGTGACACCCAGCTAATCTGATGATGGAAACGGAAGGTGCGCAATGTAACTCCTTGATGGATAATCATAAACTACTAGTGTTTGGGCTCATTTTAATCTGCTCCTGGTTCCGATTACGAATTTGTTAAAAGCTTGTCTTTCAAAAAAATATTTAATAGGCTTCTGCAGGATTTCCACAATGTCGCCCATCTCGCACTGATTTACTAACAAGATTTTCGTTGACAGGCGGAGCGCGAGGGGCGCAACCCCGACAGGCCGCCGCCGACGGCCACCGTGCTCGCGGGGCTGCAGGGCGGGCTCGACCCTGACGAAGAGTCCAGCCGGAACCGCGTCACCAGGATCTCCAGTCCCGAGAGATGGGAGATCAAGCAGGTACCACTAGTTTAATTTCCCTCTGTTCAGTCCTTTACTTTTAAACTTAGGCCTGCTATACACAATTTTGGGTCGGCGTTAATCGACACAGCCAGGAATAATCTAACACTTTTAGTTGTAAAAAATCTAAGGCTAGCCGAATATGCCGAGGTATTCATGTGCAGAACGCCTTATTCCCAAATCTGTAAGATTTGGTCTTTATCACAATAGACAGTCAATTTACTTAAGTTTACCATTTTTTAAAGATAGCTATAATAAACCTAATCTACTTTCACAGATGATATCCTCAGGCGTCATCGACAAGAGCGAACTGCCAGAGTTCGACGAAGAGACTGGTCTTTTGCCGAAAGACGAAGACGGCGAGGCCGACATCGAAATCGAATTAGTCGAAGAGGAGCCTCCGTTCCTACAAGGCCACGGGCGCGCTTTGCACGACCTCTCTCCTGTAAGGATAGTGAAAAACCCAGACGGGTCTCTAGCCCAAGCCGCTATGATGCAATCGGCGCTCGCTAAAGAAAGAAGAGAACAGAAGATGATTCAGCGAGAACAAGAAATGGAGAGCTTACCGACTGGCTTGAACAAGAACTGGATAGATCCCTTACCCGAAACTGATGGTCGAGCGCTGGCGGCCAATGTGAGGGGGACCGGGATAGTCCCTCAGGACTTGCCGGAGTGGAAGAAGCATGTCATTGGTGGAAAGAAGTCTTCGTTCGGAAAGAAGACCAATTTGTCACTGTTAGAGCAGAGGCAGTCGCTGCCTATTTATAAACTGAGGGATGAATTGACCAAGGTATGTTTGTTTTGTATCAACTATCAGAATAATCGTTTGCTGGAGTTTGTTTTAACACATAATTATATTATGTGTTAAAGATTTAAGAGCTTTTGAAAAAACAATGTACCTTCATGAATCTGGTAACTTTTAGTTTTCTGTGGTATTTCTAATGTTATATGTACATATCAACATCTGCAGTTATATATTTATCTGCTATGGAGTGAAACAAGAATCCGTATTAGATTAAAAAATTAAGCTAAAATGCACGTTTTTATGAATTTAGAATGCATTGTCATGGAGTTGTGAGCTACCCTCAAAGTTTCAGTCGGATAGCTAATCTAGAAGTTGTCGAAATTCTACCCTGGAACGATAGACAGACAGACAGACAAGAAAGTGACAATAAAAACGTTGTAAAATAATTGCTTGATTCTTTCCCAGGCGGTATCCGACAACCAAATCCTCATAGTGATCGGCGAGACAGGCTCAGGCAAGACCACGCAGATCACGCAGTACCTCGCGGAGTGCGGGCTCACGGCGCGCGGCAAGATCGCGTGCACGCAGCCGCGCCGCGTCGCCGCCATGTCGGTCGCCAAGCGCGTCGCAGAGGAGTTCGGCTGCCGGCTCGGCCAGGAGGTCGGCTACACCATCCGCTTCGAGGACTGCACCAGCCCGGAGACCGTCATCAAGTGAGTGGAATGTTTGTATTGAACACTCACTAAACCTTTTTTGTTATGGAATTGTGATGAGAGGAGCAAGTCGTTTGCCTGACGGTAAGCGCCACGCCTGCCCATAACAATTGCAGTGCCACTCAAAACCTTTAATAAAAACCGGTTTATAATCACACATATAATCCTAGAGATATAACATATATTATTAGAACTATGATCTGAAGGCATTTTGTTCCATCTGTCGTCCTGCCCTGCCCATAACAATTGTAGTACCACCCAGAACTTTGTTTTGAAAAATCTTTCGGGCCACTGCATTGCGCTCGTCACCCTGAGACAATTATTCAATACTAAAATAGTATTCCCCGGTGCACAGGTACATGACGGACGGCATGCTGCTCCGCGAGTGCCTCATGGACCTGGACCTCAAGTCGTACTCCGTGATCATGTTGGACGAGGCTCACGAGCGGACCATCCACACGGACGTGCTGTTCGGGCTGCTGAAGCAGGCGGTGCAGACGCGGCCCGAGCTGAAGCTCATCGTCACCTCCGCCACTCTCGACGCCGTCAAGTTCTCGCAGTACTTCTTCGAGGCTCCCATCTTCACCATCCCCGGACGGACCTTCCCCGTCGAAGTCCTCTACACAAAAGAACCGGAAACGGACTACTTGGACGCATCGCTTATAACGGTCATGCAGATACATTTAAGAGAGCCCCCGGGAGATATTCTTCTGTTCCTGACGGGACAGGAGGAAATCGACACGGCTTGCGAGATTTTGTACGAGCGGATGAAGTCGCTCGGTCCAGATGTGCCCGATCTTATAATCTTGCCGGTGTACTCGGCTCTGCCTTCGGAGATGCAGACCCGTATATTCGAGCCGGCGCCGCCCGGCTCGCGTAAGGTCGTCATAGCTACTAACATAGCGGAGACGTCGCTCACTATCGACGGCATTTACTACGTCGTCGATCCTGGCTTTGTGAAGCAGAAGGTTTACAACTCGAAGACCGGCATGGATTCTCTGGTCGTCACTCCGATTTCGCAGGTGTGTGTAATGCAAAAACTTTGTTACTTATTGGTAGGCCAGTATGAGAGCTTTGTTAAAGGTACTGTAGTTATTAAGTTGCAATTTGATTGGCGTTAACTAAAATAGTAAATTTGTTAGACTTGAAAAAGAGTGACTTAAAGTTAAAATGGATGGGTTTTTTTATATTACCTATATTTTGATTCGATTTATGAGTGAATTCATATTTAAATTGTGAAGGTTGGCAAAGAAACAACTCTTTGTACTTACACTTTGTACTTACACTATAAAAAAATATATTTAGACCTATTGCTTTGTCTTGTTAGTGCATATAAATAGGCCTTTGAGATAAATGGATTTGATAAATGATCCGCTACCATGAATGAAGTTTCCATTTACTTTGTAAAGAAGTTCTCAATTCGATTGTATTTTATTATGATTGTTACCTCAGAAATCCGTAATTTATGAAACGATTCTAAAAAATATTTTTGAGTTGGCTCAGTATAGCTACAATGTGGTCCCATATAAACTTCATCATTATTGGTCCTTGGACTTCGAAGATACATCAGAATTGAAGTCGGTTTTTATTGTTATAAAATGATTTTTTTATCTAATCATCTGTTATTTGTCATAAAATGTGATAATAATCCCGGACACGCCCCCAGGCCGCAGCGAAGCAACGCGCGGGGCGCGCGGGGCGCACGGGCCCCGGCAAGTGCTACCGGCTGTACACGGAGCGCGCCTACCGCGACGAGATGCTGCCCACCCCCGTGCCGGAGATACAGCGCACCAACCTCGCCACCACGGTATCACTGGCACACTTACATACATCGCATTTATATATATATTTATGGAGCTGAATGATGAGACGAGCAAATTGTTCGCCTGATGGTAAGCGACAATTTCGTATATGCCCAGTAATTTCGCTGGCTACAATCCTTTACGAACCGGAACACAGTAATGCTTGCGCACTACTGCTTATAATTTCACTAGTACACTTACAAACTTTCCCGTTTATAATATTAGTGTAACTCATTAAGTTACATAAAAAAAAAACTAGTTCTCTCGCGATTTTGTTAAGTTACTTTGGTGCGAAGGCGACGGGCACCGATGAGCTTTCGTCTGGCCATTCTTCTCGCTGTTGTCATTGTATTGCGCTGTCACCTACGCTCGCTTAATAAAACCTAAAATCGATCAGTGCTGGTGTTCAAATGGTGCGCACTGTACTAACAGCAATGTGGTTTCCAGGTGTTGCAGCTGAAGACGATGGGCATCAACGATCTGCTGCACTTTGACTTCATGGATGCACCGCCCGTCGAGTCGCTCATCATGGCGCTGGAGCAGCTGCACTCGCTGTCCGCGCTCGACTCCGAGGGGCTGCTCACCCGGCTCGGGAGGAGGGTATGTACTCATCATGGCGCTGGAGCAGCTGCACTCGCTGTCCGCGCTCGACTCCGAGGGGCTGCTCACCCGGCTCGGGAGGAGGGTATGTACTCATCATGGCGCTGGAGCAGCTGCACTCGCTGTCCGCGCTCGACTCCGAGGGGCTGCTCACCCGGCTCGGGAGGAGGGTATGTACTCATCATGGCGCTGGAGCAGCTGCACTCGCTGTCCGCGCTCGACTCCGAGGGGCTGCTCACCCGGCTCGGGAGGAGGGTATGTACTCATCATGGCGCTGGAGCAGCTGCACTCGCTGTCCGCGCTCGACTCCGAGGGGCTGCTCACCCGGCTCGGGAGGAGGGTATGTACTCATCATGGCGCTGGAGCAGCTGCACTCGCTGTCCGCGCTCGACTCCGAGGGGCTGCTCACCCGGCTCGGGAGGAGGGTATGTACTCATCATGGCGCTGGAGCAGCTGCACTCGCTGTCCGCGCTCGACTCCGAGGGGCTGCTCACCCGGCTCGGGAGGAGGGTATGTACTCATCATGGCGCTGGAGCAGCTGCACTCGCTGTCCGCGCTCGACTCCGAGGGGCTGCTCACCCGGCTCGGGAGGAGGGTATGTACTCATCATGGCGCTGGAGCAGTTGCACTCGCTGTCCGCGCTCGACTCCGAGGGGCTGCTCACCCGGCTCGGGAGGAGGGTATGTACTCATCATGGCGCTGGAGCAGCTGCACTCGCTGTCCGCGCTCGACTCCGAGGGGCTGCTCACCCGGCTCGGGAGGAGGGTATGTACTCATCATGGCGCTGGAGCAGCTGCACTCGCTGTCCGCGCTCGACTCCGAGGGGCTGCTCACCCGGCTCGGGAGGAGGGTATGTACTCATCATGGCGCTGGAGCAGCTGCACTCGCTGTCCGCGCTCGACTCCGAGGGGCTGCTCACCCGGCTCGGGAGGAGGGTATGTACTCATCATGGCGCTGGAGCAGCTGCACTCGCTGTCCGCGCTCGACTCCGAGGGGCTGCTCACCCGGCTCGGGAGGAGGGTATGTACTCATCATGGCGCTGGAGCAGTTGCACTCGCTGTCCGCGCTCGACTCCGAGGGGCTGCTCACCCGGCTCGGGAGGAGGGTATGTACTCATCATGGCGCTGGAGCAGCTGCACTCGCTGTCCGCGCTCGACTCCGAGGGGCTGCTCACCCGGCTCGGGAGGAGGGTATGTACTCATCATGGCGCTGGAGCAGCTGCACTCGCTGTCCGCGCTCGACTCCGAGGGGCTGCTCACCCGGCTCGGGAGGAGGGTATGTACTCATCATGGCGCTGGAGCAGCTGCACTCGCTGTCCGCGCTCGACTCCGAGGGGCTGCTCACCCGGCTCGGGAGGAGGGTATGTACTCATCATGGCGCTGGAGCAGCTGCACTCGCTGTCCGCGCTCGACTCCGAGGGGCTGCTCACCCGGCTCGGGAGGAGGGTATGTACTCATCATGGCGCTGGAGCAGCTGCACTCGCTGTCCGCGCTCGACTCCGAGGGGCTGCTCACCCGGCTCGGGAGGAGGGTATGTACTCACTAATCTAGCGTAAAATGTTGGGGAAATTTTGTGGCTGGCCCTTCTGTTGTTATTAGACGGTTCTGGTCTTAGCAAACTTTAGGTAAATTTTAAAAGTATTAAACACGTATTGGTTGTATGTTATTATTGATTTATGAAAAGAGGTACAGTCGGAGAGAAGAGTTTGGGCTCAATCGACTCTATTTCACAACAGAATTTTCACGAACAGGAACTTTAAGACCTAATTCCACCCTCCACCTTCCATCACAGGACGAGCAGAAAGTCGGCCGAATAGCATCCCTATCTAGTAGACATTCTGCCAATTCGTACAAAGCGTTTTGGTTCCACGTTTATAGTGCATACTGCTAAGGAATGGAACTCTTTGCCGTCTTCTCTGTTTCCTGATAACTATAATCTGGGTAGAGTGAATCAAGGCTAGAGTGAATAGGTAACTTCTAAACCTACGTGCTCCATCTTCGGCCACATCCTCGCGACACACCATCAGGCGAGATGGTGGTCAAACGTAGATTTATCATAAGTAAAATTTTTTAAACAAAGTGGCTTTTAAAATCCGAAATCGAGAAGAAGCATATGACAGGACAAGCAACCCATAAATATTAATGTGGTTTATAACTATTCTGACAGTCTTTTGCTTTTGAACTTGACAGCCTCTGTGGTGTAGTGGTTGGGCAGGTTGGCTCAAATCTCATACACCACTGAGGTTGCGGGTTCGATTCCCGCGACGGGACAAATGTTTGTGCACAGAAAAAAAAACGCAAGCATTTGTTTCGTGTCTGGGTGTTGTGGGACCATGGTCCTCATAGTTCCTGGTTCCCTAGATACAGGGAATCCTAGTTATGGGTCAGGATCTATGTATGTATAAAAAAACAACTACTGTCATTAGTTGACGCATTGATGTTACGAAACACGTTTTCTTTCCAGATGGCCGAATTCCCTCTCGAGCCCAACTTGTCCAAGATCCTCATCATGTCGGTAGCACTGCAGTGCTCCGACGAGATCCTCACCATCGTGTCCATGCTGAGCGTCCAGAACGTATTCTACCGGCCGAAGGACAAGCAGGCTCTCGCAGACCAGAAGAAGGCCAAATTCAACCAGCCCGAAGGAGACCACCTTACGTTGCTGGCGGTGTACAACAGCTGGAGAAACAATAAGTTTTCCAACGCGTGGTGCTACGAGAACTTCGTGCAGATTAGGACGCTCAAACGGGCGCAGGATGTGAGAAAGCAGCTGCTCGGGATTATGGACAGGTATGGGAATAAGTTGCCTATTCTGGTTGTTAAAATTACAAATTTAAATATACCCCGACACAACAAAACATGTCTAAAAACCACCGCTAGAAAATTACTTCCAAATTAAAAAAAAAACATTCCAATCGGTTCACCCGTTTAAGAGCTACCGTGCCACAAACAGACAGACACACATAGAGTAATTTATGGATTGATTTTTTATTTCGTATGTTAATTTGTACCTCCAGTTGAACATGTTTAATACAGAAGTCTTGTTTAAAATTTTGAAAGTTCATGAACAAATAAATCTATTTTAATGTTTGGTGGCAAACACATGTCAATTCACAAAACACAGGTCTATTCATGTATCTTTTCTATGATTTTTATTAGTTTTACTTTTGAAATAATTAAATTGAAAGTTTTTAAGAATATTGTGCTGTGTAACTAAAATTTTAAATATGAAGTATGACAAAGAACAACTCAATGAAAATAATAAGGATTGCTAATTGGAATGCTAGGCAAGTAGGCAAATGCCAAAAGTTTCTACGCCCACTTAAAAGTTCATTTTGAGTGGTATCTCTGTTTCTTCATTTCGATTGATCAGCCCTCGTGATCCAAAACCTCACGATAACGAATACCGAATCGATTCAATAGCATATCGGCTCGTGTTGTAGGTTCCTCTCTGAGCTATTCCGCTGCGACTATTCGTTACGGTTTTGGTTACAATATCGGTATTGCATGCTTGTTTATTTTTTATTCACGGCATTTGTTTTGTGTGCAATATTTTTAAATATACGATATCAAATCGAATCGATCGACAACGAATTATCGCGAGGTTCTAAATCGGCCAGCATGCGTGGTGCTGCCGCGCGTTTTAACTACCGCCTGAAGTAACTTTTTTAGGCAATAATTAAGATTATTTAAAATTTCCCATCACTATTAGAAAATGCTATCAAGCATTTCTTTTTCTCTTTATTTAAGCTTTTTCGGCAAGACGAATAATTCGTTACATATGGCAACAATCAACACTCAACATCAATAACAGTGAAATAGAAACTAAACACAACAAATTTACCGATTTTTGAAACAAAGTTTTACGAAGTCTAGTATCCTCAGACCTAGCGCACTCCGTACTGTAGGTACGAAGCTACAAGTACACAGCCGGACCACGCCGGCGTGGCCGTGCAAAGTGCAGAGGGTTGTCGCGTCACGCACACTTTCCACTGCTATTTATGCTACTTATAGTAAAGCACGTTAGATTCGATTTACAAATATATTGACATGATTTTCGGGTGACGGCCTCCGGACTAGGTAGCCGTGGCCGTTTCTTGTCGCGGGTTAACAGATCTATTCAGGTTTTTACACAGTATACAGTAATTGGTGAATTTGTTCCAGGCACAAACTGGACGTGGTGTCTGCGGGTAAGAACACAGTGCGCATTCAGAAGACTATCTGCTCGGGCTTCTTCCGCAACGCCGCCAAGAAGGACCCCCAGGAGGGGTACCGCACGCTGGTCGACAGCCAGGTAGTCTACATACACCCCTCCAGCGCGCTCTTCAACCGGCAGCCGGAGTGGTAAGTTTTGCTGCTCAGCTGATAAAGTATCAGGTTCTCTGATGGAAAACGAAAAGGGGACGAAAATTATTACTATTGTGGAAGAACTTGGGACGTCTCAGAGTTAGCTAGGTGACACACTTTTATGTCTACATATCAGATGCGTATTAATGTAACCTAAGTTAAAGAAGTTATCGTTAAGACTGTTCTAATGAGAAAAGCATACTATACTGTTCGTAATTATATAGAAGGTGCTTGGAACATTCCATTTCTGCAAAGCAGCCAACTGATACATAAAAATAACATTGTAGAACACAAAAAATTGTAACAAAACCTCTGGAAAAAAAATACCCCTCATTTTTTAGCCGTATCTTCTGAGTAGTGGTTCTTTTTCCGATACGGTGGTAGAGTCTTGTGGTAATTTGACGTTCATAAGTGCGTCTGTGATGCCAAACATGAATAAAGAGATTTTGACTTTGACTTTTGACTTTGTTCAATAAAACCAGAGCATCAAATTCCATCAACACTTTTTTGGAAAGATGTACTAGCATTTTTTGCATGTTGCATTTCAAAAGTTGTTCTGTTTTCCCAGTACTCGCAAGTTTTTGGCTGAGCATAATACAACACGGAACCATGGACTAATAATATACTAATAATTATTGGTCCATGTCGGAACCGAATCGAACCTTGCATAGCCGTCAAACCCCAAAAAAAACAACGGATAATCAAAATATGTAACTTACCTTTTCCCAGGGTGATCTACCACGAGCTGGTCCAAACCACGAAGGAGTACATGCGCGAGGTGACCACCATCGACCCCAAGTGGCTGGTGGAGTTCGCGCCGGCCTTCTTCAAGTTCTCCGACCCCACCAAGCTGTCCAAGTTCAAGAAGAACCAGCGCCTGGAGCCTCTCTACAACAAGTACGAGGAACCCAACGCCTGGAGGATATCCAGAGTGCGCAGGAGAAGAAACTAATTGTATAAAAGGGTTGATTCTGTGTTGCATTCTCTGAACCTAAATTTAACTTTAAGTTATCTCTGTGTGTGTGTATCTGATTAGTTTGTCTGTTTCCACATAAATACAGTCTAGGTGAGTTTAAATCAAGAGTGAACAAGTACTTACTGGGTAAGCATGCTACAACTTCTACCACATCGTCGCTTCCCATCAGGTGAGATCGTGGTCAAACGCTGGCCGATATAAAAAAAAACTGATACTGACAAACACTGACTGACTGACTGACTGACTCTGACTGACTGGCTCGCTGATATAAAAAAAAAACTAAAATTAATGTTTTAGATAACTAGGTAGTAGGTAGGTATTCAGTTTCCGCGTTCTCTCAATTTAAATTACGGCGCTAAAATTAAGTATTTCCGCCTAAACTTACGTTAAAAGTGACAGTTAGTCGCGCAGAATACGGAAGTTGAATGATTCTCCAAACATAAGTGAAGTTTAGAGATAGCGTGCGCGGCAGAATACGAAATTGTGCTTGACACATCTAACTGTAACTTAATGCAGATTCGGTTTAGAGAATGCAGCGTAGAATTAGATATAATAGAGCCATACTCTGTATTGTGCAGAAGAAATCAAGTTTACATTGTTTTGTAAAGTGAAGTCATGCCATGTATAAGACGTTTTTATGTAAAGTTACACTTGTTTAATTACCTACCTACAGAGCCTAGACATTGAAATTATTATTTTTTTAAATTGAAATTGAAAATTGAAAAAAAAAATAGGTAAAAAATAATAAAAAATAAATTATGAATGATAATGAGAAAAATAATTAAATGTAAGCTTTAGCTTGGCCAACCGTGAGGGATTCCACGCTCCTTGGTCTAAACAAGGTAAACTAGACTATAATTGATTACGGATAGATTTATTTTAAGTAAATATTAAGTTAACCGCTAGAGTCGTATTTATTAGACCATGGTGTCGCACCGCGTCAGCAATCTCAATTTCCCAACTTTCAGGGCTGCGCAGACGATAGATAGTCCGAAAAAATAGATGATTAAGAATTGTATGCGCCAACGTAGACGGGATACAAAAAAGCCGCTGTAAAAGTTCCGCGTACGATTATTTTCAAAGACAAACTAACGAAAAAGCCAGTCGTCAGCGCATCTCTTTCATGTAATTATTATAGTGTATATAATAAAAGTAATTAAACATAACTAAATAAAATGATGTATCTTAGCCAGAGCAAAATTATAATTTTTATGAGGTTCCCATTTGGCTATAAGATAAATTCATGACGAAAATGAAATAAAAAATAAATTCTAAGTACGATTTTCTGGTTTCATTTGTATTATTTACATTGTTAAAAGAAACTAAGAAACTTTTGGGTTCTATCAGCAACTTCGAGTAGACAGCCTAACTTTATCTGAGATCAGCAATCTTTCATCTTTTTTTATATCTGCTCTTCCCTTAGCCCATACTTCGTGTATAGGGGTCTGCGTTTGTATACCCATTCATGCAGTCACATCATAAAAGAAACACCCATTTTCCTGCTTCTCCAATCTATGCAACCTGATGCTAGCAGGTTGCATAGCCTCTACTTGTAGTTTATCCAAGTATCGAACTCTCGCTAGAGTATAATTATGTTCCTTGATCGAACCATGGACCAAATTTAGTCCATGATCGAACTCAAATTGAACCTAGCGACCATAGAGAAACTATTTAGCGAGGGCATTATCTTGGCAAACAGTTTTATAAGGTCAGAGTAATATTACTCGGAGTTTATAAGGACTTTTTGGCGGGAAGTGAAAAGTGATACAGTTCGATTTTGTTTTATTATCCAAACAAGTGTTATTTCGAGTGATCATGTGTAAAATCGGTGGAATATTAACCATTATGTGTTTGTAAACGTGCACGAGTGTAGGCAAATGAAACAAAATAGAGAAAACATTGCTTTTTATGTTCTCCCAAAAAGTAGATGGAAAGCTTGAATAAAGTTCCACCACTTTATTGAAGTACTAGGAAAGGGTCCGGCTTGTTGCTGATCATTCTTAACAAAAGTATAGTACAAGGAATATTAAACTAGCAAATAAAAACTACGTAAGACATGGCGGTATGGTCCTAGAGACTTTAGCCTGCCCGAAGGGCAAATAAAAAAAAAGCAGTTTTTTAATCTGGACTGTCAAGTGTCAAACAAATGACAATTGTCAAATATTTACAACTGTCATATCTGTCACTGTCACTTTTTTTGTGAAATTTCAAATTGTATTTTGTGCATTTTCCAAATAAAATGAGTTAAAAAGAGATCTGTAGAATAATATTTATTACAATTAAATTAATCGTATTAATTTATAGCTGTCATCATGTCGCCCGAAGACTTCTTTTCGGAAATAGTGAGCGAGACCATAATCCTCGGGATCGACTCGCTGATCTTGGGTTATTGCATGAGACAGCTGGGAAACTACAAGAAACTCTTGAATGCTCTGCAGGTAATCATCCATTTATATCCTTTACCTTAGATATCTGTATATGAAAGTTAATGAAGGTCGAAATAAACAGTGTTGGTACTTTAGGCTGCGCCGGTGGTCGACATTGACTCTACCCTGCACAAGGAGATCAACAAGTACTCCAATGACACAATCCCGTATGTAGTGGTCAGGGGTCTGGTGCAACCGCTCGGCAACCCCATCACTAGCAACTACAAGAAGAATGTCACAGGTGTTATTCAGAGGTAATGCGAACTACCTATTCAGTTTGACTGTTTTTATATTTATAACAGTGAGCTTTTTTATTGCTTATACTTCTATATTTTATGTTTGGCCACTGTCTTGCCTGGTGTTTAAAGATTCTTGTTTCTGCACTGTTTGATAAACAGTGCAGAAACAAGAAGTCAAGAAACACAACTAGGTTTTTTGACAGTATGGCTTTAATTTCAAGAAATGTTAAAATCATTAATATCGATCTTGAATTGCTGTTACTGCTATAATTCAATTTATTTTTAATTTAAAAGTTCCTTTATTTAAATAAATTGACAAATAATTGTACATTCTGGTGTGGATTAAATCCTAGGAATACAAGCTAGTGGCATATTAAAAACATTTTGCAAGCACAACACTTATTTAAACTTACCCATTTAACCCATGCTGGGTTAAATACTTATATAAACATGAAGTTGGGGTGTATAATTTTTGTTATATAATGACATTAAGTTATGCAAGTCTTAGATTTAACATTACATTTTTATTTTAAGTTTTAACAAACATCAGACCGGGGCGGCAGCTTAAAGAATTAAGCGCACGCGTCAAGCGCAGGCAGTAGGCAACAAGAACGGAGAATGTCATCGTTAAACTGCTATAATTAAAGAACCTATTATCTTATAAAAGTATGAGCAAGAGACTTACATAATATAAATTAATTATGATAAGTTGATAAGTAATATTTTTAGATACCTACTATTGAAAATGTTTGTCATGACTTTAATCCGTTTAAGTATGTTTGTCATCAAGAAGACACTTCATAAAGCAAAAGGAAGATAATATTATCAGCATCTTATAAGTCCCTACTATTACTATATACTATATCCCTATAGTTACAGCGATGATGGCATACATAACAATGACAATGCCTATCATGTAACACATAATCATATTCACTGATTTATTTTGCACCCTGTTACATGTTTTAGTACATAAGTAGAGTGATCTATAATGAGGAAAAATACTAAATCCTTAGTTACACTGTGGAACCTACAGATTTAGTAGTTTTCCTCGCGTAGTGGAATACTGGTTCCAGATCCATTTCACTAAAAATAATGTAAGTTCATTTCAGGTTGACAATAAAAGAGCATGTGATAGCCAGAACATCAGCAGGCTTCTGGTCTGACCAGACCCGTACTATTAATGAAGTGTACAACGCCACTCCATTTGTGCTCACGGATGGGAAATATAGTATCGAGGTAGTCGATGCATTAGCTGCCGAGATAATTGGTAAGTTGTGTAGTTCAGTATTACTTGAAAAAGTATGATATATAGAAAACATACCATACCCTCACTTTGTAGGGTTTTTATATTTGTTATGTATTGTAGGAAAATAGATTTATTGTAGGAAAAACCGCAATGTAAAATAAGCTTGCTTAGGTATAACTAAGTATAAAGCACTTCCTTCATCCTTCCTTAACCTATAGAACTCCAAGCAGTACGGGTTATCGTAAGGAATTCAATCTTGCAATTACATGAACCTAAGAATATAAAACTATTTAGAAAACTGGTGATCTCAATTTAAGCAATGCATTTGTTATATCTAAATTCTCACCTAGAAATAACTTCACAGACTTGGATGTTATTGCTGATAAGTTCGAGCCCCTATCCCCCGGGGTCATCGACCACGTCTGGGGTTTCTTCTCCGGGGTGCGGCAGCGGGGCCTCCAGACGATGGAGGAAATGCTGCGAGACGGCTCCTACATCACCGCTGTAGGAGAACTGAGCAGGAGTAACAACGGAGCGCTAAAAATACAACCGCCAAAAGATGGACCCCCTTTGTTCCTCACGACGGCTACAAAGTCAAGCTTGTTGAAGCGAATGTCAAGTTCAAGGGATTTTCTCAGGTGAGAAATTCTTTGCATTATGGATTTTTTTTAATAAAGCTAGCTATCTAACTTTTGTTAGTAAACTAATACACTTAAGTTGGTCCCTTGCTTTTAATTAATTAAAATGTATAAAATTATATAAAAGTACTAGCTGACCCGGCAAACATTGTTTTGCCATATAAATAAAAAAAAAATGTTAAGGGTGAACAACCCTTGTCACTTATGTAGGGTATGAAAAATAGATAATAGCCGATTCTCAGACCTACTGAATATGCATATAAAATTTGGTAAAAGTCAGTAAAGACGTTTCGGAGGAGTAAGGTAACTAACATTGTGACACGAGAATTTTATATATATGATGTATACAAGCAAATATAGAGGTAGTAGAATCTATGCAGAATTCTATATTTTTACCAAAAAAAAAATTGAAACTAAAACTGGGTTTTTTAATTAATATTATAGATAAGATTTTCAGTAAAGAAGTTTAACTAGTATTTATCAAGACAAATAACTTCTTAACTATTTATCAAGATATAGTATCTCTAAAGATTCTGACCCCTATCTAGGATTTTCTGTATCTAGAGAAGCAGGAACTTCGACGACTATGAATTCCACAAAGTCAAAGTCAAATATCATTTATTAAATAGGCACGAAAGTGCACTTTTAAAGGTCATAAACACATGATACAAATAAAATTAAAAGTTAATAATTGTAACTTATGTAACATGACTTTGAAAAAAAGGTAAGTATGTTTACCCATTTCTTTCCTTTCACAGCAAAACACATACGATTATGAATTGTTTTATTAAAAACTACTTGACTTTGGCCTACGGGGGCCCTAACTCGCAGAACATTAGCGGCCTCTACAAAAAAATTCAGTATTCTTAAATAGTGCATCTACTATGTCTAGGGGCTAAATATTACATTATAACCCCCCTTTTCCATTTCTCCTTATGCCCCGCGTGGCCCGCGGTGAGTCATCGGGCATGTTTCAAGGAGAAACAGGCTAACTCTGTGTACTCCAAGGAAACACACAGGTCACACCACGGGAGTTCACGGGATATATACTGGTGGTAGGTTTCTCGTATGCGAGAGGCCGTCTGGGTGGGTACCACCACTTTGCCAGATATTCTGCCGCCAAGCAGTAGTGCGCGAGCATTACTTTGTCCCGGTTTGAAGGGCATTGTAGCCAGCGAAATTACTGGGCATTATGAGACTCAACAGCTAATTGTCTCAGGGTGATTGCAAAACAAAGTTCTGGGTGGTGCTGCTATTGTTATGAGCTGGCGTATTGCTCACCATCAGGCAAACGACCAGCTCGTCTCTTCATTCAGTTACAGAAAAAAAACTTTATTAATTTATTACATTCCTGTGTTAACATGTGTGTAGATTAGTCGTCCTCGAAATTATTTATAGCATCATTTAATTCACGTTTGACATGATTCTATTTATATTTAGCGGTCAATGAAATAGGATTTCATAGAGTCAGCAAAAACTTGAAGAAAATATAGTCTTGTATCAACACTTTCGGCTTGTTAACATTAAAGCAGTTAACCCTTTGGCCGCCTAGGTCGGGTATACATGACATACGAAAAAGTACTCTCTACGCCGAGGTCGGTTTGAGCCGACAAAAACGCATGAAAATATTGAAAATTGCGTTGCTCGGCTTGGGAGGCACGTCTTTGCTTCAGCACCCGTACACCCATATCTCAAGCGACAATCGTATATCGTGTTGAGCTCAGTTTATGGTGTAAAATCACTGCGACAATGTCTTATGATGCCATATACTGTCCCATTAAGTTTATCTCAACTTGTAGTTATCGTATTTTGGTGTAAATTAATAAGATTAATTCGATTTTTTTTTTACTTCTTAATTGGCTTGCGTTTGACCACTATGTCACCTGATGGTAAGCGACGATGCGGTCGACGATCTAGCACGCTTACCAAGATAGTACCTGTGCACTCGAGACTTGAAGATTCCCAGTATATAGCTATCGGGAAAGACTGACTCTGGCAGGGAGTTCCACTCGTTAGCAGTACGCATAATAAAAGTGGAAGCGAAGCGCTTAGTACGCGCGGGAGGAATGTCCACCATGAAACGGTGGCGTATTGCCGTACGTCTTGTAGTCCGATGATAAAATGGGGTTGGGGGAATTAGTTGGTGCAATTCCGACGCACACTCTCCGAAATGTATCCGATAAAAAACTGATAGACTGGCAATTCTGCGTCGATGTTCAAGAGTGTGTAGTCTTGACTCGAATAGCGCGTCATCACCAATGAGTCTCTTGGCTCGCCTCTCGATTGATTCAAGTGCCTCAAGTTGATATTTAGCTGAACCATCCCAAAGGTGAGAGCAGTACTCTATACACGACCGGACTTGCGCTTGGTATAGGTTTAGCAGCTGTTCCGGTGTGAAGTAACTCTTCACCTTTGCTAGGATGCCCAGCTTTTTGGCAGCCAACTGAGCCATTGATTCTTGCCTACCTTAATTTGAGCTCAACACGATATACGATTGGCGCTTGAAGGACATATTGGGTAGGGGGGCAGGTAGGCAATGTCTTAGGTTTCCGTAATCCATAGGGTCCAAAGTTAATAGGCACAAAAGCTTTTCCGACCTCTGAATGCGTAAGGTCCAACTCATGCCAAGTTTTTTAAGTAATCCCGCCTGCTTACATAGGTATTTTTAATATGCTAAATTAGTACCTAAACTTACTAAAACTGTTTTAATTTTTATATACAGCAGGTAATCCAATCCATGATATAGAATAGCCAATCAAAATTTTGCATTTACCAGTTTTTATTTTAAATATAAATAATGATAAAATAGAATAATGATAGATAATGATACGAGAGTGGTATTACCGGTATGCTTGTTGACCTTTACATAAATTTTTGGATAAAGTCTGATGCATATGTTTGTTAATACTTCTAATACCTACCTACCTAAGTATATTTTTATGATAAAACGTTTACCTACGTACGTTTGAGTCGGATGGCTCGTTTTGTTCGGTAATTGATCAGTCCAGTTAGACCGAACATTAAAGTACAGTTGAGCGTTGTGGAGTGCGGAAGAAAGTAGTAAACACCCGCGAAGCCGAATCATTTAACTTTTATTTTTCCAAAGTAAAAATATGGTAATAACAGGCCTAGCGCACTCCGCACTGTAGGCACGAAGCTACAGGTACATAGCCAGACACCGACGGCGGGTCGCGCGTCGTTACACGTGCCGCGTCAGAAGAGATAAGAGCTATGCGATAGAAAGAGAGGCGCTCTGTAGGTTGATATGACTGGTAGGTATGCAGCGTTACGCGAGCTGAATTGAATTTTATTGCGTCAAAGCATAGCAAGAGTCGCTATTTGTTTAAATTTCTTTGCGGAGTGATGCTTCTGTCCCTTAGTATTCTGTGGTAATAAGTAGGTACAAAGGTTAGCTGACGATTGACATTCAGCGACATGTGTGGATCGTTCGGTGACCGTACCAGCACTCGATATTATTTGTTTAAGTAGGTGAAAATTTGTGGCAATATGTAGGTCATCACAGAATAGCTTTAAGTTACTACTGTACTAAATGTACGTGGAACCGTACAATTGGAATATCGTAGCCTGAGTTTTCGAGAGCAATCCGACTTTGAGACTGATAACGTCCATAAATTATTCCAAATGATATTGTATAATTTAATAGAATCCATTTAAACATCTGATTCCTATACCCTTATATATATTACATCTATGAATATATTAAAATCTCGCTTAATATTCTGTATTATTATTATGTTCTTTTTCTCCTCTTTCTGCTATTAATGTTTCCTTTTGATTATGTTTTATATATATATTTATAAATGAATTTGCATTTCTTTCAAAAAACCACCGTCCTTCCAAATTATGTTAGTCCTTTCTGTTCAAAGGTTGTCTGGAAGAGATCGCTTTGAGCGATAAGACCGCCTATTGTTATGCTGATTACTGTGAAATTTACTTGTTTTTCATGTACCTATATTTAAGGTTTTTTAACAATAAAGTGTTTATCTATCTATCTATCTATCTATCTAAAACTTACAATAATAAGCATTTATTAATAATAATAAGCATTTATTGTCTTCGCAAAAAAGGTACAAAAATAGGTAAAACTATGCTAAGCCTGTTTTGCGAAGCCTGGTGCCTGAGGTAGGCATAATATATAATGTCTGTATCACACAAAACTGTAAATGTTGTGTGTCTACGTTACGTACGTATCTCTATAATAATTCTATAATATAATAACTCTATAATAAATAAATCAATGTGTCTGCCTGTGATTGCAAATTATATAAAACAAAACTATTTGGATTCTGGCGAAATGATTTCTGATTCAGATATCATACAGGGTATTTACATAGTAGGGACAGGGACAGGGTCAAATATCATTTATTAAATAGGCACAAAAGTGCACTTTTAAAGGTCATAAACACATGATACAAATAAAATATGTTAAAAATTGTAACTTATGTTAACATGACTTTGAAAAAAAGGTAAGTATGTTTACCCATTTCTTGCCTATATTCAAATTGAAGTCTGAGTGCCGAAAAGAAATGCGAAAACTGACTCTACCAGTGCTTCGGAAATACGCCCGCTAGAGAAGATAGCACCAAGAAACTCTGTGGGGATGTCTTTTTTTCAGCTCTTTTAAAATGTCTCGAAAATTACAGTGAACAATTACATATAAATTAGAATTAACAGAATGTCAAACAAGAAATGCGAGTGAGATGTCCCATAGTCATAGTATCAGTAACAGAAAATATAAATATAGAAAATGTCAAAAATCAATGCTTTTGCTGACGTTAACTGAATTCGTTTGACTAATCACATATTTATAGAGCGGCCTTTATTAAAATGCGAATTTGCATTATATATAATTAATCAGCAAGGATAGAGAAATTATCTAAAAATAAACTTAATTTGCAAGCATGAATTTATTTAAAAGTTTATGTAATCTAGATACTGGACCGATTTTAACAATTTTTTCACCAATAGAAAGCTAAATAATCAGGCAAATTAGAGATCCTTAAGAAAATTGTAATAAAGTAACCCAAAGTAGCAAAATTTTGCCTATAAAATTCATTATTTGGCGTGCGCTGAGAAAACTATTGATGATACATAAAAAATATATGCCATATGATTAAAGTACTTTCCAGGGAATAGAAACTTACGCGGGTGAAACCGAGGGGCGCAGCTAGTTATTAATATTTTTATGCTATTGACTATGAATTTCAACATTCTGTAAAAATTCCTAAGAAGTTTAATAATAGCTGTGAGTAGTGGTGGTAGGTTTATACTGGTGGTAGGTTTCTCGTATGCGAGAGGCCGCCTGGGTGGGTACCACTGCTTTGCCAGTTATTCAACCGCCAAGCAATAGTGCGCAAGCATTACTGTGTTCTGGTTTGAAGGGCATTGTAGCCAGCGAAATTACTGGGCATTATGAGACTCAACAGCTGATTGTCTCAGGGTGACGAGCGCAGTGCAGCGCCGCGCAGGATTTTGCAAAACAAAATTCTGGGTGGTGCTGTTATTGTTATGGGCTGGCGTATTGCTTACCATCAGGCAAACGAACAGCTCGTCTCGTCACTCAGTGACATAAAAAAAAAGCTATTAAATGGTTATTATTTATGGGCATCGAGACCGTTCGATTGACCTTACAATTGGCGCTCGCCGTGAGCGAATGCGCTCAACGTGAGGTTTAATTCCTTCATTGACTGGACATACAATGTTTATAACACTTGTGTGAGTTAGTTCTGCTATTCATTTAAAAAAACGTGTCATTTTTAATTGTAATTTAATTATATCAAATTTTGAATTTTAATATTGGAAAATTGAGCGCAAGTTAGTGTGTACAAAAACAAAAAAGATTGTGTTTATGCGCGCATTAATTATTAAAAAGTGCGAAAATACATTTAATCATTACAAAGTAACGCGAAGCACATTGCACAAAATATTGTGATCATAATTCATTTTTAAACAAAAAAAGCCGACTTTAATTCTGATGTATCTTTAAAGTCCAAGGTCGAATATAGATGAAATTTATATGGGACCACCTTAAAGCTATACTGAATTCAACGCAAAAATAATTTTCCAACGTAACAAACATACAAAAAAAACAACATACAGTCGAATTGATAACCTCCTCCTTTTTTGAAGTCTGTTGAAAATCAATGAACTTTGGATCGAATCGTTGAGGTTTGTGAAAATGCTTAAATAAACTTGATTATTTTCATATAAATAAGATTTATTAAATCAATTAACTTTTAAAATATATTTTCAAATTTTAATTTACTTTTTGACCGGTTATTATTATAACATTTAATCTACCTAAAAAAAAAACATCTAATCGGAGGTACTGTACTTATGTACTAGATTATATTGTTCACATTATTTCCTGGTGATTTACACAACACTACTGAATATTTTTTAATAACTCGAGCGACGCGACGCCGACCGCGCGCGGTCCGGTCGGGCGGCGGCGTTTGTCTGCGGCCGTCAATAATTCCTATTATATTACCGGCAGGAGGCAGCAGACAGCCTATTTTATTAGGGTATCTATTTATTTGAACAGCCGCTATTTTATTCCAGTTTTTGGTTTATCAGAAAATAAAATATGCAGTTATGTAATAGGCTGGATATCCGAAGCACTGGTAGAGTCAGTTTTCGCATTTATTTTCTGGGCCCGGACTTTAATTGAGTATTGAAACCAAATGAGTAGACATGCTTACCTTTTTTTTTCAAAGTCAAGATTTCTTAAGTTACAGTTTTTAACGTATTTTAATTGATTTGTAGACAGATAGATGAACGCTTTATTGCAAACATTAAATTACAGACATTACATAAAAACAATTAAAGTGTTACAATGGGCGGCCTTATCGCTAAAAGCGATCTCTTTCAGGCAACCTTTGTATTAAGATTTTAAATAATTTGAAAGAAGAAAAATTATATTGCTCGGGCAGGGATAGAACCTGCGTCTTCGGAATACCGTCCCGACGCCTTAACCACTGGGCCACCGAGCCAACTGCTCGAGCAACCAAATTTCTTCTATCCTATCTGATTTGTATTATGTGTACATGACGTTTAAAAGTGTATTTTTTGAGCTTATTTAATGAATATATTTTGACTTGACTGGAATACTGTTTGTAGGTTGATGCTGGTGGTGTTCGGCACGGTGGCCGCGGCGGCGTCGTGCCGCATCGCGTACAAGTACATAAAACGACGCAAGCGCCGCACCGACGAGGAGAACATGAAGAAGCAGCTCGCGGCCAACCGGCGCGAGCGTCGCGCGCTGCACCGCGACAAGAACCTGGCCGATGTGCAGCTGTGTGTCGTCTGCACTGACAACCCTAAAGAGGTACACAACACACATTTAAAATCTGAAACGCAATGAAAATACACTCGTTCTGTTCACACACTCGTTCTCTTCATCATCTTATTAACCCTCTGTAGCGTATTTCCATATAGACTAGAGGCGATTCACGGACACACGAGGTCTTGTATAACTGACCGCTTTGCATCATCAGATCAGCTGGCTGTCACCATAATATTGCATTGTTATCGGACTTTGACAAGTATGGAAAATTTCAACGCCGTAGGGTAGCTTTATTTTTAGTTTTTAATTATCTGTGTGTTTCAATAAAGAGTTATTTCATTTTCATTTCATAAGAGGAAGTGGTTCTAATGTAACTTGCAAGATTCCACCCGAACAAACATAGTTACGAGAGTGCGTTTTTAAGTTCGCGGAATGGGGGGGAGGGGATAATAATAGGTCATTATCGGGATGGCCACGACTTCAGCCACTCAATATTAGTATAAATACCAAGTTTTATCTTAATTGGATCATTAGTCTCTGAACTATCGTCAAGCAAACAACTCAATCGGGAAGAAAGTGTGAATTATGGAAAAAATCGAGTACCGTGCCGTAATAAAGTTCCTTACCAAGCAAGGAAAGTCAGTTCAAAATATACTGGAAGAGATGGAATCCGTTTATGGGGACTCTTGCCCGGGTAAAACCATGGTTTACAAGTGGCACAGTCTCTTTAAACAAGGCAGGACCTCACTTGAAGACGACCCTCGGCCCGGACGGTCGACCGAGGTGACTACTCCGGAAATCATTAAAAAAGTCGAAAAAAATATATTGGAAGATGCCAGACTAAAGAAGAAACAGCTTGCAGAAATGGTTGGAGTATCGGATACGACAATTTTCAAAATTCTACATGATCATCTTGGCATGACAAAGGTCAGTGCAAGATGGGTGCCAAGAATGCTCACGCTGCCTCAAAAACAACGCCGCGTGGAGTGTTCTCGCACGTTTTTGGACCTCTGTAACGAAGATAAGGATGGACTTTTAAGTCGAATTGTTACTGGAGATGAAACTTGGGTTCATCATTATGAACCTGAGTCGAAACAGAACTCTATACAGTGGCACAAAAAAGGCACACCACCACCCAAGAAGTTTAAAGTGTCACAATCGGCTGGAAAAATCATGGCAACAGTGTTTTGGGATTCGGAAGGGATCCTGTTGATCGATTATAAAGATAAAGGCGTTTCTATAACCGGACAATACTACGCTTCCATCCTCGAGAGGTTAAAAGAAAGCATTAAAGAAAAAAGGAGGGGAAAATTAACCAAAGGTGTCCTTCTTCTACACGACAACGCGCCAGTTCACAAGAGCCGTGTTGCTTTGGCTGCCCTGCATAACGTGGGCTTCGATATTTTAGATCATCCACCCTACAGCCCAGACCTGGCTCCCAGTGATTACTACCTCTTTCCAAAACTCAAAAAAGAACTTCGTGGGAAGAAATTTTCTACTGATGAAGAAGTGAAGGACGCGGTTTCAGCCTATTTTTCGGACAAAGACAAAACATTTTTTTATGAAGGTATACATAAGCTAATTGAAAGATCTGAAAAATGTATAAGGGTAGCAGGTGAATATATTGAAAAAGAAAAATAATTTTGTATTTATATTTACACTTCTTACCCTCCATTCCGCGAACTTAAAAACGCCCCCTCGTACATACATACATCCTCTCCATCCAAAGGTTGTCTGGAAGAGATCGCTTATTAGCGATAAGACCGCCCATTGTACTAATTAAATTTTTAAGTTCTATGTTTATTTGTTCTTGTTATGTTTTTGGTGTACAATAAAGTGTTATCAATCAATCAATCAGTCAATATATTGCAAGTTAAATAAGCTTGTAATTAATGTTTCGTTCGCAGATAATCTTACTCCCGTGCGGCCACGTGTGCCTGTGCGAGGACTGTTCGGACAACATCACGGAGACCTGCCCCATCTGCCGCGAGCCCATCGAGGCCAAAGCCCCGGCCTTCATCACGTAGGCGGCCGCAGCCGGCAGCCGGCCTTACGTAACCACTTGTAGATACATGATTTTAGACGCGTCTATTGAGCAGAGGGCAGTGGCGTAGCGTGGGTTTCTGCCGCCCGGGCCTAGCCTGAATTTGCCGCCCGTCTGTTTTATTTCCACAAAAATACCCTTTCAGCAGAAATAAAAATTAATATAGGGCGTGGATGGCCAAATCCGGAACTATATAATAATAAAAAATGCTAGTCTCGGGTCCTTGATTCTCGGGTAATAAAACTAAAAATGCATAATTGTATATTTGAAAAATATAGTATTATATATATATATATAAATATAGTATTTTTGAAAAACCTATTTTCTTAGATAGGATTCAAAAACATTATGAAAAAAATATGCACCAGCAGTTAGGTAGCTATAGTTAAAAGGATCAAGTTCTAGGGAGTAATGAAATACAACAAACTAAAGCAAAGTGCTAATTTAAAATAAACTGATTCATAATTTTTATTTCCATACATTACCCGTACCATAGGCCTTCATATTGTTCGAAATCATGCTTAATTTTCACCACACTGCGGGATGTTACGTCTTGATATTTGCAACTAAAAATCACACGTAAAATCGACAATGATAGTGGATATTGATGACTTAGAAACATTCTTACTGGAATCAATAGTCCTGTGATGTTAAATGCAGTACAATTATTAAGATGTCAAATGACGCTACGTGTTGAAAACAAGTGGCATCATTTCGAACGTTTGACTAGTGAAGGTTTAATTAATGTAAGAAAATAATATGTCTTTCTGAAAAATAATCCCTTTTCTTTATTCTGCCGTTTGACATCACTTTCCAGAATTCGATTGTTATATGCTACACTATCGGCTGGTGTCATAATAAAGGTATATTTTTTTCAAAATCAACTTCATTTACTTGCAAGAATAATCTTTTTTCAGAAATCTATTATGAAAAAAGAAAGAAAAGAAAGAAAAACCATTTATTCGGCACACGACAAACAATACAAAAAATAAAAACTTAAATAATTAATATATGTGCCGAATGGTACATTATGCAGCTTTGGTTTTTATAAAAATCGACCCCGAGACGTCTTTGAAGATTATTCGCAACTCCTTATAGTTTCAGATTTGGCAATCCCGATTGAAAAGTATACTTAAATAAAGTAATTAAATTATTTAAAAAATATTTAAGAACGCGAGCAGAGAGCAAACACTTACATAGCTTAGAAACCGATAAAAGTGAACTTCCTTCTATCATTCTGGAAAATAACATATTATTATAAAATATTAAAATGAACGGCTCGCGCTGCTCATTTTTCCCGATTTTGCCGGCCGGGGCGATGGCCCACACGCTACGCTACTGGCAGAAGGGTGCCTAGAGAACTTATAGTCTGGAATACAATTTGTAAATAGGTTCGATAAGAGATGAATTATATTTTCAAATGACACTCAATATCTTTTTAAAATTCTAGTTTTTTTTAACTCACATTTCCATATTGAAGCAGGTCCTTTTATGGAAACATCTATAAGCCTCCAAGGTAAAGGATACCATCACTGTTGGTTAACATGTTGGTGCTTAACGTGTGCAAAACCATTCTGTTGTATAGAAATAGAGATTTATTATCATCTGCCCCCACGCGGTGGCAGACGATAACACTTGTGGCTATCTGCTACAGGTGTTTTGGGTAGTTGACGATAGTGACTCAGAATTTAGTATTAATACATAGATGTGTTGTGTGTTAGGATATTATTATAATTTTTGGTGTGCATGCCTTTGCACAGATGCCTATTAGATTGATGTACAATGTCAACTAGGCGGTCTCAACCATGTGCCTTTAGCTCTGATTCGAAAAGGAGTTTATTAAAATTGCTTGCAATATACTTGTAATAGGGGATCGGACAGTAATCGAGAGAAAATCTAAAATGTAGTTAGAACAAATGTATGTTGAAACAGAAAGATCATTCAATCAATATTTTTGTGAAATAATGATTTATATTTTTAAATCAATAAATAAAATCTAATAATTCTGACATTTTTAATCATCTCAAATGAAACAACAATCACAGCGCATGACGTGACGAAAAGTTGTCCGATCCCCTATTGTTTTTAATATATTGTGTCATCGAGTGTAGGATCTCATAGAAAGTATCCTTATGTGCTTACCAAAACGCATTTTAAACTTGTAATATAAAATGATACTAATAAGAGTAATTCATGGGATCCGTAATAAATAATAGTTTTTCATGATTCAACCTTATTTTATTGTGTGGTTTAACTAATTTCATAAATTATCACTTCAAACTTAATTTTGTATGTACATGATTTGATTTTAGCACCATATTAATTCTAGAACTGACCCAGGCTCCATATCAGAAACCTATCTGCAAAGAACCCATTGTTCCACAGGTTCCTGCACAAGTATCATCTTCTTCTGCTTCAATAACAAATTCTCCATTTAACTCTACCTTATTGGTATCTGTTCCATTGACTTTAAGCCTCTCATCAGATCTATCATCCAAACCATACTGTTCGAGTAATGTGTTAATTTTTGAATTGTCTACCTCCTTCACCTCTGTACTTCTACATTTTCCTTTACAACAGTTCTGTTTACCACAACATTCCTTATTTATTTTCTCTATTATACCATTCTTTTTCTTTGACTTCATGCCTTTCTTCTTGTGGTTACTAGTTTCATCATCTAAAGCTCCTAAAGCATGTTGTAAAGAATCATCTGGGAGGTTACTCGCTCCTGTCTTCTTAGCATGCTCTTCGAGCATTTTCTTAGCTTTAGAACTTTTCCCAATGCCTAGTTTGGGGAGCCCTTTGTTGAGACCTTCTAGTAATGTACAAGCTTTGCATACTTCCTGTGAGGAAACAAAGTGACATCTAGAGCATATTCGCTGTTTTGGAAGGGTTACTTGCTCTTTTATTGCCATGGTTTCTCCTGTAAATAAAACATAATGGCAAGTTAAAGGAAGGATTAAAATCGAACAATTTTTTTTTTGTACATACTGTTTTATTAAAAGAGGTATAATACGCGCCACAAAAGATGAGACTTGACAAACCACGTGGTTTAACTTGCGCAGTAGACGATTTATAGGTCTCTTTAGCGGTATGAGGTCTGAGGCGGGAAGGGATCGGGGATCAACAGGGCAGCGGAAAGAGCGCGGGAGGTGCAAGTACGGCACTGCGCATGCGTGTCAGTCCTCCTCACCCCGTGGACGCACCGCTTGACTCCGCGGTACAATCGAGTGCAACTTGTGTTTATAAATTTCCACTTTGTTATAGTTGTGTTGTATACGAGTGTAACTTTGTGAAATCTTAATTATGCCTCGAGGTGAAACATTAAGAAGACAAAGTAGGAAGATGGTTTACGACGTTTACACTTACATCATATATTGACAGTGACAGTGACTAGGACAATCTGCCTTTTTATCTTAAATTTTATTATTTAGTAAGAAATCTATAACAGGTTAAAAAAAATAATATAGTATTGCTACACACCTACCTAATTCTGAATGTTTTAAAAAATCCCTGAGTAGATATACAAATTATGGATAACTATTTCGTACACGACTGTACCTGCGCAGGCTCCCCACTACTGACGCTTGTCAAGTCTCATCTTTCGTGGCGCGTATTGTAATAATGGTGATGCTAATGAAACAATTTTGTTTGTCAAATTAATGTTACTTGACTCCTTATTTTATGGCTTCTGTGTCTTATTGTCACAATTCTGCCAATGTCCGTTCCATGCTAGTATCATAAACATTATAGAGTTGTTGAGAATAAATGAGTTCATTTTCAAAAAAATGTAAAACTTCAGATTCTAAAGGGAAAAGAAAATAAAGTAGATTACCTGAATAAATTATGTCCATGATACAAGTTGGCCTGATTTTCTCCATATCTTTGAGTAAAGCCCTGGCATGGCCTCGGTAAGCATTTGGAGCAAACACACACTCAGTGGAGAAGTAGACTAACTTCTTGTAGTGTGCATACATCACAATCTCCTTCTCATATGTGTACTTGAGTGGTTTTACTCGGGGAATTGTTCCTTCGCTACCCTGGAATCATACTAAGTTATACTTCGCCGTTGCATCCTCGAGATTTATATAATTTATTCACCAGGTAGTCCACTCCTTGAGCTACTGGGCATCGCACAATTTTAGAGCTATCAAAAATAAAAAGCACAAAATGATTTATTTACAACTCCCGGCGCAGAGGGCGCCACTAAGCTCTGTCACCCCATTCGCTTTTTGTGTGCGGGCATCGTAGCATCTAAATTCTTTAATATTCTTTCTTTATTAAATTAGTGTTTTTATCGTCTATTTAACAATTAATTTCAGTTTAAGTGCTATGTGAATAAGAAATCGTGAGGAGTCTCGATCTCAAGACCATAATAAAGGTATGAAAGACACGAAATAAAACTCGTGAAACATTTATGTACGTATGAAAGTTCCGATAGCAGCTATCAGGGTGAGAACTTGCCTATCTTTCCGTCTTGACTTCCGATCTGCATGTTTAATGTTAATCAAGAAATAGCATTTCACTCCAATGTAGGTTATGTTACCTACTTAACGATGCAGTTGTTTATTTGTTGAATCTGTATTTCTATTTTCGTTACGAAGTATACTGTGTAGTACTCTGGAAGGATTAATTATTGAATAAGGGCATAATGAAAAATACCCTATGCATTCTTATAAATTTGATAAAAGATAAAAAGAAAAATAACTACATCTTTAAAAAAATATGTATAATAAAATACTAAGTAATAAATTTACTGGGTTTAGTAACCAGACTGAATAATTTTACAACTACCCTCAGTTATAAATTTTTATGCGACTAAATATGTAACTACAGCACTTAAAAATAGATATTCTGCTAAGATGATATCATGAACATGCAATATCATGAATGCATCACATCGAGGTGTATTATAATGCTTTTTTAAAGTCCTATACAAAAATTGAGTGCCTTGGAACTATGATGCGGTCATAGTCGTACACGGTCATTTTTAGCGCCACGACTTGTTCGTAGTGAAGGAGTTAAAGAGTCATACGGTCATAACATTTTCGTTGCCTTTATTTTTGCAACGGTCACATTTGATCTATTTTCATAGCCTAATGCAATAAATTGAGTGCCTTGGAATTGAGATATGGTCATAGTCGTACACAGCCATGACTTAGTCATAGTCATGGAGTCATAACACGTTCATGAATTTTGCGTTGCCTTTCCTTCATGTCACGCCCGTACATGATATTTTTTTTATTGCCTAATGCTAAAATTGAGTACCTTGGAACTATGACGCGATCATAGTCGTTCACAGATCAAATTAAGTGCCTTGAAACTATGAAGCAATCATAGACGTGCACAACATGTAATTAAGTGCCTTGAAACAATGATGCGCTCATAATTGTTATATTTTAAGAGTTACGACTTCGTCGTAGTCAAGAAATTAAGAGTTATAACATGGTCATGACTTTTGCGTTATCTTGTTTTCGTCCAGCTACATTTGATATATTTTATAGCCTAATGCAACAAATCGAGTGCCTTGGAACTATGATGCGATCATAGTCATATACACATCAAATTGAGTGCCTTGGAACTATGACGCGATCATAGACGTGCACAACATAAAATTGAGTGCCTTGGAACTATGATGCGATCATAGTCATGCATATTTTTAGTTCTAAATATACCTAATTAAATTTTTTCATCTTTTGATATTTCACATTGTCTCAGATATGTATATTTAAGCATTAAGACTTCGTCGTAGTCAAGCAGTTAAGAGTCATAACACTGTCATGACTTCGGGGTTCATGCGACGCCCATATTTGACGCGTTTCTTATAACCTAATACCTACAACAAATTGTGTGCCTTGGAACTATGATGCGATCATAGTGGTGCATTTTTAGCGGTACGATTTGGTCGTAGTCATGCAGTTAGGAGTCCTAACACGATTGTGACGTTTGTTCCTTCACGAGACGCCCACAGCAGCAGAGGCCCAGTATACACCCACTATGGAAAAAACTGTCCAGCCGTAAAAATAGCAGGTTTTAACGTATGCATATAATGTTCACTCCACTGAACTTACAACAAGTTAATATTCACAATGAGTAGATTCCAGTGGCATACTAGTTACTTATGGTGACGTCACCGCGTTCTGCGGTGGCTTCTTCTTGATCAAGCTACTTTAACCAGTAGACCACGAACGTTCCTGATGCAAATTATATTAAGCTTTATGCAGCCTACTGTTGGGTGACGAAAGGTTAACAAGAAGTTTTTGGATCGAAGATTGAGGAGGAAATCTCTAAACGTTGGGGGCGTATCTATCCTATATAGTAACATAAATAAAGACCTGAAAAAGGCTTTCACTGAAAATGTTCTTGTATAAATTTTCAGTTAAAGGGTATAAAACCATCTAAGTTGACTCTTCAATTAAAAACCAGCGCCAGCTAGAGAACACATAAACCTATGTTTCAGATTTCGTCGGTCATCCTATCATATTAGGAAGGATATGGAAAAGCTCAAAAATTTGATCAATTTATTATATTAGGTCTACGCCTTGCAAACACAATAAATCGAAGGAACCGAATTTTACATATATTACGCTAAACAAATTATTTTCTTAAAAAACAAAAAACAAAAAACCTTGCAGTTATAATATTGAGGCTTGTGAATCGGTTTAGAAATGTGGCCTTCAGGTTAAGAAGGCTAAAATGATGAATGCCTTGATGTCGAAGTTAATCGTTGGTCAGCCAGAAAACCAAACAAGCAAAGTAGCCAAGGGTATCGGAATACACCGGAGTATCCTATATTACAACGCGGACTGCACCGGCGTCGTTGCCAGGATTCATGGAGGTCACAGTCTACGCTACAATCCAAAACTCGTTAGAGATTTTTCCAAAAATGGAAATCAATTTCGAAAGACCCCTTTATCTATCAGTACAGTTGAACTGTGGTGTAAAATGCTTATAAAATATCATTACCGAAACCAGTTTTTTCACGATATAATATACGATCTAATAATACCCAACAATGCAAAACTTATCTGATTCAAAACTAATAGATATAAATTTAGAAATAGAACCAATCAAATCGTCCAATTGCTGCAGCTGTTGTGATAAGTACCATGCAATGATTTACCTGATCATTTCTATCTAAAAAACTCTGTTGTTTGATTGACAACGTACAGGTTAGCCCTAAAACGTCAAAATGACTAATATGAAAATAGGTAATATTTTTAAATAAATTCCGAACTCGACTTTGTGATCACTGTAGTTTAATTGGGAAGAACCCTTCCCTTCTAATTAATGTTTAGATGCGGGTTCAAGTCTCAGTGGCTGTACTTTGTTTTTTCAAAAACCTTAATGTAAGCATTTTGTTAATTATGCGTTAATGCCTAATAAAAATATGGCAGTTAAGAATCAGTGATTAAAATTTGAGGTTCAGATATTCGAATGTCAATGTCAAATGGATTGCTCAGCCGTCAGTGCCAATCATCTTTTCTAAGCTCTTCAAACCGGTAGTATACTTACTCAGGAATAAAGTATGCCAGCTTGTTCCAAATCAGAGTTACAAATTCTTGATTTGGGCTCAATTCATTCAAATCCATAGATGGTTAGCCACATTAGAATTAGACAACGCAAAATGTCTATTATATTTTCGGGTCATAGTTAATAAATGAATAACCAAAAAGAAATAATGATAATAATAATAATAATATACATATAAAAAACAGTTAAGAATTCAAACATAAATTATAACTGTAAAATGGTAAAGGTTGTCTTAGTAATAACACGTAATTTGGTAATAACAAAATGTTAATGTGTCATATATAATAAGTAACGGACGTTACTCGTATGTGCTGGAAACTTTCCCTGAGGCTTCTTTTAACTGGGTGGAGTATCACGTGTGATAATAAGAAAAAAAAAAAAAATAGCCATTTATTATTTTGCCCATTTTAAAAATTGTCGAATAATATTAACAACGAGTAACTCGTGCCATAGTCATTCTTTACTAGAACAATCAACCATAGTATCCCTTGTTCCAGTTTTTGGCATGTTAGGAACCAATACTATTTTATACATATCATTTCAGGAATTAGGTTAGCCTTTGCACTTCAACCAAAAACAATCAAAATTATTCTAAATTTTGTTTCAAATATATTCCCAACGATGACTATACAAAATTACAACAAAATAAATGGCAGTTTCACTAGTATTGTCAACTGGACGATGAGTTCAATCACTATCCTTTATATAGAATGTATGTAATCGTAATCAAAGATGTGATTAAAATGTTGGCGTCGATCACGCATTAATTTCTAAATAGACTATAAATTTGCCGGGAACAGTAACTTTTGCCATAGAAGTATATAAGTCGTAAGGCGTTTGTTGCCTTTACTTTCGATCAGAGGCGAAGTTTGAACTTTTTTGTCATGAAAAGAAAACCTTATACATAATAATAAGTCGTAAGGCGTTTGTTGCCTTTACTTTCGATCAGAGGCGAAGTTTGAACTTTTTTGTCATGAAAAGAAAACCTTATACATAATACGAGCATCTTGTTAGAAGGTAAATAGATCAAAAGGATAATGTGACTGTTCAATAAACACTGCGATTTTCTCTGCACACAGGAACTACTTGTGATGCATAAACATTAGCAGCTTACTTATGGAGTTTTCTATTGACCTTATCAAATAAGGTGCCGGATAATATGACAACAGCTTAATAACAGCCAAATTCTATAACCAACCTCTCCATTTGACGGGAGCACTATTTTGCTAAAGCAGTGTATAATTCTAACTAAATTATGTTAAATCATAATTTATATTATAAAATTGTTATTTATATTATACAATTGTTATTTATATTATACAATTGTTATTAAAATATTGAATATACGTGTCGCCGATATAAATATTTTTTACTCTGAGGAACATGAAAATTTCGCAAAAGCTCTAAACATCTACCTGGTGAATAAATTATATAAATCTCGAGGATGCAACGGCGAAGTATAATTGAAGGTTAAACAAACTTACCAAGTGAAGTTTGACCGTAATTATATAAGCCGTTGCATCCGAAGAGATTTATACTAATAACCCACCCGTGCCCTAATTTGTTGTCACAAACCCTTACAAATACTTAGTACCTACTAGTAGTTTACCTGTTTTGTGGCCTTAAGATTTTGCGAAATTTGTTCTCTAAAATAAATGAGGTGACAGAGCTTAGTGGCGCCCTCTGCGCCGGGAGTTGTAAATAAATCATTTTGTGCTTTTTATTTTTGATAGCTCTAAAATTGTGCGATGCCCAGTAGCTCAAGGAGTGGACTACCTGGTGAATAAATTATATAAATCTCTTCGGATGCAACGGCTTATATAATTACGGTCAAACTTCACTTGGTAAGTTTGTTTAACCTTCAATTATTGTGGGAATGGTATAGTGTTCAGAAAAACAGATCAGCAAAATAGTGGAAATAGTAGTAAATATCTACCATTATTAATAATATATGGTATAACCAGCACACACTACATTTTACTGATATAGAAAGTAGCTTATGTGTTAATCCAGGTTATAAGCTATCTCCACTTTGAATTTCACTCAAATCTATTGAATTGATTGAGTGAAGAAGTAACAAACACACTTACATACAAAATTTTCGCATTTATAATACTAAGTATGATTTAATGATATTCTCACAGTAGTTATTGCAGTACATCTCTTTAGCCTTGCAATATCTCCCCTCAATATATTCATGAGCACAGTCTCGGCTATATCATCAGCATTGTGTCCTGTTGCTATGCACTTCACTCCAAGCATTGCCGCGCCTCTGTCCAATGCCTGCCGTCGGAATACACCACAAAATGTGCAATTGTTCTTTCTACCAATTTGTGCCACTATTTCATCCATCGTCCATCCATACAAGTCTTTATAAGACAGAATCTTTAGGGACATTTCGTAATCATCGCGATTCTGCTTCACAGTTTCAAGGCTGTCATCTCTGTAGCCTGTAATGCCTTCGTCTATGGATAACAACATCAGATTCAATCCATAGCCATATCTTTCATTGAGTGTTTTCATAACATGAGCTAAGACAGTGGAATCTTTGCCACCCGAAGCAGCAATAGCTACCGAGTCGCCTCTATTGAATAATTCGCCTTTAGTGATGGTGTAGTGGACTTCTTCTTCAAAAGCCCAGTAGAAACATTCTTTACACAATGCATCGCCTGTTTTAGGTCGCTGCAAGGGAAATAAGATACGGAATTTGTTATTAAGGAAGCAGTGGGATAAGAACGCTAAAGCAGTGGGCAGCGCACTAAAGCGCAAAAAAGTAAAAATATGTAAATATTTTATCACAAAACATAACAAAAAAGTTCACCTTTAGCACAGCATTTTTTCCACAACCCGTCCTACATGGTACAGGCATTTTTTCTGCAGCAAATATCTAAAATTTCTTTAATCAGACAGTTATCGAAAGAAACTTTCTGAACGCAAATAACACATGTACATAATAATTAAAATCTGCAAAAATTGAAAAAACAAGACATTTATTTGACACTTTTGACATTTGATTGACACGCTTTTTGCTTAACGTTACGGAAAAGAAGAGTTTTCATTTTTAGCATTACCAATTGACCATAAGAACTATGGAGGACATCTAACATTAAAAAAAACGAACGTGTTGAATAATCACCCAAAATTAATACAAAATGGTGTAACATCCGGCCACTTGCAATATCAACTATGAAATAATTAAGTCTTACTCATATCATTGAGGAATGACCCTCAATGGTCTTACTTCATTCCTTGTTGACATTTAACCACAACACATATAAATAGACATTAAATTCTAACAAATTATTTAAATAATCGCCAGAGAAAAATACTATGAGCCGAAAGTTGAACCGGAAATTAGTTCATATTAACAGTAAGCATCGCAATAGCACATAAAATGCTAACGAATTATATTTGACGTACTAATGAAATAAATGAAAAATAGCAATTCTAATAATGACTAGAATGTTTTGTACTAGGTACCACCCCACTATACTACTCTTAACGTAGTGTAGTGGTTATATTATAATACTCTTTCAGTCTCTTCGCACTACTCCATTGCTTTGCACTATACTTAACGCAGTGTTGTCAACGCGGCCACCGCAACGTACTTTAGTATTCGTAGTATCTCTTACTAGTCTGTGCTTTTTATTTTATTTCCTATTTCTGTTTCTGAACGGGAGACTATATTGTACGACCATAATAATGTACGGCCAAAATTGCACAGCCGATATTGTACAGCCAATATTCCATGTACATCGGATTTCAAATACTCGGCTGGTTTTTCCTGGACGGCAAATATTGCCCGTACAAACTCGGTCCGTGTCGATATTGCACGGCCATTATTGCACAGCCAATAATTCATGTAATGGCTTCCAAATGTCAGGGTGTGCAATCCAGTCTGTACATTATTGGATGCGAAATACAGCCCGTGACGATTGTGGTACACTCAGTATTGTACAGGCAATAATCCGAAGCCATCCATAGATAAAATTAGCATTTCTATAGCTGTCAACACGATGCCTCGTTTGTTTCAAGCGAGTCTTTGAAACACAGATTATTAAGGCTTTTTGGCGAGAAATGAAAAGTGATACGGATAAATTTTGTTTTATTTTCCAAATAAGTGTTATTTCGAGTGATCATATGTAATATTGAATATCTACCATAATGTGTTTCGTACACTTGCACGATTGTAAGCAAATGAAACAAAATAGGGAAAAACATTGCTTTTTATATTCTCCTAAAAAGTCCATGGAAAGCTTGAATAAAGTTCCACCACTATATTGAAGCACTAAGAGAGGGTTCGGCTTGTTACTGATGACTCTCATAACAACGATATACGAAAGGAATTATTGTAATTTTTACAAACTATCAAATAAAACTACGTAAAACAAGGCGGTATGGTCTAAGAGACTTCAATCTGCCCAAACGGGTGAATTAAAAAAAAGACAGATTATTAATTTATCGTTATTTACTCAAGTGCAGCCGATCGAACGTGTTTGGCCCAGACCGCCGTACCCGATCAAAAGTTGTTCATATTATTTGGACTACGCAAGTACGACCATGCCTCCGATTCCGCACTAAGCTCAAGTGGCGTGATCATCAACAATTTTTTTCATACTTTAAATTCTCGTGCATTTGGGTCGTCACGTCGTCGTCAGCTGAATTCCTGCACATCACAGAAGTGATGAATAATCGTAAGAATACGATTATTTTTTTACAGTAGTAGCCATAATCATAAAATGTTCTTAGGTATGGGGCATTTGAATTGCCCCATTGCTTTTGGCTTGAATATATATTCTCATATATGGAATAATCTACTTTACCTACTTTTTGGTTTCATGAACATTCTCATAGATATGGAAATAGATATGGGGCTTTCCCATTTTTCACTAAGACAATATAATTTATTAACCTTTTTTATTAAATTCAAACTTTTGTATTCTTTTTAATTTTGAATAGCTGGCATATTAAATTATAGTACTTAAATGAATTTTCATTCATGTGCCCTACTTCCCCCTACAACCTACCACACGCAAGATTTACACCCAGTTGCAGAAAAGAACTTAAAATTTAAAGACAACTATGTAATTTTGTCAAACTTACAACTAATGTTGGATTAATTAGTATTCGCAGCATAAATATGCTGCTAAATGTATATTAGCATTAATCAAATTAATTTTAGTTGCAAAATTCGATTAATGCTATAATTCATCGCTTAGCACCTTCGAGTAGACAGCCAAATATTTATACTGCTGAATATTTTATCTGAGCTTAGTACACTACTCCCCATCGCTTGGCACTCCACATGAATGCAAACTGCGGCGGCTGTCTACTAATGCTGTTGCGATTGCGAATCGACAGTGTTCCGACCCCGTGCGTCTCGTCTGCGCGATTTCTAAGGCAGATTTTTAAACCAATTTTGCTTGATGTTCTGTATAATGTAATTAACCAACTTCAAAAAAAGGAGGAGGTTTTCTATTCAATTTTATTCTTGTATATTTTTTATGGTTGTTACCTCCGTCATTTATGAACCGATTTAGAAAATTATTTTTGCGTTGGGTTCAGTATAGCTACGAAGTGATTCCATTAAATTTCATCGATATTTGACCATAAACTTCGAAGATACATTGAAGTCAGTTTTTATAAAATGTGCCTATACCTACTTGTTTATTTGTATGATGTAATTAGGACATTCAAATACCAGAGATGTATAATACCGGTAATAATACCGTTTTGGTCTCCACAAATACCAGGATCCCGAGTTCCCGGTATTGAAAAAAAAAGTATCCAAGACATAATTTTTTTTGTTATTAAAATATAACTGAAACCTGATCAACTAGAAGAAAAGCTAAACATTATATCGACAGTGTATGAACAGTCATCACTGCTTTCGAGAAATGAATATGCTATCACGGGTACATCTGGGACTTACAGATGATGATGATGAAACCTGAAAAAGATTTGATAATGCTTCTAAGCTATGAAGACATATAAACGTGCATACATCTGAAAGAACATCAATTGCTATGCAGCTTAGAAAACCTATTTACGACACAAAGGTCGCTGGTCACCGAAACTATAAACAATAGGAACTTAACAGCGTGCCGGCTGAGAGTATCAGATTGCAATAACAACTGTTATCGGTAATTATAACATTGTGGCGCGTCAGTGGCGTAGCGTGGGTTTCTGCTGGCCCAGCCTGAATTTGCCAGCACAAAAATATTAAATAAATATTATGGCAATTGCACAAAAATAACTAGGTACTCTTTAACAAGGAATACAAATAAAACGTATGTATAGGCACCTACATAATCTAGGTATATGTCCTTATAAATTATAACAATAGGTTCTGTATTCAACCCTTATGTAAATCGATACTTTCTTTTGTTTGACCGTGATTTTCTGAAAACACACTAAAGCAATTTTCATGATTTTTTGAGCCACGTTCAAAGAGGAAAATCATTGCGTAGCGATCTTGGAAACTTTCATAGGCGTAAGACAATTTCATAATTATTATTCATTATAATCTAATAAGGTACGCAAGTAGCGGGGCGAGCGCGAGGATTCCAAACCGTTAAGTAACTTCTTAGGTACGTACTATCAATATACAAAATAATAGGGGTTACATACTTACGTAGGAAAAATAACGCAAGCGGAGGGAGCGCAAAAATGTTTCACTCACGTAGCTCAGACGCTGCCACATACAAGTAATATATCTATCCACCTATACATAAAACTGCATGCCATCATAATTATCCTTACTAAGTACAAACAAACTCTTTTGTAATCTGTTTCTGTAACTATTTTAATGTAACTATCTCTGGTTTAAGTGAAGGACACAATTTTTTTATTACTGGTTTCAGAACATTGGTACCCAAACTATGAGACCTATTTTGGCATATCAGTACTATGTACGTACAGTATATACTATGATAGGTGATGTTTTTTAACAAGCGGAGGATAATCATCGATAAGTGAGCGGAGCGTGTAAAAGCAAAATGCCTATTTTAATTCTGAAAAAATAGAATAAATTATTTAATGTTACGAGAGCGGAGTGAGCGCCAGAATTTTGCACTTATGTCGATTAGGAACCGCTATGTATACACATAGCAACCTCTCATAATAATTTCTTTTTGTAAAATGATACGAGATACGAAAAATACGAAGAATGTTTTTATACATGTAGCTGAGAAACCGAACAAAAAAATAGCGAACTTCCTGCCTGGAAAATGACACTCCATATGAACTCCATAGCTACATTATTTATTATCACTTCGCAAAATTATAAGAGATACGAAGAATAGAGACGTAAATCGCGAAAAACGCTTACATATTTACTACGTAGCTTAGATAAAAATAGTATAGGTACCTACCTACGCAATGTTAGTTTAGCAAATTTTGATAAAATACATAAAAACGGCAAAAACAAACACAGAAAATTACACTTACACAATTAAATGTACTACGTAGTTTAGAAACAGTTCTTATCGGTAGGTACGCTATGTGAGTTTTTTCGTTTTTATTAAAATTGTACTTTATTGTAAACTTGCGTCGCCCCGCCGTTTCTCAGGATAAAAAGCCTACCTATCCTATCTGTTAATCTAGGGTTTAGGTCAAAGCTATCTCCATTCCAAATTTCACACAACGGTGAAAAAGTAACAAACTTTCATACTCACTATTTCTCGGTTTTATACTTTATACTTTGGACTTTTAATCTCAACTATAAAATCCTGCTTTTATATGAAAAAGTGTGTTATAATTTAAATCGTTTAAAAGAAAACGTACGAATTGGCACCTAAGTCCCAATACCTATCTGTTAATTATTTTGTTCCCAAACTCAGTCCTCACTTTTTTAATGGTGTGTGAAAGAAAACATATATTGCAGCCTAACTTTGCTTGCGAATTTAGTAACTTATTTTATATACTTACATACTAGCTTATACCCGCAATACCTTTCGCGTAGATTTCGGTTTAAATATATTAGTTTCATAAGGAAGTGTTTGTTTTTCCGACATAAACAGCCTTTGTGGTGTATTGGTTGGGCAGGTTGGTTCAAATCTCATTCACCACCAAGGTTGTGGGGTCGATTCCCGCGACGGGACAAATGTTTTTGCAAAGAAAAAAAGGCACAACCACATGTTTCGTGTCTGGGTGTTGTGGGACCATGGATAATCATTGCTTCTGGTCCCCAAGATACAGGGAATCCTAGTTAGGAGCCAGGATCTATGTATGTGATTGTTGGGCGTATTTGTTTATTTATAAAAAGTAGCCTATGACCCGGGACCTAAGTACAGTACCAAAGAACATATCAAATTTCATCAAAATCCATTCACTCGTTACGGAGCTATGTACCTAGATACTTGTTACTAGCAATAATTATTAAGTACCTATTACTTACTAGTAATTATTATTATAATTTGTAAATTATTCTGTGCTATGTACTCAGCCTGCCTGTCTCACCCCGCAAAGTACCTATACAAACCTACCAATACAAACGATCCCAATGCTGATATTGGAGAAAATGTCAGGCGCTAGCAAAAAGTGCCTATATTAACTTAAACATTGCTCTTTAAAATGATTAAGAAAATAAATCCTAGTACCTACTGTACATAACATTTGGATGTTTGAATAGTGAAAGAATTTATTTATTATATATTTATTCAAAAAAAGAATAAGAATTGACAACCTATCATTCTTTACACTTCCTAACGAAATATCGATAGGTAAGATATTCTAATACCTGCACCAAAGAAAAAATACTACCTATTATACCCTACGCTATGTCTTAGTGTAAGTAGATACTTAGTTACTGATATTTTTATATTAAATCGGTATTTATAAATTATTTTTTTATTATTTAATAAGTCTTAGTGTTCCGTTGCTGAGGTCCCAATACGGTATTTTCCACGCAGAAATTATGCCATAGGTATCACCAACCAGCGTAATTTTTAGTAGACTCCTCAATACATAACCTAGAGAACCTACTAATGCACGCTCAGTGTGAAACCTACAAGTAGATAGGTATACTAAGCTTTAAACGACTTTTTTATTTATTAAAGAATTTTAATGATAAATGTAATAAATCATAATAATTAATATACATAATGTACCTAATACCTATTTGTGCAATAATTTTAAATGTTATTATACTTAGTTTAATATTCAAATATTAGCATGTCTGCTTGCACACTGAATACTGTGCCTGTGACTAATGTTAGGAACTTAATCTTTGTTTTCTCGTAAATAAATAATTTGATTTGATTAGAAAAATCTCATAGAGCGAGTAACCTACACACAGATTAATATATAGTTACTACGTAACTGATAAATCACAATATCACAGTAATCAGTCCCTATGAGATCTTTCATGCCTACTGTTGTAATAGCCTACTCTTTCATGTCGCCGATCGCTGCGTGCCAAAATAAAGCTAATGATTTACTAGATTGTGCCTAAACATTCAAATGCAATGGCGCACCGCACCGGCCGGCGTAGCGGCCAGGGCACCGATACTATTAATTATTCTGTGCCCAGCCCCCCTACCCATATGTCCCTCAAGAGCCAATCGTATATCGTGTTGAGCTCAAATTAAGGTGTAGATTCACTGCGACAATGTCTTATGATGCCATATATTGTCTCATTAAGTTTATCTCAACTCGTAGTCATCGTATTTTGGTATAAATTAATGAGATTAATTCGATTTCTTGCCTAAATCGACCATAATTAGACCGTATCTCATTAGTCGCAGTGACGCTATACCTTAATTCGAGCTCAACACGATATACGATTGGTGCTTGAGGGACATATGGGTACGGGGGCTGGTCAGCCTAATTTGATAAACATATCATTAAAAAATATTTAGGAAAATAGAAGAGCACTTTTTACTATTATTGCATCTATTTTTATCTTAAAATTTTAAATAAGAAGTTACAAGTGTTTTATTTTTATACTAGCTTTCTCCCGCAACTTTGTCCTCGTGAATGACAAAGGAAGCCCATATTCGTATTTTTACCAAGACCTCCACAGTATAAGAGAGCGCGTACTACGAAGAAGTGAAGCTGCATCTTCGTAGTAACCTAACCGATTTTGATGTAGCACATACCCTATAATCTAAGTTGGAATAATGCTACCAAACCCTAAAACCGCATTAGATTTCGTTCAGCAGTTTCTGATAAAATATCAGATTGAGATAAAGTTCAAAACACCGTGGCTTCGTGTTCAGTAGGTACCTACTCTCTAAATGACTGATCCCATTTGGTTTTTCTTAAATATTATTAATGTACAGAATTGGCTGTTAGAGTGAAGTAGTAGTAGTAGAATTCAAAAAGTATTAGTATGGCAACCCGGTAGTTAATAGGATACTTGAAATGACCTAACTTGATACTTTGATATTCATCACCATCATCAAAAGCCATAATAAGACAATATATATAAATGATATAGAATATAAATTTCCTAGACCTAGATATAGATCTAGGCATAGTTATGTATATTTTCTGCCGCCAAGCAGTAACGTAACTGACATGGGTACTGCATGATTAAATTTATCATTTTCTCGATAACTTCTGCTACTTCCTTTTGATTTGCTATAATAGAACAATTCGATATTAAATTATAGTGCACATGCGATGATTGTTGAAGAAACCGCCAGTTTAAAAAAAAATAGACCAAGTACGAAGATTTGCCAGTAGGAGCAAACACAACCTCGTACTACCGACCTTGAAACTAAAAATCCATAGCTCAGGCCCAAACGTCATGGCAATAAAAATTTACAACAAAATTCCAGACAAAATAAAAGTTGAAAACATCGAATCAATTTTCTTAAAAAAATTAAAACAATACCTAATTAACCAATGCTACTACAACTTACACGAATTTTTTAATGACAAGTAAATAGATATTTTAAATCAATAGACTAATAAAATTAATTCTTTTTATGACTATAAAATACCAAAGTTTATTTAATGGATTGGTCTGCTCGCTCCTATTACTCCTATTGCCATACCCTGTCAGGGTCATATATGTTAACTAACCTTTTTATAAGACCTCTTCAAATGTACATACATATTTGATTGCAATAAACAATTGAGTATTGAGTATTGATTATTTTCCCCAATGTATAATAATAAACTATTAATGTTATTCTGATATCATAAAAGAAGACTATATTATTAATAAAAGGGGATAAAAGTTGAGAGCCACAAAATATGTATTAAAGTATCAAAATATTTGAGCAATACTATATATGCCGCCATCTTGTAAACATTAGGGAAATGCCATACCCTGATTCCGGTTTTCCCTAATCTTTGAAAAAAAAACATTGGGACTTAACTCAAGTACATGCTTTTTTTTCGATTAAAAATTAATAAATCATTAAATTCAATAACAATGGTTTATTTTAAATTATTTATTTGATTATAAGTCGTTTTAGTTGTTTTTTTTACATAATGTACTTACAAAGAGATTGTATAGTAGTAAATTACATTGGAGTAAAACTAAGTTGATAAAAATAAAATAAAACAGTCCACTAAAACGTGAGAAACAATTTATTATTAACAAATATTTCATACCTTGGGATCTTGAATTTACTCCGTTATGGAGCATAATGCCCGGAGGTGGAAACACTTTAGTGTGGTCATGTAAAAAGTTAGAAAAAAATCGAGTGTCTACCTTCGTTAGACAGACACTATAGTCTGTGCAAAAAGAGCACTGGCATAACCAAACGAGGCTTCGACTTTGACATATCAATGGAATCGGAATATTGGCTGTACAATACTGGCCGTACAAAATCTGTCCGTGACAATAAATGCCGTACCGTATTGCACAGCCTGATAATTCGTGTACATTGAAAAAAAATTACTTCCGGCTTCGGATTATTGCCTGTGCAATATCGGCTGTACAAAATCGGCTCGGACTGTTATTTCGCATCCACTATTGTACGGCCTAGATTGCACGCCCCAACATTTGGAAGCCATGTACATGAATTATTGGGTGTGCAATACAGGCCGTACATTATTTAGCCTCCAAATATTGGCTGTACATTAACCGGACCCTTCTGAACGAAACATTCTTAGCCTGCCTGCATCAGAGATTTCTATTTCGGCTTTTCTATCAATTTTCTTTATTTTTATTTACTTTTTCTGCATTACTAACTATTACAGTTAGCAAAATGATCGGTTTCGTAAGTGGAATGCGTTGAATGGCTGTTACCGGGTCAATAACGGGCCGATAATGTGAGTGGTCAGTGTTGATGTGTCCAGCAGGTTTCGCGAAGTGTTTGTTGTGAATGTGATAGTGACGATAGTGTGGTGGCACGGCGGCAGGTGGTCGCCAAAATGCACGAGCTACTGAAACACGTCCTCACGGAGAGGGACCTGACGAGAGCAGGCGATATATTCGCCATCCCAGACTCCGAGATTGTTGACGATCTCAACGAAGTGGTAAAACTTTAGTACCTACTTTACCCAGTTTCCCCATACAGTGTTACTTGTTAAATACCTGTATTATGAGTAATAGAAACCAAATGTGCCAATTTTAAAACCAAAGTTTAATTAAAAACAGAATGTGAATAGTTCATTCACATCTCAGACAATCATTATTCAGACGGTGGCACGAAGTAAACAAACCGTGAATACAAAGTTGTTCCACTTGGGTACTACTTATTTCTTACTGAATCATCATACTAGGTATGTTTACCAAAAACATCGCACTTTGGTAGTCTGACATTTAAAAGCTTTTTAAAATGCTAATATTATTCATAAAAGCAGTTTCATAATACATTCAGAATAATAAGCCACTCCCGTAGCTAAACTCAAAGATTAACATTTCATTTGATGACAACATCACAAGATAGAAACCTCTTTTAGATAAGATAAAATTATATTGATACACAATTTAACCGTTAAAACGGGATGTTTACAATCTATGATTTATCCAATTTCTAAAATTCTAACATCTAAAACTAAGTAACATTTTACCTAGGATTGATTACGTATTACTTTCCAGTTAAAACAAATAACAGACATATCATCAAGGACAGATTATATTCGCAACGATCGAGACCAGGCTCTGATAGAGATATGTGTGACAAGAGTGACCTCATGTATAAAGGAGACGGGGACGTTGGACAAGTACTGCAGGGCCCTGGTGGCTCTGCTGGAGTCTTGTTTGCACCACAACCTGATGCCGATTGGACATTTAAGAGATGACGACCCACCACATGCTAAGATTGCTTCAGATATCATCGCTTGTATTGTTTTGGTATGAAATGCAATTGGAATAAAAAACCATTAGAATCCTGAATGAACTTCTTTTTAATTCATTAATAATCATTAAAAATTCAACTCAAAACAATAACTTGGTAAAGTTTATTTCATCATCATTATCCTTAACAATATGTAAGGAATTCTACGTTATGATATATCATAACAACTGTTTACTTATATTTAATTATGAACATAACAATAAATATGTGTGCATGAAACATTTATAATATTACTTAATATTTGTGTGTAACAAATTGTTTAATCAATATTATAAAGCTATTCATTCCTCAATCAATCTTGACTCATTGTATTCATCTGAATATTTCAGGTTTCATTCCCTTTACAATCGGAGAAAGAAAACTATGCCAATAAAACTGTGATGGAGCTATTTCTGCCAGTCGCAGTCCAATTCCTGCACAAGGGGAATAGAGAGATATCAAGGCACATGGCTCGGTACTTGTCGCTGGCTGCAATACACCATTCTGTGTTATTAAAACCTCATGTGCAGACGATAATGGACTCTATTATGTCAGGTGAATATCATGATATTATATTTCATACTTATATCTATATTCATTAACCTCTTGCATGCTGCTCTATAGAAGCAAATTCGTGCCCTCCATGCAAAGCTACGCAATTTTAATATGCTTTAGATATGTAGAGTAAAGCCAACCTTGGTGGTCAAAGTTTTAAGGCACTGAGCCATCAACAAGATAAATAATACACTGTTGATGTACCTGATGTAAGATCAGGGTAACAGCTTAAACTTTTGCTTTAATAGCTTTTTCACATTAACATTATTGATTACAGGCAACTACCCCCTCTGCCGGATCCTCACAAATCTCTACGAAGTGTCCCCTGAACCTCTCGAAGGCCACGCCTCAGCTCTCGTCTCTCTCCTTCCTCACGCCGAGCAAGTGGAGAAGAACTCTCTGTTCGCACTGTTCGAACAGATTGCCGCAAGGAAGGCCGAGGCTCTGAGGAACTGCGTGCCGCAGCTCCTGTCCTACTTGTGTCCTAGTACCGCCAGCCAGACAGACCCTGGCTGCATGTGTGTGGATATTCTTCAGGTGAGTCGGGGAATTAATGTTATGTGGTAATATGCATGGCCACTTTAATCAATCAATAATGCCAACACAAGTTTTTACGGTCTTTACACTTCTAGGAAAAAAAACTAAACTGTAATATTTGGCTAGCTGAATGCGTAATACGTGTGCAGCCAAATATGCTTAAAAATGTATATTCCAGGTGATCAGCAGCGTGTCACGACGACGCGTGTCGCTGGTGTGGGAGCACGCGGCGGCGCTGCGGCGCGCCGCACTCGCGCCGCACGCCACGCCGCGCGCCGTCGCGCTCGTCGCCGCCGTGCTCACGCAGCGCGGGTACACCAGCCGGGTAACTACAACACGTTGCAGGGTCAGCCGCGTGACACGACGACGCGTGTCGCTGGTGTGGGAGCACGCGGCGGCGCTGCGGCGCGCCGCACTCGCGCCGCACGCCACGCCGCGCGCCGTCGCGCTCGTCGCCGCCGTGCTCACGCAGCGCGGGTACACCAGCCGGGTAACTACAACACGTTGCAGGGTCAGCCGCGTGACACGACGACGCGTGTCGCTGGTGTGGGAGCACGCGGCGGCGCTGCGGCGCGCCGCACTCGCGCCGCACGCCACGCCGCGCGCCGTCGCGCTCGTCGCCGCCGTGCTCACGCAGCGCGGGTACACCAGCCGGGTAACTACAACACGTTGCAGGGTCAGCCGCGTGACACGACGACGCGTGTCGCTGGTGTGGGAGCACGCGGCGGCGCTGCGGCGCGCCGCACTCGCGCCGCACGCCACGCCGCGCGCCGTCGCGCTCGTCGCCGCCGTGCTCACGCAGCGCGGGTACACCAGCCGGGTAACTACAACACGTTGCAGGGTCAGCCGCGTGACACGACGACGCGTGTCGCTGGTGTGGGAGCACGCGGCGGCGCTGCGGCGCGCCGCACTCGCGCCGCACGCCACGCCGCGCGCCGTCGCGCTCGTCGCCGCCGTGCTCACGCAGCGCGGGTACACCAGCCGGGTAACTACAACACGTTGCAGGGTCAGCCGCGTGACACGACGACGCGTGTCGCTGGTGTGGGAGCACGCGGCGGCGCTGCGGCGCGCCGCACTCGCGCCGCACGCCACGCCGCGCGCCGTCGCGCTCGTCGCCGCCGTGCTCACGCAGCGCGGGTACACCAGCCGGGTAACTACAACACGTTGCAGGGTCAGCCGCGTGACACGACGACGCGTGTCGCTGGTGTGGGTGCACGCGGCGGCGCTGCGGCGCGCCGCAATACTACTCCGCTTCCCTTTTTTTTAAATCGAAAATGACCGCGATGCATTATTTCCGATTCCAATTCAATATTCTAATATACGAGTACATTTCCTTCCAGGAAGCGGCTCAAGAAGCGCTCAACTTCATCCTCGAGCGGCTGTCGACGGCGGAGCGCGGCCAGCAGGCGGCACTCATGCGCGAGGCCACGTCGCTCTGCAGCGCCTTCCCCGCGTTGTTTACTGACAAACTGCTCACCGCCGTCAGAGCTAATGCCAGGTAAATATAAACTGGGGTTGTGGCGATCTTAACACCACACGATAAACGAATTTACGCAAAAATGCTCACAGATGGCGCTGATACAAATTAGTATATAAACGCCTATACAAAGGCGCGAAATCCCATACAATTCTGCATTGCACAAACGAAGTTTGCACCACAGATAAGACCTAAACAAGTTCCAAGTAGATTCTGTCGGACAGCTGTCCCCGGGCCAACAACACCTGGCTCTCGGAAGATCTTCCTTCCTCAGGATAGGTACATTTGTCTAAAAATTAAATAATATTTTTTGTTTTGTCAAACTAAACATTTCCAAATTTTCCAATTAATCAAATTAATAGGTAATCTTTTCTCTTCCAGCAACCGCCCAAAGTCCGCCATATCCCACAGCGAAGTGAACCGCACGTCCGGGGGCGTTACCATCGTCAAACTCGGCGGGCAGAGCAACGGCACTACCCCCAGCACCCCGACTACCCCAAACACCCCCACTACCCCCGCGGCCACCGCCACAAGCACGGCCACAGCCACGGGTGTAACGGCCGGGGTAGCGGGAGGGGGGTATACCAGAAGGGCGAAACTTGGCGATTCAAGGAGCACGGGACGATTGCATCCAGGTCCTAATTCTCATAGAAGCATGACAAGGTTGAATGTTGCAGGTGAATTGTGACGTATATTAATTATTCCTAATTAAGAAGTTCGCAATCGTCTTGCGAAGGTGTCAGTGTGGAATTAATTAATTATACCTATTAGATGAAGATTATTGATGAATTAATACTCTTATTAATCATTTATTTTAAGCTAGGACACACTTTTTGCCAACTCGAGTAGTAAACCACTGGAATAAACTACCAGAGTCAGTGATCAGTGCGCCATCAGTGAACAGTTTTAAAAACAGACTCGACAAACATTTAAAAATAAATCACTAGTGCAATGATATGCTATCAGTTCAACAAGCTGCTGCTAAATATTAATAATAATAATATATTATCTGTGGTTTAACCATTTGACTTTCTCTGGTGTCAGGTGGATCAGTGGGCGGTCTTCACAAGAGCCTAACTAAATTATCTTCGTCACAACAAATCAACTCTCAGCAGAACACCAGCGGGAATAATACAGGTAACAGTCAAATATCATTTCCTACTTTATCCTTCTCAAATATTTACCCTTCTGATCATTGTCATCATCTAAAACTAGGGTACACAACATACATTCTTACTTTCTTCATCACCACGTGAACGTCGAGGCTATCCAGCTCCTCGACACCACAGACATAGTGAGAAGACTCAAATGAACAAAACCTTTTTAGTTAGTGTAGTGAAGTGATAGTGTATTGTAGTATAATAGTGCTACCCATAGAGAACACAAGAACATAGTGTCTTCGCCTTAGTAGAGACAGTAAGTGTGTGTGGATACATTCTTAGTTTTACTCTTCTTAGCAGCTTAAGTTAAACTCGAATTACTTATTAGTCTTATTAGGCTATATCGTAATGTTAATGAGGTGTATTATTAAGAAACTCCATTAGGAAAAAAAAAACTTTGATAATTGATTGACACCGGCTTAGCCTTTCAACACAGCTTATCAACCTGAATACAATATAATTATAAACCTACAAATTAACAAGCAATAGTTGCTAAAAAATAAGAAAGTGAAAAGACATTCAACACTGTGTTGATATAGTACTGGTGGTAGGTTTCTCGTATGCGAGAGGCCGCCTTGGTGGGTACCACCGCTTTACCAGTTATTCTGCCGCCAAGCAGTAGTGCGCAAGCATTACTGTGTCCCGGTTTGAAGGGCATTGTAGCTAGCGAAATTACTGGGCATTAAGAGACTCGACAGCTAACTGTCTCAGGGTGACGAGCGCAGTGCAGCGCCGCACAGGGTTTTGCAAAACAAAGTTCTGGGTGGTGCTGTTATTGTTATGGGCTGGTGTATTGCTTACTGTCAGGCAATCGAACCGCTCGTGTCGTCATTCAGTTACAAAAAAAAAAAAAGTGTGGCACTCGGAGACTGCCGCGGTAAAGCTATTGCATAGCATTCGGAGTGGGGGTGTTAGGTTATTTTCGTTACGGAATTTCTGGATTCGGTCTCCACGCTCAAGGCCCGCGATAGAAGCTATGCAATAGCTTAAAAAATATATATTGTGATGCTGCTTGTCTATAGTATTATATATACAAATAAATAAATAAAATAAAATAAATAAATTAGCCTCATGAGAAAAAAAAGCTCCATATAATTATAGACCCGATTAGAAATAAGCAAATCTTTGTACACTCGGAGATTTCGTGATGAACAATCGGATGTGATATTTGACAGTTATACTTATTGAAACTTGAGTTTTGATGCCTTATATCCATATAATAAAGCTGGTAATACGACGCAAAAAGGACTGTTATAAGTTTAACTACTATGTGTGTCAGTCTGTGGCACTGTAGCTCTGAAACGGGTGAACCGATTTGGATGCGGTTTTTTTTATATGAAAGCAGGTTTTCCAGCAGTGGTTTTTAGAGACGTATTATCAAAACCGATTTAGCAGTTTTTTTACTTTTTTTGTGGTAAATTTTTTTTTTTTTGGTTTACTGAAAGTCGCTTGTTCCCTCAGCGTCGAACGGCAAGCAGTCGTCCTGTAGCGGCGCGAGTGGCGTCACCGTGACTTCAGTGGGCCGCGCGCGCGCCCCCGCCAGCGCCGGCGCCGCTAGGAACCACCACCACAACATTCTTATACTACCCTCCAACACGCAGGTAACTACAGCCAGACACTCAATACAAGTATACATTTTATAACAAGAAAGAGCGACTCCAGTACGAAGTCCAAGGTCGAATATCGATGAAATTTATATGGAGATTTACTTTAGTAAAACCACAGAATACTAAGGGACAGAAGCATCACTCCGCAAAGAAATTTAAACAAATAGCGACTTTTGCTATGACGCAATTAAATTAAATTCAGCTCGCGTAGCGCTGCATACCTACCACTCATGCATGGAATACTGTAGTCATCTCTGGGACGGCTCGGCTAAGTATCAGCTCGAAGCCTTGGACTCCATAGAGAGGCGGGCAAAAAAACTTATTGGTGATGACGCGTTGGTTGACGCTAAGCTTCAGAGTCTCAAGCATCGACGTAAAGTTGCCAGCCTGTCGGTATTTTATAGGATTCATAACGGTGAGTGTGCGATGGAATTATATGACCTAATTCCTCCATCTCCTTTCTACCATCGGACAACAAGACGCACGGATACTCGGCATCCATACATGGTTGACATTCCTCCTGCCCGAACAAAGCGTTTTGCATCGACCTTTTTAATGCGTACAGCTAAGGAATGGAACACCTTACCAGCGTCTTTGTTTCCCGATTCTTATAATCTGGGTGTCTTCAAGTCTCGAGTGAATCGGTATCTAGGCAAGCATGATCCATCTTCTACCGCATCGTCACTTTCCATCAAGTGAGACTGCGATCAAATGCTTGCCTATAAGTAATAAAAAAAAAAGTCACATTAACCTACAGAGCGCCTCTCTTTCTATCGCGCCGCTCTTATCTCTTCTGACGCGGCACGTGTAACGACGCGCGACCCGCCGTCGGTGTCCGGCTATGTACTTGTAGCTTCGTACCTACAGTGCGGAGTGCGCTAGGCCTGGTTAAACTTAAGGTGGTCACATATAAATTCCCAAATGAAAAATTTTCAAATATGGGGAGCAACATGAAGGGTTGACGAGCGAGACTGTTGGTGGAGTCTACTTTACACCCATGGTGTTTCTGTAAGAAAAAAAACTATATTACTGTTGTGGCTGAATTATAACAGCGCTCTTTATTTTTGATATTGAATGCATTAGCGCATGCTAGGCGAAAATCTTAAGATTTTTAATAATTTGGAAGAAAAATGATATTGCTCGGGTAGGGATCGAACCTGCGTCCCCGTAAGACGATATAAGAAGGATAGAAGAAATTTAGTTGCTCGAGCAGTTGGCTCGGTGGCTCAGTGGTTAAGGCATCGGTACATTTCATCCGAAGACGCAGGTTCAATCACTGCCCGGGCAATATCATTTTTCCAAATTATTTAAAATCTTAAACTCTCTTTATTATTAAGATTGAATAAATTGGCCCTGCAGTTGGACGATATCGATGAAAATTGCGATATTTTGTTTCAGAGCGCCGGGCCCACTATAATCTCCGGACCATCCGCCTCCATATCTGTGACCCCGCTGGCCCCCGGCAAGTCGTGCGACGGGCTGCCCCCGGGCGGCGGCGCGGCGCTCGGCCACGTGTCGGTCACCACCGGCCCGGCCGCGCCCCCGCCCGGGCCCGTGTCCGTGTCCGGGCCCGTCACGGTCACGTCGCGCAGAGCGAACAACACCAGCGTTACGATGATCAATTCTAATTCGAATACCAATAATTCGAATGCGAATCACAGGTGAGTGTAGCCTGGGTAGGCACATCATCATCATCATCATCATCAGCCTATCGCAGTCCACTGCTGGACATAGGCCTCTGTAATTGCACGCCATTGTGCACGATCCCCGGCTACTCTCATCCAGCTGCTACCAGCCACCCTGCGAAGATCGTCGCTCCACCTAGCCTGAGGGCGTCCTACACTACGTTTGTCAATTCGTGGTTTCACATACAATACAATAAAAAAAATCTACGATGATTATATGCAGTAAAAAGTTTTATCGAATTTTCTCTGGGTTACTTTAGGCGAAACATTCCTAATGGAAAATAGGCACGATTAATCTCAAGTGTTTTTTTAAATGTCTTTTTTGGGCTGACTGCACCATTTCAAAAAGTCCAATAAGGTAGATTTTGTTACCTGATTTCGAAGAACAAATTTCCTCGGCCTCACTGCATAGGAAAGATACTCTAAAAATCCCAAAATTGTGTGTCATAGACTAGGACACGGATCGTTTTTAACCCACCGACGCAAAAAGGACTGTTATAAGTTTGACCATTATGTGTGTCTGTCTAGCACCGTAGCTCTTAAACGGGTGAACCGATTTGGATGCGGTTTTTTTTTATTTGAAAGCAGGTTTTCTAGCAGTGGTTCTTAGACATGTTTTATTATATTAGTATGTACTAACCGGCTACACTCACGAGAATAAGTCGAGACACTCGACCGGTGTTCGAGCGGTACAGACGCTCATCCTCACGGAGTACGTGCGGCCGCGCCGAGCGCTCGCCGCGGCCGCGCGGCGGCTCTAAAACGGTGAAGGAAAACATCGTGATGAAACCCGCTTGCTCGCTTTGGAGTGGTAGGCTCTGGCCGTGGTGTAATACCACCCACCGAACACAGCCATGCCGTCAAGCGACCTAGTCGTGTTTCGAGATGATGTTCGGTGAACCATACCACCAGTATAGTTTTGTTTGATTGGTTCAGGATCAGCGTGTTCGAGCCGTACCCCATGCGGGACACGGTGCAGCACTTCTGCGAGAAGCACCTGGACAAGATCAAGGCGTACATGGACAACGTGTCGCTGAGGCTGCCGCCGCCCGCCAAGTGCACCATCGAAGGTATTTCCACTCATATGATATTATGCTGAGCTAATGAGATTGATCTATTAAACCGACATGTCGAAGATAAACTGTTTTATTATTGGAATCGATATTCAGAATCAACATCAAATATACATTTTATTTATATTTATTTATTCAAATTCAAATACAACTATCATTACAGGAATTTCCCAATTCAATAGTGTATGTCAACATTACAATTCATTTACATCTAAAATAGTCAATTATATAATTAATTTACATCTACATTAGTCAGTTATTTTCCATTATATGTCATTTATATTCACAATAGTCATTGATTATGTTTTATTTTAATTCATTAACATATATTAATTATTATATACTATAGCGCTACCATATAAGCACAAGATTTGAGCCAACCTGCCCAACCACTACACCACAGAGGCTGTCAGAGTTTTTGAGTTTATTCACATAAAATCTTTCCACTTTATAATATGAGTGTCGTTGGTCCTCATTTGGTTATTTAATGGAGTACGGTCGGTGGGCCGGCTGCAGAGCGGCGCTCCAAGAAGCAGGCCCGGCTGCAGTTCGCGTGCGGGCGGCGCGGGCCGCACTGCCTGTACGCGCGCGCGCAGTTCTCGCTGCGCACGCGCGCGGCGCGCGTGTGGATCCACCTCATGTTCCTGGCGCTGCAGGCGCGCCACGCCGCCGCGCTCTCCTCGCGCGACCCCACCGTGGCCAGCCTCAAGCACTGCTGGGACATACTCAAGTGCGAGAACAAGACCTTCCTCACGCTCGTCACCAGCGCCTTCCCCGGGATCAAGGTCCGTACTGCCGACTCCACACGAGACCAACGCTGCACTCCTGCTGCTCACGTGTCTGTTGTGCCACTGCCTAAGAAAAGCTTCGCCGACTCTTTCATTATACGTACCGCTAAGGAGTGGAATTCTCTACCAGAATACAGATTTCCTTCCAATTACAACCTGGGTCTCTTTAAAACAAGAGTGAATAGGCACCTCATGGGCAAACATGCTCCGCCTTAGACCGCAGCTACGCTTACCATCAGGTGAGTTGTTGTCAAACGTGAGCCCATTTAATCATAAAAAAAGAAGTCATGTCGGCTACAGCTAGGGCAATACAAGTGGCATTGGTCTAAATATATAAATAGATAGAATGATGAAACTTCACTTCTTACTTAATATTATAATGTCAAGTAGAGTAACCCAGTTTTAAAATAAGCAAAATATAAAATTTTCTAGTATGAAAGTTTTCGTTAGTTTGATTCTAAATATTAAATAAAACAGCTAAGACGTAGTTTGTCCAATTAGTCGACCTAGGTTTCGAGCATGACCGATGCTCTTCATTAGGGCGAGTTTACGCTGAGATCGCGGCGACCACAGACGGTGCCGAGGTTAGAAAAATTCTTCAAAATAATAAAAATTAAAAAAAAAACAACAATAAATAATAACAAAAAAAATATATATATTTATCTAATTTTATTTTAACACCGCATCCTACAGGAACAAGAAATGCTTCTAAACGAGCTCCGCTCGGCCGGTTTCTTCGACGTGTTCGAGCTCTCCCCGCGCGCGGGCGGCGGCGCGGGCGCCGGGGGCGAAGGCCCCACGCACGCCACGTGGGGCTGCTTCCTGTGCACGCACCCCGAGCGCGCGCTGGGCTTCCTGGCCGCCGACGGAGCCCCGGTCATCGAGGGACAGCTCAAGGAGAAGAAGGGACGCTGGAGGCTCTTCCGGAGGTGGCGAACGAGGTACTTCACTCTGTCCGGCGCGCATCTCTCTTGTAAAGGATCGGTGAGTTTTACCACAGAATACTAAGTTTTACCACAGAATGGGACAGAAGCATCACTCCGCAAAGAAATTTAAACAAATAGCGACTGTTGCTATGACGCAATAAAATTCAATTCAGCTCGCGTAGCGCCGCATACCTATCAGTCATATTAACCTACAGAGCGCCTCTCTTTCTATCGCATAGCTCTTATCTCTTCTGACGCGACACGTGTAACGACGCGCGACCCTGGCGCTAGGCCTGGTTTTACCTGGAAAGTTTTCCGGGAGTTTTGAAAATTGGTAATTTTATAGATTTTGATATGCTCTTCCCGAATTTCAACTTTGCCAACGTATTTTTGCCGCTCGCGCCGCCATATTGAAAAAATGGTGCCTATAAGCAGTTTTTTGACAAAACCTCCATTCCGACTTATTTTACGATAAAAGTTATATACAAAATGAAACTAGAGACAATTACCTACAGTTTATATATCTACCTTTTTTTCATAAAGTCAATAGTTTTGCGCCGCAAAGTGTACTCCAACGCGCTATTACTAATAAACATATTTTACCCCCCAGAGCGGCGGCGAAAGCATAGACATCAATCAGATCCGTTCGGTGAAGGTGTCCCGCGGCGCGCGCAACATCCCCAAGGCGTTCGAGATCTTCACGGGCGACCAGACGCTGATCCTCAAGCCCAAGGACGGCAAGAACGCGGAGCAGTGGGTGCAGTGCCTCTCCATCGCCGTCGCGCACTCGCAGGCGCGCGACGCGCCCGCCAAGGCCAACTCGCTGCCCGCCAGGGGACTCACGCTCAAGAGCTTTTAGACCTCGCGGAAATGTTTGCCCAACTTGACTTTGGCAGATGCACGAGACGTGCAAAGCCAAATCCCACAAATAAGAAAAAAAAGCTTTGAGGTACCCACACTACCCATAGCTATAGTATCGTCTGACGAAGGTGCGCCCTTCCATACCAAATTATTCCCGCTAACAAGCGAATTTCAGTAAACTAAAATTTTAAAAACCCCGACACAAAAAACCTATAAAAAATACGACAACAACTGAACCGATTTTCATAAAACATGTCTAAGAACCATCGCTAGAAATAAAATACTGCTCTCAAATAAAAAACCACATCCAAATCGGTTCACCCGTTTAAGAGCTACGGTGCCACAGACAGACACACATAATTGTCAAATTTATGACATAGTGTGTGACACACCTAATTAATTATCGGTGGGGACCTTTAATAATTTGATATAGTCTGACATACAAAGCGAACATAAAAAGAATAATCTGAGCCGCTTGCAGCAAGCACTGCTTTGTATAGGTGACGTAACTTCAGTTCGCACCGTATGATACGCTACCATTGGATGAAACGGGTATGCGTATAGTTGGCAGATTATAAATAAGACTATTTAGGTAACATTTGTTGATATACGAGTCATAACGATACGTACAGCTGTTCTTAGTGAGTCCGCCAACTTTACGTTGAGCTAGCGTGCTCAGTGAATAACCTTAATATCTTTTTTAATACCGTGGCTCCGGTACTGCGCTTTGGGCACTATTAAGGCACTATGTTGTGATAGTTAAAACCACCAAACTTCACCAAAATCGTTGGTGAGTCCGCCAACTATACGCACACTGATACGGCTGGGTTACCACTTACTTATTGTGAGTATCCATTGGACTTCTTTTCTTGTGGGATAAAGAGCTGAATTCTTGAGCTTTTTTACACATATAGGTAGGTGGATTTAAAGGTTCAGAGTCGAGCTGAGAAATATTTTTTTTATTCAGAAAAATAGAAATAACAGAAATGTTGGAATAGATAATTGGATTGTGCAAAATAATTGTAGCGAAAATGTATAAATGAACTAATAGGAATAGCTCAATGATAAACTATGTACTTTTAACCGAATTTTAAAGAACTTATTTTTAAATTTTGTTACAATGTACTTAACTGCCAAAATATTGACTATTTATGCTTATACCTCGGTGTCGGGCTTATGTAGTCTAAACAAAGACTGCATTTTTGTTTTGTTATAGAAGCTTTATTATAAAATCTGTCAAAGAGTAATAAATGAGTTAGAATAAGCCTTATATTTTGAAATGGTTTAGATAAGCTCAAAATAGTTATAGTATATCTATTGATATTAATAATAACAGCGTATTTAATTTTATATAGCTGACTCCAGAATGTTCGTCCGTTTACAGTTTTTAAAATTATTGCGAAAATAAAAAACTACTTGATTTATAAAATCTAGCAAAGTGCGTAAACACTTGTGTTCTATAGTCTGAATGCGAAATTGCTAAGCACTTATTTTCCGGACTGTACTTACTACTTACATACTTTGAAGTAAGTGCCTAAAACTAAGTTTAATTTATTGGACTCAAAGTACAATTGAATCAAACAAGTTAGTGAAGTTAGTGATGTAGTTCATGAGTGAAACGCGGAGATATATCCGTCCCTGAGACTAGTTCGCTTACGTTATAATTTATATGGATAGGTATACAAGTGTAGGCTGTAAGCATTGAGTTGGACTCTTTTTTGAATATGTTTATTATTTTACTTGGCATGTTTAGCCATTTAATATCCAGCATTTAAATGTAATATGTGCTGTAAAGAGATATCATTCTGCGATTTTTGTTGCAAAAATATTGGTTTCTATAAATTGTAGTCATTTGGTTTTGTAGAGTGGTTAACTGGAAAGTTTTCCGGGAGATTTGATTTGTAATTTTATAGATTTTGATTGATGTGCTCTTTCCGAATTTCAACATTGCCACCTCATATTTTTGTCGCTCGCGCCGCCATATTGAAAACATGGCGCCTAAAAGCAGTTTTTTTGACAATACCTCCTTACCGACTTATTTTACGATAAAAAGTTATATACAAAATGAAAATCGAGACAATTACCTACAATTTATGTTACTACCTTTTTTCATAAAGTCAATAGTTTTGCGTAAGAGTGCCGCAAAGTGTACTCTAACGCGCGTGTAGGTGTCAAAAAACTGCTTTTAGGCGCCATTTTTCCAATATGGCGGCGCAAGTGGCAAAAATACGAGGTGGCAAAGTTGAAATTCGGAAAGAGCACACCAAAGTCTATAAAATTGCCAATTTTCATAACTCTCGGAAAACTTTCCAGGTAAAACTACCAAATGACTGGACTAAAAGCAGTATACAGTTCTGTTATAATTTTATCATTTCCTGTTAATATTTTCCATTACTCAAGGGTATTATAACGGCAGAACATGCCTTCTTTTTATTGTTTTTATAAGTTAACTGACACATAACATAATTTAAGCATTGACATAATTTTATTGAGATTTTTATAAAAGTTAGAAAGACTGAAAGCTGGTCATCGCTACTTATATGACTAACGAATCAAAGTCATTATTCAAGAATCAAATGTACAAATATTGACTTTTATTGAAACCAATCTAATGAAATGAAATGTTAAAGATTTGTAATGTACTTCTAGAATATTGCTTGGTAATAAAAAGCTGCATGAGTTCAAAATTTATTACTTAAAAAAAATTATGTACTTAATCACCAAAAGGTGTGTGTCCCAGTACTTAATATTTTAAGGATTTTTCGGCATTTATCGTGTTAAGACAAGATTGTGATTTAGAATTGACATTCCCGTCCTGTGTAACAGTCGTTTTTATGAAATTATTGTTTTGGTCTCAAATATTTAATATCAATGGTTGTTTTTGCAAGAATGACAATAGGTTTATAAGTGTTTGTTATTAGGGTGTTATCACAAGAAGCGTTTCATCATCAATAATTTTTCTAAAACATATTTCATTACATTCTGTTTCATGTGATTTCACCCTTCATTTAAATTTAGGCAAACCAGCTCATGAGACAGTCTTCCGAATATGAATCTATAATCAAAATAATATTAAGTTTTAGTACTTACTGCTTTCTTCAACTTGCCATCTCTGCATTTTTGTACTGCGTTAATTTTAGCTTTTAACCGTTTGATTTTTGCATTCTATATATTGGACGTCACCAAATATTTGTGTTCAAATTGCTTAGAATATAATAATCTGAGAATAACTGTATAATAATGCTTTTTTGCTCACCCAAAATAAATATTTACCGCGTGCATTATAAAATTTGTTTAGAGTTTTCACAAATTGTTTTATATTTTACATAAAAATGAAATGACAAAGAATCAACCACCGAAAGTGTTAACAACAAAATGATTTATTTAAATAAAAGATCTATCTTTACAAAGGTTTGCGTTATATCACATTATTCAGTGTATTTAATATAATATTCCTTTCATTGTACAGACAGATTTAATATAAAGTAAATATTCATGTTGAGTAGGAGTAAGTTTCGGTGAACTTATGAACTTGGTGCTAAATAATAATAATTTTGTACCTAATTTTGTTTTATACATACATACATATAACTTCAAAACTTCACTGGCAAAAATATGGCATTCAGAGATAAAATTTTCAAATGGTTGAATGAAGTTGCCATCATAGCCCTAAAATCGTGGAGATGAATGGCCCAAAAAGCAATTATTGAAACTGAATGACTGAACCTTTAATTCTTGGTTCCTCTAGTATGCCCTATATTTGCTAGACTTGTATTGTTGACTTTAAATTCTGTACTTAAACTGCCTTAGTTTGTAATAAAATAAATAGCTGTTTGTACACATTGGTGTTTAATTTCAAGAGTTTCACAACTTTGAAAGTTGGATGCACAAAATATCTTTTAGGATTTAGTAATCAACAAACAACTAACTTCATAAACGCATAAGACATATCAATACAGAGACACTAAAAAAATAATATTCAAATGAGTTCTCCTGGTTTTAGGCTTTTCAACTGCCTCCTAAATCCATCATTGGGTTGTACAGCCGGCCTCTTACTCTTTACAAAAGTATATGAGTCTTCAAATTGCATGGCTTCATATTGCATCAAGTATGCAATTGCTACCATGGAAGTGCGAGACACACCTGCATTACAATGTATCAGTACATTCTCTTTGGCAATGATAGCATCGCGAACAAACGGCAAACTCTCTAATAAAGTCACTTTTATATCTGTTTCAGGCAAATCTAAGCATTGCATGAACTTGTGATTTACACTTACTTCTACATCAATACCTAAGCTAAGAACGTGTTTGACATTGTAAGACTCTATTACATTATCCACAGCACAGTCCTGAGAGCCAATATAGAGATAGTCAATTAATAAAACTGGTATATTATCTGGCTTGGTGTCTACTACGTATCCGTAACATGATTGTAGAGTTGTGACGGTATTGTCCTTGTTTTCAACAAATCTTTTTCCGTCCACTTTGGTCACCACTGTTTCTGTCTCTTTCAGTTTATTTTTCTGCTTTTTCAACTCACTAAGGAAGCTCATTTTTATTGTTAAATAATCTGCGACACTCAATTTTCAGCGTGGATAAAATTCACTAATATTTTTGTGCTAATTATTAAATCAACAGTTTATTCTCAATCACAGTCGTTTTCTCTCACTTGCGTGTCTGCCATGACAGCGGAGTCATACACCAAGTCTCTAGGGTCATACTCCACATTGCAGAGGTACAGGCCATCCGGTGGGCCGGTCTGTATGAAGTTGTGCCAGGAGTGCCTGGACGGCACTTGTAGCATCACCTTGATATCTTGTGGCTCGAGCTTCCCGGTCGCTACAGACACTAATGTACCTATCATGCGCCGGATCTGAAACATGAGATGGTAAAACAGGCTTATAATTTAGACTATTATAGACAGTACTTGAAAGAGCTCTAAAATAAAAAATAAGGAGTAGTAAATATCAGAGTGGATTGGTATACTTTGATTTTTATATCAGCTATTTCAGGTGCTTTTAAGTTAGAAACAGACTTCAAAGAAGGGGGTTCTCAATTTGATTGAATTTCTTTTTTTATGTTTGTTACCTCAGAACTCCATCATTTATAATCCGATTTAGAAATTTTTGTGTTGAGTTCAGTATAGCTACAAAGTGGTCTCATATAAATTTCATCGATATTTGACCTTGGACTTCAAAGATACATCACAATTGAAGTCGTTTTTTTTTTGTTTTAAATTGAATAAATCATGCTAAGAAAGGATAAAAATTATGCACCTGATTATGAACAAATGCTCTTCCTTGTATCTCAATATCCCAGTAGTTAAACACACTTTCTGACTGATCCAGTGAGTAGGATGTAACAATTGGTTTGCCTGGTTTTACTTCTATTGACAAGAGCTCCCTCCGGTTGCTTTTATTCTCATATTCTTTGTTATACCTCTTGAATGTTGTCCAATCATGATAACCTTTGAAATATTTTGTTCCTTCTTTGAATCTTTCTATGTCAAAGCCTGCTTTTCTGAAATCAATGAGTATGGATGGATTCAATACTCGCTCTAACTAACAGCCAAGAAAAACATAGTGAGGAAACCTATCAGTCCACATATCACAGAAAGTTCAAGAACATGTGACATCCACCTACCTGCACTGGGTCAGAATAGTGGTGGCCCATCCTCTACTATGAGTGAAGGCCTGTGTCCCAGTTCTGATATTGATACTAATTGTCCCAAATACATATTTCAGGGGTTGAACCAATACCCGTTAAACATCCCTTGTGTATTGGTTGCTGGTTTGAAATATTCTATTTAAATTTTATAGCTCACCTAATGAAATGACATCTCTTCCATTCTTCAATGGGTATGAATGAAGCTATACTGAGGTTTTCTGGTATTTTGACATCTTCCTTCAAAACTGCTAATCTGAGAATGTTTAAATTAATCATAATTTTACTTTAATTTCCTAGCGTAAACCAATTACTAACATAAACATGGTTTTTAAGAAAAATATAATATAGCTAATGTGTGGAGAGGAACAAAGAACATACCTATATAAATATGTCCTCCTAATTGCATTAAACCTTGCGCTAATATTTTCATTGACTCTCAAACATTTCTTGATATAGATAGGGCTGTTGTTGGTGTAGAAAGTCTTGTTCATATGATAAGCAATGTTGTTTGGTTCATATATCTTAGAGCCAAATCTGTCTAGATCAAAATGTGCACTAGCATTCAGTGCATGGACTCCACCATCAGTTCTGGAGAAAAAAAGAAAGTTTTATACAATTTCTACACATGGTGCCAAATATTTTCAGTCACAGACGGTGCTCATGTTCAAGAAGTACTGGTAGAATTCACGAGACACAATGTAGCATCTAGTATTGAAGGTCTGATGATAATATTCTAATAACTTGTAAGTTGTGGGGCCCTCAGGTGAGTTTGGCTTTTATAGAATTTTTACTCGTTTTATAAGCATTGACAAGGTTTTACGATGATCACATCATTAACGGATTAGCTAAGATTGAAGAGAAATGAAGCAGAATAATAATTACTTCTTAAAAGCTCTAATTAATTAACTTACCGACTGGACAGAACGACGTTTGGATAATTCAGGGATCTCAGTTTTAGGAGCGATATTTCCATCAATCCTTGAATGCTCTCAGGATCGGGATAGTTGCGGCCTTCTTTAAGCCATATTTTCTCTGAAGACCTTTGATACAAAAACAGTTGTGGGCAACAAAAGTTAGCAAAACTAGATTTTTAAATTATAGTCGTAAAATATTACAAACCTAAAGGTTGATCCAATGTAAGAAAAGAAAGTCAAGTACCGAGCTTTCATTATAAAGATATGCAAATAATGCGTAACTTTTCATTTATAATATTTTATAAATCATCATTGTTTTGAAATATTTGAGGTTATTTTTCGTATTTTTGATTTTTCTGTCAGTGTCAGCAGTGTCAGTCTCATTTTTTTTTTAAATTCGCTCTTTAGGGCAGGCTAAAGTCTCTAGGACCATACCGCCATGTCTTACGTAGTTTTTATTTGTTAGTTTATATTTCATTTATTTTACTTTTGTTGAGAATGAGGGTCAACAGCAACAAGCCGGATCCTCTCCTAGTGCTTCAATAAAGTGGTGGAACTTTATTCAAGCTTGCCATGGACTTTTTGGGAGAACATAAAAAGCGATGTTTTCTCTATTTTATTTCATTTATCTACACTCGTGCACGTTTACGAACACATAATGGTTAATATTCCACCGATATTCCACATGATCACTCGAAATAACACTTGTTTGAAAATAAAACAAAATCGAACTGTATCACTTTTCACTTCCCGCCAAAAAGTCGTGTCAGTCTCAGTGTCTGATGTCTCTGTCACCTATGAGATACTTTATCTTTGCCTAATGCATTGAGGTCATGCATTGAGGTCTGTGTCATTCCTCAATGGCCTAATGCCTATGAGCCCCAAAGACGAATTCATTGAGGAATGACACCAATGGACGAATTACTCAATGACAGTTTCAAAACTGTTATTGGAATTACCCAAAGACGTATTATATAATTAGACGTAAAACAAAAAGATGAACAATTAAACATATACACATTTCTTTTTTCTCAAAAGGCCGTTTGCATGTGTTAAAAAGAGAAAGCATTATGCGCATGGCACCATCTTTAAACCCAGCGGGCCACCAGCCAACGGGTGTGACGTTTGGTGATGTTTGGTCGATACCAGCTGGTATTTTATTGTGTGCAGTAGCGATGGGTCGTTGACGTATTTTTCGTTAACGAAACTAGACCGTTTAATCAACCTCCGTCAACTAGTCGATTAACTAGTTGAATTTGTTAACTAGTTAAAGCAATAACTATAGTCTACGGTCGAACTAACCATATTCTAGTTGAATTTGTTTACTAGTTAAAGCTTTAACTATAGTCTACGGTCGGACTAACCATATTCGATTTTGCAGACAACCTAATCCAAATGGCGCTGTACACAATGTGTTTACCTACAGTTTATGTTTACGGGTTACACAATGATGTAATTTTTGAAGAACTCTAAATGCTTCTGTCTGTTGCAGAGCTATGCGTAACATCATTATATAAGTCGTAGTATCGAATGTAGTACTTACACAGTAATGCTTGCACGCTACCGCTTGGCGGCTGAATAACTGGCAAAGCGGTGGTACCCACCCAGACGGCCTCTCGCATACTAAAAACCTACCACCAGTAAAATATACACATACATAGGTTTATAGCTGACCTTCCCTTCATACTTTTCCAGGCTTAGGAAAGACTAGAAGAAGAAGAAGTTAGAGAAAACAAGTATAAACCTGTTTATTTGGCAACGTCCAGTCAGACAATCTGGCGCGCTTTCTGCATCTTGCTTACTCTTATCACTTTAAGATAATACTGACCAAAGAAAAAGTATTAAAAAAATAGAATTCAAGCAAAAAGATGAACAATTAAACATATATACATTTCTTTTTTCTCAAAAGGCCGTTTGCATGTGTTAAAAAGAGAAAGCATTATGCGCATGACACCATCTTTAAACCCCCAACGGGCGTGACGTTTGTTGATGTTTGGTCGATACCAGCTTGTATTTAATTGTGTGCAGTGTTTTTGGTGATTTGCAAGGAATTATGCGGGAAAAACATTATATCAAGCAATAAACAACAAGTAAATGAACCATGGCGTGTGTTGTGATAGGCTGCAAGAGCCACGTCAGGGATTTAAAGCAAAAACCAAGGGCTATAACATTTCACCGGTAAGTCTGATTTGTGTATTTCACCTCCTAATGCGAATATTTGTATGTGCTAGCCTTCTCGTGCGTTTGAAAAGTATGTAAGTTACACTAGGTGCTATTTTAGCTTCACATGACGAGCAGAAGAATTCCCATATCTAAATAAACACGGATTTTTGCATACCGATCGACGTGTTTGGCATTTCATGTACTCGTCTAGTGATGTGGTAAAATTCACAACCATAGTATGAATATAGATATGATAATAGAACATAATTTATTCAAGTGGCACACTTTAATATGTTCTAGTTAATTTCACAGTCTATATTTTTCATTTTTAACTGACTTAAAAAGTTGGAGGTTATCTATTTGATTGTTTTTTTTATAATATGTTTGTTACCTCGGAACTCCGTCATATATAAAGTGATTTGGAAATTTCTTTTTGCGTTGTGTTTAGTGTGGATTAGTATAGCGATGAAGTAGTTCCATATAAATTTCATCGATATGTATATGACCTTGGACTTCGAAGATACATTGAAGTCGTTTTTTTTTTATAAAATGTATACTTGTAGCTAATTAATTATGTTAAATATATTTAGGATACTTAGGTTCTTGTTCTTGTTTTAGGTTCCCGGTGTTAGCAGAATTGCGAAACGCATGGATAAAAAACATGCAGAGGTCAAAAAGAACAAGAGCGGGGCTCCCCCTCTACTAACTTCTAACATAAAATATCTTTGGACTTAAGTATTGGAAAATGTAATTTAGCTCAATTTCAGTATGTTAAGCTGGGTTGCTTGACTTAATAAATAAAATTCAATCAATTGTAAGAAGTTATTTGAACATTTATTTAGTGTATTCTTTTGTATATTCTTTTTTATAAGTATATTCTTTTGTTTGCAGAAAATACCTGTGAAGCGGAGTCTTATAAGATGAGCTGCGCAACCTATACCTAGTTAATACTGATAGTAGTGCTCGCTGTAATTAATAATTAAAATAATCATAAATAATAATGAAATTATTCTTTATTGTATTGTATGTCATGCAATCTTAAAAGCATATTTAGCGTTCTTATTGGTTAGATGTTAGATGTCGCCACTAGCGTATACAGTAAATAAATAAATTCAACGTATTTTGAAAGAGTGTGCGTTATTAATTTATTCCGTTCCAGCAGTCTAAAAGTCAATAGCCGGGTCCACACCGGCCCATCCAGAACCGCTCGAACTTGCGCGGTGCACAGTTGTAGTCGGTGTGGACGCGTCTTGCCTGATGCACCTCTATGTGATACCTACTGAGTGTATCACATTATATTTCTCGTCCGACGCGTGCATGATACAATGCGTTTGTATCATGCACGCGTCGGACGAGAAATCAAAAGGAAACCACGAACTAAACACCCGATCAACTAAACAAACTTTTGATCGTGGACCGGAATGTAGGTCGGCTGGTGTGAAATAGCTAAAGTATGCTTTATCTAGCGAGAACGAAAAACGAGATAGTCTAAAGTGTTAATAAAGCATACACTACTTCCAAGCATACAATCAGTTCATCGTAACAAGTCCCTTCCTTCAAAACTTTACACGAGAACTTTTCACCTCCGGTCTTACAAAAAAAATTTTGAACATTTTCCTATAAGACCGGAGGTCGAAACGTTTTATCGGTATGAAAATAGGACATCGCTAATGTACAATATATGTATAATCATTTGACAAGTAAGTAAATATAGACAAAGTGGAGACAATTGGGTATTTTTTGGATATTGAGCAACTATAGTGGTCTCTTTTATTTCAAGTAACTTTTGTGATAAGTAGAAAAGGATGCATTCTGTTTTGGAAGTACAACTTTTTTCGGTAAATCTAATACTATACTAAATCTTAGATACTGACATCGTGCCATCCTATTCCCACGCAACATCAACATAACACAATAAAACTTTTAACGCTAATAAATTTCAAACGTCTTTCCGTGCGCATGTGCATTTAATTAACTCTTGTTTGCACTACTTAGAGTTCAAATTATTTTACAAGCGACCCGTCATTTATGCCACTATTTCTACCGAACGACAAACGTTGTAAAATGTCACAAAATGTAAGTGTCAATCCGTTGCATGCAGATAGGAATGTTGCCTTCTACTATCGAATTTATCCGTCTAACAACGAATAGAAGATAGAAGTTGACAACTGTCCCGCGTTCGTTCGTTAACGTCAACTGGGGGGCAATCGCACTAAAATATATCGACTGAAACGCAACTGAACTTGAAACGCAGCACAACTTTTTAAATGTTTCGTATCGCGTTAATGATTTGACTGAAAGTTGAAACGCAACTCGATCGTAGCTGGAACGTTACCGCTGTCATACGAACGGTTGTGAAAAAGTTAGGAAGATGCTACTTTGTTTTGATCGTTGAGCGGTGTTTGACTCGGTTTAACTTTTAAAACCTAATTAAAATGAATGCGTACATGGATTTATTAGAGAAGGTCCATGTATTCGACGTTGCGATGGCTCGGGCCAAGTGCAAATATAAGTGCAAGACGTATGTATGTGCGGAGCTTTTAAGTGGAGTGATTAACTACGATGATTCCGCTGTAAAGCCATTAATATCTAACATTGTCGCTTCCTTGGAATTTGCCTGACAATCCTTTACTAAGTACTTGTTGTGTTGTTATTAAATAACAAACATTTTAGGTTTTCGTTCCATTGGCATTCTATGCCACTGGGTCCATCAATAATGTAATTGTTTGTCTGGGTCAATCAGGAATTAATTTTATTTAACAAGACATTCATAGCCCTAATGAATACTTATTGATATTATTAATGCATAAAATATATTCTATTGTAGGTGCTCGTTAGTGGATAGAAAGATGAATTATTCACCAGTGGCTGCTGCAATGATAACAAATGCATGCTGTGTGCTGCATATTATAGCATAAAAGGCACACATCACATAGTCTATTGAAGGCAGAGGAGGCTCAAACCAAGGCACCAGCGGCAGCGGTGGTGTGACCAAAGTGCGCCCTCAGCGAGTTGGAGCTAGGACGCGCTCGTCAGCAGGCACTCATACAACCTTTTGCGGGTAGATAGGGATATAGATCATAAATGAAATGCAGCGTTTCTACATCATCATTATTGTGATAAACATAGATTTTGCTATAATAATTAATTGACAGTTAACATGGTTTTATTCAGAGAGATAAAATAACATACCCTTTAACTATTTTACAGGGCCTTAAATAAAAATCTTACACGTTAATAACTATAACCTATACAAATTTAAAAATTATATTTCTAGGCATATACTAGCTTTTTTCACATTTAATAATGAATGTTGATTCTCCTTCATATCATTTATTTTTCCTTTTGTAATTTATTTTTGGTATTAACTTGTGCTAGTCCTTCTTCTGACTTTACATCATCTAATGGTCTGGGTCTTGTGTTGACAATACTGAAACAATAGAGAGTGAGTTCTGTGAGTACCAATATTTCAGGTGGCTTTATAACGATTAACAGCTGCCCTGCGTTATACTGATTTTTGTACACTAATACAATACTATAATGATGAGGTAAACTTTGTGAGTTTTTTGCTGAAAAATTTGTCGCTACCTAAAGGGGTTAAAGGCATAGAGTAAGTAGTTATACTTCATATATGCGTTAAAAGTGTGTTCCGCCAGCTTCTTTTCCTGATAGCCTGACAGTACTCATTCCAGGCATATTTTGATTATTATATTATATCATATAAAAATAAATTACCTTTTGGCTGAACCTATCAATGCTTTCAGCAAGCATCTGAATGATTAGACATTTTATGTATTTTTTTATAGCAGCCTCTGCCCGCATCTCTTCAATGTGGATGACCTTGATACGTTTCTTCTAATGCACTTCTGGCAGCTGAAAGATTGATGAAATAATTATTTTCTAAAAAATATATATATGACATCTTTTTTTTCACTTGTAAGCAGTAAAATTAATAATTACTTTTTATAGAAGTAGGTATATACCTTAGCTTATTCCTTTCCTGTTCTGGCAGGTCGTTTCGCATTAAAGGTCTCAACACATTCAAGCCATAATTGTGCTGCAAATGCACGAGCCTCAACACCTCACCCATCTATAAGAGCAAGGTCTCGGTGTCCTTCAGAAAACTCTATCATGAGCTTTAGCTGACGTTCTGTTGTGCATCTGCGGCGCTCTTCCATTTCCTAAAAGATTTCACAACTGAAGATCAGAAACAAAATTTTACAATAGAAGGGAATTCTTCTAAATGTGTTCACTGTTAGCAAATTAAGTACTAACTGAGCATAATGTGCTTAAAATAGCTCAGAAACTGCGTAAAATATTAGGTACTTCAACACCAACCAAACATTTCCACAATAGTTTTTTTATTTCACAAAACATTTAAAGTTTCGAAATTACAAAAAAAACAAACAAACAAAGAAACTACTTAGTATTCTGTGCTACTTACCAGTCTTACCACAGAGTACATTTGTCTATCTGTCGGCGAATGTCACGCTGTCAGCTGTCAAAACTAGAGATGCACAAATATAAAATGGTAAATCGATCCTCGATTTAGCATTTTGTAGCAGAAATAGCTGTCACTTAAAAGTAACATCACTAACAACTATAAAGCGTTAACGTTCCAGCTTCGATTCCACTTTGGTTGGCGTTTGAACTTTATCGCAATACCAAAATTCAGACAGGTGAATCGAAACTTAACCACAGTCGTAACTAAACTACAACTGAACCATAGACGTTTGCAGTTGTTTAAAATTAACGCGATCGGGCCCCTGGTATGTTTCTTTCTACGTACGTTTTAGTCGTTGAATTCAACTGGTTAATCTGTGGACGGTTAACAGTTTTTTTTTTTTTTCTTCTCCCTTTTGTGGGGTTTGGCTTTGCACGTCTTGTGCATCTGCCAGAGTACGGTTAACAGTTGAATCGTTGACAGTCGATGGACGGTTTTTTAACTAGTTCGTTGATTCAACGCCCATCGCTAGTGTGCAGTGGTTTTGGTGTTTTCCAAGGAATTTTGCGGGAAAAACATTATATCAAGCAATAAACAACAAGTAAATGAACCATGGCGTGTGTTGTGATAGGCTGCAAGAGCCACGTCAGTGATTTAAAGCATAAACCAAGGGCTATAACATTTCATCGGTAAGTCTGATTTGTGTATTTCACCTCTTAATGCGAATATTTGTATGTGCTAGCCTTCTCGTACGTTTGAAAAGTATGTAAGTTACACTAGGTGCTATTTTAGCTTCACATGACGAGCAGAAGAATTCCCATATCTAAATAAACACGGATTTTTGCATACCGATCGACGTGTTTGGCATTTCATGTACTCGTCTAGTGATGTGGTAAAATTCACAACCATAGTATGAATATAGATATGATAATAGAACATAATTTATTCAAGTGGCACACTTGAATATGTTCTAGTTAATTTCACAGTCTATATTTTATTTATAACCGACTTAAAAAAGTTGGAGGTTATCTATTTGATTGTTTTTTTTTTATAATATGTTTGTTACCTCGGAACTCCGTCATATATAAACTGATTTGGAAATTTCTTTTTGCGTTGTGTTTAGTGTGGATTAGTATAGCGATGAAGTGGTTCCATATAAATTTCATCGATATGTATATGACCTTGGACTTCGAAGATACATTGAAGTCGTTTTTTTTTTATAAAATGTATACTTGTAGCTAATTAATTATGTTAAATATATTTAGAATACTTAGGTTCTTGTTCTTGTTTTAGGTTCCCGGTGTTAGCAGAATTGCGAAACGCATGGATAAAAAACATGCAGAGGTCAAAAAGAACAAGAGCGGGCTCCCCCTCTACTAACTTCTAACATTAAATATCTTTGGACTTAAGTATTGGAAAATGTAATTCAGCTCAATTTCAGTATGTTAAGCTGGGTAAATAAATAAAATTCAATCAATTGTAAGAAATTATTTGAACATTTATTTAGTGTATTCTTTTGTATATTCTTTTGTTTGCAGAAAATACCTGTGAAGCGGAGACTTATAAGATGAGCTTCGCAACCTATACCTAGTTAATACTGATAGTAGTGCTCGCTGTAATTAATAATTAAAATAATCATAAATAATAATGAAATTATTCTTTATTGTATTGTATGTCATGCAATCTTAAAAGCATATTTAGCGTTCTTATTGGTTAGATGTTAGATGTCGCCACTAGCGTATACAGTAAATAAATAAATTCAACGTATTTTGAAAGAGTGTGCGTTATTAATTTATTCCGTTCCAGCAGTCTAAAAGTCAATAGCCGGGTCCACACCGGCCCATCCAGAACCGCTCGAACTTGCGCGGTGCACAGTTGTAGTCGGTGTGGACGCGTCTTGCCTGATGCACCTCTATGTGATACCTACTGGGTGTATCACATTATATTTCTCGTCCGACGCGTGCATGATACAATGCGTTTGTATCATGCACGCGTCGGACGAGAAATCAAAAGGAAACCACGAACTAAACACCCGATCAACTAAACAAACTTTTGATCGTGGACCGGAATGTAGGTCGGCTGGTGTGAAATAGCTAAAGTATGCTTTATCTAGCGCGAACGAAAAACGAGATAGTCTAAAGTGTTAATAAAGCATACACTACTTCCAAGCATACAATCAGTTCATCGTAACAAGTCCCTTCCTTCAAAACTTTACACGAGAACTTTTCACCTCCGGTCTTAAAAAAAAAATGTTGAACATTTTCTTATAAGACCGGAGGTCGAAACGTTTTATCGGTATGAAAATAGGACATCGCTAATGTACAATATATGTATCATCATTTGACAAGTAAGTAAATATAGACAAAGTGGAGACAATTGGGTATTTTTTGGGTATTGAGCAACTATAGTGGTCTCTTTTATTTCAAGTAACTTTTGTGATAAGTAGAAAAGGATGCATTCTGTTTTGGAAGTACAACTTTTTTCGGTAAATCTAATACTATACTAAATCTTAGGAATTACCAAAGATTTAATATAGTATCTTTTTCTTTGGGAATTACTACTATATTTTATCTTTGATAAAAGCACAGAATACAAAAGGAAAAGGTAAAATCAGTAAGCATGTTCGGTTCACTGTTCAAATCGTCACACATGCATGTTCCTAAGTCCGCCAAGACTCCAATTGTCGGGGACAAGGAAAATTTCGTGAATCTCAGACCCTCCCAATCAACGGTCTCAGCTTGACCTAGGGGAGATACTCTGGCTTCCAGAGTTCTTCTATGTCTGGAAACAAAAATATGTCCTTCCTTACTTGGGAGCTACTCCCGCTTCCAGTAATATCTGAGTCTTAAAACTTGAAATACTGCTCTTCCCTCCCGGATAAACATTATCCAAAAGGGACAGCAGCAACAGCAAGTACGTAAGCAACTTTAGGAAAATAATCAAATAATACAATTTCTATTCCTTACCTCATTTTATTTATTATTTATTTTTGAACGATACTCCAACTTTCACTTTCGTTTGACATATCCGTTCGTCCCTTTCGCACACGTCATTCAATCAGTTGAAAATGGCACAACGGACGTGGCATCTGATTACTGTGATAACATTATTTACTGTTTTATCACTCGTCGGCGATGTTCTTTCGTCCTCGCCGGCGCCATGGTACGAAAACCTACCCGCGGTGACCATGGATTACAAGGTTCACGTAGACGCGGGCAAGGAAGACTGCTATTTCCAATACGTGCAACCGGGCGCGACATTCTACGCCAGTTATCAGGTAATTACCGAACAATTTATATAAAAACTAATCAAGAACTCTCACTTTATCGCTCTACGCGGTCACGCTATGGTTCAAGTTAGCAATTCATTGAAATTTCGGTCTAAAACAGTCGACGAAGTTTTTGCTTTGTATGTTAGATCAGCTGCTGTAGTAATCATATTTTTGACAGTTCAAGATAGTAGTTAAAGTCGTCAATAAATATATAGCTATTACCTTTCACTCTCAAACTACTCATTTCGTTGAAATATGTTTAATTGGCTTCATTAAAATTATTACTTTAATAACTATCTGGATTCCAAGATGCCAATGTTTCTCAATTCTTCTTCCAGGTGCTAAAAGGAGGTGATGGTATGTGCGGTTTCGCAGTACGGCATCCCAACGGTCAGATAGTCCACCCTTACGAGTGGCGACAAAGTGCAGAATATGCTGACCAGTCTTCCACAGGAGGATACTACGCCGTCTGCATCGACAACCAGTTCTCACGCTTTGCCGGAAAACTAGTCAACTTGTACCTGTCTGTTATACGATATGATATGTGGGAGAAGTATGCGAAAGAAGTTGAGGAACTTGATATGAATATTAAGAATTTCACAGTTAGTATAATATTTTGTTAATTTAAAATTATTGTTTTCTTGTTGTTTTTATCCATATTTACATTATTTTTTTTATTTTACGATTGATTAGAAATAAAAGTAAAAAAAATTTTTTATTAAATAATAACAAGAACCAACAGTTTTGAATCTTCATCAATTTAAAAACCCGTTTTGTTGTTGCAGAGCTCCATTCAATTTGTGGAGAGGAACATAAATGACATCCTTCAGTACCAATATCACTCAAGGGCCCGGGAGTCCAGAGATTATAATTTGCTTCAGGACAATAATGCCTATGTTCTTAGGTAAGTTTGTTTTACTATCTTGGCATCATACTGCTTTGTTTCCTTCAAATTAAGCTGTAGTCTGTAATCATGTGTTTCTTAAAATTTATTATCATCATCATCATAATCATCAGCCCATCACATTCCCACTGCTGGGACATGAGCCTTCTCTCATAGAGAGAGTATGGGCCATAATCCACCACGCTGGCCCAGTGCGGATTGGTGGATGTCACATGTCCTTGAATTTTTGTGATAAATTCTTGGACATGCCAGTTTCCTCACAATGTTTTCCTTCACAGTTTTTAGAGCGAGTGTTAAATTAAATTTCTTTTGTATATCATATCATATCATTATTTAACTCTTGCATTTACATCAACTATCCTATTTTAATTTATCACTTAGCACTTGCATCTACAGATTTTTGAATTATCTGATTATCAATTCCTTTAATTCACAGGTGGTCCCTCGTTCAAATCTTGGGTATTGCAGGGACAGCAACACTGCAAGTGTACTTTGTAAGGAAGCTCTTCGAAGTTAAGGACAACTCATCCAAAACGAGGATTTAGTGTATTTATGACACTTATTTTATGACACAATAGGGATTCTTCATGTGTCAGATTTATATGATAGATCTGCATTGTACCCAACATTTTTACCCTACAGTTAAAATATAAGGTTTTAATGGTCTTTGAAGAAAAATTGCAGATAGATGAAGGCTTTATTCTAAATATTAGATTAAGAGACATTACATATAAATAATTAAGGAAAGTGTTACAATGGGCGGCCTTATTGCTAAAACCGATCTCTTCCAGGCATGCTTTGGATGGATAGGAATTTTTGAATTGTATGTAAATGTATAGTATGACCAGTGGCGTAGCTACCGGAGGGCTAGACGGGGCAGTGCTCCGGGGGCCCCAAGCTCAGGGAGCACCCTCACACTCAGACTTACAAACTATAAATTTAACTAGTGAAAATTTCTCTCACATTCAGAATATAAATAAACCAGATTCCAGGAACGCGACTTTAAATAATGGCAACTTATTTGAAAAAATACAGGGGAATTCCCAACAAGTCTCAAATATCTTTGTTTGAAACTTGTGAGGAACTCCCTGTATTATTAGGCTGGTGTCACAGTCGCGGCGTCGAACAGCTCGTTTCAACAGCACGCGCTTGACGCAAGGCGGATCTATGAGAAACGCGGCGCACATCAACAGCGTGACTATAAAACGCTACTAGTGAATTTACAAGCGCGCGAGTCTAGTGAATTTACAAGCTCGCGTGTCTGGACGGCGCCGCTCGACGGCGCGACTGTGAAACCAGCCTTATATTGCACGCCGCGAAGCGGTGGTACTTACACAGACAGATTAGACAGATTTTAAAAACGACTGGATGAATCAGGATTACGACAAATCTGGAGTACGTCGAATTCCGAACACGACGAATACGGAACAAACGATTTTAAATAGTTTACTTGGGGCCCTAGTTTAATTTTTGCCCCAGGGCCTTTGGTTACCTAGCTACGCCACTGAGTATGAATGTCTAACCTCAATTAGTTACATTCCAACAATGGCCATTGAAAACTAGTCCGACTGTAAGGAATTTGTGGATCTATTATTTAAAACTGACAGCTTTCTCACGACTGACTTCTTCCATTCCACCTCTATCCACTCACTCTCGTGATCTCTTTGTTTTTCTCTTGTTGAGCTTGTTTTTATTTTTACATTGAGCATAATACCTAGGCCTAATATTACGCACTCATCAATATGAAGTACATTACTTTTAAATTTGTTTATTGCTTTTGTTATTGTGAAGAGTTTATTGAGATTAACGAGTTAAGATCTGATCGAAGACATTTTACATATTTTTGATAAGAAATGCATTTTTATACAATTATTTTTGCTTTTGAATCTAGATGTTGCGGTGTTTTTAAAGTTTAATGATTAGATTTAAGGATATTTAAATTAAGTGGCAATTGGATTATGTATGATGACCAACGCAACAAATCTAAATATAAGACGTACTTAATTGTTTGTATTTTATTTGCCTTTATTCAGTTCAGACTCTTTCTGTAATGCCCGGGATACACTAGGGAACATTTTGTCCCGCAACACGACGCGTAACACTCAATTTACATGACGCTGCAAAGTTGCATAGTGCCCGCAACATGCCCCACAACATTGTACGTGAGCATGTTGCTTGCTTCCGCTCCGAGAGCGAGAGCACACAACATTGTCCCTGAGACATTTCACGTAGTTGTTGCGAGACATGTTGCGCAACAAGTCGCACCATTTGTCCCCTAGTGTTTTCGGGGCTTAAAGTTAACATTACAATTGGATAACATTGGATTCATGAAGAGCTCAAGCTACAGCTTACTAGAGCATAGACAACTGGGGAACAACGAGAACAAATACAAATATATGTATAAATATATGTGTGCAATATATGTGCTCCATCTTAGGCCACATCATCGCTTCACATCAGGCGAGATAGTGGCTAAACATATATCTATAAGGCGTAAAAAAAAAACCCCGTTGTCCCCCCTGGGGAAAGAGTGGGGGACGTCAGGAACAATCACCTTATTATGTTGCGTCAAGGACTACTTAATTATTGACACGTTTTGAACTTTCTCCCTGTTGCTTTCACACCGCTGTCACAGTGGTGTTGGTGTTATATTCACTGCAGAGTAATTAATAGTACAAGTACTTAACTTGGATGTATAAAAATATTGAACTCCAGATTAAAGTTGCGGGAAAATGAAGGGCATTGTAGCCAGCAAAATTACAGGGCATATGTATCATAAAATTTCTGGGTAGCACTGCAATTGTTGTGGGCAGGCGTGGCGCTTACCATCCGGCGAAAGACTTGTTCGTCTCACCACTTAATTGCATTAAAAAACTAGTTCATTATAGCAAGTTGGAGAACCGAGATGTAGCACAAGGAAATACATTTCGAGCCAGTCTGTCAGCAACTTAGTTCTAGACAAAAAATAAACTCAATATACAATGTTAACCTTTTGAGCGTCGCGCCATAGATGCAAAGCCGTGCCCCCCACGCTAAGCTACGCAATTTTCATACGTTTTAGTCGGGTCAAGCCGACTTCGGCATGGAGAGCACTTTTTAGTTTGTCGAGTATAGCCGACCTTGGCAGTCAAAGATTTAAGAGTGTTTCTCGTAACATTGTAGAAAAAGGCTTCGGGATGCTTCTTTCGTGTCTTTTCGTGCATATGTGTTTAGAGAACGCCAAGAGAAAGTTAAAATAAAAGTCTTCTATTATAATATATTTTTATATTTGAATAATGATGTTTATATAAGTATGATCGACTTTGTTACATCTATAAACCTATCTATATACACAATAATTTACTTAAGTACAATACATCCATAATTTCATTTGTTAACAATTTATTACAATAATTAAAACTATGATAAACTTTTAAACGGAATGTTTAAATATTGTGATAAATTTCCAAAAAGAAGAAAGCACGTTTTTAACTCGACCGCATAATATGACTAGGCGATTTCATAGCGAGCGAGCGTACCTAAATTATAAAGTACAAATAATAAAAAATATACAAACAAAGTTTTACATAACTATCATACAACTTTAATGGGAATCTCATACGTAACTGTACACACATTCCAACTTAATTCATAACTAAACTATTTCTGGAATCAATTGAGATTACATTTCTATAAAATAAGTAAGAAATAAGTGTTTTCAAGGCGAATACTCTCTCAGAGTCTATCGTCACTTAACAGCACCGTTATAAAATGCGGCGCACAATAAAATAGAACTACATATGCATAGCACTTTGCTAGTGTATTAACTTCTACTGTACATATATTTTTAAGGCAACATGTGAATGATGTTAACCTTAGCGAACGTACCCATACTACGTGACCCATTTTTTCAATTTTTTTACCCCCCTCCCTGTGACCACCCGTGATATATGCCAAGACCCCGCCCCTCCCTGTTTAGTTTTAACGTAGTAATTCATAAATATGGTTCTAAATTTTGCAAACAGACATCAAAATAAAAATTGGCGCATATTTATCTTAATTTTAATACGGCACTTGCCGTGTGACGCCAAAAGTGCGTGATATCTTAAACAAGCGCGAGATTTTCCTAGAGGATATTGACTACGTGACGAAAACCTAAGACCTCCCCCCGCCCCTGTCACCAAGCGTGGTATTTTGAAAACCCCCTCACCCCTAAAAGGGTCACGTGGTGTGGGTATGTTCCCTTATAAGCGCCGCGCTATAGAAGCAAAGTCGTGCCATCGACGCCAAGCTACGCAATAGGGGATAGGACAGTAATCGACCATTATAGAAAAAATCTAAAATGTAGTTAGAATGTGTGTTTGTCCAATCCGAAAGATCAATAATTAAATATTTTGGTAAAATAATAATAATGATTTATATTTTAAATCAATAAATAAAATCTATAAACTAAAACAGCAAACACAGTGCATTACATCATTTGAAGGTAAATACCGTGTTTATTTTATATTTTAGGTTTTTATCTAAATCAAAACGATATGTTTTTTATTCCATGATGACTCTAAAGTCCTTAAGCTTCACAAAAACGTATAAATCACTTTGCAAGTTGCTTTTGTAGAGCTTGTCGTTTCGGTTGCCTTCATATGACGTCACACTTTCTGAGGTGACCTTTTGCGCGGCAATATTTGTAACATAACCTTTAAACATAGTTTTAGGTGCTTTAAGGCTTTCGGCTTTATTTAATCAAAATATTATTTTTCCTAGCTATATAAATTATGGTTAACTTTAAACACTTTCTGAAAAGTTGTCCGATCCCCTATTTTCAAACGTTAGTCGGGTCAAGCCGACCTCGCCATAGATAGCACTTTTTAATTTGTCGAGTATAGCCGACATCGGCGGTCAAAGGGTTAATTATACGAGATAACGATTTCATCATAAAACTCTCGAAAAATACTATAATAAGGCAGTGATAAGACAACCTTCTACTTCCTACAAAATGCCACACTCGTGTCTGTAAAGAATTAAATACAATGTGATCATTAACGTGCAATAAAAATTGTCTACACTGTTGACTCAGCTGGCGGTCTGTGTGCCGTGAACAATTACACTTCGTGTAAAGCAATGTAGTTTAATTTTCCTGATGTCATGCAATGATGAGGCAATATGTGGTATGAGCACCAAAACTATTATAAATCTTTTGTAGTATGTAGATGTGATACATTCAAAACGTCGCGTTCATATCGGGTAAAACCTTAGCAAGTCACTATGAGCAATAATATTTACGTATAATTGGAGTTTTTTCTTTTTATAATGTACACCACACTGGCCGCAATATTACTTTTAAAATTCCTGTCCATCCAAAGGTTGCCTGTAAGAAATTGCGCATAGCGATAAGGCCGCCCATTGTACCCACTGTTTATTAACTTTGTTAACTATTGTTTTTCCCGTGTTTGGTATTCAATAAAGCATTATTGTATTGTATTGTATTGTATTGTATGAGCAATTGTAACTAGTAAAAGTACATTTGTTATAACTCCGGAGCCATATTTGCAGGTTTTTCGTAGCCTTCAAGTCGATGCCGCGTACAGGCTATTTGCAACATGCAATGCAACGCGAACTTCATGGACGGTCTATGGGTTTGTGTTAAAAAATTTGTTCTCGGGGTCGAATGATCTGTAACGTTGTTTTACACCCGTATTTATGAACAATACTTGAATAAGTAAGGCACAGCAAATATAGGATTGCTATTTCTTACTTAGCCAAGTGTTTCGACAAGTGTTGTTTATGAATACGAGTTTTACTTGCTTCAACGTGAATGACGCGATTCTTTTTCGGGATCGGTTTGTTTGTATAAATATTGATATGTACTCCGACATTTAACCGCAATTTATTTTTCTAACGTGTCGTTTCTAATATACCGATTCAATCAGCCGCCCCCGCGCGTCACAGTCGCTTCCTCTGCCCGAAGTATGTCCCGGAGAGCGCGAGCAGGCGGTACCTCTGGCGGAGGTTGCGCGCGCGCACGTGCGCGGACGCGATCTCGGCGGTGTAGGCGCCGGGGAACCAGCCCGCCTCGCCGTCGCGCGTGCGCTCGCCGTAGTACCAACCTGCGGGGAACGGGGTGTTAAGTTAACTTCATATAAGTAATAAAGCCAATTCGTCTACATTTTGTATATCTACTGCTAAGCTAACAGAAATGCATGAACACTGCTAAAAAGTAGTAAGTGTAGTTACAATATAATTCCTCTCCTTAAAATGCATTAAAATTTCGCTAAATATGCGTTGTTGCTTAAAAACAATAATATTCCCTTTTACGGCAGCTCGTCGGACGCGGGTGTACCCACCCTTCTGTCACCCACACTCACTCTTGCCCACATTCACCTTCATACACACTCACCCTCGCCCATTCTCGCCCGCACTCACACTCGCTCACACTCGCCCACACTTAACCTCGCCCACACTCACCCTCGCCCACACTAACCCTCGCCCACACTCACCCTCGTGCACACTCACCGTCGCCGACGCTCAACCTCGTCCACGCTCACCCTCTCCCACATTCTCCCTCGCCACATTCTCCCTCGCCCACATTCTCCCTCGCCCACACTCACCCTAGTCCACATTCATCCTCGCGCACACTCACCCTCGCTCGTCTTCCTCGTGACGTTGACGACGTCTCCCTCGGCGAGCGGCAGCTCGTCGGGCTGCGCGGGCAGGTACGCGTACAGCGCGCACACCTGCGGACAGTCCCAGCCCGCGTACACCGCCTCGCCCTCCGCGCCCTCCGCGGGCGGCGCCAGCGCCTCCGCCCAGCGCGACAGGTCCGTCTCGCTGCCCAGCGACATCAGCTACGAACAAACATAAGTATAAGACTTCTGGGACTCTGGTTGCATTGCAGCTCAGTAGGTATCGCGCAAGACTTTGTGAAACAAAAGTTGTAGGTAGCGTGTTAGCGTACGAGCAGACGAACGCTGCTGAACGAGAGAAAGAGAAAGCTGTAATCCTCACATTATTATGAGTGAAACAACGTTCAAAGTTCGAAGCAAAGACTCGCCTCGAGCGGTTGGAAAATTCCCTGCATATGCAGTGTATATACACTCACTTTTCAACTCGTAACGTCACCGGAACACCTCGCTCGCGAGTCTATCTCGTTTAGTTTCAAATTTAGAGACAAAGTGCCTACGTATTTTCAAATTTGAATACACCTATTGAGAGAAAACAATATACAACAATAAACAATAGTAATGCACCAACATTGCAACAAAGATAAGGCTATATAGAAAAGAAAAAAAAACAGTTTGTCTGTTTAGTTTGTTTCGAAAATGTTATGCATCTCGTTGCCACCGCGCCTACAACTCGCCGACCGCACGATGACCACCCGTGGACAACGAATGGACGTCGTTGGTCGGGTGTCGGGTTCATTAATGAGTTATGCAGTAGGTAACCTTTAAGCAGTAGGTAGGTGGCAGTGGGCTGGTCAAATTTGCCACAGAACAGGCAACCGTTGGGGTAGACGTGTTCTAGAGTGGAGACCGCCAATCGGCAAACGTACTGTACTTAGGAAGCTCTGCGACTGGATGGAGAAGATCGGGCTCAGTGGCGTGCTATGGGAAAGGTCCAGCAGTGAACTGATGTAGGCTGAGGATGATGATGAAGCAGTATGTATGAACTGACCATCTCTATGGTCCTGCCCTCGTGGTTCTCGAGCAGCGTGAGCAGCAGCGCGTGCTTGCCGGCCGCCACGGCCGCCGCCGCGCCGCCGCCCTCGCCGCCGCACACCTCCAGCAGCGAGCGCGGGCAGTGGTCCACCGCCACGTACGACTCCTCGCTGGACACAACATAATACGTTAACAGTTGTTGGTTATGTCTTTTTTCTGTTTTCCACTTTCCTATAATAATAGTAAACAAAAACTTAAAACAAACCAGCCCTGTACAAAAAGTACGCGTACACTCAAAAACTACAAAGTACAAAGAACCATAAAGTAGAAAAAAAATACTACAAAGTGGACCAGGTCTATTTTAATTTTGTGATCGCCACCTCGACAGAATGGGTGAGGATCGTGCTGTGAAGCGAGCGTATTTGGGACGGCCGAGTGGCCGACGACCGGTCGGCCGTCCCAAGTACCGCTGGAAAGACGAAGTGGAGAAGGACTTGCGTGAGCTCCAGGTCGAAGAATGGCAGGAGTCGGCGCAAGATAGACTAAAGTGGCGTCTTCTATTGTCGGACGCCAAGACTCACTTTGGGTCACTGCGCCACCCTAGTTGGTTAGTTAAAATTATTGTAAAAATGTTTGAGCACCAAAATCCTAACTTTTTTCTAAACAAAGCAATCTTTGCAATATTCCTACCTCTTCTTCTTGGTGATGACGAGCAGATCGTTGAACAAGAACACGTGCAGCGGCACCTTGTGGAACTTCTTGCCGAAGGTGAGCTTCAGCTCGTCCGTCTTCCACACCAGCTGCGTCATCTCGCCGGACCGGACCAGCCAGCGGACCGGCCTGCGTAACAAACCACGTCAATTAGTACATTAGATCATTCTTTAGGATAGGAGTATAGGAAGAAATGGGTAGACATTTCTAAAACAATGGTAGAGTCAGTGATGATATTTGAAGTTACAATTTTAACATATTTTAATTGATTTGTATTAAGTATATTTGACCTTTTTTGTTGTGACATATTGAATTCGTATTGATTGGCAATGTATTAGATTATTTTGATTTTATTTGACTGTTGATTATTTGCTTTATTAATTATTTGATTGATTTTATTGTATTTAAATTTGTAATTTGACTGACTGTGTGTAATTATTGATTTTGATGGGTTTTTATTAATTGCGTGAAATAAATGAATTTTAATTTAATTTAATTTAATATGCAAATGACGTTAAAAAGTGATTTTTTGTGCCTATTTAATAAATATCCTTGCGTTTTGATAGGATAAGATAATGAATTTATTCATCTTCCCACACTAGGTTACTAGTTTCTAGCTAGAACGTCTAGGATTATGTATGTTGACAACATCTGAATTGTTGCACCATCAGAAATAATAATAACAAAAGGAAAAATAAACTGAAAACTATAGTGTTATTAGGTGCGACTTTATTAGTTAGAGAAATGGGGAAGTGGATATAGATGAAAAAAAAGAAGAGCGATACCATTTATGGACAGAAAAAGAAACGTAATTTGAAATATTTCAGAAAATAATATACCCCAATACTAAAAATGCTTAGTGTTCCGAAAGGGATCAAAAAGAGGTGACAAAAAGGTACTGAGAAGTATACATTCAAATTAAAAAAGAAACACGATAAATAACGATGTTCATAACTTATAACCAGCTTGACAGATTTTCATCCAACGACATCAAACATCAAGTAAAGTCAAGTCAAAAGATATTTATTAAATGGGTAACATAAAATCAATGAAAAAAAAATACCGCATTGAAATCGGTCCATCCGTTTCGGTGCTACGAAGCTACAGACAGACAGAGACAGACAATAGGCGTCAAATTTATGACACCTCACTTTGGGACCACAAGGAAGAGAAAGAGCCTTACTTCCGATCCCGGCGGCCGCACGCGGGCCCGAGCGCGGGCGGCTCGCGGACGCTCGCGGGGAACTCGATGGTGCGCGCCAGCCGGAACATCTCCTCGATGCGCTCCGTGTTGCGCGCGCCCTCGTTGCACTGGGACACGTACTGGAAATAACATTACCTTATTGAATTTTGTAAATCGCCACATTCCAACTGCGACTATACCGTACAGAGCTTACCCCTAAAATTTTTATGGGTAGCACTACATCAGTTATTAGGAGCAGGCATCGGAAAACGTAAAAACAAGAAAGAGTCAGATTAAAATAAATAATCTAAAAAACACGTTTTAATGCATTGTCATTTAATTTTGAGCTACCCTGAAAGTTTCCCGGATAGCAATCGGAAAGTGCTCGAAATTTGAGTTGCAAGATTCCACCTGGAACAACAGACAGATAGACAAGAAAGTGACTTAATAAAACGTGGTAAGAAGACGGTACGTTTGGTTTAGTATTCGTAGTAACTAAAATCAGTGGTAGAAATAAATTCAAGTTTATTCTGATCCATAGCGGCTCCTGCAAGCTAGTTCGAATATAACAAACGCGTGGCGCCCCCTATAACTTAATCTGACTTATCGCTTGCCCTACCCACACAGTACCAATAACGTTACGCACACACGTTAGTTTCCTTAAAACATGAGGACACGTCCAAATGATTTATTATGGATTTTTATTTTTTCTTCCAATTTGTTTAAAATGTGGCGACCTCAGCCGTCACATATATCAACGGCATGCTCACAGATGGCGCTGACATAAAATAGCATATACATATCCTGCATCGCGCAAACGAAGTTTACACGACAGATAAGACCTATGCAAGTTCCAAGTAGGTTCTGTCGGACAGCTGTCCCCGGGCCGATAACACCTTGGTCAGGAGATTTTCCTTATTAAATGGAGACGTTTCTATTGTGGAAACCTATACCTACCTATCTACCTATCCACTACCCCCCTCTCCTCCTAGCACGCGCTAGTACACTCACGTTGTTGAGCGTGGCGAGCGCGTGCATGCACGCGTCGTACTCCGCGTCGTCGGGCGAGAGGTGGCGCAGCACCGCGTCCATCAGCAGCGGCAGCCGCGTCACGCGCTGCATCGGCAGCATCAGGAACGAGTGCAGCGACAGCGACTGGCACGCGCAGTGGCTCTCCAGCCTGCAATCACAGGACACTCTTGTTATCTGACTCACAGACCTGGTTCAAACGAGGGTTCATTACTGATTTCATTCAACTCGCTATGGTTATGGCCAGAATTTTATAATAACTTATAAAGTGGGATGATGTATTGTAATATTTACGTACCAAGCGACAAAATTAAATAGATAATAATATTTCCATTCTGTAAATTTACAGAAAATTGAAAGAGTGTTTGAACATGTTTCATTATTGCACAGTATTTATCTGATGATGATATTATCTGAATTAGATTTTTGAAGGGGCTTTTATTATAGAAATGTTGATTTTTGAAGCAAACCGAATAAAGCATTTAATAAATTTTAATATTTTCGTCATGATCAGAAAAGTATTTTTTAGAAAATGGAATTATTGATTTTTGAACAGACACTCCTCAATTACTTAATTCAAAATTTAAAATGTGACTGCAAAAATAACTTTGGGTTGTAATATTGGACGGATAATGAAAATCATAAAGCGCAAGCAAAGCGAGCACCAGAATTTTAAAATTAATTACGTGACTGGGCGATACAGATAGGGCAAGATTGAATTCCACATCTCGCGGAGATGCCATTGTATTTTGATACAACTTCAGGAGGTATCTATCTCACGTCAACCACGCGGCGCGCGACATCAATTTTTTGACGCGGGTGTTCAAAAAGTGGTTGGGTATTCAGCGAATAATCGGGATTTTGAGTGGGCTAAGGGGGAGGGGGGTCCGGGACCCTTAAGAACATAGGATTTTTCTCAAAAAGAGATTATGAGCCATAAATCATGACACTGGCGCAGTGGTTGATGTCACATGTTCTTGAATTTTGATTCTGACATGTCACTTTGCTGACGACATTTTCCTTCACTGCTTTTGAAGCGAGTGTTCCATTTGGTCAGCCGCTCTCTCAGCCGCTGCAGCGCTTTGACCATGAGCGCCTGGTTCTCGCAACACTTGACGTTGACGTAGACCTGGAAGCATTGGTGTGATGTTTCTTACCGCCGAAGCGCTGTAGCCAAGGTAGGCCGCTCCCTTAGCCGCTGCAGCGCTTTGACCATGAGTACCTGGTTCTCGCAACACTTGACGTTGACGTAGACCTGGAAGCACTGGTGTGATGTTTCTTACCGCCGAAGCACTGTAGCGAAGGTAGGCCGCTCCCTCAGCCGCTGCAGCGGTTTGACCATGAGCGCCTGGTTCTCGCAACACTTGACGTTGACGTAGACCTGGAAGCACTGGTGTGATGTTTCTTACCACCGAAGCACTGTAGCGAAGGTAGGCCGCTCCCTCAGCCGCTGCAGCGCTTTGTCCATGAGCGCCTGGTTCTCTCAACACTAGACGTTGACGTAGACCTGGAAGCACTAGTGTGACATTGCTTACCGCCGGAGCGCTGTAGCGAAGGTAGGCCGCTCCCTCAGCTGCTGCAGCGCTTTGTCCATGAGCGCCTGGTTCTCGCAACACTAGACGTTGACGTAGACCTGGAAGCACTAGTGTGACGTTGCTTACCGCCGGAGCGCTGTAGCGAAGGTAGGCCGCTCCCTCAGACGCTGCAGCGCTTTGTCCATGAGCGCCTGGTTCTCGCAACACTAGACGTTGACGTAGACCTGGAAGCACTAGTGTGACGTTGCTTACCGCCGGAGCGCTGTAGCGAAGGTAGGCCGCTCCCTCAGACGCTGCAGCGCTTTGTCCATGAGCGCCTGGTTCTCGCAACACTAGACGTTGACGTAGACCTGGAAGCACTAGTGTGACGTTGCTTACCGCCGGAGCGCTGTAGCGAAGGTAGGCCGCTCTCTCAGCCGCTGCAGCGCTTTGACCATGAGCGCCTGATTCTCGCAGTACTTGACGTAGACCTGGAAGTGCTGCTCGGCGTGCTGGCGCACGATGTCGCAGATCCCCTGCAGCAGGATGTTCTCCTGCCAGCACTTCTCCAGCTCGTTCATTAGGAGTTGCGAGCATTTGCGGACTGGAAACGATGAGTAAGTCTTAAATAATTTAATTAAGGGATTTAACAAAATACAACTTCACTTTTTTTAACCGACTTCAAAAAAGGAGAAGGTTCTATATTCGATTGTAATTTTTTTAGTCATTCATGAACCGATTTGGAAAATTCTTTTTGCGTTAGGTCAGTAGAGCTACGAAGTGGAATGAAATATAAATTTCATCGATATTTGACATTGGACTTCGAAGATATATTGAAGTCGGTTTTTTTATTTGATAAAACGTATACTTGTTACAATATATGTGTCGCAGCCAACCAGCTTAATCAGCCGTTCAATCAGCAGCCTAGCCTCTACTAAATAGCGAAATTCAACTAGCTTCCTGAATGATATTCAGCCATAGCGTCTGTTACAATATTTAATAAACTGGCTAGCTAATGCTTAGGCCATTCGTACGACTAGATGTATCCTACGCGAGATTGTAAACTGTCGAAAGTTTATGAACCGTCACATTATTTTTAGGTAGATTATAATCTATCGAAGTGATAGATTATAATCTATTTAGGTACATTATATTATATCTAATATACAAGTTCGCGGCGTTGGGGTGGCCCAAGGGCCACCCTCGCCGCACCCTAACCTACCGAGGGCTGCAACTATATTCACATTATTATTGTCCCTACTCTTCCATTGTACTATTTTTCATTAAACTTTGGAAAACAGGCTTTATAAATGAACAGGCTAGGCAAGTAATTAAACGTCATCGATCCAAGTCATTTGCCTAGCTGTTTGATCAAATGGCTGAATATCATTCAGGAAGCTAATTGAACGGCGCTGTTTAGTAAAGAGGCTAGGCTGTTGATTGTACGGCTGATTAAGCTAGTTGGCTGCGACATATGCATTAGGATGTAATCGACACGCCGGCCCGTATCAGTTGCAGCACTACCCACTTAGGTGCGCTCGTCACCCTGAGACTTAAATCTTATAATGTCGAGTGCTTTCACAGGCTACAATGCCCTTCCAACCGGAACATAGTAACGCTTGCGCACTACTGCTTGGCGGCAGAATAACGGGTAAAGCGGCGGTACAGCTACTCAGACGAAGAAGCAACGTACCACTACCACCTAGTCACTAGGAGAGACTCCTAGAAAAAGCTTCAGTGCCAGCAGTAGGAAAATATAAATAAACATTTTTTTTATTTTTTGTACGACAGGCTGGGTCCGTTTTTGATCACAATCTCACCACCTGAAGTGTGATGAGAAGTGACGTTGAGGTCGAAATTGTAGCATGCTTGCCCAGTAAATACTTGTTCACTCTTGATTTGAACACACCGATTGTATTTACCTATGTGGAAACACAGACAAGCTACTGATTATTTTACGTTGGTATTCAATAGTTGAAGCAAATCACAACATACCAGGCAGTATGGTGGCGAACAGCGTCTCCCAGTCGCTCCGCGGCAGAATGTGTGTTTCTCTGAACGCCGGGTGCGCGATGAAGTGTGCTTCTAGCACGTTGAGTGAGTTCAGGTAGGATGCTTCAGAGGTCAGGAGTTCGAACTTGGCCTCTTGCAGACGCTTTTGTGCGGGGGCTAGAGAACCTGGGAATTAAGGGCGTTGGTGGACTAAAAATAAATAGGTACTGAATAAACTAATATAATTTCTTTTTAAAAGCTTTAATTTAACTTGCAATGTATGTTTGTTCGGGTATCGGTTAGCATCTTGCAAGCTGAATCGGAACCACTTCCCTTTGTCCTACGCAGTTGAAATTTTGCCAATGTGTGTGACAGTGACAGCCAGCTGATCTAATGATGGAGACGGAAGGTGGGCAATGGAACTCCTTGACGGATAATTGTAAACTACTAGTGTTTGGGCTTATTTTAATCTGTTCCCGATTCCGATTACGAATTTGACTTGAAATATATAATTTACAACAAATTTTAAGCTATTGCATAGCTTCTATCGCGGGCCTTGAGCGTGGAGACCGAATCCAGAAATTCCGTAACGAAAGTAACCTAACACCCCCCACTCCGAATGCTATGCAAAAGCTTTACCGCGGCAGTCTCCGAGTGCCACACGTCTTTTTTTTGTTTTTCAAAAATATTTTTATCATGTGTCCGCATTCACTCGGATGCAATTTACTACAGTGGTGTAATTTTTTGGCGACTTGATTACAAAACATCGAATTTTCTCTACTATACAAAAACTTAATTAGAATGTATTGTACATAATAAACTTACGTAAAAAATCTCTAAATAACAGTGAAAACCGTATCAAATTCCGTTGCGTGGTTTAGAAGAAGTAAGCGGAGAAACCGAAATGAGGACGCGGAGAGCGACTTTGTTTTATACGAGTATACTATTGAGAGGTACTGCGGTACTGTACTAAATTGACTTGCTCAATAAAACATATAAACTATAACCAAACCCCTAGTTTACAGTTTTATAATACCTACTAATATAAAAATGCCACAAAACGCACTGGTAGTCATGTGGAGTCATGTCTCTAATGGATGTCTCGAATGGATTTGGCCTGCCAGTTCCCCGGGGGTAGAAGCTCTCGCGCGTTTACGCCTGGGTAGAGGGTACCACCCCGAGACCCACCCCTACCATCCCCCAGGGGAGGTGGAAGATCACCTGATGATGATCTAATGGATACATAAAGACAGCTTCCTAGGAATGAATAAACATTTTGTTGACAAAAAACCTTGAACGAATATGTTCAAGGAACTATTAGACGGATATACTCACTGAGTACAGTCGAGTTGAGAACCTCTGGTACCTCGCACCACAGCGTGCGCGCCGGCCCCCGTGGCGCCACCAGCGCCATGGCGGAGGGCCTCGCGGGGGGCGCGGGCGCGGGCTTCAGTGGCGCCGGCGCCGGCGGACCTCGCGTGCCGCCCGGACCGGCCTCGTACGCGTCCGAGTCCGAGTCGCCGGTCTCGCGGCACACAGACTACAATAAACAACGAGCATTGTTTAAATAAATAAATAATACTTTATTAGGCAGAAACAAAATTCAGAAATAGCCAAAAATTTGCTGTCGTCTTCATTTAGATATGTGTTTCATATTGACCACATTGACGCTTAATGGCAAAAAAGTGGCCAACCTATGTTTGGCCACTTTTATACCTATAATCTATATTAGCTAATATATATATATAAATTAATATATATATATATATTATATATATATATATATATATATATGTATATATATATATATTTATTTATTTTTTAATTTTTATTCTTTCATGTCAATTCTATTCAGCCTTTTTTTCTGGTCATAACATGGTTTTCGTTTTGTGTCAGCACAAGTCAAGTCATGCATTATGAAGTTTAATACTGTTTTACAAATGTATGACAACTGGCGATCTTATTCAGACAGCCTTTGAATGGACTCGCACGAATTTGCATTCCAAAACTTATCTAAACATTTTAAACAAATAAAAATATATCGCTCCTTTCGTGTTGGTATCCTAGACCCACCTACGGTTGACTGTCAGCTTGTAGAACGACGGTGCCGACACACAGTAAGGTTGTCAGGTCAACCAACGTACAACAACGATGTCCGAACACCGAAGGTCGATACAATTACCGCAATTAGAGCCCAAATTAACAGTTAAAATAAACACACTAGTGTTTGTACGTAATTGTCGAATATTGAGGATTAGCGTGATTAAACTGTTTACTTCCTTGTTACAATTAGAATGTTCTTTGTATGGCCACATACGTACAATATTTTTTAAAATCAGTACCGCAGGAATCTTACAAGTCGTTTGCCTAAATAATCATTAGATATAATTTTTTAACTTAAAATTATCTGTCCTACAATCTAAATACTAAAGTAGGGACAAGATAATAGGTCACTTTTGACAGATGTCAGTTTTATATTTTGATGAAATGTCAAAAGTGACCTATTATCTTGTCCCTACTTTAACTTATATGTTGTTTATCTGAATGTTTCATATTATATACCGTACCATTATCGCGAACATCTAATCAAAAACAAATTCCTTCAATATAATTTGTGACGCGTTTTTCAGAAATGGAGAACAGCGTTTTTAACTTTCAGATTCTAATCAACATTTTGCTGTTTTTCCTAGAGAAAGAAATATTGCGAGTGAAGTCGCAGGATAAAATGCTCGTAGCCTTTGAGTAAGTATATCATAGTAGTTCAATTTTTTACGTATTTTTAATACATTTGTATTATGTGTTTGTTTTTAAAATATCTTTATTATTATTTATAAATACATTTCTATTGTCATTTCTAGTGTACGTTAATCCTAAAAGCGACAAGTAATATAATAGTACGTTTTGCAAGCTATACACTTGTATAAAACTTATTTCTTAATCATAGTATGAATTGTATATAATTGTTATAATAATTTAATTACAATAATAAAATTAATATTACGTAAGCTTTAGTAACAGCGTTCCGTTTATACAATGAATGAATATCTTTTTATTTTATTATTATTATTTTTTTTATTTTGTTTTTGTATTATGTGTGTATGACGTTTAAAAGTACATTTTTTGTGCTTATTTAATAAATACACCTTTCATTTTTTAATAATCTCCGGCACTGCTAGCGAAGCGAGGAAATAGTAACCAATGGCATTGCTGTAAAAAGCGTTTATACAGTTCTCTATAGGCAACATTTTTCTTGTTCTTCTTTTCATATTGACCGTTTTGTTGAGTTTTGTTAGGGACAAACAAGTCCCTCAATCTTAAAGGGATAAAGCAAGCGGAACTAATAGTGATTATTTTATAACAACAAGGGCAACAGATGAAATAATAAAATTTATACCACACCCACTCGGAAAGTGTCTTATTACTCGTTCATAAACGGGTTACAAAGTTCGTAATTTCTCCCTTAAAAATGTGCGGCGGGAAAAGTTATATGGAATTTCATTACTGCCCTCCGAAGCAGGGCAGGAATGTTGTATGAAAATCCATTACTGCCCGGCTAGCTTTCTTTTGTTTTTTAGCAGCGAACAAAAAAAACACAAACGTCAGACCTCAAAAAGGTCTTGTATGAAATAATTAGAAAAAGAGGCGGGAAACATACAAACCTCAAATCTCAAAAAGGTTTTATATCAAATAATTAGAGAAAAGAGGCGGTTTTTTTTGTTTTCTATTTTTAATGAAATGAGGATGGCAACCTTATTCTGCAATACGAAAAAAAAAGCACTGCAATTTATTTCGTTGCGTTAAATTTTGTTTTAACTAAATTGATAATTTAACAGTACCTAGCTTTTAATTTTCTAAATAATTTTCCAAAATGTCATCTGATAGTGAAAGCGACGATTTTGTAATGATGACGCCACCAGAAATAAAAAATACAGCCCAAGAAGTCATAAATAACTTACTTCCTGAGAAGTCTTGAGCCAAATACGACAAAATTTATAATGATTTTATTTTCCTCGTAGGTGTAGTATAAAGCACTATGTATCACTCGGGAGAAAGTTCTATTTCTGTTCTCGAGTTTCCTTTAAGCCCTCCGCTGCTGATCGTTTTCTCCCCTCGGTGTACAATGTACTATATCTCTATCTAGTCCTGGCCCGGTTCCGTCTAGCCAAACGATATTAACTCTTAAGAACAATTAGTAAGACTTTCTGGTACTGGACCCGTTTCCTTCCAGCGAACAATGAGTAAGACTCCAGGTTAAGTTACCTACCTCGACTTTAGCAGCGTTGTAAAACTGGTAGAGCGGCTCGTGCGTGAACAGCGAGTGCGGGAGCGGCGAGGCGGGGTGCGAGCCGGATGATGCTCCGGAGGACGTCGACACGTTGCCGGCCTGGTACAGGCCTGCTTCTGCGTACCTACAAGAAACAGAAAATATCTTGTTAGTATTGAATTACTGAAGAGTGAGTGTAAGTGGTGCGACTGAACCATCATCATCATCGTCAGCCTAGATTAGTCCACTGCTGGACATAAGCCTCTCTTTCCTAACGCCATTGAGCCCATCTTTTGATCCAAGGGAGTTTCAATTCTTCGGTCATGAATCAGTGTGTTTTGCTAAGTTATATACGAGTTTTCGACAAGCTGTAAAAACGTTGAGAGTCATCATCATATCGGGAGGAAAGTAAAATGTGCAAGTAAGTAACAAAAATTCTAGGACATATTGTGACATAGTAAGTTGCAGGAGAGATGATCCAGTTACCCATGTTCCAGCAGTAAGAAAGCCATGGGCTAGGGATTGAATTATGTACCTATATATGTTTATCATCTAATGAAAAAGACCACAATATAAAGGAACCATGGAATTATCAGAACTGAACGATAAAGTTTGGTAAAACGAAAGAAGTAGGTATATGCAAAGATGGAGTAAATCGGCGTCCCCAAAGAGGCCTTGCTGTGACGATGGCAGATGTTATATACATAGTTATAACTACATAACAATAATAAGAATGATTTTATTGTTTGGGGAAGGCGTATCTTATAAGCATGAAGCATGACTTAATTTACAACCTTCTCGGTGAGATAGCGGTCAATTGCCTCAGAAAATTCTAAATTTAAAAAACTATGCTGTCAAAAACAACAAGTGGCTTACGTACTTATGTATGTAAGAGCTAAGTAAGGGCATGTAAAATTCTATAGCATGCAATGCTATAGTAGCAATTTTTCGCGAAGTTTTAGAGAGTTGTAATGATTGGGAATGCACAATGATTTTTCTAATCCACTTATCATTATAACCTGTGATTATAACTAAGTATACATTTAAGAGAGCACATTGTACTTAACAAATAAATTTCAAAATGTTCAATACCGCTTTGTCATAGTAGTTCTGCCGCCAAGAACTAGTGCGCAAGCACTACTGTGTTCCGGTTTGAAGGACATTGTAGCCAGAAAAAATACTGGACATAGTGTCAAGCGCTTATCATCAGGCGAAAGACTGGCTCGTCTTATCGCACAGTTGCATAAAAATACCAACTGAATATGAACTTCTCTCGTTTCAAATGCCAGAACTTAACGTTACCAAATCAACTCTGAGTCCTTGTCGACAACACCTGGCTACGATCAGACAATGTCTTCCCACACTATTTATCACCCGAGAAAAACACTACACTTATTTGCACGATAAATGTATGAATCATAGTAATTACAATAAATAGATTGTTTGAGTTACAATTGGAGAGGTAAAAAACCGAGGTTTGAATGTGGTGCCCGTAACGGCCTTCTGCGCACGCGGCGTGTTGTGCGATTGTGACAGAATTAAAGGTGGGGAGCGGTTCAAGCGATAACCGACTAGCGGGAAGACGCTACTGACGAAACCGTACAATTGAGTCATTTTCGAATAAGGAAATAGAAATGCTTGATGTATTTCGAGATCTAAGGGGTTACCTCATAGATGACTGATATGGTAGCACTAAACTTAGCTACCTGTGCTACCGTAGAAGTAGGCCTGGCAACTGGAAAGGGCTGATCACAAAATCTCTTATTATCGTTAGAGGATGAATTTCTCTTCAATTACCGAGTAAAGAGTAATTCGATTATCATTGTCACGAGACGATTCTTTTTTGCGTTGAATGGCAACCATGTTATTAATAATATAATTCATCTAATTATAATGAGGTACTCAAACCGCAGGTTACAAAATATCTTATATGTTACTGGTTTCAGCATCATTAATAAAGACAGATAACTTTTGTTGTGTAAGAATTTTGCGCTCATTTGCGAGTCTTGGAACAGACAGTAAATCAACAAGGTCTGTTAATGTCAGACAGTCGGCTATAATTTGGGCCAAGCTAACGGTGAGATAGGGAAAACAGGCTTGTGAGTCATCGTGCGCGGACTGCGCTCGACGTCATGCGCGCGCGCAGCCTGCGTACTAACTGCCAGATATTCTGTGAAATTGACTAACCGTGGTCGCATGGTCCTGATATCGCGAGGAAATAGCACAGATGTCTCAAGAGGTACTTGGTTTCGGGGTTTGACCCTAATAGAGTCCAAAGGGCATCGTAGGTGATGAATCCAGATGACAGTGTCAGTGTGAGTAAGGGCGAATTCTGAGAGCTAACTGCTTGCAATTCTGTGAAGCGGGCTAACTACAAGGAACATGACTCCTCATAAGTGCCGTAAGGAAATCGCACAAATGTCTAGGGTCTAGAATTGACTGGGTTTGACTGGTCAGGAATTGAACCCAAAATGGTTTAAAGTTTATTGGAGCTACCTAAACTTACTAGGGAAAAGGCTTAGTGTGAGTAAAATCGCAACGTGCAGTATACATTTTCGCTAATATATGAAGCTGACTGACCGTTGCAACATGGTGACGGTGCTACTAAGAAAGTGGCACAGATAGGAGGGTTTCGGCAATTTGGAGATATGACCCTAATTGGCAGGGTTAAAGGGCGTTATTAAGAATTAGGTGGATACCGCAGTGCTGTGGGTAGATAATGAGACGCAGAGGTGGAGGCAGTGTGGGATGGAACAGAAAAAAAAACAAATGCACGAAGATACTCGTACATGTCTCGCGTCTGGGAATTATGACGTGATCGTCCTTGTCTTGTACCCCTAGAGCTTAGTGTCTTCTAGTTAGGTAGGAGTCAAATATGTACGTGACCATGACGTATTAAAGTATCAATACTAATTTAATAATAATAATATTTTAGCGGAACGAGAGTCGTCATTCAATGGGAGCCTCAAAACACGGGGCGACGTTGTGTTCGGCCTAGAAAAAGGTGGCGTGACAACACCGTCCGGCCCTCATGGATGGAAATAGCAAAAAACAGGGATGCGTGGAAGGAGATGGACTATTTCCCAGAACTGGGACACAAAAATTTAATAAAAAATATCATTTTTGGAGGATTATCATTATTTCTAGAAACCTTGGTACACAAACTAATGGTTTATTATTTATTTATTTATTGCCAGTCTTTCGCATGAGACCAAGCTGCCAGGGTCAATCGATGAGCTATGATCATACCAAGACGTCCGAGGTCAAATAGGTCGAGTGCATCTCATGCTATCAGTATGATTGTGATTTAATGCACCTACATTCAATAGGTACAATTGAAAGATAAATGCTTATTTCTCTAGAAATACGTGAAGTCGAAAATGAATGATGTTTAGATGTATTGACTGTATTAGCAAATAATACTAACTATTACTTACGTATTAGACAGGTCAAAACTGAAAGAGCTTGGACAATTTGGTACATACATTTTAGGGCAACCTATACATAATTATAAACTTGTAGAACTAAACATGGCTAAAAATTTGTTGTTTACTAAACATCTATGTAATCTTAGGTATTAGATTCAAAACTTTGAATTAAAATAAACCAAAACTAAATAATACCTACCGCCCAATGATTACATACATAGAACTTGGCCCCTAACTAGGATTCCTTGTATCTAGGGAACCAGGAACGACGGGGATCATGGTCCCACAATACCCAGACACGAAACAAATGCTTGCGCTTTTTGCTGTGCACAAACATTTGCCTCGTAGCAGAAATCGAACCTGCAAACTCTGACGAGATTTGAGCTGACCTGCTCAACACTACAGAAGCATGGAAAGCTCACGTGCCTACTTCAGTTTTGTACACGAATGCAATGCATCAGAGATGCAGTCGTTGACCTGCGGCCGGCTCCGTTGACAATTGGACCGGAATTGCAGCCGTAGCATGACCGTCGCTAACGCAATTTTACTTGGTTTCCTCCTTTATGTACTTCGGTAGCTTAGATTAGGCTGTACATATGAGAGAATAAGGTAAGAAGAAACTATTCAAGAACGACAATCGACCAATAATAATGAATCATTATGCTGCAAAGAGCTGATTACTAAAGGGACTTTCTTTTTATTTAAGGCGTTAAAAATTACAAGGACCATGGTACGCTTTTGAGGGAATGATATACGAAACAGCAAGCGGAATAATCTATACTAATATTAAAAAGTGGTAAAATTGTAAGTATGTTTATAGGCGGTAATCACTGGAACTACTAATACGATAATGAAAATGCTTTCACTGACAGAAAGCTACACAATCCCTGAATAACATAGGCTACATTTTATGATATCGACGCGAACAAAGTCGCGGGCGGATGCCAGTATTTTATACAATGTTTCACCAGAAGCTGAACTTCCCGAACAAAAGAACTTCGCAGTATTCTAACCGAAGCAAATTACTTATAGCTACCTATTTGTACAAGTAGGTACATACGTCTACACATGTACTTTTACTACTACTTAAATGATTCAGTTGCCAATGAGGACGCTTGAAACGATTCCCGAATAAATGACGTAGATTTAGTAGAAGGATTGTTTTGTAAACAACTTACAATATACAACTTCCTCAACAATTTTTGCTATAGAAATTACACAGTCAAATCCCCGCATGTATTTAGAACTAAGTATTCGTACAAGTAGGAAGTACTGCAAAGCTAATTACTATACTATGCGTGGCGTAGGTTTGAAGGGCATTGTAGCGAGCGAAATAACTGGGCATATGAAACTTAATATCTTTATGTCTCGGGGTAATGAGCCCAATGAAGTGCTACGCAGTACTTTTTATGGCATTAAAGTTCTGCTTGGCACTGCCATTGTTATGGGCAGGCGTGGCGCTTACCATCCGGCGAACGACTTGCTCGTTTCATCAAACAGTTCCATAAAAAAGGTGAAAGATAAACTGTTCCTCACAGTTATTTTAACTGATCGCAACATACCTTTAGTCTTGTACATCAGAATAGATAAAATGTACTAAAATCCTATCTCTATTCCCAGGGTCTAAGTGCAGTTCACATTAAGCATGTGCAAATAAGGCATATCTCTTAGATGTATGTATTTACGAGTATTCAGTGTTACTTTATGATAACGTGTGAAAATCCCATAAGAACGCGTCGTCCCCTAATAAAGTGCTTTTACGTAGAGTCGTATGTTACTGTATTTATATAAGAAATTGAAGTCTTTATTTGTTTGTCAATAGAGTTTGTTCTGGAGTGATTGTGTGTCAATAAGTTCTGGTGAGGATTGTAGGCGCCATCGATCAAATCACACGGTCACACCAAATCGAATGCGCTTTTCCGCGATTCATGAAACACGATAAAGTGTGATATTTTTGCTTATTAATTTTCATGGTACTGCTTGGTTGTGCAACCGTAAAGGTTCTCACGACCTTTCCGTATATATGTAGGTATTGACCTACCTTACATAATAAATAAGAAATGACCTAAAAATGACGTAGGCGATAACATCGACCCTTGAGGAACACCAGTTTTATTTTTACTTGATGTTGGTGCAGAAGCCGTCTATATAACGATCTTAATAATGCTATCAAGGAGGAAACTCATAATCTAAATTCATAACCATAGCGAAGATGTGGTATGGTAAATATATATATAGGACAGACCCGATCAAACGCCTTAGCAATATCCATGCTCACAGTTCACCCCTCTCCTTAAATCTTTACGGCTTCTTGAGGCAGCTTACACTAAGATACAATAAATTACTACCTATCTTAACGAATAGTAGATATATTTTTAATGATGTACTCACCACGAGGTATTGGAAGGCTGTGAAGGCGTAAGGTCACCTCCACACTCGGCGTACCACGAGGTTCGCGCTCGGGGGCCTTTTTCCTTTCTTGAGAGTGTCGGCAGCAGCCGTTTTAGTTCTGTTCATGATAATTGGGTTTTATAATAACTGTAATGTTACCGATATTAAGAGTCCAGCCGAGCAGCAATCATTCAACAAAACTATTTTGAGAGTCTCAAAAATTTTTGATTGTCAGATAATCATTTCATTATTAGTTCAGAACTTAGGGTGGGTTGTTTCAAAGCATCGGCATCCGTAACTTACGGACATTAAATTTGACGGCTACGTACGATTATTAACGTTCGTTAAAGTAGTTCTGTTGTTTCCGATTTCAGATGTCATCAGATGTTGAAACAACGCTTTTTTGTGGAATCGTTCGCCATATTTAACGTTTACGCGTCTGTGAATGTAATGTGATACAACTGGCCCTTAGTGATGAGACGGCCTTTGTTTAGCCAATAGATACTATAGATATATAGAGAGAATATTGCTGCTTGACTCCAGCCCTGTCCAGTCGATATACAGAGTCAAAACTAAGGTTGAAATTACTGCAATAAAATATAAAAAATTAATACCTGATACAAGGTATATGATAACTATATGATACAAGGTTAAGTACATGTACTTATACATTTTTAATTGGACACTGCTCGTAGTTGTATGTATGTCTTTTAGTCTGTATTTATAATGTGAAGACTTAGTATAACGACTGGTCAATTACGTTTGAACATACAACATATAATCATGTCCATGCAAGTAGTTGTGCATATCTCTAAGACATAAAGTTGTCATGCAACTTCATAATATCAACTTATCGTGCAAATTGAAACAATCTTTATTGAAGAAACACTGCAGTAAGGTGCTGTTGTACAGACTGCGTTAATAATAAGTACGCGTTTTAGTACCATATCACAATGAACAGTTTGATATTTCTTATTTCAAATACCTTGTCATTGAAATCATTATTACGACATGGTTCTAAAGTGTACATAACATTATTGAGGCTGACTGTAACAACTTATTGCGCAAAACTTTGTCTAACTTTTTATTGCGAGTTTACGATCATTTGCGTTACTATGTAGAATTTAAAAAGAAATCGAATACAGAATCCGAACAATCATAATAAATTTATAGAAAAAAAACCGACTTCAAGACTATACCTATAACTTTTTTGTTTTTATTGATTGATCCAAAAAGTGCTGCATCAATTTCGATAAAATTTACATGGGACCTACGAAACAACAACAAACAAAATAATCATCAAAATCAATCCATAATTGGCGGAGCAATCGCATAACAAACATACAACAAAAATATACAGTCGAATTGAGAACCTCCGCCTTTTTAAAGTCGGTTAAAAAAAGAACTTCACGCTTAGATCATCAACCGTAGGCGGGTTCTGTAAAAAGCCCTGATTATGTACTTGTGCACGTCTATTGTGTAAGCGTTGCGCTTCGGAGCACAAACTGATTAACTACACACAACTCTTCAATCTCTACATGTAGGTACCTACAGAGAGATTAATGCTGTCGGAGTCCTCTGAATATTTTAATCCGTTAAAAATTGTGCTCTAAATTAGTATAGAACCAAGTATTTTGTTTAAATTTAATTTTTTTTATACATGTTAATTTGCGATTGTCTGCGTAGAGAACTTGAGACTCATAAATTAACATTTGATAGATGATTGATGACAGAGTTCAGTGTTTAGTCGTTTTTAACCGACTTCAAAAAGGAGAAGGTTCTTTGTTCGATTGTATATTTTTTTTATTTTTTTTTATGTTTGTCACCTCAGTACTCCGTCATTTATGAACCGATTTGGAAAATTCTCTTTGCGTTGGGTTCAGTATAGCTACGAAGTGGTCCCATATACATTTCATCGATATTTGACCTTGGACTTCGAACATACATTGAAGTCGGATTTTGTTTTGTTCTTTAATTATTAAGATATCAAATCTACAAAAATAAAATACGATTGCGCGTAAAAGACTTCGTATTTTCATACATAGGACATGAACAGAGCTCATATTTATATTTATGTAGAGTTGCACCTTTTCACAAATGAAGATTAGTTTAAAGTTAACCGCCACCAAAACAGTTAGTACAAGTAGAATAAGAACTCACGACCCATCATCTAAGCTAACACATAACAAACACAGTTTGAGGTAAATAACACTATGTGTTATGGACCTTGATCACAACGCGTGCACCTCGCCGCCCAGCGCACAGATTACTGAGGTCATACCCATGCAGAATAAGCAACAGTTTCCATAATGTATGTACCTACATAATGTACAAAACCTGGCCGCAGAATAATTGCTAGTACAAGCTGGCGAACTGCCGACGCAGAATACGTTGAAGTTTCTATTGGGGAAGTAATGTCGAATGTTTGTGGGAATCACTCAAGTTACTAAGACGCAAAATATGTTTGTGAGTTAGGCGAAGTAAATCGCAGTATATGTGACAGTTCCTAATTTTATGCATCTTTGAGCTCTAGCAGGCCTAGCGCACTCCGCACTGTAGGTACGAAGCTATAAGTAAGTACATAGCCGGACACCGACGACGGGTCGTTACACGTGCCGCGTCTTAAGAGATAAGAGCTGTGCGATAGAAAGAGAGGCGCTCTGTAGGTTAATATGACTGGTAGGTATGCAGCGCTACGCGAGCTGAATTGAATTTTATTGCGTCATAGAGTCGCTATTTGTTTAAATTTCTTTGCGGAGTGATGCTTCTGTCCCTTAGTATTCTGTGGCTCTAGGCCCATTCGCATCAACGTGGAATCGCGGTAACCCATGGATTAGGTGTCAACTTTTACGAAAATTCAAGTTAAACCATGAGTTAACCTCAATTTGGCGCAAGTGGCACTTAGAATAATGCGAAAGTTTGTATGTAAGTGTGTTAGTGTGTTTGTATGTTTGTTACTTCTTCACGCTGTAACGGCTCAATGGATTTGAGTGAGATTCAGAATGGAGATAGCTTATAATCTGGATTAACACAAGCTACTTTTTATCCCGGGAAACCGGGGGGCACAGCTAGTAGAATATAACTTGTAGATGTTACTACAAAGCTACTGTCAAACCGCAGAACAGACAATAGTTACTTGGTACACATAAGAACGAATGTCGTAAGGTTTATTGTGAGAGTTAGGTGCTATTGTCGTTTGCGCGCTAACGTTGCAAATATACCTATATTCTAACTTCTATTGTGTAAATAAAGTATGTGTAGGTCGAAGAGTTACTACGGCCATTTTTTGATGTGTATACGAGTATGTCTACGTAACTTTGTATATCTAGGTATTACATCAGGTGTTTGTATAGTTGTAAGAAAGGATTTGTAAGCAGTAACAAGACCACCCATTATGGACTGTTGCCAATTTTAAAATAGCAGGGTTTTTAGACGAATTTACATCAATCATTTGTATTCTTTGAAAATATATATACAAGATGTCTCTAGAATAAGAATATGTAAGTACTTTATACTTTGTGACACTAATTTACTGTTACAAAGAATAAACTGTAACAACATGTTATTGAGATTGTGTTTGAAAATTCTTGAAAAAAATATGCACTAAAATAAATTTTGGTCCTCAAATTAACTGATAACATCTCTCAGAGTTAAACCTTTGTACGACTACGACAGGCGATCGAATACCTAGTCAATATCTATTCAATAATCAAAAGATATATATTAAAAAGGCCCAAAAAAGCACTTTTAAACGACATAAACATAATACAAATCAATTAAAATACGTATATCATGACTTTGAAAAATAGAAGGTAAGCATGTCTACACATTTATTTCCCATTCTATTCATACTAAAATTAAAGTCCAGACTCAGAAAAGAAATGCGAAAACTGACTCTACCAGTGCTTCGAAATACGCCCACTAGAGAAGATAGGACCAAGAAACTCTGTAAGGATGTCTCTTTAAATCTTTTAAAATATCTAAAACATATAACACTAAACAATGAGGGTAAACTAAACTAAACGTCCCATAGTCATAGTATCAGCAACACAGCAACATGAAAATATGAAAATAGTATCCATAGACAAAATATCTATCAATCTAAATACACTGGGTTAAAAAAAATTAAGGGTTATCTATCACCATAAAACTGCCAGTCTATCAGCAGTTTACCCACAACCAAGTGTTAAGTAAAATTGAATAAAACAAATAAAATTAACGCAAGAAACAAAGACAGTGCAACAAATGGAACATTCACGTGAAGCATTCAACTACACTATGCATGCAACCTCCGCTTGGCTATAATAACTTGTTTTTTTACATGACAGTGGCTGAATGCACAAAACGTGCGTAGCAAATTTAAAAAAGAAATACTGTAATTCTCTATTATTAACATTAATTATGATTTTTTCATAAAAGTTACGCGTAGCGTAGGTATGTGGTGATTACCTATATATTTTTTTGTTAAACCTAACAAAATATATAAATCACAAGCCTGAATTTTTGAATTTGTAAAATTCTACACGAGTATCTTTTTTTTTATTGAGTTTCAAAGACGTTTCGCGACCTTTCAAGGCGACCATTCAGTGGATTTTGTAGATTTAAATTTGGTGCAGTTATTTAGTAGATAAGATAAATTTAAGTACTAATACATTTTTAATGACAACACTGAAATAATGGATTTCAAACATAAATTTAGGTATTTGATATATTATTTATTATTTTTATTGATAAATCTTACTCGATTTGTTTTATTATTAATTGTCTTTTATTTTTCGTTCCGATATTGTTTTTATTTTACCTATGTATAATTCTTAATTCCAATAATGTAATAATAATGTTATGCCAATATTGTAAATTTGACTTGCCCAGTGTCACAAACAATGTTATAAGGCCCATAAATAATTCTATTCTATTCTTGTTCCTCTATTATCCATAAATATTTTAACAATCTACTAAATACAATATAATTTTTGATATTATTTTAAAACGGATTACAGTCACGTTAATAGATGGCAAATTGCGGTTCAGATAACAATAATGTGGAAGTTAAACAATAAGCCGGATTTATAAAAACTATATATATTATTGGTATTCTGTTATCACGCCTGCATGAATCATTTGCAGTGATACAACCACAATGCTTAAGTTATATTTAAAGCATGTGGTTATCCGGGTAATTGTATATATTTTATGGCAATTAAATTAAAAAACCATTTATAGGTATTATTATTACAAGAATAAAATTAATAAGGAATTAGTAAATGAATAAGGAAGGCGCTACACGGAATTAATTTTCCAAATCTAGCAATATTTTTAGGACTTCATTTTACGTTGGTGATTATAGAATATTTGTTATTTATATGTTATATGAAAACCATTGATTAAAATTAATTCTTTAAATGTAAACTATTGTAATTTTATGAAAGCTTTACACTTATTGTAAATCCTAGTTAGGGGTCAGGATCTATGTATGTGATAGTTGGGCGTTATTTATTTATTGTATTAAAATAAAAAATCACTAAGCGAACATTTTCGATAGTTTCGCGGCAATTTGACAGTTCTTGTCTATGGTTAAATTCATTCATATTACTTCAGTTAGTCCAGCTATTGTATACATGTATTTAATTTATTATACAATAAGTAGTTATTGCAGTCCAAGCGGAGGCACTGACCTCTGTTAGCGCTGTCTTCGTTTTATCAGTACCATTGTACGAGGGATGTCTCGTTTAGTCGTTACGACAATTAATATACGCGGACCGACAGACGTCAACTGAAATTACTATGAGATAACTGATTTATTCACTAAATAAATGAGTTGCATTGTCACATATATCATTTATATAAATATGTCCTATTTGGCTTGCCATTTGAAGACGTTAGCATCCGCATTTAAGTTTTCCAAATAGCGAATGCCATGTAGGTTTACTATAGATTTTTTTATCTACTTGTGATGTTTTAAATTTAGTAAATTAAATATATTGAAATCTTAAATTACTATTTACAGATTTACAAATACCTTTAACTATTTATTAGCATATAAAAATGTTCCTGTCTCCAAACTTTTAACACATATTACGTTAGCATTCAAATTCTCTATATTTACAATTAATTTCTTACCATATCATCCTAGAAAATATGTATAAGCAAAAAGAACTAGCATGTTATTCCTAGCAGTTAATAAGCGTAATATCCAGTTGACGCCCGTTACCTTCGTTGACAGCGCTAAGGTCAGTGGAGGGTCGCGGGGACAGGGCCGCCCCCGGCGCCGGCGCCGGCGCACCGGGGGCGGGCGCGGGGGGCGGTGGCGGGGGCACCGAGGGCCTCTCGAGGGCGAGGCAGGGAGAAGACTCGGCCCAGCCGGGGCGCATGCGCGTACCGTCTCGGCGCCGCGAGGCCAGCGTCTCCGAACTTCCGGCCTGCCCGTTGTCGCTGCTGTCGACAAACTATTACTTAGTTTCACAAGTACCTACAGGAATTGTAAAGGTCCGTTTATTACAGACATTGAGCGTGTCAGACAAGTGCCGTCACAGACACCAACGCATATTGTTTATCCACATAAACACATCTAAAGACAGTAAACGTGCTAGACACGTGGCGGGCACGGCATCGACCACCGGCACTCACTTTAGATGTCTGCACGCCTCCGATTCTCTATTTACACTGGCCGTGGCCGGCCCGGCAGAGGCCTTCAGACATCTACAGACATAAACCGCGCAGACAAAATACTCTTGCCGCGAATGCTGGCCGGGCACGGCCTGTGTCTGTCGGCGTCTGCGCAGCCACGTTACGATAGATATAAATACGTTCACACACAGTGTATTAAATAATATTATTTTGTCTGTAACGGGACGTGTATGACACGCTCAATATCTGTAGATATAAACGGAACCTTTGAGCGCCGATCCCACAACAATAGTTCTGAGTTCCGCCATCACTGTAACCTATGCGACGCTAGTACTAGGTACATATTATGTATTCTGCGGCGATGCCTTGAACTACCACGAGAACTCCAGAACTCAGAACTTTTGATGTGGGATCGTATTTGAGCTCTATGGAAATCATCGTGATATTTTCCGTAGTGTGTCTTGTTTAGTATATTTGAATAGATCTAGCTATAGCTGTGTACTCCATTTGTAGACAGAAGGTAGAGAAAACTCTCGAGTTTTTTTCGCCTCTCTAGGCGATGTAAAACTGATCACCACCGACGGTTCTCGAGCGAGGTAACAATTTGTGTCTCAGTTTACTTAAACAACTTTTAAGAGACTTGAGCTTCAATCAGAGCTTGTCTTAGGGTGACAGCACATAGACCTTTGTCTATGTACTACGTGCGTGGTACACGGATAAAATGATAATTTTTAGACTGCTCCTGCATTTTCTACGAGATAAATACAATTACCAAGTTCAAAGTTAAGTTAAAACTATAGGTGTGTAAATGAGCTATTTTAGGACAACCTGGTAATAAACACCGTGACGAACTTCTGAACGTACCTATTTAGTTAACAATCACTCAGGTTCTTTAGCTCACGATATACGATTTAGTCTGTGTCTGAACAATACAATACAATAACACTTTATTGCACACCAAATAAACGCACAATACAAAAAAAAGAAAAAAGTAACAATGACAAAATACATACATTTGAGGTACAATGGGTGTACTGTTTTTATATACAAAATAATTGGTAAATAAAATTATTGCAGAAGCTATATTTTCCACACTTACCAATTGCTGAACCCGCTATCTCCGTCCATAGAATCAGTCAAATAGAACGTCGAATTCGTAATCTTTAGCGCACTGGGTACATCGTTGATGTCAACCGCCACAGACGTCGCTCTCCTAAACCGAGACTTGAAGGAGAAATACGCCTTTCTCGAGAGTGTGCCGCTATCCTTTTTCCCATCACTAGTGGGAGTCACAGGTTTTTCTGGCAACTCTCGTTTTTCTGGCGGAGGCTTGTCTGGCAAAGGAGGTGGGTCGCCACTCATCCTCTTTTCGTTTATAACACTCTTTAGTTCTTCTTTGAAATTTCCGTTACCGTAATTTTTTTCAGTCTTCGTTTGAGGCTTATCAAAGTGAACGTTGGTGTACACATGCTGGATCTCAGGTCTTTCGTAGTTGGCGTAAATTGGAGGAGACTTTGGTGTGCTCTTGATGGTGTCGTAGATCCCGTTCTGTGAAGGCGGCGACTTCGTGAACGGTATGCCGTCCATTGCCACTGGAAATTGAAAAGAAAAGTTTGTGGACTGGTCGAAAACAAAAAAGCATATATTAAAAACTATCTTAATATTTAAAAATAAGTATCAGCTAATGACTGTGCGATAAGTGCGATGCCAAATAATCGAACTAGAAAAAAAAAATTACTTTGAAATTGGAGCTGGTTGATTTTTACAAGTAAAACAGTGCTACGTCAATGGTGTCTGACAAAAGTCAGTGTAATTTATTTATCTGCGAATATAAGTCTCAATTCGATAAGCAGGTGGGTCGGCAGAGTGGAATGAGGACTGATCTTATCTTTGTGCAAGAGATAAAATGATGTCTAATGGCTGCTGGTAGGTGTCATCACTACACGTTTAGTTAAGATATAAATAGAATTACTAAACGATTGAACCGAAGATTCCATTCCAAATTTAAAATCTTTCATGAAAATGAAATGCTTTCTATTACTTTGAATATTATGCTTAGCCTTTATAATAATAATAAATTGGTTCTATTTTGCCTTGTTCAAAATTCCTAAACTTATTATAATTCCTATTTTATCGAATTTGGGGTAGCAATCATAATTTTCAGCCACTCCCTCAACATCCGATATGGTCTAGTGGCTAGGATACCTGGCTCTCACCCAGGAGGCTCGGGTTCGATTCCCGGTATCGGAATTTCTTTTTGCACTTATTTTGTTCCCGAATTATTGTCATTAGAACATTTCTAACAAACATTTACATAAAAATTACTTATTTATTCTTTACCTGAATATCTCTTGGTGAGGTTCCGTTTGATCTGCCTCATTTTGCGCTGCGCCGCGCTGGCTATCTTCGTGAGGGTGTACTGTCCGCCGCTGGGTGGAGACGGGAGTCTCGACGCCGGCAGCGTGGGAGGAACCGGAGCGTATGACTGGAAATAATACATAAAAGCTTGTTAAATATGATAGTATAAAGAGGTACCTATGTTAAAGACAGACAAATAAGATTACGGATCGAAGCGGTGACAGTCGCCTATGGGCTACCTTTTTATGGTACAGTCAAAGTCAAAGTAAAAATCAAATATCGTTAATGTAATAGGCACAAAAATGCACTTTTAAACGTCTCAACATATATATGATAAAAATCAAATTAAAAATATGTAAAAAAATGTAACTTAAGTTTCCCATTTCTTTCGTAAACTCAAATTGAAGTCCGGGTGCAGAAAAGAAGCGAATACTGACTACCAGTGCTTCGGAAATAAGACCGCTAGAGAAGATAGGACCAAGAAACTCTGCGGGGATGTCTCTTTCTTAATTTCTTTTAAAATGTCTCGAAATATAATAATGAACAATTAGGTATAAAGAGAAAAGAGTAGAAGTAAAGAGAAGCTAGCAGACACCTGCTGGCCGATTCAGAACCCCACGACAACATACCGAATCGATTCGATTGGATAACGATCTCGTGTCGTAGGTTTCTTTTCGAGCTATTCAGAACCTCCGCCCCGAGGATTCGACACGGTTTCGGTTACGATATCGAAATCGATACGACAACGTGTTGCATTTACGGAGTTCGTTTTGTGTGCAATACTCGCAGAAAATTTTATTATTATCTAGACGATATAAAAATGTTTTCAAGTTATCAAAATTTATTATAACAACGTTTATCACGAATTAAAATATAATCAACAATTATAAGCCCCAGATATTGGTAGAAATATAAAAAAACAAGAGCTTCGTAAACACCCACCTGCTGATATCCACTTGACATTAATGTTTAATCTATGCTTTAGACATTGACAAACCGCCAAATTTAAATGTCTATCGCAAATTGTTTTCTTTATCATGTTTTGAAATTATTAAAAGATCGAGCGAGAAGACGAGCCTCATCAAGATTCGTTAGAAATGTTAAGTAAATACCAAAATTACAATTACAAAGTATCACAGAGTACTTTATAATAATTATATAGGTACAGTGATTTTATTTCGGTAGATTTATGCATCTTATTAAGTAATCTTATAGTAGTAGGTAAATAGTTCTAAAAGAATCAAAGCGAACTTAACCTATAAATAAATACTAGACTTGGTAGGTACTTTATTACATAGAAGTAGTTTATGTTGAATCTTACTGTGAGTTTTATTTTATTTGTAGTAGAAAATGTAGTTTATTTAACAACACACGGAATATACTCGGTATTGACGGTCAAATCTAATGCTTTCGAGTGATATGTTGCACTCGATAAGTTGTCGTGGAAATTAATCGGACTTTCGAAAACTTTGCTTCGATATCTGCATTGTGAATAACGTTCTCGGTCGATAAATACGCGTTTATCGTACGGTTACGATTGGTTATCGACTACGACAATTTGAACGTCGATTCGACTATTGTGAATTTAAAATATTTTGAATCGTACGATATCAAACCGAATCGATCGACAAATGAGTTGTCGTGAGGTTCTGAATCGGCCAGCTGATGGGAAAGCGGTCGAGTCGAGTACAGTCTCACATTGCCTATGCGTTCATGACAGGCGCACTTCAGTCACAGATTAATAAATAGTTATATAAACTTACGCTACCCGCTATTGCTATGCTTCAGTTGTTGTTTTATGAGATTCTGTCCGCTTTTTTTTATTTGTTCAAGATCTTAAGGGTATTTTTGCATGGTTTATTTGACACAGGCATATTTATGTATTTTTTATTGTAGTGTATCTATTTACCTTCTCATGTCCATCGGAGTCGGAGTCGCTGTCGAACGAGTCGGAGTCCAGGTGGGGGACGATGGGGGGGTGGTGAGGGTGCGGCGCTGGGGGCTCGAGCGACTCGTACACGTGCCCGGAGTCGCTGCTGTCGCACTCTGGGGAACAAAAGGGTAGTTTAGACTAATGCCAAAATGCCAACGTTTTAGGGGAACATCTTCCTTATTATTTCCTTTGAGCTACAACATGGAATCCTTTAAAATGGGTAATAATAAAGTTCTTAAGTGTCAGAGACGCATCAGCAATGCCTTTGGTGCTGCAGATGTCCATAGGCGACTGATAAGTCCATAATTTTTATTTCAGTTAGAGAATTTCTTGAGGATAATTTAGGTGTAATATAGGAATATTATAATTATGTCGATCGCACTCACGATAGCCGGGGCCGGTCTAAAGCAAAACATATTTTGTAATCATCTGTTACAGTTCTTTGCCGTATTTCCCTGACCAATATCCGCAAAGAAAACCTAGAGTCACAGTTCAAGGCCCCAGTTACATAACGCTGTGGTCACTCACATACACATGCAATGGTGGATTACTCATTGCCTGGTCGGTTACCACATGCTATGCACGCCGATCGATGGCTGGCGCAACCACAACACTCGAAACGAATATACGAACTGTTGGGGTTTTACAAACTTATGCCCGACTTATGTTGGGATGTTTTGGCTTCGGTCAGTCAAATTATGACTTTACATACTCTATCATCTCAGCTTTACACCTAAGTAGGTAACAAAATACTGCTTTACGGTTAGATGAAGTGACATCCTGCGAAAGGCGGCCTGAGTAAACGATGGATGAGAAGAGCCACTGAGCCTTATCTTCGGGCGTTCATTATGTCCAGCAGTGGACGAATCAAAACTGATGATGATAATAAACAAATCAAAACTTTACTTGAATGACGTACCCAAATGGTTAAGTACTACTTGAACCTAAGTATCAAAAATACTTAGTACTAACAAAAATTTGTTTCCAATTATTGGGCAGAAGAATTTTAAAACGAAGTCAAATCTGTTTCATGGACGGAATCTTTTGGAGTTGTCCCATGCCGTTTCATCAGCTCTATTCGATACATGTGGACGTGTGTAGCAATGAGAGTCAAACTCTAACATGTCCAGTTGAGTTTATTTTTCTACCCAATAAAGAGCAACATACATACGAAGTTAAATAAATAAATAAATAAATGCTCTGAGCAAGACATTTCCCAATGCCATAACCAATAGATACAAATTTCCACTTCAAACAGGCAATATCATAGAACACACTCCTGCTGTAAACAGAAGCCGACACTCCACAAACAGGGACCTGAAACTGGCTTTGATTTTATTTTGATTGGTACATTTCTAGAATATTATTTTAAAATTAGGGCTAGAAAGAGACTTATTGTTTTTATTATTCACGTTTGATGTATTTTATTATTTTAGGTAAGTTCTTATTTATTTTTTTTAGCTATCGTGTTAATTTAACTTTTTATTCAGATAAACAATTATTTTTCAAAATATTGTGGTTGATTTATTCAAAATTATATTTAATCTAATATATTTTATTCCAACTTTTCCTCGTGGTTAAATATGTTTTTATAAACAGTTTTGCACCTGACTGTACGTCAACTATCTTTTGGAGTATATATAGGATGCAGCATAAAACAGTTTTTTTTTATTAATAATCATTAAACAGAAATGGTTGGAGTAGTTTGAGAACGAATATACGCTTTATGAACTCATTATACTACAACTTATTACCTAAAAAACCCTTTTAAAACTATTAGTGTGGAGTACTTTGAGAACATTTTTATATTCTCATGGAGAAGAATGAAACTTAAATTATAAAATATATTTTTGATATTTTTTTTCGTGGAATAGTTTTAGAAAATTTCTTGGAGTACTTTGGGAATAACCCAAGGACACGGTTGGAAAGTATTGTTACCGAACTCTCTATTTAACCAAAATAAAATCTTTTCATAGAAGAACAGTGCAAAAGCAAAAGGTTGATTTACTACCTACTACTAAGGTTGATATACTACTAACAGGTCTTAATGCTGCACAAAGCGAGTGATACGATAAAGTGACTCGAAATTACGAAAAATATTGTAAGTCACTACGTTACTCGTCCAAAGGATTCATTTGCAGGTCACACCTGCTGCCTCCGCTTTACAAGTCAAGTGTCAGGTTACCACACGCCACCCATCAATCGGTACAGCTTTCGCCACTCCAGCACGACTCGTTTACGGATGCAGTCGATGGACTTTACACGAGTTGAAGGTCTCGGTACCAATGGTCTGTTTGTTTAAAATACATTTTGAGGAAACCATGAGAAAACTTCAAATATGCAATTATTCTAAACGCATTGTTTATGGATATATTTAGCCATTGCCTGGGAGTTTGGGTAAATTCTCAAGTCAAGTAAAAAATATACAAAATGTTTAACAGAACGGGTTTTTAAAACCTACGTATTACAAAAAATAATGAATATAAAAAAATATAATTAGCCAAACATGTGGGAAATTACATGAACATTGATTGCTTGCTTCGTACCGTCTGTCGTCGTACCAAAGTCAAGTTTACCAAAACCACTATGTTTAAAACCTATAATTTTTAAATAAGCCAAGAGCTGTTAATTAGATATACTAATATTGTGTAGAGTATTTATCTTCAATACTACATTTTTAAAATGTTCACAATCTAACATATAAAACATTGTTGGAGCAAAGCGAAGCAGGCATTCCAGACACAGTATAAATTTAATTAATATCTTGTTACAAATAAAACCTGACTCCGAGCATATTAAAACCAGCTCCACAAGTTTAACTAATTGACAATCTAATCAACACCAACATGAGAATAAAATAAACTTATCGGAATAGCAGATACAATCGAGTTAGAAACTCATCAATCAATCGATGATATAACCAATACAACCGGTATACTTTAGATACGATGACCGGATGGTCATAAAACTAAAAGCACATCAATAAACTGAGATACCTATATTTAATAATTTCACTTTCGACTGAACGCGATTCTATTCATTTAGGCCCATCGCCCATAAAAAGGCATAATAACTGAACTGGATAATCGACTAGTACGTACTTACTATCGAGTAGACCATCATGAGAAAGTGAGTAAAAGCGAGCACCGATCAGTAATCGAACTGGTAATAATGTGGTTGGCCACTGTTGTGAAGTTGAAATGATTAGAATTTTATAAACATTGGAAAGAATCGATAACATGCTCAACTCGTAATTCGATCGCAGGAAATTATGATGTTTGTCGGAAGTTAAATGAAAACAAAAACCATAAAGCTATGTATTTGATATTGTTTCTTTTTTATCTTCTTAGTAAGGCATTGCTCGACCAATTCAAATTCAAATGATATTAGAATAATTATACAAGATAAATGAATCGCCAGTGGATGATTTTTTGTATCATGCTTACGAATATTAATATCACATATTCAAAACAAAGAACAAAATGTTGTAAATGAAGTTTATTAAAATTATGGAATCAAAATTCTAATTGCTTATCATAGTCAATACAATACATATTATGACCGCTGGCAATGTATCTTAACAATATGCTTTATTATTTTCCGGTATATAATATAAAACATCGCTAAAGGTCAGAATGCAATATTTACCGATGAATGCGACGATATCCTGAATCTCAATTTCCGCATCTCTTAGAACAGTTCTGATGCTGAGCCAATATTTTTGTTCCAGCACTTCGATGAATTGCACGCTGTCTTCTTCTCCTTTCCTCTTCTGCTTCTTATGGGCTGCCCTTCTCGCATCTTCATCGTTCTGGCTGTAGTAGGGCGACTTGGCGCTCGTGTCGATGTACACGTTGGATGCTGACGTTACGGAAACTACAACAGAATTGTTGACAACCAAGGTGTAAGGAGCTGGCGGTCATCCATTGAATTCTAATTTATGACCATGACGCTTTACGTTTCATTCCACAGCAACTTGTTATACGAAAAGGTTACGACGACATTAAAACACATCAAGAAGTTCAAATCAGCATTGTGCAATTCCAATGTCCAAGATTTTATTATAATTAGTCTAAATTTCGCATGTTAAACAAGGATATCGTCATTTGTGATTCACATGTCTCGTAACCAGTTCGATTATTATGGCAAGGCTGCGTGAGTGAAATGTTAAGCTCCAATAAGAATAGCTGATGCACCTTGATCGCCACAATTCCTGCGAAAAGTCCGCGGCCTCGGGGGCGCGGGTGGCCCCACGCCGCCGTTCACCGGAGGCCGTTCTGAGATCATTTTTCATCATCACTTGCACTACATCACTTCACTCCGAGTCACTAGCACTATTGAGGACACATCTCCCATTGGCACTGACATCGATCACGATACGATATATCATCCGTATTGTTGACTCGATCATTCCGAATCAAGTTACAGATTATAAGCGATGTTTTCCTCGACTCAGCTGTGCGGTCAAACGAGAAAAAAATATGAAGTGAGCAGCCGGCAGCTGCGTAGCCGGGCGCCTCAGGGTCGACTGGTCTCGCGAAGTACCATTGGTCGTTTTCATCGAGATCGACTCGTTTTTTCACCATTTCAATGCTAAATGCCGTGATATTGCAAAGCGCCGAATAATCGTGATTTGTAATAGTCGACATGACATTGGATATGGCTAATGGTCTTATAATGGCGTTGGACGATTTATTGCAGCAGAAGTTCAAATATGAGAAGTGGAAGCGATATTATTGGAATAGAATAGGCGTGGAATTGGAGTTTCTTGATTAGACTCGCATGAACTGTTTTATGCGCTTTTGAACTTGAACTGTTTGTCAATTTATGAGAAGAAACCGAGACTAAAAAGTAAATATTCATGGTGCAGTTGCGCCAGAGCCAGTTAAGTTTGTGTATGGCGTTGCAATCAGAGCATTGCACGTTGCGAAACAATGAAGGCCTAGCATAATCTGTTCCGCGGAAGGAGAACTGTACGATAAATTTTCTAGAATGCAATTGCATATCAGAACTATACCTACGAATGGAAAAACAAATGCAAAGCATGCTGTAGATAGAGACGATAAATTGGACGCGCTCAATTAATAGAATACAAAAATAATGAATTCATAGAAACGAGCATTGAGATAAGAACCTCTGCAAACAATTATATAAGCAAAGTAAGATTAGAGAAACAATTTTCAGTTACTTTGTAAAACGAGTGCTATGATAACTTTTGTATTATGCTCTGAATTAACACTCGACTTTCTAAGATCTGAAAGATAGATACAGAAAACATTGACAATAGACCTTTGTTTTGCCTTGTCTGGAGTAAATTGAAATTACTGGTTATTAGTTGTAAGTAGAGATTAACCTTTTTGACGTTCATTATAAAAACTAAACGTTAATTCTGACTTACATTAAAGACTAATATATAATAATTTTTTTTTTTATGGAATTGAATGATGAGATGAGCAAGTCGTTTGCCTGATAAGCGCCACGCCTGCCCATAATAATTGAAGTGCCACCCAGAACTTTTAATACCACAAAATGCCCTGCGTAGTACTGCGTTGCGCTCATCACCCCAAGACATCAGATATTAAGTTTCATATGGCTAGTAATTTTGCTGGCTACAATGCCCTTCAAACCGGAACACAGAAATGCTTGCGCACTACTGTTTGGCGGCAGAATAACTGGCAAAGCTGTGGTACCTACCCAGACAGCCTCCCCCATACGAGAGACCTACCACGATCTTAATAGATCTTAGAACATCTAGATCTTAATAGATTTGCTGTGAATATAATTTGTTACATTTAAATTTAGGAAGAGGCCTACCTATTTAAAGATGCTAAACTAAGCTTTTACAAAGCTCTCAATTGAGCTGGAATGCGTTAAATATCGATTAATTAAATAAGGCCAAGTCTGCAAGTCTGTACGAATTCCGTACAGTTCGTGTCATGGTTCCGGCTTGCAGCAGCCTGTCCTACTGAGTGTGGGTCGAGTCAAGACGCGGATGCCATTGACTCGAACGACCATACTTACGCACGAGTACAGAGAGCCTATATAATAAAACGGACAACAACATTCAAAGGAAAAACCAATAAAAGTCTGGAAGGAGAGTCGTTTGGGTAAAAGCCTATGCGTAACAAACTGGATTTCAGAAGTTACAACACTTGGCTATAATATAGGAAAGTGGAGACCACAAATTAGCAGTGAAACAGGTTATGATGTAAACTTCTCAGTATAATAAAATTTGTCAGCGGACGAAGTAAATCACAGATTTGACATTGAATATGTAAAAAGATTTGGTGTCGATTGAAAGGATTGTAGTTAAATATCAAACTACGAAACTCAAGGCGGACAACACGATTCGAATACATGAATAAATAAATGTAACAAGAACAAGACTTTATACTGTTAGGTTTGCTTTGATAGTAGTAAGCCAAGCGTGACCAAAGATAATGTGCAAATTGACTTAAAAATGAAATACTAGAAAGCAAACATTATGCAAGTGATTTTTTATGAATATTCCTTTGCCATAACCGCGGAATAACGTTTACGTGACTGTGAATTTTCGTAACATGTCGTCAATTTCATGGGCGGCGCAACCGGCCGGCTGCGCGAGACAGGGGCGAATTATGACTTGCGAAACAACAATACGAACGTATATCGTTTTATCACAACACAAGCACTGGTTAGCGGGTAATTAATACCAGTAATCAGTTATTTAGTTTTTATGATCATTTACACTATTGTGTGCAAGAGTCACTTTCACTGTCGCGAGGTAGAGCCGCTACGAAGCCGGTACAGCAACAGTGCGGACGGGCAGACAGGCGTCCGCTCGGGTGCGCGCGCGCAGGGCCAACTCGCGCAACGCACGCGCGCGCCGTCCCTCTCCCACGCAAGCCTTTGTGGCAATGACAACTGTAGCATACTGTAGCAAACGCGTAGGAGTACCCGAATCGCCATTTTAGTAATTCCTAATAACTTTTGCAGACACTTACAAAAAATTATAAAAGTTGACGTCATTTCATTGCATTGTTAAAGCTTTTGACACTGAAGCAACTTGCGTTATAATATAATCTTGGTTAACAATCGTCAACAGAGATGAGACAAAGTTAATCTAAATTTTGTAAAAATATAACAATATAAACTGTGAGTACGTTTACCCAGCCCGAGGCTTTAAATTCAAAGGAACGTCTGTAAAGAACCAAATCTATTTATAGATAGTATTTTCGAAAACTGGTCCAGGTATTCAGGGCAATACGCTATCAATGAGCTATACATCAGTATTGAACGAACGGATAATGAAACATTAGGATCGATAGACAATGCAATTCCGTCAGACAGACCAAAAACTACTGTGTGAAGTAAATGCTTGCTAATTGTAATGCACCACAAACTGGAGCATTGCTCTCGTTGCGCTCTGACATAACGCGTAAGCCATAAGTGGAACAGGTAAATAATTGATCCCACGTTCGACTTGATCGGTGAATTTGACTACATTGTGCAATTATCTTGCAAAATTTGTGCATTTAGGCCTTCGCCTTCAACTTGCATTCTATACAGGCTTTCCGAGAGGTTGCAAAACGGAAGTTGCTGAATTAGATAGCATCGTATACCGTGATCGCGAGGTATTAAATCAATAGATTCCCATCAGCTAATACTAAATATTGCAAGTATTTTTGCCTAATCGACGACGAAGCGATGGCCACATCCATACGTGAACGTTTTTCAGACAATAATAATATAGCCAAGTTGTAATCGTACTATTGTTATCGGACTTAAAATATTCTCACAATTATTCGCGGAATCGTTAAAATTGTTACGCGAAAGCTTTTAATATCTATTGCATTTATAGCTATTCTTCTCTGTTTATTTCAGATGCTGCAATCACTAACTGTTGTCATATTTCTTGAGTGTCTTCAGGTTCTCTAATTGCATCAAATTGCTGCTCTTTATCGGATCATCGGATCGCATGTTGGTTTTCATCGGCTTTTTCTCCAGTTTCCCGCGATGTATGCGAGACATTTACCGGTTTTTACTCCGATGTTTGTGGATTGTTCGCTGTGTGTTGTATTGTGTCAACAATGTATCGAGAGCATCGTCTTCCACAAACATTATCAGATGTTTTGAGAAAGTGCTAATTCTCACATCATTTTAAAAGCTACTGGTAAACACATATGATCAATTTAAGAGTCAAGCACCTTCAATATAATGATTACTTGTTCTTTATATGCGTAGCACTCAGTTGCAAGTCATCTGAGATTACCAGTTTAGGTGGAGCCATGCGGCCACTTTCTCACGAACAAAAATATCTTTGACGTACTCACAAAGGGGTCTGTTTAGATTGGTGTGTAGTTTGTAATGCTCACATGTATTTATTTTTACGGTCAAGGATGAGTAATATGTTCTGCATGGCGTCACGTGAGAAGGTATTCAAGCATTATAAAGTCGTGACAATCAAAATGGTAGACAACTATTTTGTCCATGGGATTTAAAAGGAGTGTTTATGGTTTGTTTAGGCTATTGTTAAAGCTCATATTTATATGAGATTCGATCATTACTGTTTTCTTAAATTTTATATCACAAGATAATTTATTACATTTTATTTATAGAAATAATTAACAATTATGTACAAATATATAGAATGATAAAAACTAAACTCACATAAATATCACAAGACACCGGACCCTGGTCTTAGGAAACAAATAGAATAGGATGCCCCGAAATATTGCGCCACCATACCTCCAATATGCTTTTCTACTGCTGAGCTACGGGCTTCCTCTCAGGGGGTGAGATAAAGTATAAGCTATAATCCACCACGAGAGCCAATGCGGTTTGACCTACATAAATAAAATATAGTATAGTTATGCCTAACTATATATCAACTCATCAAATCGATTTAAAACCACAAACACAACACAACTAGGAAACAGCACGAGGAAGCGCCTGAAGTGCGTTCCTCGTAGAAAAGCGGTCGCTTCCAAGCCATACGTAATGCTTCATAAATAAAGTAAATAGAGCGTGATGCTGTTCCTTTCCGATATGACTAACTGAAGAATAATAATACTAACTGAACAGGAAGGGAGGAAATCATGCGTGAGCCGCATCCAAGCGAACGTATACGTAGTTATAACTGAAGATACTTGCTCTCTCCTTGTAAAGTAATGAGATTCATTTTTAACAATAGGGGATCGGACAGTAATCGAGAAAAAATCTAAAATGTAGTTAGAACGAATGTTCTTCGAACCAGAAAGATCATCCAATCTATATTTTTGTGAAATAATAATGATTTATATTTTTAAATCAATAAATAAAGACTAATAATTCTGACATTTTTAATCTGTTCTTCATCTCAAAGGAAACAACAATCACAGCGCATTACGTTATTTGTAGGCAAATGCCGTGAGTCAAGCTTGTGTTTATTTTATGTTTTTGCTTTTCATAAAATGTATTATTGCTCATTTTTTCGTTCCATTACTACAATATAGTGCCCAAACTTCACAAAACGTACCTATTTAAATATCTTTGCAAGTTTTATTTCGAAAAGTTTGTCTTATTCTACCTTCATATGACGTCACCTGTTTAAGGTGACTTTTTGCGCGGCAATATTTGAAACATAACATTTAAACATAGTTTTAGGTACCTTTAGAGCGCTATTAATTAAAATAGTATTTTTCATGGCTATATATATATATATATTCATTATAGTTAATTTAAAACACTTTCTGAAAAGTTGCCCGATCCCCTATTACCCAATATTTTTGTATTCTCTCCTAAAACCCTGGAGAAGTATAAGGTATATTAGTGGAACAAAGTATTTTTCAGATGAATATTTGTCAAGGAAGTGATGATACGTCAATGTTTAAATGTGAGCTTAAATATGACAGACTTATTCTGAGGTAAACAACCTTGGAATAGCTCGCAGTATCCTGAATGTTATCAGATAATCATGACCAAACAACGGATGCTTACGTACCTACTAACATAGAGCAATATGCATCATTAGGCAAATGTGATATTCAGGTGCTCGAATATGAACTTCGAATGACAATGAGGACGACCTAGACACACATGACGAAATGCCTGACAGATGTTTATGTGACAGTTAAGGATAATGTTCTCTCGACATAATTATGTAGCACATCTATTAAAAAAATGAAGAAAAATCCGAAAGTCTACGATGACATTGATGAAGGATTGCTTCTGAAATCTTATTGTTCTGTTGCTCATTGCTCAAGATACTCCATGACTTCTTCTTGTCATTTCACTCTTGTCAGAAAGTTCGTGGTCATCAATTGGGAGTACTAATTTGATGCTGTGCACGTTGTTCAATTCAATGGCCTTCCTGATCTGGTCTGTCCATTTCATGGGCGATCTCCCGCACGCTCGGGTACCCTCGACTCTGCCCCGAAGCACCAACCGTTCTATGTACACGCTCCCACGTTGGAATATATGCCCAAACAAAGATAGTAATCGAGCTTGAACTATGGAAGATTGTTGTTTTGTTCGATGCCGAGTACTTGGAGTTTGTTTGCTCCACAGATATTGAAAGGGAGATCTTTAATCTGATCCCTATGGTTTGCTCCATGACATAAATCTTTAATGCAAACCTCAAAAGCAACTGTTAACTTTTCAACTTCTATTAAATGACTTCACATGTTATATATTCCAGCTACTGCCCGGAATTATAATTTACTCAATTTCTCACTTTTTTCATTTATTACAAATGTATTATTAACTTTACATTAGGTATGTAAAATTATTTACATATATATATACAACGATAAAGATTAAACTAACCTACATAAAAAAACGAACTAATAAAATATTAAAAAAAATACCTAGTTCGTATTTTTTTGTAGGTTAGTTTAATGTTTATGGCTGTACACATTTTTATTAAATTTTCAGAGGACTATAAGCGCTGATATCATCTCTGCTTCTAATAAGAATACATTTAGCTTCCATCCATTGTCCATCGGCCGGTCACGGTGCTTGCGCGATTCTCGAATGCGTACGCGCACCTAATAAGGAAGTCTACTCTAGTTGACCAGCTTTGCAATGTCGGTGGCTCTAAGCAATCCATTTAGATATCTACCTATTGTTACGAAATACCTAATTACGAGTCGTTAAATGCGAGGAGAATTGAGGCATTCTTTAATCTTTTGATAGAGTAGAGAGTTTTGTACAAAAATGAGAACTTAACAAAAAGGAATGACTTAATGCTATTTAGCATTATTAGTATTGGATAGGTATAAAAAAATAAACAATTTTGTATTTCTTTCAATTGATTGTCATTCAATTTTCAATTTAATTCATCTTCAATGTGCATTAGAATATCAAACTTAATATCTCAGCTTAAATAAATTTTCAACTTAAAACAACATAATTATAATGGTGTAGTTGTGATGCCCATATTAGCATTTAGGTATTGGTGCACTTATGTATGTATAACATTATTTACGTCGTTTTTTTTAAATTATGGTAATCTATAATTTGCCTTATTTGTATAACATGTACATGTTTTACTGTGACGCTGTTGATTGCCTCAAAAAAAAGCATTATCTACCAGTATTTCAGGTCGTGAAAAAAAATATGGTAGGCGTGCGTTACGTTTTGAGCAAAAGATACATTCTTCTTCTTCTTCTCTCGTGGGGGAGTGTGGCCAACCCTGGTGTCGGAGTTTTTAGACCGCCCGAAGGCCTCCGACATGGCCTAACGACTGTTGTCCGACAACAACCGGGACTGACGGCTTAACGTGTCCTCCGAAGCACGGTAGCGCTCAGATGTAAATACCACACAAACGGTCACCCATCCAAGTGGTGTCCTTTGAGAGACCCGTTTGTACATTGAGAGATACTAAATAAAAACATCAAATTATTATTTATGTATGTACCTATAATAATTTTTATAACTATAACGTGCTATAAAAATATATACAACATAATAATAAATATAATCACCTAATTCAATTGTTTCATTTAATATTATGATACTTCAGGCAAAAATAAAATAATGCCGTAATAATAATAATACCGTATGTAACCGTTATGATTTTATATTAAAAAAATTAAGATAATAAATCTGAATCAACGCAGGATCAGTGGGAGAACGTGCGACTTACGATACGACACACCCGAGTTCGAATCCCGCTGGCCCCGCACCACTGACTTTTTTAAGTTATGTGCTGAATGAACACTAGCTCTAAAAACGGTGAAGGAAAACATCGTGAAGAAACCGGCATATCCAAGAATTTATCACAAAAATTCAAGGACATGTGACATCCACCAACCCGCACTAGGCCAGCGCAGCGTGGTAGATTATGGCCCATACTCTCTCTATGAGAGAAGGCCCGTGTCCTAGCAGTGGGAACGTGATGGGATAACCATGATGAGGTGCCTATATAAATAGATTGATAAATATTGTAAACTGCTACAACTTTGAGAGTAAAATTCTACATATCTATTTATATGTTGACTTCAGTTTAAATACCTATCCTCTGGTTCATGCCAAACACTGCTTTCAAATTCTCTAGGTACTTGTTTGCGAACGCAATAACAGGTTTTGTCTGATAAATTACACTACTGCTAAGTTTCATTAATTTCGATGTCTAAATTCGTTGATTACGCATGCGTGCATACAGTAATTACCGTAACTGATAGGTACGATGAACAAAAAATAGTTATAATAAGTGAGAGCGAATACGAATGCATAATTATACTAATTTCAGATTTTTGAACCTCGACCTCTAAAACGTAGAAAATATCACGCAAACCCCACTAGAATATTGGGAAAACGATCATCATTATGTTCCCAATGCTGGGACACGGCTTTCTTTCACAGAGAGAGTACGGGCCATAATCCACCACGCCGGCTCAGTACTAGTTTGGTGAATAACTAACTATTGAGAAAGCTATATATATACTTACTTAACTTATAAAGCCTGATAAAATGCAACTGACCAGAAAACACTCAGAGAAACTCAATAGGGGATTGGACAACTTTTTAGAAAGCTCTAAAAGCACCTAAAAATTTGGTTCAAATATTGCCGCGCAAAAGGTCACCTCAGAACATGTGACGTCATATGAAGGCAAAAAACGACAAACTCTACGAAAGAAAACTTACCAAAGAGATTTAAATACGTTTTGTGAAATTTGGGGACTATATTGTCGTAATGAAACGAAAAAAAAAACACAATAAATTTTATGAAAAGCAAAAACGTAAAATAAACACAAACTTGACACACGGCATTTGCCTTCAAATGACGTCATGCGCTGTGATTGTTGTTTCGTTTGAGATGAAGAACAGATTAAAAATGACAGAATTATTAGAGTTTATTTATTGATTTAAAAATATAAATCGTTTTTATTTCAAAATTATTGATTGGATGATCTTTCTGGTTTGACGAACATTTGTACTAACTACATTTTAGATTTTTTCCCGATTACTGTCACTGCCCTATTATATCGTCAATGTTGATTATTTTTTTTTTTTCATCGCAATGAAAAGTGACCTCTCTTCATCAGTGGTGTCTGCTCGTCGGATAAAAGAAACAAAATTTCTATGGGTCACTAGCAAGTTGACTAGAAAACAAAAATGAGGTGTAAAACTGTAAATTCTATTTCTATATAACCGGGAGCAAAATGGAGTTAAGTATAGCCGTTTAATATTTCCAAAACCTCATGTAATTTGTTTGAAAACTTCCGGAAACTTTTACATAAACTATTGTACGCATTCAGTTTAACTTTCACTGCACATAATTACCTCAGTTTTAGAAAAATAATTGTAATATAGTTTTCGTTTGAGAATTTAATACTTGTCGCATAACATTCTCCAACGAAATAGCATTCTATAGATTTATATCCAAAATTTATTATGTGAAGTAATTGAAATACTTAACATTACTATTATGATTTATTATTCAGGAACGAGTACCTGGTAACTTATTCTTATATGCGCTAGTTAGGGAATGCAATCTCGTTCAAGAGTCTCTATCTTTCTAACAAAGAACGAGAACGAGATCTTGCGAGATCTCGGCCTTTTTTAGCGAGATTGATTTCGGACGAAAAAAGGGCGACTACTCGCAAGTTTGACGAGATATTTGTTAGAAAGATAGAGTGAGATAGAGAAAGATTTTTGTTTGATATTAGAAGAGAAGACTGGTTGCTTCTTTCATTTGTTATTTGATAGATAAGTACGTCAACGTTTACTACATAGAAGTTTATTAAAAAAATATAGACAAATACATCAAACAATGTTTGATAATGAAAGTCTATAGAAAAAAAACGTGAAAGAGAATAATACTTTGTGTTTTCATTATTTTTTTCCTAATTTATTCAAATATTGTGATTATTTGCAAAAAAACACACACAAAACTGCCAATCTCGCGAGATCTCAAAATTGGCGAGATCTCGCAGTATTGTTATTCATAAACTCGCGGGATCTCGCTTGAGCCCCAATCTCGCGAGATTTGCATTCCCTAGCGCTAGTTGAGTATCGTCTCAGCTGTCGTATGTTAAGTAATAATTAGTATAAAATAATAAGTGCTACAATTATTACATAAGAAGCATCTTTAAAAACAAATTCCTTTTATATAATCTGCACTACTTTTTAATGTTTTTTTTCCTGTTTTTAATTTCATTTCTTACATACTGCATTTTTTAAATATTTTTATTTTGCAAATAATCGTTTCTTATTCTTATTATTATTATTTATTAAATAAATATAAATTAGAAACGAACTATTCTCATTTGAGCACCAATTTTTTGAGCACCTAAGTTATTCCCATTCGAGCACCTATGATTTGAGATGGACATCCATTGCATCCATGGAAACAATAATTCTTAATAATTATTGTTTTTGGATTATTTTAGATGACAGATGAAAACTCTCTACGAATATCCAATTTTATCAAAATAACATTAAAAATAAAAGTGATCTTTACTCCTGAAATTAAAATCGGAATAACACCAACAATATTAATATGTGGCACTCATGGTTATCGATGTAGGTCACCTGGTATCGGGTGGGTGGCTAACCTGGGTTGCTCGAATCGATACTCTGCTAGCGTGCTGAACGAGCAGCAGATACCTACATTGTTTTATTTATATCGCCTTTTGGACTCGTAGGTTTTCTACAGACTACATTTCAGGGAGTGTGCACAAGACCTGCATCAGCTGATTCCTTCATCCCCATTCCATCTTAGGACCACCAGGCGAGGAGAGTCACAAAGCGCTTCGCTGACTCTTTCATTATGCGTATTGCTAGGGAGTGGAACTCTCTACCAGAATACTTATTTCCTTCCAATTACAACCTGGGTCTATTTAAAACAAGAGTGAATAGGCACTTCATGGGCAAACGTGCTCCACCTTAGACCGCAACTACGCTTACCATCAGGTGAGTTGTTGTCAAACGTGAGTCGATTCATCATAAAAAAAAGAAATAGGTCCTATTAATAATTCTTAGTTCATAGGTAAGATATATAGATTTTGAAAGGGGGACATTGAACTTAGCTTAAGAATAAAAAAAAACATATCTTTGTTCTGGTGCACATGGCGGTAGACCTTCGGAGCTGTTCGCGTCGTAATCATGCAATACCTACCTCGGGTCAATGATGATTCCAAGGTGGGAAGGTTGACTGGCCTAAGAAGTCAATTGTTTAACACAACTGAATAATTTTAGGACAAGTGCATGTGTGCGTAGCGTTGAACGTCCGGAAGTAAGATGGGTCGACGATATAGCAAAAGTCGCGGGTCAAACCTGGACATGAATGGCGCAGAGCTGAGGCGAATGTCATAGTATGAGAGAGGCCTAGCATCTAGCATCCCAGCATTGGGATGCGAAAGGCTGTGGATGATGATCAAGTGCATAATTTCAAACTGGTTTGGGTGTGTGGACAAAGGGTGAAGAATAAGAATGTGAGGAAACCGGTATGACCAAGGATCAAAACTCCAGTACAAGTGATATCTGCCAACCCGCACGCCCGCGTGAGAGGTCATAATGCATCACGGGCCCGTGTGATGGATTATGACCTCTCTCTCTCTCCCTGTGACAAAAGCCTGTGTCCCAGTCGTGGCTATGTAAAGGCGAGTGTTGACATCATCATCAGCATTTACGGATACCATGTTTATTGTCGTTACACTACTACAACAAGGAAGTGAAAGTAAGGGAACACGTTTTCAAGTGACACTTAAAGTATGGTTAAGTTTACTTCAAGGGCAATGCTTAAAGAAAATTATGATAAACATTTGACAAATAAACTGTCTTGTGACTTTTAATTGCAATTTATTGCTATATCTAAAAATATAGTAGCTGTTTTGTTAAAACCTCCACAACAAACAACATTTCACTAGAATGCCTTATATTTGGCTAGGTCTGGCGCCGGCAAAGGAATCCGGTAACGATTAGCAGACACCCACAATGCGCCTGCGCAAGGTTCATGAACCTCCGAATTTAGATAAGAAAATTATACGAAATAGTGCTCACTTAGCATATTGTGCAGAATAACTGTAACTTAAAACATAGAAATTCTTTGTTCTCTCAGTCTAAATGGTCTAAATCTAAATCTCTCAGTAAAAATTCAACATTTTTGCTGTTGAACTGTGTATTTGTTGTTAAAAATAAACTTTTGATGAGATGCCAACTAATTGAGCACTTCTAATGAGAGCCCTTAGGAAATATGGATAACGTTAGCATTATCATCTCTTTCTTATTTTTGTATCGATTAAATATCTATGTTTGGTTACCATGTCGCTAAGCACACAGATCTAAAGGAAGACGGCAGTTGAACAACTGCTCCCGTCTTTGACTCTGATGGTTCACCGAACGTCATCCTAAAATACGATTAGGTCGCTTGATGTCATGGCTTTGATCGGTTGGTGGTAACCTGGTGGTTTTCAGAGAAATGGAATTTATTTGGTGGTAGCACAACCGCGGCCAGAGCCTTCTCTAACTCTGCTCTAGACTAGACTCCCTATAGTAAAAACATACAGTTCTTAGTTCTTATCCAATACTCCAGCTAATGAAGTCTGTATTTGGTTACAAACCTTTCATTTCAACAGCTAAACACAACTGCCTAATGTCTAATGCATGCAGTCAAAAAAGGTAATTCCATATTTAAACGGTTTAATCAGAAATCTGTATTGTTTGTAACGGAATGCGCGCGTAGGACGCCTGTCGCCACCGTTTGCGCAACGAGCGGTAAAACTTGCGCTTGCGCAAACGAACTAGCAAGGCTTCAGTTACTGCATTAGATGTGATTGAGCTTCAATTACAATTAAGTGTGAATGTTTATTACTTTACAGCTTACTAAATTTATGTGGATTTACTTATGATCTGTATTTATTGAGCTTAGAACAATACAGTCTAATAAAATGTCCAGGAACGACATAGCCACGGCACGCGTGTATCGTAGCGCCACCTGCAGTGATCTACGTAAAATAGAAGTGATAGTATAAGCAAGTTGAAAAAGTTCGCGACTATTCTCATAGATGGCGCTGTAATAAACAACTAACAAATACACTGTCTTCCAAACATATTTTTTAGTATATCGATTTCCGTAAAAATTCAAGAAATTAACATATTAACTAACCTTTATCTCCATCGCTTTTCTTCGGCGACTTCTGCCACTGATGCCGAACTTTCTGCGACCAGCTGATTGGACTCTTCCTCCCTCGGCTCCTTTCTCGCACTCTGCAATGTATAACTTCCATTTCAATCACCAATTACAACAATATTTTTACACAATATTACATACACTCGTATGGTGGTTTCCCCTGCTTTCATAATACTGAATTACTAGGCTATCATATTATCGGGCCTTGATAACGATGTTTGCATTTCTCTTTGGCAACTGTTATTGCTAGTTACTGCAATCGAACAAGCAATAACGGGTTTGGATCATGTTTAGATACTTTTTTTCATAACATTATTTAACTTTAGTAATTAGCCTTGTTAGTACAATTATACCCGTTACTCTAACCATTATTATTATTATCATTAATAAAATTTCTAGACAGTTATCTTGAGTCTAAGTTTTATTTTAAGTAATAGTTTATTTAAGCTCAACGCCAGTAAAGTCTTATATATATGTATATCAGAATCAGAATGTAATTTATTGTAGAAACTATATTATACATAATTATACATAAAATAACTTACATGATGATCTTCTGTTCATCATTCTTCTCTTCGTCCGATACGTCCACCCAGTCGTCGCTCCTGTCGCTCCTGTCACTCACACTGGTCTCGCTGCTCGGGACCTGGAACGCGATCTCCTGCCCGTTGAAGCTGATGACAGACCTCTGCCCGTAGATACTGTTCGTCTTCTGCTCGCTCGACAACGTCGACTGGCTGATATTCGACACCGTGTCGAAGGATAACCGCTTCTGAACAGCGGAGTTCAACTGCTTCTTCAAATTGTTCCTCATCTTTACCATGCTTGGACTATTAGGGATGCTCTCGTAACAATGCGACAAGGAAGTGCCGTCGCTGTGCTTGATAGTGTCGTAAATGTTCTCACTGTCATTGTAGCCTGTGTAATCCGACATGAACGAATGGCGGCTACTGTAGTTAGGACTACTGTCTTTGGACTTGGGCGACCGATGAGGTATCCTCTCGTAAATTCGATCTGGATTTCCAATTTTTTCATAACTTACTGTGGACGTACCGCTCACCGATTTTGAAATTGCATAGTTTTTGTTGTTGTCTTTGGAATCGCTGGGCTTATAGTCTTCGGCGATTTGAATACCGGAGCTTGAAGTTAAGCAGTAAGGTTTAATTACGGATTTACAGTATTCATAACCGTCATCACTATCTCCGTCACCGCGGGTTCTCTCTTCCATCGTGGTTTCACATATTTCGTAGTTGTGTAAACTGCTTTCGTCGCCTTCAGGATGTGATCTTATCTCCACCAAAGTTTGATAAATGTCATCTTTTTCGTTTTCAGGTGTCTCCGGGGCGGGAGCTGGTTTTGGTATTTCTGGTAGTGGACAGTTCACTTTAGAAGCTCTGTCCACAGGTTTGATTGGTATTATTACGACGTTGTTGACATCTCTTGGTTCTAGGGGCTCATAATCATCCTCTACCACTTCTTCCTTTTTGGGATTTGAAGTAAAACCAACGAGGACTTCCTTATTGTAAGCTTCGACTAGATTACTTTCGAAATCCGAGCTGTGATCAGTTTTCTGCTCGCTCATTTCGATATGAGATACTACAACTTGAGATTCTTTCGATGCAACTGGTTGAGATTCCACTTTAACAGCATTTACTTGATGGTCAATGTTAGAAGTCCAACAAGAACTTGCAGCTTGATTCAATGTAATACTTATATAACAATAAGGGCTTTCTGGTGCAGATTTTTCAGATTCCGCATATATTTGAGTGGTACTTTTCCTACGCCACAGAAACGAATCATTAGGAGTTATATCAGACTTTATTTCTTGATTCGACTTATCTTCTTCTTTAATTTGAATAGTAATAGACGAAGAATCGGAAGAAAAATCTTTTTGCTCACTGGAATTCAATGAAGAACTACTTTCATTGATGTCTTCAGGAATAATTTCTACAACTTTTAGGGGCAACTTTTCCGTGTGAATATAATTTGTTTTGTACCTTTTCCTGTCGTAAATTGGTTCTTTCTTTTTATTCACCTCAATGATTTGTGTCAAGGAGCTTTCAGATTTCGGACGACATGGTTCCACTACAGGTGGTTTTACAGTTCTAATTTTAGGGACACCATCCTTTACTACAACGTTTTTAGTTAAAACTAGTGATGATTTCTTTTCAGGTACTTTTGGTTTTTCTTTTATATGAGTTGTACTTTTAGTTAGATCAGGTTGCCTCTTCAATGTGCTTGTAGGATTAGACTGAGCATTAATTTCACATTCAAACTTCTTAATTACGTTTTTCACCACGATACTTTGTGGAGGCGGTGGCTTTTTCTCTGCTTTTGGTTCAAGGACTTTCGCTTTAGCCGGCAGTCCATCTACGCAGTCCGATCCACTCTGTTGTTCATTCGAGTTCTGGTATTTTAAACGTTTCTTAGAAGTCTTAGAATTTTTTGTACCATCAGATTCGGATCTTATAATTTGAGTTTTACCTGAAAAATTATCTGTTAAAACTAGTTTGTCTATTGAATCCACGCTTGAACATCGTTTTTTATTGTTGCGTTTTTTGGAACCTCGTCTTTGACGTAAAACTATTTTAATGTTAGGACTCGAACTAAGAGTTGACGAAGGCGTAGAACTGTTACTTGCGGAACACCGAGACACTGTTGCAAAGTCTTCTATAGTTTTTACAAGTTTGGACGGTATTGGCACACTATCGTGAGATTCATTCTGTAAATTATTAAACTTTTTTGTCAGTTCTGATACTTTGGTGCTGGTAATTGTCACAGTTTTTGCAGCAATCGGAGGCCGTCTGTAAGAAGTTGCATTTTTTATCTTGAAGCTAACTTTCCTTTGATGTGGTTCGAGTCTTTTCGGTATTATTGGGGATGTATGTACTGGAGGTGTGTCTTTAGCTTTTAAGAAATTGGGTTGATGCTTCGTATCTTTTCCTCCACCTGTGCTTCTGGTATCTTCACTTCCAGTCGTGATTGCTATTTGAGCATAATGAATAGTTGTTTCTTCCTTTTTTGTTTCATTTCTTTGTACTGCAGCAGGATGGTTCACTGTTGATTTGAGGAAAGCTAGCTTTGCTTCATTTATTGATTTCATCCTCTGTGTCTGTGCCGGCAGTGGAACCGTCACAGGTACTGTGTACACGCATTTGTCGCTTTGGTTTTGCTTTATAGCCATGTCTGGTTCTGGTAGTATAAAATTTTTCAAGAGTGCCTTTATAGTGCCGTGCTGTCTACCCTCGTTGTTGAAGTGTTTGATAGAAGAGATGAGGCCACTGTTGGTTATTGTGTCGCCTTCCATTAGATTTATCAACATTTGTGATGGTTATCCGCGACCGTTTCTCAACGCCATCTGAAACAAGGAATTGAATATTGATTACTATAACGCAGAGAATAATCAAAGACATTTGAGAACAATATAAATATTTTTTTTTTTTTTTTTTTATTATTTGTAGGCTTGCGTTTGACCGCTATCTCACCTGTTGTTAAGTGACGATGCGGTCGAAGATGTAGCACGCTCGCCTAGAAGAAACCTGTTCACTCTTGTCTTAAAGACACCCAGATTATAGCTATCCGGAAACACAGATGCCGGCAGAGAGTTCCACTCCTTGGCCGTTCGCATTATGAAGGTCGAAGCAAAGCGCTTGGTGCGAGCAGGAGGGATGTCAACCATATATTGATGACGGCTTGCCGTACGCCTGGTCGTCCGGTGATAGAATGGAGATAGCGGAATAAGTTCATGTAATTCCGTCGCACACTCTCCGAAATGTATCCGGTAAAAGACCGATAAACTGGCAACTTTGCGCCGATGTTCAAGACTCTGAAGCTTAGTTTTAACCAGCGCATCGTCACCAATGAGCTTTTTGGCTCTTCTTTCAATGGTCTCCAAGGCTTCGAGCTGGTATTTGGCGGAGCCATCCCACAGGTGAGAACAGTACTCCATACACGACCGGACTTGTGCTTGATACAGAGTTAGAAGCTGTCCCGGTGTGAAATACCGTCTCACCTTGGCCAATATACCCAGCTTTTTTGCTGCTACTTTAGCCTTGGACTCTATGAAGCTGCCAAAGTTCGCTTGTATTATTGTGATTACTACTATTATGTCATGTCAATGCTCATGTTTGAATTTGACGATCTAACCTAGTTTGCGAAGTAGATCACAACTATCGCAACAATAGCCCAGCGAAAGTCTTATGTTCATTATTGCAAGTGTTGTTTCTGCCATTAAAGTTGCGGTTATAGACATTCTCGATATGTTTATTGTGGTTCCTGTTCGGCGTAAACGGGTCTCACGATCGCCAAGATATATTTGTACCGTGGAAGCTGAAGGTGATTTATACATGAAATTCTAACGTCATTTCGTTAGAAAGTGGTTGCGCTAAGGGCGCGGTTTGATTTCTAAATGAAGTATGATCTAAGAATGCGCACACACTACCTTTTTGCTTGATAGGGGAAATAGGGGTTAGGCACAAGCTAAATTGTAGTTGTGCTTCATCGTGGCTGAAAGTTGGGCGGGGCAGAGAAGAAGTAGTCTTGTGATACAAGTCATTGTCATTGCGTCTCGTCAGACGTTAATTCCCTGTTAGGTACTTAGTAATTTTAGTTCAGAATTTGATAAAGTCATTTTACAAATGTATGGACATCATTCTTGAATGACATATGAAAGACTCCTTTGTACGTAAAGTCAAATGTGGGTAGGTATAAATTCAATAAGGAAATGTAAAGCAAGAAGAAATGGTGTCATGAAACAAAGGGGCACATATTATGCATAGCATCGCATCGTATGCACGTCTGTACGTCTGCCATTCCTTTTTAGTACTTAGTAAATAATATGAATGTTTTTAATCGTCTGTAGCTTTATTGTGAATTTGAATGACAATGGTTCGCGACGTTTGACAATAAAAGATAATGATGTCGTTATATGGATGGTATGTATAGTGTATACATTTGTTCCTACAGCAGGTACAAATAGTTGGTAGTGTTTTTTTTCTGCGTCTGCAGGAGTATACATTCTGGGTTTACGCTGACTGGGTGCCGAACTATAGAATTAGCTATTTGGAATTAGATAGATTTATTTTATTTTCTTTATTTGGTTCACCAACAGTAACAGGTAAACACAGCGTTCACATAGATGTTTAGTTATTACATAATTATTTATACATATGTATGTATGTATATACCTAGTATAGGAGCTCGCGTGCTCGCCATTACTAGGTTAATGTGTAAAAAGGTCACTTCAAAATTCAGTGCCTACAAATTATTCATCTTTTACTTTCGTGAACCTCCAAAACAAACATCAAAGTTGTTTTGTAGCTAACCCTATACTTATATTCTATTTATCTCTACTAAAACATCCACAACATGAGTCGGGTACAACAAAGCGGATAAGCACGTGCTATCAGGACTCGAACGAGACAAGGGTCAGGTCGTGACGTGAGAGAGGCTTTCACCGCGCTGGGAACATCGCAGATTAGCAAGCAGTTAGTATGTGAAGTCGCAGATTATCTAGCAGTTAGTATAGAGAAAATAGATTAGCCAGCGGTTAGTATCTGGGAGAAATGCAGAGACAAGCTAGCAGTGATAGTATGAGAACTGTGCAGATTAACTTGTAGTTAGTATGCGAGAGTTCCGCAAATTACCGAGCAGTTAGTACGTGCAACGACATGGCGGTTAGGGGATTAGACAAACAACGCCATAATGACGCTCGAAAGTAAATGAGGTCTGACATACTAAATTGAAGAAGCGGTTAGAAGTATTTTCCTATTCTAATCATCTTCGGCGAAATGGAAAAGTAGTCATAGAAACGTGATGGTTTAAGTTTTTTAACAAATCGCTACTACAATGAATCTGCAACAGCGCACTGTACGCAGAGAGTCATTGTGGACTCAAGTGCACATTAAAATAAATTAAGGTCACCTGACTTCAGTTCTTCAGATTCAAGACTATGGGTTATATTAGTTACACGATTAGCAGTATTTTACGTAGTCTTGATTAAACTTGCTTTTAAAGGTTTTTGATTTAAAGTAAATTTTCTTGCTCTACATAAAAATATACATCACAGTAAATATAGGAAGTGTCTCAACAGCTTGTGAAGCGATCAATCGCCCAAAAGTTGCGCAAGCGCGCGTGCGCTGCCTCTAATGGTCAATTTCGAATATTCCACACGCGCTCCGCGCACGCGCAGCCTGCGCCGAATATCTAGAAAGTCGCTAAATACGTGATGGAAACCATTCCATGTAACACCATACTGCAACGGCACAGTTATCTAATACATGGTATTTGCTATAGAAAATATAATTGTTACTCGCACGCTTGCGTGTCGCCACGCCTCGTTGGACTTCTCTGTGTTGTAAGGATGTGAAGTCGATTTCACGTGTCATTATTCATATTTACTGTCTGTATTAACAAACTCTGCTTATTTTTCAATCAATCAAAAGTTCTTTATTCATTATTGGCATCACAGACGCACTTATGAACGTCAATTATTACAATGACTCTACCACCGTATCGGAAAAAGAACCACTACTCAGAAGATATGGCAAGAAATAGGGGCATTTTTTAGAACTTTTGTTACAATATGTTTGTTTTTGACAATGTTATGTTTCTTATGTGCCAGTCGGCACAAATAAATATCACTATTAATATCATTATTAGACGGCCCGCCTGGATGGTAAGCGGTTACCGTCGCCTGACATGGGCGCCGGCAGAAATAATTTCCAGGTGGTGCAGATTTTAGTTTTCTTACAATCTTTGCCGTATATGATTGTTAATAAAAAGATGAAATTTTAGTATGAATGTTCGAGGCATTTACAAATTTCTGACTATTCATTATGAATTTATTATATAGGTACCCAGTCGTCACGGCTCACACCTATTTGTTAACGACGATCGAAATTTAAATAACTCCTGTTGGTCCCGAGATTCCCAAGGGGTGCAAGGGCACCCCCTGGCACCCCCCTGCCGGCGCCCATGGTCGCCTCTCGGGGCATTGGTGTGTTACCTATCTTTAAAGACCCTTTTCACCCTTCTTTTAAAGTGCCCATGTCATTCAGAACGCAATGAGTACCTAAAACGTAACGATCATGTTTTATAATATAATAGTAGCTAATAAACAAATAACAGCTAGGTAAAACTAACTAATCTCTAAAAATGTAATTTCAATTCATTGCGTTAAAAAATTGTTTTTCTTCAATTCATAATAATTATAAGTACATCTAGATGGGAGAAGCCACTGGCACCCGAAACACAGTTCTTAACTAGTTCGGGAGCCTATGGATTCAAGATTCATTTGTAAAACCTTTGTGCAAATAAACTCATTTATTATTTTTATTTATTTATAGCTCCGCGGGATTACCTCGGGCGGTATTTCTCTATTGATATCGTAATTAAAACAATATACCTGCCGTTTAAAAAACAATGTTTTTTACTTCGAGGCGTCGCGCAATTTAATATTGTACAATAGGTATAATATTGAATATTGTGCAATTTAAATTGTGCAGTTTTTAAACTTAAAAATATTGCAACTTGCTGGATGCAGAACAATTGTATTTATCATCGTGGAGCCGCTTTTAACTACTTACATCCGCCGAGTGATCTCTTCATTTAAAACAATGAACATTTTAAATATACGACACAATACAATAGACAGGCAATACAGTCTCGGGACATCTAAATGCTAAACTATAGACATATTCAATTAAACGAGCTCCTTCTCTAGAAATCTTTAAAAATCCTATGCTTCTTGTACTGTTAGTATTTATGTTCTCATATGTTATTTTGTATTTACCTATGTTTTATTTACATGTATTTTATGTTAAAGTATTTATTATATATATTTTATTATTATGTATTTTATGTAATGACTTTGGTTTGTGTAGGTATATTATATAACAAATTTATCTTAAAGTAACACCGTCCATATATATATTTCTGTCTACATTCCTTCACTTGTGGGTTGTCTGGAAGAGATCGCTTTGAGCGATAAGACCGCCCATTGTGACACTATTATTAAGTTAGTTTTTATTTTAGTTTTGAATTATTTCTGTATTTTGGTGTTATGACAAAGAGTTATTCTATTCTATTCATATTTTACACAGAAATTATATCAGTAGAGCAGGAAGAAAGTTCTAAAACATTCCTTCACATACCACCTATCTCATCTAACACCCGAAACGCAAACAACTCGAAGAAAGTGTATCTAATCCAAAGACAAGCATTTTCGAATTGCAAGAAGTCGTCAGCACAAAAACCCAAATATAAACAAAAGCTGGCATTCAGAAGTCTCCGTGCGGACTTGCAAAGTGGACCTCATTGCCCAGTTTGTATAACTGTAGTTGAATCTAAGTAGCTTGTATTCTGTGGTTCTGTGGCATAACGGAGTATTTGAGCTCGATGAATCGTAAACGCCTTAAATGCCATCGAGAGGTAGATTGGTATTCGGATTCATGTCTTTACACCGTACTCCTCGTGTCCAAGAATCACGTAAGGATTTAGGATGTACTAACTACGCCCCGCGGTTTTGCTCGCGTAGATATTTTTCCGGGATAAAAACTACCCTATGTGTTAATCCAGCTTATAATCTGCGTTCTAAATTTCATCCTGATCAGTTCAGCTGTTGCGGAAAGAGGGACACACACTTTCGCATTTATTTATTTAGTTTTATTTTTATTATGGAACTGAGTGATCAGACAAGCAAGTCGTTCGCCTGATGGTAAGCGCCACGCCTGCCCATTACAATTGTAGTGCCAACCTGAACTTTTAATACCAAAAAAAGTAATGCGTAGCACTGCGTTGCGCTCATCACCCCGAGACATCACATATAAGGTATCATATTATGCCCAGTAATTTCGCTGGCTACAATGCCCTTCAAACCGGAACACAGTAATATTTGCACTACTGCTTGGCGGCAGAATAACTGGCAGGGTGATTATAATATTAGAGTGTAGTCATTTGACATGAGAAACATTAGTATGATTGTGTGAGCCGTAAAAAGAGTGCGCGTTCTCGAGTAGGCAGTAGGGGTAGTCCATACTCTCCCTGGGAGAGAAGACCAGTACCGGGGACGTAATAGATCAAATGTCAATGGGGAACTTATACGTCTTATACCGATATCAGGGTCATCAAGTTCATAAGCCTAATTATTGTGCAACTTGAACATCGGTTATGGATTTGAATTAATAGCTTACATTAACCATAGGTTTTAAGGACCTATAGCTACGCGCTCCAAATCCCAGCGGAACACGTGAAGATGTTCCTTACCCCGGACTTCTGGCCTACAGGGGTAGTCTATCGCCATAATAGGAAAAGTAGGCAAAAACAATAATTCTTTATGTGTTGTGTAGTAGCGTAATAAAAAACTTAGTTATTGTGTTATATATTTGTATAATATGTTAATCTGTAAGGTATATATTCTGTGGGCCCTAATTTTAACTTTGTAGTACTTTAATACTGCCTAAATTAAATAAATAAGCTCTACGGTCAAGTCGAAGAAACACTTATATTACACCGCTTGTGTTTACATGTACACAACGACGTGTTTTTTTTAATTAATCCAAGTGTTTACGTATCATGGAGAATGAGTTGACATTTTCATGAAAATGAGGCTGAAGAAGAATGTCACAAAGATCCACGTGTGCGATTATGACGAACGTCATAATTTTAATGATGATGATAAGGAAAACAATAGTTTACCTACCTACAAGTTAAAGTAGGCACATATGAAACAACTCATTCTTAGTCATTGTGAAACATAAAACTGAAATTTATAAAACCCCCTGTTGTAGCCGCGTAATTGTTTTTTTTTTACTATTTACATTCTTCATTCAAATTATAGCGCGGTTTTCGAACGTACAAATAATCGACAGTTTTGGAGGGTGATTTGTAAAAAAGTTGTAGTTTAATATTCACTTTACCAGTGAGGGTAGTTGATTGTTGTTTACCGCTCGCTGGTTAGCCCACGGCAGTCTCGACCTACAAATGAACTGCGGAGCACGCCTAGCTCGCAGCAGATCCTCGTTCCACCTGATGTGGAAGGTCTGAACCCTCAAATACGTAGCACAGTGTCGGCAGTGTCTCTCCTTCCTCTGGCATTGCTATAGCCAGTGGAATCGCGCGTGTACTATTTGTGACTGGTGGAATTCTAGTGCTGGCCTGCGGCCATCTTCTCTGGACGGCACCGTTTTCTTACGAAGGCCGAGTACGTGGTGATCGGTGAGTGGGCTTACAGTAGTTGGCTATTCTTTCACTGGTACCTATATTCATGAGCTATCGAAGAAATATTAGTTTTACATCGCTTTGAACCAGCCATTCGTCGGCTGTTCCCTGGATTCGCTGGGGAACGTACACCCCCTACACAAAAAATCTGAAACGATTTTAACAAAACATGTCTAAGAACCACCGCTAGAAAACCTGCTTTCAAATAAAAAAATACCGCATCCAAATCGGTTCACCCGTTTAAGGCTGGTGCCACAGACAGACACACATAGTGGTCAAACTTATAACACCCTCCTTTTTGCGACGGGGGTTAAAAATAAATAAAAATTAGAATCCATTTAATAATTATAATGAAACAAGGACATGAAGTCTAATTAATAATAATAATAACACAGTTATGAACTTATTTAAATATGCATGCCCTAAGTGGTAAAAATAGACAATTTATTAATTATTATACTTGCTTTTAAGTTTTGGGGCTAACAGTTATTATTACAAAATAATTTGACAATTGAATATAATAAAGCCAATTATAAGCCTCCACAAATAGTTTTATTCTTCAGTGCCATGATAATATTAACTGGACTTATGCAAAACCTTAAAATTACGTTTAGCTTACGTCTCGTTCAAGATCATCAACCTTATATTGATGTTCCCTCTCAATGACAATCACATACATTTGATACATACCTACGATATCTCTGAAACTTGTCCACCGTCAACAAACTAAGATCCGAGAACCTCTGACTCACATTTCCGCTATCAAACTATTATGTCATTAACCAATATAAATTACATAGTATCAGAAGTAAAGAGAAACCGACACCGACAGCCGACAGGGCAACAATCCGAAGGGCTTGTAGCCGTCATTGGTAAATATATAATATACATGTAAATAGCAGCACAGAATACTAAGGGTGAGAAGCATCACTCCGCAAAGAAATTTAAACAAATAGCGACTCTTGCTATGACGCAACAAAATTCAATTCAGCTCGCGTAGCGCTGCATACCTACCAGTCATGTTAACCTACAGAGCGCATCTCTTTCTAACGCATAGCTCTTATCTCTTCTGACGCGGCACGTGTAACGACGCGCGGCCCGCCGTTGGTGTCCGGCTATGTACTTGTAGCTTCGTACCTACAGTGAGGAGTGCGCTAGGCCTGATAGCAGTAATAAAGGTTTACTTTCTCTATAGAGAGTGAAAAATAACTTTGTCAATGGAAAACTTGAAACAACTATTCGAGTCATTCGAGTCAGTGATTCAAGAAATCAAATGGATTAGAGCTATTTGCATGGTTGTAAATTTAATTGCTCTGCGTCTGATTTAATCAAGTAAATTGATATGCCTAATCTAATAGAGTGGATGTAGAATCAAATGTTATGGCAGTTCTTATTAAGAAAAAAGAATCATTTATTATGCTGTTAGTTGTTTATAAAATATTTGATAAGGTATGTATTTGTTTGTATGCGCTTTTATACTTACGCTTTGATATTATAGTAATTATTATGTTTGAGATTTTAACCACAAAACCTTTTTATTCGTATTGATTAGTTACCCATTACTACTACGAAACCTATAGTTAGTAAGCGTACCTAAATGATACTACGCCCAACGATCACATAGATCCTGGCCCCTAACTAGGATTCCCTGTATCTAGGGAACCAGAAACTATGAGGCCCATGGTCCCACAACACCCAGACACGAGACACGTGCTAGCGCTTTTTTTCTTTACACAAACATTTGTCCCTTTGCGGGAATTGAACCCGCAACCTCAGTGGTGTATGAGATTTGAGTCAACCTCCACCAAATGTTACCAAAGTTGCCTAACAACGCACTAATTTATCCAAGTCAACGCTTTCTAAGACTCATTAGGACTAACAGACTCAAATATAAATGAACTCTACCGCTCTATGTAATATGTAAGTATGTGCCTATGTCTATACGTTGCCTTTACAATTTCGAATGAACTCCTTTTGTGACAGTGTTAATACAGTTTAATAATAAGAAGTAAGAACATCATTATTATCGGTTCCTTTCGCTTTCCATTGCGATGTTTGGCTTGCAATAGCGCGCATTGTTTCAAGTATGGCAGCGGCCGCGGACTGAGTTTCTATAGGTGTCATGTGGAAAACAATGGCGGGAAGTACCGTGTTTTGAATGATATAGGAACCAATTTATATCATGAGGCTTCGGGGAGGAGTTATTTCAAATGTTACATCTCGAAACCCAAAGCAACATCTGCGAGGCTGAGAAGTATCTCTATATAGTTTATTTCCTATTATACATATTTATTTGTTGGCTATAATAGGCTGCTCGTAGGATAAGGACATAATGGAAATAAATAAATAATACACTCAACGAACACATACTTAGATGCTGGCCCCTAACTAGGATTCCCTGTATTTAGGGAACCAGAAACTATGAGGACCATGGTCCCACAACACCCAGACACGTGCTTGCGCTTTTTTCTGTGCACAAACGTTTGTACCGTCGCGGTAATCGAACCCGCAACCTCAGTGGTGTATGAGATTTGAGCCAACCTGCCCAACCACTACACCACAGAAGCTGTGCTGAAAGAGGAATATCAGTAGGCAGAGGACACAGGAGAATTCTAAATAAACACTGAAATTTGGGCTCGCATTGTCACGAACGATACAGTAATATTGATATATGCAAATATTTAAAGAACAATCATATTACTTACTCTAGATACGAGACAACCAGAAATGCAGTTCCAATATATGCAAAACGACAGACAAAACAAATCCTTGAAACCAATAAAACCAGAGAATGCTTCTGTTCTGAGTCATTTCATATCGCGACATTATGTACCTAACCCAATTGAAATACATTTAAAGCATTATTCCATGAAGCTTAAGCTCATTAGTGATGAAAGTAATCAATGCAGTGCAACTGTCGTCATGGTTGCCTTATTACTAGCTAATGAGTTCCTTGGAAATATAATAGATGTGGTAGAATTCCCATGAGCTGTTAGGGATACCAAGGTCGAAAGAAAGAATACAAATACAATACGCATTGTTCATTGAAACAATGCGATGGATACCGTGTCAGACAAAATCAAGTGTCAGCTATTGCTAATTTCGGCGAGAGGGTATCGTTTTTAAAACAAAGGAATCGTTGCCTTAGCAGAGAGTAGGAAAATCATACATATATGTATAATTCTATATGGTTCAAAAGTCCCGAGTTATCAAGATAGGTCGAAAGGAAAAAATGTAAGAGCAGTGTGTGATCTGTGAAGCGTAGAATATGAAGCAATGTTAGATCAAATCACAGATTTCCATACCAAGTTTAATTTATGTTTACTCACATATCAGTAAAAAGCAGGTACCAGTTAACACGAAAACGTTATGAAGGCAATTCGGAACACAAGAAACAGCATTAGATAGCCAAATTTACGAAGACACCAAGGAATAAGTCAATGTAACTAATACCAATTAATTTATACGTGCTTTTAGTCGTATCGACAACTGCAATACGTGACAGGGAGGCAAGAACCTAAGACAATGCTTGTCAAACCCAAGAGACAAGTCGACCACTTCCTAGCGACTGATAACCAACTAGCCATCTTGTTCTACATCCCACGCAAGGTGCCAACCACATCCAGGCTAATGGCCAGAACCGTCAATGTATTAAGTAACAAGATCGAAGCAGACAAAACAATACCAGCTGTTAGAGCTGTTACTTCACACCAGTAAATAAAGTTAATAATTGCAGGCGCTCGCGCGTGACTACTGACGACCTTAATAGCTAGGAGTTGCGTATGCGCAAATATGTCAGGTTTATTATAAACCCACTTGATAACGAACTTTGAATGTTTTGGATCTTTGTGACTTAATCACGATTACAGCTTAAGAGATTTGGATGAAATTTAGAACAGACGTAGACTATTATGCACTAGCTTTCAAAATATAGCTTATTTAATATTAATCTAATCTAAAAAATATTGCTTGGCGAAAGTTTGTTAAAAAATATTCTATCCGTAAAATTGAACAGTACACACGGAGTCACGGACCAAGCTGCGGGAGTCAATTCCTTAGATATTATTAAGTATGTGAACAGGTGGAGCTGTACTTGGTATATTATTATGACGTTTTGCATCATGTTTGTAACTACAAACATATGCAATGAATAAGTATAAAAAGCGACTTGTGTAAATGAGACTTTTACGCAAATTTTATTTACAAATCTGTTAATGACATAACGGTCAGAAGAACAAAGAATCACTAACAAGGCCAAGAACAAAAGAAACGATACCCTCACAGGATAAAATGAAAATTATGCAAATTAACGATAAATGAGCTGTATTCCGATCACGATGCGATCAAGCGATATGCGAGCGTAAAAACTGGTCACGCAAATAGCGCACTGATCACATACCCGAGCCGAGCGCAGGCAGGAAAATGATTTATGATCTCACTTTACACACTGACTAGTGACTACTAGTTTCCAACAGAAAATTACGCACGTATACCGCAGCAAAGTGTTGACAAGTGAGAAAACTTGAATGGATATTGATAAAGTTCAAAGTTCTTGATTCAAAATAGGCATCACAGACGCACTTATGAACGTCAATTATTACAATGACTCTACCGCCGAATCAGAAAAAGAAACCACTACCCAGAAGATACAGCAAGAAACTGAGGGGCATTTTTTTACTTGTTGCTGTGGATAAAGAGCTTTAAACCCTACGAGGGTCAAAAATATGGAGTAAGGAGTGTTATAGATAGATCATAAGTAGAGACTTACTAGTACTAAAGTATGATGAGTACTAAAGTATGTGACAAGTGGGATGTTAAAGGCTGTAACGGCTAGCTGTATAGAGAAAAAAACATAACACACGAAAAGCTATCTGGGCTAAAGAACTCTGTAGATTCAAGACGTAATTAGAGTACACTCTTGAAAAAACAGGTAAAAGGCAGAATAAAAATTCTAAGTAAATAATGTAAACCACGCACAGATCAATTGAAAACAACGTAAATATGTCACTAGCTAATGGCATTGGAAAACCACTGAGACCAATGAGGATAGATAATGACAATTCATTAAAACATAGTTAGCTAATATTAAATTTTAACGTCCCATGAGCATTAAAGAGATACAATTAAACTTGACCTCTTTGCCAAAGTCACGTGACACCATAAATAAATAATAATAATATATACGCCCAACGGTCACAAACATAGATCTTGGCCCTTAATGAGGATTCCCTATATCTAGGGAAGCAGGAACTACAAGGACCGTAATCCTACAACACCCAGACAAGAAACAAATGCCTCCGCTTATTATTTTTTTCGACTTTTGTCCCGTCGAGTAAATCGAGCCCGCAACCACAATGGTGTAAAGTGTAAACAAATTTATACCATCCCGAGCTATACTAACTAACTAATGAGAAGAGCACGAGCTGCACGGTTCCAACAAATCTTCAAACAGTAAAAAATAATAGCCCTTAATAAAATAAAGCAAATTGCCAAGAAAGGTTAACATTAACAGGCGCAATCATCGTGAGAATATGCGATTCATTACCTGGCATTCCGTTAGACACACTCGTAACATAAAAGCTGCATATAAAAGTAGCAGTTTTGAGCCAATTTGAACTGTTACTGTTACCAGGAGCACTTTCACCGATCAAGCTCGTACTCATATCTATAGTCTGTAGGCACTACCTATAAGTAGTACAAATAGTTCAGATGTAGTTGAATCGCTTTCAATTATTAGGTAACATAAGCATTTGATTCAATACTCTAGAAACTTTATAACATACACCTATTGTGATTTGAATATTTGTATTTATAAATTTTCTGTAAGTAAAAATGACAAAATAATTTTAAGAGCGAGTGTGGCTTAGTAGGAGCACGTGCGACTTTCGATTCGACATACTCGAGTTTGAATCCTGCTGGCCCCGCACCACTGACTGTCTTAAGGAAAACATCGAGAGGAAACTGGCATGTTCAAGAATTTATCACAAAAATTTAAGGATATTAATGTGACATCCACCAACCCGCACTGGGCTACCGTGGTGGATTATGGCCTCTCTACGAGGGAAGGCCCGAGTCCCAGTAGTGGGAACGTAATGGGCTGATGATGATTACTTTTGAGAGACGGCATAAATTACTCAAATATAATTCATTAATTACTAATAGTAAAAGTTGTTTGCAGGGAATGTGGACAAAAGGAAAGAATGTTCCAAAATCTGAAAATGGAAAATGATAACAAAAATGGAACAAAATGAATTTGTACAAACTCAAAAACTTATCATTAATTTATTAATCCTGAACACCGGAACCGATTAGATTAAAGTATTAGCATTGATTGTACTTGATACATACAAACATACATAAAACGGAAGCGCAGATCCATGTTTGAAAATTAATAACAAACCTAATGAAACATTAAGAAAATAAATTACTGATATTGATAAACTGGGTCACGCACTCACGCACGCGTAATAACATTTAATTCATATGCGTACAAATATTTTATTTATTACTATTTTTATAGCAGAACATAAACAAGAACATAATGGACCACACAGAGTCGATTCTATTTACGATCATAACACAGTTTACCATTGATTACTTTCTCATTTTGATGACCGTAAAATAAAGTTAGTTAGTATTTTGATGACTTGACATGAGATAGATAGAATACGATTAGCACAGTAAATTATTATGCCATTAGTATTAACATGGAACTGCACAAGAGGACACACAAAGATCTTCACTCTTCACACTCCTTTTACCTAAATCAGCAAAGATGCAACATATCTTGGACACAAGCCCATAAGTGTACCCTGAATAATGGTTCAAAATTACCAACTAAGTTCATGGAAATGATATTCAAAAGGTTAGCCCAGAATACCTGGTCAAACAAGGCCCTTCCGTGAAGAAGGATTCCCCACAAAAATCCTTCACACATTTCTACTATAAACACCTTCCTTGATTAGAATAAGATTTTTTGTTAAATCTCAATGCAGTTTAACGTCACCTAATCTTATTGTTCATGATAGAATAAAGGTACTTTACCTGCATCAAAGGTAACAATCCAATAAGAGCACAACACATGCACAATCACATCAAGTTCTTTATCAATTCGCGTCATAAACCGCAGCCGAATGAACTACGGATGATTAATAACGTTATAAATAGCGGTTTCTCTGCGGGAGGGTTTATGCCGGAGCGAACGCACGTGCGGCCTCCCCGGCAGTCAGGACTATACTGAGAAATACTACTGACTGAGACTGACTGACTAAACTGGTCTGGTAGAACTCAGCTGATGGTGACGCGAGTAATTAGGTGAGGCGGAACCAACGTAAAGGGCTACCTGAATTCTAGAGACTTTGCCTTCGCAGTAATGTTAACAACCTGAGTGGGCGGCGAGTGAACGTCGTTGTCCTACCATGTGATGTGCTACTTTGTCTTATTGTCAGCATTCATTTAAGACTTAGAATGGAGGATAGATAAGCTTATTGAGGTGATTCTTTAAGTTGAAGTGCTATGCAATCGTCTTTTCTATACTAGATCAGTAATGGACTGGACCAAGGCGACAAATCGTAAGATTACAACTTTACCCGAACATGGCCCCTGAAATATAACTTAGGAAAGGTCACCATTGAACGTGGTATCGGCACGGCAGTTGCGTCGTTAATTTAACAATACCAACGTCACCGACTCGGCAATCTGATGTCCGTTGCCTATACAACAAATACAACCTTAATCACCCTAAGTAATTTCAATCGCGACCTTGGCAACAACAATACGTTGAATAATAGACAATAGAATCCAACAATTTGTAGACCGTGGTTGTTTTCGGAACTAACTCAAATTGTAAGAAATTGACACAGAATAAGAGACACGTACGAGCACAGTGGTGCAAGACAGAATCAAAGAAATGAACAATAATTCTGTCGTACCGTTTGCCGGCACATCATGGTACCAGCCGGTACAGTGCAGCCACAGATTAGTATGTTATTACATTACATCCAATTATACAACAATGTGGGTCAGCAGGTTTGCTACATACTTCTTAGACATGCTACCAGTTGACAGCTTAATTTGACTATGACGGTATGTGAAAATCGATTGGCGCACATGCGTGAATCTTGATGTAAGTGGTAACTGAGCATGCAAGAGTAGGTAGTGGTAGTGAGTGGTAAATTGGGATCACTAACCTCGTGTAAAATTAACGGTTCAATTGATTTCATTTGTATGGCTTTCTCATGTCGGTCAGACGATCACGCGTACTAATGACGGGTAGAGAGCGTCAGAATGCACAAAAATATATAATTTTTAACTGGTTGGGCGTTTGACCAGTGTCTCTTCTGATTCTTAGCCATGTAGTGTAACATACTCGTTGTTGAGTACAACAATAATTGTTGTACTCAACAACGAGTAAATATTTATATTACAAACAATAATTGTTGTAATATACCACATATTACAACAACATCGTTGTGCCGCGCCGTGGTAGTCACTGGAGAAGAAAAGCCGAAGAACCAGAGAGGCCTATGTCTAGCAGTGGACTGATATAGGCTGATGAGGACGCTGTACAGATTTACAGATATAATCCGCTTACCATCAGGCGGACCGTCTGCATGTTTGCCGACACATTAAATAAAAAAAAAATATATATAATACGCATTACCGTCAGCATAGCGACAATCACCGACCAGGAGGAGCGACGACCTGCGAAAGGCCGGAAGAAACTGGATGAGAAGAGCCGGAGACGGGCTCAGTGGGGTTCATTGGGAGAGGCCTATGTCCAGCAGTGGACGAATACAGGCTGATGATGATGATGATGATAGCGACACTAGATACACATTACGCATATTATTAGCGGTATTATTACGCAGAGCATTTGACGGTAAGCGGTTGGGTTCAATCTGAAGGCGTATTGTGTGAACTAACATATACATTGATTAATAACAAAAATCAGGGCCTTATAATTAGCACTTACCTATGTGTCACATTAGTTACAGAGGGTAACGAAAAAAGGTCGGTGTCGGGCCATGGTGAATGTTAGTTGCCTACCTACCAGTATCTATCTATTCTATCTATATAAATAAAAATTAAATGCTGTTCGTTGGTAAGCGCATCACTTCAGGCTGGCTGGACCGATTTTTCATTATTTAATGTTCGTTATAGCAGGCCTAGCGCACTCCGCATTGTAGGTACGAAGCTACAAGTACATAGCCGGACACCGACGGCGGGTCGCGCGTCGTTACACGTGCCGCGTCAGAAGAGAGAAGAGCTATGCGATAGAAAGAGAGGCGCTCTGTAGGTTAATATGACTGGTAGGTATGCAGCGCTACGCGAGCTGAATTGAATTTTATTCCGTCATAGCAAGAGTCGCTATTTGTTTAAATTTCTTTGCGGAGTGATGCTTCTGTCCCTTAGTATTCTGTGGTTGTAGTCCAAATCAGGATTTTATGGTAAGACATAAATTCGGGAAAAACTGACAACGTCATTCGGGTCAGCTTGTTAACTATAAGAAAAATGCGACAACGATCAATTTTCATTGATTACGGTTGGATTATCCAAATAAATCGACAAAATATTTTCCTTTTATAAATGTTTAATTTAATCAGACAAGTTTTTAAGTGGTCGCGACAAGTCATCGAGTATATCGATGAGTCAGGTTTGAGCTATTTCGGATCCAGAAATTAAAAACACGTGTCATATCCGACGTCAATATGTTGCAGGAAATAGCATTCAGATAATATGCACCGAAGACATAGTAAAGCAAATCCACAGAATAATTGAATTGGCAAAAAGTTTCGTTTCTCCCTAAAGTTGCAGTTTTTAACGTTTTTAATTGATTTGCATTATATGTATATGACGTGTGAAAGTGCACTTTTATGCTTATTTAGTAAATATCTTATTATTTTTGACTTTTTCGAATGTTATTAATAATTTCTAGTCCCTTTATTATTCAAGCTATGGTATAATATGATTCAAGTAAGTAATTAAGTAAGAGCGAATGGGGCTCAGTGGGAGCACGTGCGAATTTCGATCCGACGCACCCGACTTCGAATCCCGCTGGCCCCGCACCACTGACTTTCTTAAGTTATGTGTGGATTTAACACTCGCTCTAAAAACGGTGAAGGAAAACATCGTGGTGGATTATGCCCCATTCTCTCTCTATGAGAGAAGGCCCGTGTCCCAGCAGTGGGAACGTGGTGGGCTGATGATGATGAAGTAATTAAGTATTCAAGTTCGCATTCACAACCCGCACTTACTCCTCAAATGATAATTATTGTTTGTTTTAATTAACAGAAGTAACGTAATAAATACTATATGTTCGTGTTATTTTTCAGACGTATTATTTACAACCACACAAGCTGTGAAGGTATTTTGTGATCATTTAGTCATTGACCATCACAATCACGACTCGTGGACGTACATTGAAACAATTCACACTGAAGATGATGTCATGTTTATTTGTTTACTCGTAAATCCTTATGTACCTGCAAACTATAGAAAATCAATTAGAGCCAACCTCGGACAAGCTAGGCTTATGGTGTGATTGCAATATAATGATGCGTTCCACGGAATTCTTCAATAATTGAAGGAAGTTCTGACATGCAACGCCATCGTGACCAAATAATTGGGTATTGACCCAATCGGCTTCAATGATGGTACGTAATATTAATGCAATATATTGTGCAGTAGCAACGAAATACCCAGTAACAGTGAACGGAAAAAACCAAGTAATCACATATTAAAAAAATGTACTTCAGCCGATTAAATAGTAATAAATCACAAACATATATCCTGGCCCTTAACCAGGATTTCGTGAATCTAGGAAGTATGAGGACCTCGGTCTCACAACACCCAGACACGAAACAAATGCTTTCGCTTATTCTGTGCGCGAGCATGTGTACCGTCGCGGGAATCGAACCCGCAACCTCAATGGTGTATGTGATTTGAGCCCAACTGACCAACCACTACACCACAGAGGCTGTCATCAAATCTATGGTGATTTGGCGACCTGTAAAGCTTAATTGCAAAACTCATGTCTTCGTGCTTTTTATCATCATCATCATAATCAACCACGCAGGCGCAGTGCGGCTTGATGGATATCCTACTTCCTATCTTACTAATAGTATATGGATGGATGGATGTTTGTTATACAATCATGCGAAAACTAACCAGATCTTGATAGAATTTGGTATGTACATTTTTTAGGTCCTGAAAAAGGACAGGCTACTTCCGGGAAATCGCTGGTGAAACCGCGAGGCGCAGCTAGTTATAATGGGTATACACTTTGTACTTTCTTAAACTTGGGAAAACCCACTATGTTTCATTTACCGTTTTTAGAACGAAATTGGAAAATCCACATACCTACAGCTTAATAGAATTTATTGTTGCAGGGAATATTGTGGTTTTACACAAAGGTAACGATTGTTTTAATTGAAATTAAGCGCCTATCTACACTTGTATAGCATGAATGTGCTTTCATAGTAAAAAATACCAAACTAAACGAATCAAATCAAATCATTTTTATTGACATAATGTAATGTACAAGGTAAGTATTGAATCCATAGGCTCCCGAACTAGTCGAAACTGTGTTGTGCTGATAGTGTTGCCAACTGTATTGATTCAGGATGACAGACTCTGTGGTGTAGTGGTTGGGCAGGTTGGCTTAAATCTCATACACCACTGCGGTTGCGGGTTCGATTCCCGCGACGGGACAAATGTTTGTGAACAAAAAAAAGGCGCTAGCATTTGTTTCGTGTCGGGGTGTTGTGGGACCATGGTCCTTATAGTTCCTGGTTCCCTAGATACAGGGAAACCTAGTTAGGGGCCAGGATCTATGTATGTGATCGTTGGGCGTATTTATTTATTATTATTTATTATGAGTCCTGCTATCTGTGTCTCGTCTATGTGTTGCCATTATCAAGTGATAGTGCGTTTGAAACTGTACAACTATACAAATAGAAAAACTCCTTATTGTATACCAATAACCTTACAGATAAACATTAACACTTGCTCTAAAACGGTGAAGAAAAACATCGTGAGGAAACCAGCATGTCCAAGAATTTTTCACAAAAAGTCAAGGACATGTGACATTCACCAACCCGCACTGGGCCAGCGTGGTGGATTATAGCCCATTCTCTCTCTATGAGAGAAGGCCCGTGTCCCAGCAGTGGGAACGTGATGGGCTGATGATGATGATGATGATGAGTACCGAAAGAAAAGGAGTAGATGGTGGAGTACAATAATTCATAAATAAATAATACTACTGCGTTTCGTTTCAACTTTCATAATGCGAACAGCTAAGGTATGGAACACTTTACCAGCGTCTCTGCGTTTCGTTTCAACTTTCATAATGCTAACAGCTAAGGAATGGAACACTTTACCAGCGTCTCTGCGTTTCGTTTCAACTTTCATAATGCGAACAGCTAAGGAATGGAACACTTTACCAGCGTCTCTGCGTTTCGTTTCAACTTTCATAATGCGAACAGCTAAGGAATGGAACACTTTACCAGCGTCTCTGCGTTTCGTTTCAACTTTCATAATGCGAACAGCTAAGGAATGGAACACTTTACCAGCGTCTCTGCGTTTCGTTTCAACTTTCATAATGCGAACAGCTAATGAATGGAACACTTTACCAGCGTCTCTGTTTCCCGATTCTTATAATCTAGGTGTCTTCAAGACACGAGTGAATCGGTATCTAGGTAAGCATGATCCATCTTCTACCGCGTCGTCACTTACCATCAGGTGAGACTGCGGTCAAATGCTAGCCTATCAGGTAATAAAAAAAACTATTTATACGAACACTAGAGCGATAATAACTTTTTCATAACTATTCCAAGGCGACGATATGTACTTGATAGCACTAATTAAAAGTAACTTTTCAACGCAATTAAATAACAGTTATGTTAAATGATACTTATTAATGATAAAATATCTAAGTTGACCAGATAATTAAAATGAGTTACGATATGAGATATGAGACGATGAAGTTGATGAGTGATGCTCATCATCTGTGAATAAGGTCACCGTGCCGAGAGAATAAGGCTTTATTCTTCTTATTCTGCGATCATGATTGGCAAAGATCAGATTATACGTGACCTTCATAATGAAAACATTAACAATTCAGGCACACTTATAATCCGGAATAATCCGAATCCGGATAGCTATAATCTGGGTGTCTTTAAGAGTGAACAGGTTTCTTCTAGGCGAGCGTGCTACATCTTCGACCGCGTCGTCACTTAACAACAGGTGAGATAGCGGTCAAACGCAAGCCTATAATCAATAAAAAAAAGTTATATGTGAATGATGCGATGCCAAAAACAAAGAAATTGCAAAATGTCATCAGACTTTCATACTGTGATAGTACTTAAGTCTGACTTAGTATTCTGTGGTCTGACTTTATATATTTAGTATTTCAGTCTACTTTCTCAAGTTTGAGATGTTTTAAGGCTTCATAGTTGTTTGAAATGTAGAACACAATGAATGTTGTATCTTGTGTTGTTTATTTAGTCGTTCTCTTTTACTTTTTATTTACACCGCCGACCTCTCTCACTCCTTTAGTTCTTTCCATTCAAATGTTGACTGGAAGAGATCGCTTTTAGCGATAAGTCCACCGTGTAGGTTGTGTAAGTTGTCCGTTGTACAGTAAACGGACAAAAGTGCATTAGCACCTTAAAGTCGATAATCGCCCACACGGTGTAAGCCCGCGCATGCTGCATATTTTATCTCTGTGTGTATAATGTCCTTACGCACACAACAAAACGTCATACGGTATAACTATGAGGAGGTGCACTTCGTCAGATGCATGTGGTAAACATTAGAAAAAGATAACAGTATATACTCGCTTTCTTCTTAGTGAGTTATCCGGTTTTTACGCCGAGCCGACTCAAAACAACAGCTTAAATTCGTTTACTTAAAAAATGTGACAATGGCGGAGTGGAGTAAGTAGTAAACTCTTATACGATGGTCAATAAGGGTATGGGTTCAATCCTGAGTGCCGTGATCACTTTTTGGTATTTATTATTAAGTTTAAATCCCTGTTAATATAACAAACTATAAGTTGCAGCCTTTGTTAAACATGAATTAAAATAGTCGTTCATAAGGAAACATTTATTAAAATCCAAGTTAAAAAACATTTTGTAATTTAATAATTAATAACCTACTTATGATAAACATTTATTTACTTATAGTTTTTAAAAGAAATAGAAACCAATACATCTCTTATTACCTATTGGTTATTAAAGGTTTATATAAGCTTAAAATATTCATTTTCTCAAGGAAAAGAGGTTTGAAGCTTAACCCCTTATAACCATAAACTACAAATTTTTCTTTAAAAAATCATTCAAATTTACCTACTAACTATTACTAACTATGACTTAAAAGTTTTATCATCGGTAAATATTGTAGTAGTCTTCCAGTTAAAATCCATATATTCTCGAGCAAAACGCAATCATTCCTGTTTATATGCCTTCGCGTCAAACATGATTTCTTAGCAGGTATTCGGTGATGTAATCCTTCGGCATGGAGTCCGCGGTGGACAGTGCGCAATTACGTTTCCACTTATTGTTCTGTATTCGTTTCATATTGTTCCACCATAAAACGTCGCTGAGACTGGTTGATAACCAGCGGGCTTCACTCCATACACGACTGCCTTCCTCGTTGTGTAGTTTTACCCAACGACTCACAGTATTTCTCTAAAACAGAGTAATCTTTATTATATTATAACACTTTTAAACTAGCAATTTACACCACAACGCAACTATAATAATATCATCACATAATCTATTATAACTTACACATAAGCCGGTTTCATTGGAAATTTGAGATATATTAAGTCCATTTTTCTATAAAAGGCCACTATATTTGCCCTTTCATCGATATTTCTATTTGCTTGCATTTGTAATAATATCTATCAAACGAAACAACACCAGTAACAATAAATCTACCGCTCGCAACAAAGTTCACCAACCGACAAGTTCACTATTCTATTGCAGCTTGTTTCAAATCTACCTTCATCTTTTGAGAAACTGGTTAAAACATTAAAATAAAGAAACAACACCACATCGATGACATTTTAAACAAAATTCTAAAAACTAAAATGTAAAAACGATTTATAGTACGAGAGGATACGAACCGACGTGTCGCATATCATGATTTATGACATTTAAACACTGTGCTAAACCACTGAGCCAGATTGACACTTATCCAATGTTTCGAAATTAAAAGTTATTAACTTGAAAAGTTTACGACAGGAAGACGATTGATAATCTCGCTCTTTGATTGGTTCATAATGAAAGAATACATTGTATGGGTGTGTGTGTGCCTGCAAACGCTTTGTAGAAGAAGGTCATTAGTGCGATTTACTTTGATGCTATTGCTTTGTGAGACTGCTACTGGATTTTTGACCGCCACTGTACTATAGTTTGTATGAGCCTTTCGTGTACCTTGTTAATTTCTTGTTCGGTGTACAATAAAGCATTAATTATTTTAACACATTTAATTAAAACAATATTTAACTGACGACGAATCTGGAAAAATCCGAACGTGCAGCAAAATAGCGTTTCCAATTTCAAGGAAACCACCAAGGTTTCACCATTTGATTTTGGTTATAAAATAGCCAAGTACGTAACAAGCTAAGTGTAATATTATAACGAAGAATTGAGTTCGGAAACCCGCTAGGCGAAGCGATCCGGAATGAGCGCTATAAGGTTTCTTTCCTTGTCGTTACACGGACGGAGAATTGATTACGAAATAGTGCGGACTCACGGGTACATCTCTTAACGAATATTTTAATTTGATGATGGTTGTAAATTACAAATTTTAATCTACAGAATGAGTAATGATATGATATGAGTAATGACAAGAAGTGTCAATTAGGCAAAAGGAGCCTCCACAAATGATTCCTTACACGGATATTGAAATGAGTACTAAGTTACAGACTGATCTGAATCATCCATAAGAAAGTGAGGCGCGCGGCCTAGTTAGATTTTTTTTAATTAGCCTATACTATCCCACTGCTGGGCAAAGGCTTCCCCCAATTCCTTCCACCTGTCTCGCTCCTGCGCCACCTCATACCAATTTTCTTGGTGTGCTTCAAGATCATCTCGCCATCTTTTTCTAGGTCGGCGTCGCCGACGTTGTGCCTTTTCAGGGATCCATTGTGTAGTAAGTTTTGCCCAGCGGTCAGGATGCGTACGGCTAACGTGGCCCGCCAAATCCCATTTGAGCCTGGCAGCCTTAGTTATAATTATACTTTTAAAATATTACAGCTCAAACCACAAACAAGGTTGTCTTACCTCGTCCTAGATAAAGTCAGTGGTGTGAAAATGCCAATGAACTCCACAATAGCCCAACAAAATTTAGGTGTCGCTGACACTGGCTAGCTTAGTTTTTGACATTTTTAGTGCACTGCATGGGGTCACTGGACCTAATCGCAATAGTAGATTTTCACGCAGACTTTGTATTTTATGACTTACTTGATTCTTGTCTATAACGGACGCAATGCCATCCAGGTTCCTGCGCGGCACTGCTATATGTTCATAACCTTGAGAAACCCAGGATTTTTTTTAATCAGAGGTTCGAAAAAATTCGGTCGCGTTGTTATGGGTGCGACTAGCTGTTTCAAAAATAGTCAATAGGTGCAGGCTCAGTATTTTAAGCTTACATTGTTGACGCTATCGCATCAAATCAAATCAGTTTGGTTCCTTTCCACACGCCTACACATGGAATTCGTTGATGCCCAGTCCCGCATATTTCGCTGGGATTGGTCGGCTTGCACTGTATGCAAAGTTCAGAAACAAGGCAATAATAAAAGGCTCATGAAGAATAAATAGGTACTGCATAAGAAATGTAAAATAAAATCTATTAAAAGACACGTATATACGTGTATCTAATACGTTACGGATTAGAGCATTCTGATAGTAAAATAGAAGGACGAAACTATGCACATGAAAGTATGGTAATCAATCCATTAAGAAACATCGCTCACATCGTTGCTCAACACATTTTACTTTGACTTGGGAAACACATTACAAAATATGCAACTAAATTATATGATACACTTACTTTGGTTATATGGTACACAATAGGGCGCTAGTGCTATGTGAAGTGTGTTAGCAATACGTGAAATTGTGAAACTCGTGTAGAAAGAACTCACGCATTTGTAAAGATTGCAAGGGTAGGCAATCAAGCGTTTGACATTTGATTTGAAATATGGAGATGGGCTAATAATAGATCGCATAAAATGTTATTATAGACAATCAAAAAGTCAGGAAGGGCTGTTATCATAGCGATGCGTTAGTACCTAAAGAGTACGGAGTCGTATATTACAAATCTAACACTCATTACGCAGACAAAAATCAGTAGAAGTTGATCTCAGAACCGACTAGCATTATGGTTGAAGCAAGGTACTATCTCTTCTCTGACAGAGTACTTACCTACTGGTGGATGATTATGTTAATTTTATGCGGAAGAAGTGGTGTGGTGAACATTTTACGATGGGTTCACTTTGGTTCCTGAAGTATTACATGAACCGATGATCGAATACCCATTATACGACGAATAAATGAAAGTTAACTATAGTCTTAAGTAATTAGAGAAAGGCACCTCCATAGTAAAAGCTTAGTTTACGATTGGAAACAACTAAACTTACAATGAAGTTGCCTAATGTATCCATAACAATAATATTAGATAGAGAAGTGAACGGGAAACGAAGCTGAACAGACTCCCAACCCATTTTCCGATACGGTGGTAGAGTCATTGTAATAATTGACGTTCATAAGTGCGTCTGTGACGACAAAATTTAATAAAGAACTTTGATTGATTGATTGATTGAACTCTATTGTCTCAATGATATGCAAAATTAAATGGTTGTTAAGAAATATCATCATCGTAAACAAAACCCCTCACGTTCCCACTGCTGGGACACGGACCATAATCTACCACGCTGGCCCAGTGCAGTTTGGTGGATGTCAAATTTTTGTGATTAATTCTTGGACATGCCGGTGTCCTCACGATGTTTTCCTACACCGTTTTTAGAGATTAAGTCGGGCCAGCGAGATTTAAACTCGTCGAATAGAAAATCGCACGTGCTCCCACTAAACCGCACTCGCTCTCTACTAATAATTATATTTTATAGCAAGGAATTAGGACAATTGAACCCGACTACGGGACAATGAAGAGTTATTTCCGTATAATTAAGCTTCTAATGTGTAACTTAAATCAAAACATATTTTTGCGAGGTTAGCTATTTGTTGGAGTCAGCTTATGTCTTCATCATCACCATTTCGCATCTGATATCTATGGGTCAAATTCTCACTCAGAGGTATTTACGACAGAGAGTAGTTTGTAGTGAATGTAGTCATAGGCCTCTTCTGTTAAGAGGCCGCATTGGGAAGTACCTCATATTTGCAAGTTATCAACAACCAGGCAGTAGTGTGCAAACATTACCGTGTTCCGCTTTGAACAGCACTGTTTCAAGCGAAATTACTGGGCATTGAGCTATTAGGACAAGATGACGAGCGCAGTGCAGTGCCGTAAAAGAAAGTTCTGGCACAGAATAATTAATAGTACGTTTTGGTGTTTCAGGATGGTGCTGCAAGAGTTACGGCGTGTTGCTACCATCAGGTAGTTGACCTGACGTTACATCAGTTGTACACAAGAAAGAGATACATTTATTTTCGCTTTTATATGAAAGGAAAGCAAGTGTTCTATGATATATAATAGACAGGCTACGTAAAGTCGTTCCTTTGCATAATTGCTCAGGTAGTGCAAGTAATGACCAGCTGGGGCGGCTGCCAATTAGCTGTAAAAGGTTACAGTATGCCGTCTGCTCTCGGCTCGAGTTACTGCAGGGAAAGTGGCTGAAGGTTCAACGTACTTTGCTGCACCCTGCGCCTGTAAAGCGTCTGATCTCTACACAAAAAGAGGATATTCCTACTAAAGACTGAACGATAGCTCTTTGAAAATGTTGGCGTCAGGGAACTCAATTGTTTCTGCAATTACAAAACATTCAGAAGTCAAATCAAAGCAAATCAAAATCTCTTTATTCATGTTTGGCATCACAGACGCACTTATGAACGTCAAATTATCACCATGACTCTACCTCCGCATCGGAATAAGAACCATTACTCAGAAGATATGGCAAGAAACAGAGAGGCGATTTTTTTAGAGATTTTGTTAATTTTTTTTGGTTTTCTACAATATTGTGTCTTATGTGCCAGTTGGCTTCTTTGCAGAAGTGGAATGTTCTGAACATCTTTGTCTTCTATATAAGTACGAATTGTATAGTATGCTTTTCTCATTACAACAGGCTTTATGTTTATGTATTCCACATTAACTGATATTTATTTATTCCATTCACTATTTATTTATTTTTGGATACCAATGCTATATAATTATTGGAATCGCTGGACCCTTTCCGAATGTTTTGCGTTTTTAGAAGGTCCTAAAGGACCTTACGACGAAAGGACGATATATACATCAATCAATCCTTATGATTTACATAGAAATCCTAGATGACAAAAGTTTGTGTGCGTCTTATATTTACAATGAGTGATGACTTCATACCTACACACTATGATTATCAATTTTATTCATAGATCCTCAATGTCAGTACAGAGTAAATTCAATGTGAACTCAAACAATTCAGGGCACTGAACGAGAACATAAGAAACGTGACATTTACTTATGCCAAGCCCAAGATTTCACGCTACCAACATGCTTGGAACAATGTTTCTCAGGGGCAAACAATCCTGTAGGTACAAATATGTGAACGCGTTATTCGCGATATTCTACTAGGTAAGTATATATTTATTTTGTAAATCACTCTAATTGGAAACTGCACATGAAGTATAACCACAAATCTATAACAAATCTTATCTACTAATGTCACCTATGTTCATTTATATTAATATTAGATACCTATATAGTATGTCATATGAATATAATGTTACAATATACAATTATACATGTGCATTGTATACTTAGCTATATAAAGCTGACACTATTTATGTTCGATAGAACTTTATTTTATACTAACCATATATTTATTTTATTTATTTACTTTATTCAGAAGAGTCAGAACTGTTTTATTTTATGTAACTGAATGACGAGATGAGCAGGTTGTTTGCCTGATGGTAAACAATATGGCTGCCCAACAATTGCAGCACCACCCAGAACTTTATTTGCAAAATCCTGCGCGGCACTGCACTGCGCTCGTTATCCTAAAACAATTAGCTGTTAAGTCTCATAATGCCCAGTAATTTCGCTGGCTACAATGCCCTTCAAACCGGATACTTATGAAACTTAATAAAATAATTTCTTCGAGTCATTTTCCTGCATTGACAGAACGGAGGCAGCGGAACAGCTGAACGAAACGGGTTTTTTTTAATTCTTTTGATACTTTTCGAAAAGGTTTTTGCGACATTTCGGTGTCGGTTTCCTCTTTTGTTATATAATAAGGTTTACAGACAAAAATATCGTTTCCTCCGTCTATCATCATCATCAACATCCCATCATCAGCCCATTACTTTCCCACTGCTGGGACTCGGGCCTTCCCTCATATAGGCCATGATCCACCACGCTCGCCCATTCACATGTCACATGTCAGTTGCTGTCACATGTCCTTGAATTTTTATGATAAAATCTTGGACATGCGGGTTTCCTCACGATGTTTTTGAATCCACACGTAACTTAAGAAAGTGATTAGTGCGGGGCCAGCGGGATTCGAATTCGGGTGCGTCGGAACGAAAGTCGCACTGAGCCACACTCGCTTGTGCTGAGCCACACTTGCGCGTCCGTCTATCATGATAATGGACAACTTAATTAGTTCAATGGTTTTTACAATATCCTTAATTACCAAATAAGAAAACTAGAATAAAAGTGATGTCACTGAGAGATTTCTGGTTGATAGTAAGAATCACCAAAACGGTCATGAATGCGTCCTTGTATTTAGCGAAGTACTAATTACTAAAAAACATCACCACCTAGAAAAAAAAACACTGGCCATCAAAAAACGACACAAACACTTTCTTTTACTTATATTTTACTATACGAGTTTTTCGGTTCATAATCGATTTTTCAATGCGAATGCGTCACTCTTGGACATGTTATGTTCAGCCATCATTATGTCATTTAAATCCTACAGCGATATTGAATCAAATTATGTTTAAATTAAAGTAGAACACTACCATTATGGAGAAATTTAATATGAATTCAATTTCATGTGGGAAAACTTGAAACGGTGTCGGAAAAGGATGTAATAACAACATTCAATCAACTAGATTATTATTTTTATTCAGATCCGAGTCGATTATTTAATAATTACGTTTAATAATGTTACGCAATATTATTCTAATGCTAAAAGTGCGCTGCAGCACTTTTGATGCGGTTTGCCTAGTTGCTGTAGGTGTGCATCAGGCAGAGAGTATCAGTTTGAATGATCAAGAATAACACTGGCATATAATTATAAAAATAAGTTGCAGCTTAATTATATTATTATTTATGAATGTTCTAGTTTAAAATAACACCCTAGAATTAAGTCAATAAATACTGACCCATATTTAACTAAATGACAGTTTCCACAACACCCGAACAATATGAAAACTTTCGCTGTAGATCCAATTGCCTAGATCTATAATGGATCTATTGAGATTTGTTTTTCTCTCTATAGATCCAAATGTGATATACTGAGAACATTATTTTCAGTAGATTAATTGGCATAGATCTATTGATCTTCTATACCACAACCAAAGAAAACTAACTATTACCCACAACACTCCAGAGGTGTAGTCTTGCGCTGTTTTAGGTGTAAAGGATATGTATATTCCGGAACACCGGGAATGATATAAGCACATTGCTTCATGACACGTTCCAGAATTAATTATACTTCAAGCAAACAAGTATCGATGCACAAGCTGTTATCTCGCAGAATGCAGATTGCCGGAAACCACTGAAGAGCGAGGAGGTATAAAGATATAAATAAACGAACATATTCGTAAGGAAGGCGCAACGCTAATATTATATATAACATGCACAGAACACCACTTGAAGATTGTGTTTGAAGTTTTGCGAAGTATAAAGACAACTTTGTAAAATCCTAAAATTATTGTGAGGTATATATTTCTGGCATTTGGATACGGCGGATTGAATAGTGGGTGCCAAAAGATAAAGAAAAAGAAACTGTTTAAAAAAATAATGAGTGGCAAAGAAAGCCTACTAGAGAACGTCATGGAGATGATCTCAATCGAGAATAGATATTATAATGCTTGGAAAGAAATGGAGTAGGTACATAAAGTCTCCTTTCAGTTCCGTTAGATTATTTATCGGCTCAATTGGTTTGGAGTGAAGCTAAATTAGAATTAAGTGGACGCACAAAAGCGCAGCGAGTACAACGGCACCACGTGTTTGGGTTATACAGAACCCGAGAATAGTCCAAACTCAAAACATCAAGTAGAAAGTTTGCGGAAACCTTAAAATCTTCACTTTAACTAATGGTGCAAGTTCGTTAATTGCTTTTAAATGAGCCTAATGTTCTGCATGTTACCGCTTTCTCTGAAAACCGGAGAAAATTAAGTTAACAGAAAATGAAGTAATTTGACTGATACAGAAATTAACGATGTCATTTATGTTTTACTAGGGTTGACCACACACCTACATGAGAAAAGAAGAAGTGCTTAACTGATTGGTAACTTTGTATAAAAGAAGACCTTAAATTACCAACTATTTGTAATCCTTCCATGATGAGTATCCCAACCATAATCCAATACCAAATGAATAATATATCTAGCAACTAATCCCAGAAAATATTAGGTATTTTGAGCTCCCATCAATCCCAATCAAATTTTATTTAAAAAAACATCAAAATATGCCTTTTCTTTCGTTTGTTGTTGTTGAAACTACCGTCATTTACTATTAACTTCAAAATGCTAGTAAAAATTTGGCTTATTGTTCATCGAAGTACCAGGCTAGCATAGATTACAAGGAACTCTTTCCTTTACCTCTGGCATCTCAGAGGAACCAAAGTAAAACAATTATTATTAGCATGCTATGCAAACAAAATTGCATAGCATGCAATTGTTTTAAATTGCGGAGTCTGTGCTCTGTGCGGAACTGCACTCTTTTCAGGGTCAAAAAGGTACATTTCCTTGTCAAAACAGATATACTGAGATGTTAAATTATTGATACAAAAGAAGTACCATTTAAACCAGAACTCATTCTCAGATTCTTTACGCTTAAACACTTCATGGCGACAAACAGCGGCAAACGACTCTCGACTCGGTACTACATAGTTGCAATAAAAACTTTACAACCGGACAACTGTCCATTAATTGATCAACTTTATCAATAAAATTTCTCTCGAAGTGTTACATTGTAAAAACTTCGAGCATGTAAAGCAGGTTCGTTCATAATGGCACCTGCAGTACGTAGTAATATTTAATTTACTTTGCCTGCAGTCTGTGGCGTAACCAGCAGATTCATTACCGTACGGTCAGTTACATCGGCTGACATGGAGGAGGCGTGTCTATATTAATAAATCAAAAGAAAAAACCGGCCAAGTGCGAGTCAGACTCGCGCACGAAGGGTTCCGTACCATTATCTATAAAAACGGCGAAAAAAATCACGTTTGTTGTATGGGAGACCCATTAAATATTTATTTAATTCTGTTATTTAGTATTTTTTGTTATAGCGGCAACAGAAATACATCATCTGTGAAAATGGCAACTGTAAACTATCATGGTTCATGAGATACAGTCTGGTGGCAGACGAACAGATGGACAGACAGACGGTCGGACAGCGGAGTCTTAGTAATAGGGTCCCGTTTTACCCTTTGGGTACGGAACCCTAAAAAGGTAAAGCTCTGTATACAGACGGATCGATATTCGATAGTACTGCTACACATTGTTTTATGAAGCCCAAAAATCGGACATGCCTATTTTATTGAAATGTTGGATAGATTTCATCATTTTAAACGCCAGAGTAAAACTCCCACCCTTCTACGTCATATAGTTCACAGAGTAGCGCTACTCTGTGAATTATTTTTAAAATTTACAGACAAAAGGTCCTAAAAGTATAAAAAAAATTAACTTTACAGGTTAAGCTATTTTTTAACATAATAGCATCGATTAAGGTCGATTATTGACTGAATTATTGTAAGATTTTTCAAACGGCGCACGGAGATGTTATGCCAGGCTCCATAGTAAAAAGGTACATCCCCTTCGTAAATTACTTCCTATACATACAATAAAGAAACTTTAACCATGGTGTGCTATTAATTATTCTGTGCCACGGTGTACCTTAACTAACACCGATAACAAATCAGATTAGCTCACGTTTTTTTGTCTAACCGGTCATCTCGCAGTCAGAAGGCAAATTTAGTGTCTGCCTAAACTGAAACCGGTCGGTCAGGTTCTAAGCAAACAAAATTCTATATTTGGCTTAATTGTTTTTTACTGCTTTTGGAGATTCAGTCGTTTAATAAACACGTACGTAGATTTTTGTAATCATTATGAGATAACCTTTCAGTTTTTATAAACGTGAGAAATAATACCATGATTGTCGGAACGTGTGGAAACAATGTAGATGTGTAGCTAGTAGCTACATAACTATCAAACTAAGCCATATTTAAGTATTCTTTTTTTATGGGACTGAGTGATGAGACGAACATGCCGATCGCCTGATGGTAAGCGCCACGCCTGCCCATAACAATAGGGGATCGGACAACTTTTCATAAAGTGTTTTAAATTAACTACAATTAATATATAGCCATGAAAAATAGTATTTTAATTAAATAACGCTCTAAAAGTACCTAAAACTATGTTTAAATATTATGTTTCAAATATTGCCGCGCAAAAGGTCACCTCAAAACTTGTGACGTCATATGAAGGTAGAAAACGACAAACTCTTCGAAATAAAACTTGCAAAGAGATTTAAATACGTTTTGTGAAGTTTGGGGAAAAATTAGCAAAAATACATTTTATGAAAAGCAAAAACGTAAAATAAACACAAGCTTGACTCACGGCATTTGCCTTCAAATAACGTCATGCGTTGTGATTGTTGTTTCGTTTGAGATGAAGAACAGATTAAAAATGTCAGAATTATTAGATTTTATTTATTGATTTAAAAATATAAATCATTATTATTTCACAAAAATATTGATTGGATGATCTTTCTGATTCGACGAACATTCGTTCTAACTACATTTTAGATTTTATCTCGATTACTGTCCGATCCCCTATTGCAGTGCCACCCAGAACTTAATACACCCCGAGACATAAGATATTAAGTCTCATATGCCGAGTAATTTCGCCTGGTTACAATGCCCTTCAAACCGGAACACAGTAATGCTCGCGCACTTTTTTTTTATTGAGAGTGGCTTGCGTTTGACCACTTTGTCACCTGATGGTAAGCGACGATGCGGTCGACGATCTAGCACACTTACCAAGATAGTACCTGTGCACTCGAGACTTGAAGATTCCTAGATTGTAGCTATCGGGAAAGACTGACTCTGGCAGGGAGTTGCACTCGTTAGCAGTGCACTACTGCTTGGCGGCAGAATAACTGGTGGCAAAGCTTTGAAACCTACCTCTGTAAATTTATTCTGTTGTTACGCTACTGACTACTGTTAACGCTTAGATACAGGGCATGTATCGGTTATCGTATTTTTTCAATTGATATTCATACGACAAACTGATTTTTCGTTAATCTGTATCCGATGGAGTTCGTCATTGTATTGAACATAGAATATGAATCAGACACTTGAAAAACATTAATTCAGTAGATGTGGTAATTTGGTGAGTAAAAACCCAAGTAGAATTTGTTTCCAGCTTACCTGATTAAATTGGTGGCGTTTGATGAATCGAAATGGATTCTGAAACAAACAATTTCAAGCTTATATGACAGTTTATGGCAAAATAAAATACTTTTATGTAGAATGTATGTATGTAATTTAAATAATGATGATGTAAGTTAAAAAATATCAAAAACTAACTGTAAAAGTGGTTAATAGAAAACTGCTTTTACAATTTTGAAAGAATTTTGGGAATTTAAATTATAGTAGATGAATGATTATTTTTTGTTAAATTGTGAATTATTGTTGTTGGATTAACTTATTTTAAATGTTGCAATTGTATGACATGTGTATATAATATAATATTATTTAATTTAAAACAAGTGACATGACACTTTCAATATAATTTATTTTGACATTATTGCAAATATACATTATGAATAATTTAATTTCAATATTGAGTAATAAACTGAAATGTTTCAGGTCATTCATATTTTAACTATTGTAAACATGTATGAATTCATTTAATAATAATATATACTTTTTTAAATTTTGCATGCCAATTTTTGGTGAAACATGCCGAACCAAATATTGTAGTTATATTAAGTTATGTTAAGTTATTGGCAATAAAAATCATTTTCTTTCTTTCTTTCTTTAACCATTTTATAAGTGTAACATCTTATCTGTACCTACCACCATGTTTCACGCAAATAAAACAATTTCATTTCATTTCAGATATCTTTAGATTTTTAAGTAAAAATACTGAACACATGTACCTACATGACGTAATGGAGTAAAGTTTTAGAACCGCAAACAGTTGTGACCTTGCATGTTAGGTTTAAATAAACTAAAATTAAAAAAACCCCCGAAACAAAAGCCTATAAAAATTTAAAAACGGTGGAACCGATTTTGATAAAACATGTTTAGTAAAAAACGCATGTGCCACAGCAGACATACATATTAGTCAACCCCATCAGACAGACACCCCTTCTTAATGAAACCTCAAAGAAGACCTTGTGAGGAGAAGAGCAGCAAAAGAACCAACGACTTCGTAAGTCCCAGCCAGCGAAATTACTGGGCATTGTGAGACTCAACAGCTAATTGTCTCAGGGTGACGAGCGCGGTGCAGCGCCGCGCAGGATTTTGCAAAACAAAGCTCTGGGTGGTGATGTTATTGTTATGGGCTGGCGTATTGCTTACCATCAGGCAAACGGCCAGCTCGTCTCATCATACAATTACATAAAAAAAACCTCGTAAGTAAACCCCTTCCTTTACCCTCACAGTAACAAAAAGCATAACTATTGCTACATATCTATATCTACGTAGCAAGAGTTAGGTAAAGAATTTTAGAATTTACGACAATATCGCATGCCATTTAAACTGAATTACAGAAAATATCGGTCTACAAATTAAATCGATATCGAAATCGAAACCATAACTAATCGATTTACCTAGAACGGAATCAGGGAAGTCTACACGCGGAAGATCAACTGAAAAAGTGATATCGAGTGTAGAGTAAGTGTAAGTATCATTCGATTCGTAAAAAGTAGAACACTAGCGATGTGTTTGCGCAGAATCGATGTTTTGTGACAGCCAGGCGAGGAAGTGATGAGCATTTACCATTGTTTCAATGATGCTTTGTTCTTTAGTAGGTTTAATTGTGTGCAATGTAACCGATTATGAATGCAATTGCGTATTATTTACTTCGACATTTCCGCGGCTCTAAGTAGAATATTGAACGGAACTATTTTGTTAAATGTGTCAAAGCAATTATTTATTGAACTGAAAGTAAAATGTTTAGTAGTATGTATTCTTAGTTTTTTATGCCATGCCAAAGTCCTTTTCAGGCAGACTCATTTCGCATGAAGAGAGAGGAGCTTTTCTACCTTTAGGCAGTATGAATAGTGTTTCTGACTTCATCAATATATATAGTAGGTACATATTATCAAAAATATATAGATAGAATTGTAAAAAATTGTGTGATGCTCTTAGTATGCAAGTTATGGCAGAAAAAAAAAACAATTTTCGAGTAAATTTACAACAAACGAGAGCCACAATATTTTTGTATTAGCAGATCTCATCATTATAATTAATTTATCATTAATCATACAAGGATGAAATAGGTTTGCAAAAGTATGGAAGTATGATTGTCAGAATACAATAATTATTATTATTAGGAGCGATCACTGCTAAAATAAATAAATGATTGTATATGTTACGGCTAATAGCCGAAATGCGGCTACACCTAGTTTCAGCCGGCTACAACTAGGTGCAGCCGGCCACATGCGGTTAAACTTAGGTGTATCCTATTTATCTTCGGTTAGAACTAGGTTTAGCCTTCATCATAGCGGCTAGAACTAGGTGCAGGCGCACACCAATCAAACGTATAAGCGGCAGCCCTCGGTCGGCTAGGGTGCGGCGGGGGTGGCCCTTGGGCTATCCCAACGCCGCGAACATGTATATGTATTAGATATAGTATAATGTAGATCAGAATATAATGTAGAATGATCTATCACTTCGATAGATTATAATCTACCGAAAAATAATGCGACGGTTCACAATCTTTCGACAGTTGACAATCTCGCGTAGGATACATCTAAGTTTAACCACAGAATTGGTTTAACCGCATGTAGCCGGCTGCACCTAGTTGTAGCCGGTTAAAACTAGGTGTAGCCGAACTTCGGCTATTAGCCGTAACATATACACAAATGTTGAATCCAACTTATGCATAATTAAGTCATTCCACCACACGCGGAGCTAAACGTTTTATTTAAGGATCATTGACGTCACAATGTGTTATTGTTCCTATTCCTTTTATTGTTTCGTTGTCAACTCTCGCTGACGGAGGATGTACGTACTTCATTCGTGGATTTTTATTAGGTTTTGTCTCTTTTGCGGCTATTATATTATATTATGTCGATGTCGCCATCATTATCAGTCCATGACTAAGTATGACTTCTCACTTCTTTAGGTACTGTGCAGAACTTAAAAAAACGTCTGTGCAGAGCAGGCTAATTCTCTTAGAGTTGATTTTTACATTTTATAGTTGCTAGGCGAGTCATCAAGTTAGAAAATGTTATTTCAATCGGAAGTCGGCTAAAAATATAACTGATCAGTTACTCGGCAGAAAGTTTGATTAATAAAGATATATTGATATCATACTAATATTATAAACGCGAAAGTTTGTATGTATGGATGTACCTTTGTTACTCTTTCACGCATAAACTACTGAATGGATTTTGATGAAATTTAGTATGGAGATAGCGTATACCCTGAATTAACACATAGGCTACTTTTTATCCCCGGAAACCGCGGGTGAAACCGCAGGGCGCAGCTAGTTGAAAATGATTTTAAACGTTATGTAATCAGAGGAAGACAGCCCATACCGTGTTTTCTACTCACTCTCTATTCTCTTTATTTTTATTACTGAAGCCGCATGACATTATAACAGGGTTGACATGTAAATATAGGTGTTTCCGTTTATTGAATATAGTTTCCGTATACTCCTTGCTGTTTTAGTACCAAATGTAGACGAGACAAAGACAGTGCCAACCTTTGACCAGCAACAACCTCGAGCCAATACAAACATCATGTTACTTGACAAAACATTGCACCAACATGTGATTCATTCATTTCTCTACAGTTTCACATGAATGGACAACCACAATCTTCTAAATACAACTCTATTGCGATCGACGAAGTCACATTTTACAAATGCATTATTTTTACAGTTTTGGGACAGTTAATAAAATTATAGAAAAAGAGACCTTCTGATGATATGTCAAAGTGTGTTATTGATTGTGTTTAGTTATGCTGAGTAGAGTTTTTCGAAGGTGATAGCAATAGTGAATCATGGAGATATTAGCAAAGAAACTTTCTGGGTCAATGGTATTGTAATGTGAGTAAAGAATCCGTCATGACGTCAAAACTGTTATATAAATAATAACTATTTAGAATTACTCATTCGGCGATTGCAACTTATTTCTTTGCATCAACATCGGCCACTTCACTTTGCGAAATAAACACGAAACAGAATAGAATAGAAAAACTCTTTATTGTATACCAATTTAATGAAATAGACACACAGTCCTTATGGTGTGTATGTTCTATGGTAGTACAATGGGCGGTCTTATCGCTTGAAGCGATCTCTCCCAGACCACCTTTGAATGGACAGTATGGGAAGAAGAAGTAGACGTCGGTGTACAACAAAAATTATTAATTACAACTACATACCTACATAATCATACATACATGCTAATATTTACATTCTAATACACACCAAAACAAAAATATTATTAGTAAATTATTATTATTTACTAATGTCAAATAATTAAATTAATCTACAATATTAAATAAATCTCGCGAGTGTGGCTCAGTAAAGAGCGAGTGTGGCTCAGTAAAGAGCGAGTGTGGCTCAGTGGGAGAACGTGCGACTTTCGATCCGACGCACCTGAGTTCGAATCCCGCTGGCCCCGCACCACTGACTTTCTTAAGTTATGTGCGGATTTAACACTAGCTCTAAAAACGGTGAAGGAAAACATCGTGAGGAAACCGGTATGTCCAAGAATTTATCACAAAAATTCAAGGACATGTGACATCCACCAACCCGCACTGGGCCAGCGTGGTGGATTATGGCCCATACTCTCTCTATGAAAGAAGGCCCGTGTCCCAGCAGTGGGAACGTGATGGGCTGATGATGATGATGATGATGATGATGATTAAATAAATCAAATAAAAATCAAAAACAGTCAAATCAAATAAAATTACAAAAATAAACCAACTCAAATTAAATTAAATTAAAAAATAGACATATATATTATACTAAACTTATCAAAATATTATTCTAATACATTCAATATAATACGTATTTACTAAAAATTAATAATAGCAGTGTTAGTGGTACGAAGATGGTAATGAGCCTTGACCATATTATTATGTTTAAATATTGTTAAAGACTTGGCACGACGAAACAGTTTTAACTAACCAAACTGAAGATAGGTTAAACAAGTTACATTTTAGCGTTCATACATTTTATTTGATAATCTCAAATATATTTTTTGCTTAGTGCATACGATTTGTTAACATCATCAATTTTGCATTATTTAATTACTTACTTGAAGAGCCGAAAACGTGTTAAGTTACAATGTTTATAAATATAAATGAAAAATGATCATTAAACTTAACAAATATTAATCTAATGCTGTCAAATTTATTATATATATACAAGAAGGATGACATATAAACAAATTACCTATAGCAGTCAGCATTTAGCGACTTCATAAATCAAATGATTCTAAAATCGGTAGTATCCCCGCAGTAGGCGCAGGCGCAGGCAACCAATCAAAATATTTCGTAATAGTATCGCAAAGGAAAGCGAATGTTCGATTCGATAGCTTCCGTTTTGATTCAAAAATAAACAAATGACAATAAGTAGAATAACCGAAGCGATGGTTGCTATCCGGGGGCGGAGTTTCAATCAGACGGTTAACTAATTGAAGTTATTGAATATGTAATACTTACTGCAGAAAATAACAAGTACCGATCAAAAAGTATCAAGTATAACAACAAGTCAAAAAAGTATAAGTATAGAGTTGCTTGCGAGACTGAAGTTAGTTCATTAGGCTCTACTCTAATACTCATTTAAGTTAATGTCAGCAGTCAAAGGCACGTATTCGTCGTTAAATCAGCAGATGAAAGTTGGAGAAATTATTAAATTACATTTGAATTATAATATATTAAATATTTTAATGCCAATTCCATTAGCGCATGGATTCTTAACAAGTAGGTAACTGTTATTCATACTTTGGCTAGATTATTAATTTCTTGAAGGAAAGCAATCATTTCTTGACATGTGATTCCCACGTGATCATTTCTCTTGTACAATAATAGAATTCAATAATGTTCCGCACTTGGCAGTCGGCAGTTAGCTTCACATCCATATACGGTGAACATTTAATACAGATTTGTCACAGAACCGAGATCCACTTTCTTTAGATGAAATAGTATCTAAAGCAACTAAACCGCTTTTGAAAACAAGTATCTGTTTCTCTGGTTAAATGCAGATGCCAATCGTTTTTATAAAAATTAAACACTTAAATATACTCATGTAATTTAGAGTAACCAAATAATGAGAAAAACAAATCAAAGCCATGAACCAGATTGGCAGAACAGTACCTAATCAAATCAATATTTATGGAATCGATTTCTGTTTTTTGTAACCTTGCATAATTTTTTCTTTCATTTCGAGAGTTGCAAGAGTTGAAAACTTTATAGTCTTGGATGCCTATTTATCAGATTGCAGAGCAGAGTACTGAGTAGTATGAGAAAAAAATATTTAATTTCTCTGTCCACTGCCAATTTCACCTCACAACAAAATTAAAATTGTGAACTTACCAACGGAGTGGAATTCGCGAATATTACAATGACCGATCAAAACGTAATTGGCAGTTGCACGAACACAATTTATTACAAAAACTTTAAGAGAAATAAAACCAGGTGAGTTACCAACGTTATATAAGTTGTACGTTTAAGTTTATTCAGTGCATGCCGGAATAAAAGCGCAGAAATGTGGAACGCTAGAGTGCAGGAATTTGCCAAGAATGCGCAGAGTTCGACGGCCAACTTGCAGGCGTGGATCGTGACTCGAATAATGAACTTGCATTCTAAAGGTTTTTAGGTTCACTATATATTTTCAGAATAGGCCTATGTTGCGTGAAAAAGACGAAGTTGCAACCCAGCATGGGGTTGCAAGAGGCTGAGGCAAAAACGTTACTTATAGATTTTGTTGTTCATCATCAGCCGATAACGTTCCCACTCCTGGAACACTGGCCGTCTCTCTTAGAGAGAAGTATGGGCCATAACCCAACACGCTCGATCGCACGATCCAGTGCGGGTTGGTGGATGTCACATGTCCTTGAATTTTCGAGATTAATATTTGGAAATGCCGGTTTCCTCACGTTGTTTTTCTTCACCGTATTTAGAGCGAGTATTAAATCCGCACATAACTTAAGAAAGTGGTGGACAGTGGTACAGGGCCAGCGGGATTCGAACTCATCGGACATCGGATCGAAAGTCGCACGTACTCCCACTGAGCCACACTCGCTCTAAGTTGATGATGGGTTAATGCAACAGTTACGTTGTTACAATAAGAAGCAATTATTGAACAACTCATTGACCATTACAGGCCTATAGAATTATAGATATCAAATGCTATAAAAAGTACTATTATTAACATTATGTAATTGAGGTTTCATACTATTTTCAAGTAAGTAACTCAATTTCAGTGATGGTTTTATTATGATTTTGTGCGATTGCAATATTGAAAGTAACTGACTTGTACGTGGATGGAATATAATAGAACTAAAATAAAATAAATCGAGAAAACGAAGGTGACCAGGTACAGGTAAATTTTCATTTCATCTATTTTTTTAACCGACTTCAAAAAAGGAGTAGGTTCTCTGTTCAATTGTATTTTTTTAATGTTTGTTACCGCAGAACTCCGTCATTTATGAACCGATTTGGAAAATTCTTTTGCGTTGGGTTCAGTATAGCTACGAAGTGGTCCCATATAAATTTCATCGATATTTAACCTTGGACTTCGAAGACACATTGAAGTTGGTTTTTATTTTATTCTAAAAACTTATTATTATAAATGTCAACGCACTTAACATGGATATCGAATCTAGTTCGCAATACTAATACCTATTGTAAATTTCCATTGTGATAGGAAATATTTATTATTTTTTATATGTAACTGAATGAAGAGACGAACTGGTCGTTTGCCTGATGGTAAGCAATACGCCAGCCCATAACAATAACAGCACCACCCAGAATTTGTTTTGTAAAATCCTGCGCGGCGTTGCACTGCGCTCGTCACCCTGAGACAATTAGCTGTTGAGTCTCATAATGCCCAGTAATTTCGCTGGCTACAATGCCCTTAAAACCGGAGCACAGTAATGCTTGCGCACTACTGCTTGGCGGCCGAATAACTGGCAAAGCGGTGGTACCCACCCAGGCGGCCTCTCGCATACGAGAAACCTACCACCAGGAAATAGTCTGATAATGGGAATTGCACAATCATAATGGCTCATTAAAGGAGGAAAAAGGAACTAAAGTTCCTTACATGCACCAATACATACAAATGTACCGATTTGTTAGATAAGGTACTCGTATCTAGAGTCAATCTTGTTGGTAATTAAACCTATTATATTGAAGATCATCACGCGATATTGCAGTTTATTGTAAATAGAGACAATAATGGTCGAATACGTCTACTTTGGGTGGGAAAAGTAAAATTATAATTATATTAAAGTTCTATGTTGTGATTAACCAATAAATGCTTATAATAAACTAAAATTAAAAAACCCTTTGAAGCAAAATACCTATTAAAAGCAAAAAACGGCTAACCGATTTAGATAAAACATAGTAAATGAAAAAACAACCTACGGTGCTAAAGCTACGGTGCTACAGACAGAAACACATAGTGTCAAACTTATAACACCCTTCCTTTTTACGTCGGGGGTTAAACATTCAAATGTATTCTTGCAGTGACACCTATATCTCTCTGATTTCAAACCTTGATCGAACTGCTGAGGAAGGTTGTACTAAAGATAAACCTTTCTTCCAAAACCAATCACAGGAAGGCATGGAGGAAAAGCAATCGGAAATAATATTGGAAAAGCCCAATCAAAGGACGTATTCTTCGCTTCAAACGAACAGAACGTCTAAAGAATGCTAATACCAGTGCTGATATCATGCATTTCTGCGTGATCGTAATAAAAACATGGCAGATCGCGGAAAACGTGCATTAAAAAAAATGCTAAAGTGACTATGTCATTTTAGTGGCACCGTAAAAAGATAGAAATGACTAGACGAGTAATTCAAACTACAATGTGATGATTGCAAAGAAAGTTACAAGTACATAAAACTTTGGTCGCCACTAATGCGAAATAATAAGTACCTACATACACAAAGCGTTTTGCATCGACCTTTTTAATGCGAACGGAACTACAGAACACACACACAGACATACAGGTACAGGTTAATGGAACACCTTACCAGCGTCTTTGTTTCCCGATTCTTATAATCTAGGTGTCTTCAAGTCGCGAGTGAATCGGTATCTAGGCAAGCATGATCCATCGTCGACCGCGTCGTCACTTACCATCAGGTGAGACTGCGGTCAAATGCTTGCCTATTAGGTAATAAAAAAAAACCTTACTTACCTTTGTTAGTAAGTATGAAGAACAACTTAGAAAAGACGTATAAAGGCATATATATCTCTTCTTTAAAAAGTTTAAAACAAAATCGTTATTCGAGTCTGTCTGTACTCCTTATCTACTTGATAAATTTTGATGCGAAGTTTTCAGGGAATAGGGAATATGCATGTATTTTTTAATGCATGAATCGATTCATTATTGAATACTATTTATTTAAAAAAAAAATGTTTAATAATTTTACGGCATCATTAGTCAATAAAATAATTAAATGAAAATTTGAATCACTTTATATCAACATAAACACACTATTTGCGTGTGACGTCAAAATGTGGAGTCCTAAGATCTCCTTATTGGTCTATATATGCTACATGTGTGTGTATGTCAATAATTTACCAATAAGCAGCGAGGCCCGTGACGTCAAAATGTGGTTGCACGTACTTAAGCGTTTTGCGATTACGTTCTGTTTCTCCAAAAATAAAAAAATATAAACATTGAAATACAAATAAACTAAGCAATTAATAACAATAATTATATCACTACTAAATGCTTATGGGAGTAATCTATCGTAAAAAGTAATTTCCAGATTTTTCAACAACACATGCATATTCCCTATTGCTTGTGGAAAGTGCATGCAAGTACCTATACATTTTTATAGGCAGTTCGGGTGTGAAATATTCGCATCCTACATACCTACTCCGTATGTACTGTGAATCTGTGGCGGGCTAGTAGCAGACCAAAATCTGCATATAAAAATAGCCCGTAAGGTAAAACATCGCTATGGGAATATGGAGGAATTCGGCAGAGGCTTCAACAATCGCAGTGAAGAACCTTTCACGCAACTTTAATTTAACTTTCTTTTATCTTTGATCATTTCGCAACTACCTTCATGCCGATTAAACTTAGTTTCTAATGATTTAATATTAATAATTCTCTGTTATATTTGCGAGTAGGAATTTGCAGGTTATGTAATAGCAACACGCCTGTAATAGAAACAATTAGACATTAAAAATATTTATCGAAACGGGTTGTGTAGGTAGGTACATGCTTTAATTTGCTTCAAGAAATTATGCAACGCCTGCGTCTTTCACCGATTTTTTTCATATATTATGCACGTAACGATTGATTAATCCGTAAGTGCTTTTTGTATTTATTGAGACTGTTAATTAAATGGTTTATTTTTGAAGCCGTGTGATGAATGGAATTAATTAAACGAAAGGATGTGTGGTTCAGTGACGTTCGTCCGGCGAATGCGAACCGTAAAAAACGCGGAAGGACAAAATGCTCTACATTTCCTTACTAAGATTTTAACGAGATTTGTGCATTGCAAGTTGTTATATGAATATGCATTATAATTAATCTGACTGAGTAGAGGCAAATCATTTTTACAGAAGCAAATAATTTGTACAATAAATTGTTTTGATACAGATATTTAGGTACTACATTATTATTAAGTATTAAAAAATAAAGAGCGAGTGTGGCTCAGTGGGAGCATGTGCTACTTTCGATCCGATGCACCCGAATTCAAATCCCGCTGGCCCCGCACCAGTAACTTTCTTAAGTTATGTGCAGAATTAACACACTCTCTGAAAACGGTGAAGGAAAACATCGTGAGGAAACCGGCATGTCCAAGAATTTATCACCAAAATTAAAGGACATGTGACAACCCGCATTGGGCGAGCGTGGTGGATTATGGCCCAAGCTCTCTCTATGAGAGAAGGCCTCCCAGCAGTGTGAACGTGATGGGCTGATGATGAAAAATAAATACGTACTGTTCAATAGTATAATAGTAGAATATTTATTTAAGACGTGTAACTATATAAATAAAAATGTATTGCCGAAATGTTTGTATGCGCAAAACTTTCGAACGACTGCACTAAATTGGAAAAAAAATTTTTTTGTGTTCGTTATTGTCAGAATAATTATAAAAAATCGATTAAATAAAAATGACGGTACGAAGTTCGCCGGGTCAGCTAGTTTATAATAAATGGGTCTACGTAAGTAATAGTGTTCTTTGCTTTAACCGTCTCTCTCCATGATCAAATCTCTACGTCACGAGGAATTCGCAAACAACGTCATATGACGCGTAATTTTTGCGGATTCCCCAAATGATTGACAGATTCATCGTCAAGACAAATTGCGTAACAACTGATCAAGTGATCATGCATGACCAACCACACCTATCTACTGATTAGGTACCTACCTATACTTATACCTAATAATATGTAGATACGGTATTATGGAATTAATCACGCATCGGCATACTTTAATGTTATTATGTTAGAGGTGTGTATGAGATGGAGATTAGTCAGGCCTCTAAGATTAGATAAGTCGATTTCAACATAAGTATTCAGTGAATTTTGATGCAGCCTGCTTTTATGTCAGAAAATAAATTAATTCCCTGCATAAGCAAGGCATTCAATTTAGCTTATAACTTAGTGGCGAGCCTCCCCGGCTCTGTCCAGGAGCGATTTACATCATCATTAACTTTCTCGACAAATTATACCTAAACTAAAACCAAATCAAAATTTACCAAATCAAATCAAATCAAGAGTTTTGAGACGAGCAAGTCGTTCGCTTAATGGTAAGCACGGGCAAGCGTGGCGTTTACTATCAGGCGAACGACTTGATCGTCTCATCGCTCAGTAGCATAAAAAAAAAGTTGCGGGTGGGCGGCTTTCCCATTGAATCTACGCCATAAGCGTTCGTAAGGGATAAAATAGTACATATAATGATCTTGAATGCCATACTAAGTGGATAGTAGGTGCTATGTTTCACATTCTGAATGTTGACAGCCGCGGTAACGTGTAGCACAGCTTTATGATAACACCTGAGTCTATAACATAGTTATTCTTTGCTATTACTACAAATTGTAGCAATTTTATACGGACGGTCTTATTGCTGTTTTCCACGTGAGGATTTAAGTACGTTGTCACTATCAACAAATATTAAGGTTGCGGGTTCGATTCCCGCGTCGGGACAAATGTAAAAAAAAAAAGCGCAAACATTTATTTCATGTCTGAGTGTTGTGGGACCATGGTCCTCGTAGTTCTTGGTTCCCTAGATACAGGGAATCCTAGTTAGGGGCCAGGATCTATGTATGTGATCGTTGGGCGTAGTATTGGCATTATTACCATGATAGAATGTAACCTTTGATACCTATTGCAAGTTTAATATAGAATGTATTAGTGCATTGGGACCTACGGGACGTGGTGAAAAATCTAACATTTAAAAATTCGGAGAGAATAAAACCTTCTTCTGAATTCTTACTTATTTTTGTCAATTTCATAATTCTTTGTCTTCCTTCAGCCCTCTTAGATAACCTTATCAAAAGGTACCTCCAGTTCTAAACATTCAGCACCCTTAGCACGGACCGGAGACAAAACCATTTATCCCCTGTTTTATCCACTTTCGTCAAACAAAAAGTGGATATAAACAGGGGATAAAATGTTTATCTCCGGTCTATGCTAAGGGTGCTGAATGTTTAGAACTGGAGGTACCTTTTAATAAGGTTATCTAATACTGTCTTATTCTGTCTGGACATCAATCACAGAGCTATAAATAATTTGTGAAGCTATGAAAGTAGATAGATAATTAAGATTCCATTCATTTAGATAGGTACTACATTCCAGACGTAATCCAACTAATATTATATAAGCGAAAGTTTGTATGTATGGATGTACCTTTGTTACTCTTTCACGCAAAAACTACTGAATGGATTTTGATGAAATTTGGTATGGAGTTAGCTTATACCCTGGATTAACACATAGGCTACTTTTATTCCGGGAAACCGCGGGTGAAACTGCAGGGCGCAGCTAGTACTATATAAGCCAGTTTTTTTCCTTTATAATTCACATATTGTATAAAATCTCAGAATTCCAATTTACAACTAAAAATATTATCCTCATAAAAATTAGTGAAGGAACACGTGACACATATGGATGAGTCGTTAACGAACGTTAACAACTCACACTTATATACACGTGCACATTAACTACTACGGAACTCTGATAACTGATAGTGTAACACAAATGCAGGATATTGTTGACATACCTCGCAGGTCACGTTACACCATCAAATATCTGAATATTGATCGAAATATCTTAAATGTCAATCAATACATTAATCGATTCTGACATCATTCGGAACTCACCGAGAGAAGCGGTAAATATCCTTCACAAAGTCTCACTCAACTAAACTGTTCTTGTATCAGTCCCTTTATCGATTCAAATAAAGAGAAGATAGTTCATTCACGTCAGTAAATCGGATGATATCGACACTGGTTGGAATTAATCGAGAGCACTTCACTATCGATGAGAAAAATATTCAAATTTGAATTTGGAATGTGTCGTGCGCTAGTGCGCAGGCGCGCCGTCGGCGGTGGACTGGCCGGGGCAATGAGACAAGCGAGAAACCGAAGGCTGTGTCGCTGGTCGCAGATGAGGGCTAGACGCTTTGCGTAACGCCTTCGATACTTCGGCATATTCTTTATTTTTATTACAAAAATGAATAAGAAGTAATTTATGAAGATAACTTCCACATTTGGGTAAGGTGAGCCTCTAACATTATTTTTATGTACTTTATGTTAAATCCTTCCTATCTACTTTAAAAATCATCGATGTATAACCAGCTAATAGAGCAATATCTGCAAGGTTTCAAGGTTTCTTTCACCATAAATGGTACGTATGTTAGAAATAAGTACGATCCCGAAATTAATCCCTGCGGTACCCCCATTTTGACTTAAGATTCAGAAGATTTAACGCCATTTATAGTTTTTGCTCTCTATAAGATCCAGAGCGGTTCTACAAATTCCGTAGTGGTAGAGTTTACGAATCACGTTGCTTTACATATTCAAAAGCCTTGGAGAGGACAACATACACTAATGGCATCCTGTGTACTCTCCCAAGCTTCAAGCACATGGAGAACTAAGTACCCCAGCACCTGTTGTTTGCCTGCTTTTCGTGAAACTGAACTGATTTTTGTTTAGTATTATATGTTCATTAAAGTGGGACAGAAGTTATTGGAGCATATTTTTTCCAAATAACTTATTCAAAGCCCGAAGCACAGAGACTGGTTTAGAAGAGTACTGGAAATAGAGTTCAAAGTATCAATGCATAAGTTAAATCTATGAGATGTAGTGCCATAACTTACCTATATCAAATAATAGGTACCTACTAACTATTACTTATTATATTCTGGACGGTAGCATTTTTACTGATAGGCCCCATAAATCTCCCATCTACATAATATCTTCATAATCTGAATATCTTGAATGTTTTTTAACTCAAATGGGAAGTTATCTTTCAGAAAAGTCTCTGCTATATCGGGTCTAGAATTAAGCGTTTCTAGTCATTATATTTCTATTCTATAGATAGAATGATAATGTTTAAAGCCCCTTTCTTATGGTAATTCTAGTTTCTGGGGGGCAACCCATATCTCAGATAATGCACATCGGGTTGATATCAACCGCTGATTCAATCGTATAAAACCCAAATTGGTACTCTTGAATACGATTTAGAGCATCGCCAGCGCTCCATATCGTTGCGGCTGATATGAGAACTAATGCAGCTAAAAAAAAATGAAATAATGCCTTGAAAAAGCAAATTGTTCATTCTTCGATCGAGTTGTGATCGTAAATTGGCACCCATATCCTATTTTAAAGGCAATGTTGACAACTGTCAGTAGAGTTATTGAGGTTATAAATCGCGATTTCAAAAAGGTAAGACAAAGCCAACCTTTTAGGAATCGTAAGTAACGAAAAGTATTATAATCCTAATTGTTTGACATCTTGACGCCGTGGAAGTGAATCAACATTGAGCCAAAACAAATTCTAAAGCCGTAAAGCATTAACTTCTTTCATATTTTCAAACCAAAGAACATTGAAATCGGCATACCACATAGTGTAACAATTTATGGATTTGATTTGTTGTTTTTGGCTATAAACGCTCGCCTTGCCGTCGGGCAATGTATCTGTACCTACCTACAGTACCTACTACGAAACTTGTGACTACAGAAAATATCTAAGTGGTAGAAGTTAATGTATACTAAGTAGTTATTGTTGTTTTTGTTTAAGTGACACCATGGCTCTACTAGCTTTTATATCCCTCTGCAACTGAGGTGACTTTACTGTACACCAAGGGCTACACCAAGGTGGAAAAAAAGAGGAGGAAGTCCAATCGTCGTAACCAGTGCGGTACAGCCGCACCAACAACAACGAATCTCCTTCGTGCTGAGATTCCGATGATCTACAGGTCTACATGTCTCGAGTTCACTAGTGTGTAAAAACAGAGAATGTCATACCTGAAGCAGCAGACCAAGCTTACCTTGAGATTGTACAGTTGGAGGAGTTTTGGCTGAGGAGTGTCAAGTTCCGAAGATTCAAAATCAAAATCAAAATCAAAATCTCTTTAATCATTTTGGCATCACAGACGCACTTATGAACGTCAAATTATCACAATGACTCTACCACCGTATCGGAAAAAGAACCACTACTCAGAAGATACGGCAAGAAACTGAGGGGCATTTTTTTTTAGAGATTTTGTTACAATTTTTTGGGATTTTACAATGTTATTTTTCTTATGTAAGTTGGTTACTTTGCAGAAGTGGAATGTTCCAAGCATCTTTGTCTTCTATGTAATTACGAACAGTGTAGTATGCTTTTCTCATTAGAACATTCTTAACGCATAATTTGAATTTACTTTCTGTGAGCTCCGTTATACACTTTGGAATTTTATTATAAAAACGTACGCAGTTGCCCATAAAGGACTTATTCGTTTTAGTCAGTCTATACCTAGGTACAACAATCCTATCCTTATTTCTAGTGTTAATGTTGTAACGTGTTAATGATTCTACGGAAGGCTGGCCCATGACACCACGCAATGATGTGTTAATTAAATACTTATATTTTATATTATATGTATGCTAGTCTGTAAGTTATTTATTAATATGGGACTATGTAAGTACTTTTGTTACTTGTTGCCTGAAATAAATGATTAAATAATAATTGTTCACATTCGACCAAGGTGGAGTCAATACTCAATACATTATTGCAAACAAACTAATTATTAACTAACAACTTATTTATTGAGTCTATCAGACGTCATTTAAAATAGTGAATATATCACAGATTTTTAAGTTTACTTGTAAGTATGACTTTCCTTTTCTTGAAGTGCTTGATATACTACCAAAATAAATACAGTGCAACCTTAATATAACGTACCTCAATATAACGACTTCCTCGATTTAACAAATTCTTCGTAATCCCCTTGAATTGTCCTTATCGAACCTATTTACAAATTGTATTCCAGACTATAAGTTCTCTAGGCACCCTTCTGCCAGTAGCGTAGCGTGTGGGCCATCGCCCCGGCCGGCAAAATCGGGAAAAATGAGCAGCGCGAGCCGTTCATTTTAATATTTTATAATAATATGTTATTTTCCAGAATGATAGAAGGAAGTTCACTTTTATCGGTTTCTAAGCTATGTAAGTGTTTGCTCTCTGCTCGCGTTCTTAAATATTTTTTAAATAATTTAATTACTTTATTTAAGTATACTTTTCAATCGGGATTGCCAAATCTGAAACTATAAGGAGTTGCGAATAATCTTCAAAGACGTCTCGGGGTCGATTTTTATAAAAACCAAAGCTGCATAATGTACCATTCGGCACATATATTAATTATTTAAGTTTTTATTTTTTGTATTGTTTGTCGTGTGCCGAATAAATGGTTTTTCTTTCTTTTCTTTCTTTTTTCATAATAGATTTCTGAAAAAAGATTATTCTTGCAAGTAAATGAAGTTGATTTTGAAAAAAATATACCTTTATTATGACACCAGCCGATAGTGTAGCATATAACAATCGAATTCTGGAAAGTGATGTCAAACGGCAGAATAAAGAAAAGGGATTATTTTTCAGAAAGACATATTATTTTCTTACATTAATTAAACCTTCACTAGTCAAACGTTCGAAATGATGCCACTTGTTTTCAACACGTAGCGTCATTTGACATCTTAATAATTGTACTGCATTTAACATCACAGGACTATTGATTCCAGTAAGAATGTTTCTAAGTCATCAATATCCACTATCATTGTCGATTTTACGTGTGATTTTTAGTTGCAAATATCAAGACGTAACATCCCGCAGTGTGGTGAAAATTAAGCATGATTTCGAACAATATGAAGGCCTATGGTACGGGTAATGTATGGAAATAAAAATTATGAATCAGTTTATTTTAAATTAGCACTTTGCTTTAGTTTGTTGTATTTCATTACTCCCTAGAACTTGATCCTTTTAACTATAGCTACCTAACTGCTGGTGCATATTTTTTTCATAATGTTTTTGAATCCTATCTAAGAAAATAGGTTTTTCAAAAATACTATATTTATATATATATATATAATACTATATTTTTCAAATATACAATTATGCATTTTTAGTTTTATTACCCGAGAATCAAGGACCCGAGACTAGCATTTTTTATTATTATATAGTTCCGGATTTGGCCATCCACGCCCTATATTAATTTTTATTTCTGCTGAAAGGGTATTTTTGTGGAAATAAAACAGACGGGCGGCAAATTCAGGCTAGGCCCGGGCGGCAGAAACCCACGCTACGCCACTGCCCTCTGCTCAATAGACGCGTCTAAAATCATGTATCTACAAGTGGTTACGTAAGGCCGGCTGCCGGCTGCGGCCGCCTACGTGATGAAGGCCGGGGCTTTGGCCTCGATGGGCTCGCGGCAGATGGGGCAGGTCTCCGTGATGTTGTCCGAACAGTCCTCGCACAGGCACACGTGGCCGCACGGGAGTAAGATTATCTGCGAACGAAACATTAATTACAAGCTTATTTAACTTGCAATATATTGACTGATTGATTGATTGATAACACTTTATTGTACACCAAAAACATAACAAGAACAAATAAACATAGAACTTAAAAATTTAATTAGTACAATGGGCGGTCTTATCGCTAATAAGCGATCTCTTCCAGACAACCTTTGGATGGAGAGGATGTATGTATGTACGAGGGGGCGTTTTTAAGTTCGCGGAATGGAGGGTAAGAAGTGTAAATATAAATACAAAATTATTTTTCTTTTTCAATATATTCACCTGCTACCCTTATACATTTTTCAGATCTTTCAATTAGCTTATGTATACCTTCATAAAAAAATGTTTTGTCTTTGTCCGAAAAATAGGCTGAAACCGCGTCCTTCACTTCTTCATCAGTAGAAAATTTCTTCCCACGAAGTTCTTTTTTGAGTTTTGGAAAGAGGTAGTAATCACTGGGAGCCAGGTCTGGGCTGTAGGGTGGATGATCTAAAATATCGAAGCCCACGTTATGCAGGGCAGCCAAAGCAACACGGCTCTTGTGAACTGGCGCGTTGTCGTGTAGAAGAAGGACACCTTTGGTTAATTTTCCCCTCCTTTTTTCTTTAATGCTTTCTTTTAACCTCTCGAGGATGGAAGCGTAGTATTGTCCGGTTATAGAAACGCCTTTATCTTTATAATCGATCAACAGGATCCCTTCCGAATCCCAAAACACTGTTGCCATGATTTTTCCAGCCGATTGTGACACTTTAAACTTCTTGGGTGGTGGTGTGCCTTTTTTGTGCCACTGTATAGAGTCCTGTTTCGACTCAGGTTCATAATGATGAACCCAAGTTTCATCTCCAGTAACAATTCGACTTAAAAGTCCATCCTTATCTTCGTTACAGAGGTCCAAAAACGTGCGAGAACACTCCACGCGGCGTTGTTTTTGAGGCAGCGTGAGCATTCTTGGCACCCATCTTGCACTGACCTTTGTCATGCCAAGATGATCATGTAGAATTTTGAAAATTGTCGTATCCGATACTCCAACCATTTCTGCAAGCTGTTTCTTCTTTAGTCTGGCATCTTCCAATATATTTTTTTCGACTTTTTTAATGATTTCCGGAGTAGTCACCTCGGTCGACCGTCCGGGCCGAGGGTCGTCTTCAAGTGAGGTCCTGCCTTGTTTAAAGAGACTGTGCCACTTGTAAACCATGGTTTTACCCGGGCAAGAGTCCCCATAAACGGATTCCATCTCTTCCAGTATATTTTGAACTGACTTTCCTTGCTTGGTAAGGAACTTTATTACGGCACGGTACTCGATTTTTTCCATAATTCACACTTTCTTCCCGATTGAGTTGTTTGCTTGACGATAGTTCAGAGACTAATGATCCAATTAAGATAAAACTTGGTATTTATACTAATATTGAGTGGCTGAAGTCGTGGCCATCCCGATAATGACCTATTATTATCCCCTCCCCCCCATTCCGCGAACTTAAAAACGCACTCTCGTAACTATGTTTGTTCGGGTGGAATCTTGCAAGTTACATTAGAACCACTTCCTCTTATGAAATGAAAATGAAATAACTCTTTATTGAAACACACAGATAATTAAAAACTAAAAATAAAGCTACCCTACGGCGTTGAAATTTTCCATACTTGTCAAAGTCCGATAACAATGCAATATTATGGTGACAGCCAGCTGATCTGATGATGCAAAGCGGTCAGTTATACAAGACCTCGTGTGTCCGTGAATCGCCTCTAGTCTATATGGAAATACGCTACAGAGGGTTAATAAGATGATGAAGAGAACGAGTGTGTGAACAGAACGAGTGTATTTTCATTGCGTTTCAGATTTTAAATGTGTGTTGTGTACCTCTTTAGGGTTGTCAGTGCAGACGACACACAGCTGCACATCGGCCAGGTTCTTGTCGCGGTGCAGCGCGCGACGCTCGCGCCGGTTGGCCGCGAGCTGCTTCTTCATGTTCTCCTCGTCGGTGCGGCGCTTGCGTCGTTTTATGTACTTGTACGCGATGCGGCACGACGCCGCCGCGGCCACCGTGCCGAACACCACCAGCATCAACCTACAAACAGTATTCCAGTCAAGTCAAAATATATTCATTAAATAAGCTCAAAAAATACACTTTTAAACGTCATGTACACATAATACAAATCAGATAGGATAGAAGAAATTTGGTTGCTCGAGCAGTTGGCTCGGTGGCCCAGTGGTTAAGGCGTCGGGACGGTATTCCGAAGACGCAGGTTCTATCCCTGCCCGAGCAATATAATTTTTCTTCTTTCAAATTATTTAAAATCTTAATACAAAGGTTGCCTGAAAGAGATCGCTTTTAGCGATAAGGCCGCCCATTGTAACACTTTAATTGTTTTTATGTAATGTCTGTAATTTAATGTTTGCAATAAAGCGTTCATCTATCTGTCTACAAATCAATTAAAATACGTTAAAAACTGTAACTTAAGAAATCTTGACTTTGAAAAAAAAAGGTAAGCATGTCTACTCATTTGGTTTCAATACTCAATTAAAGTCCGGGCCCAGAAAATAAATGCGAAAACTGACTCTACCAGTGCTTCGGATATCCAGCCTATTACATAACTGCATATTTTATTTTCTGATAAACCAAAAACTGGAATAAAATAGCGGCTGTTCAAATAAATAGATACCCTAATAAAATAGGCTGTCTGCTGCCTCCTGCCGGTAATATAATAGGAATTATTGACGGCCGCAGACAAACGCCGCCGCCCGACCGGACCGCGCGCGGTCGGCGTCGCGTCGCTCGAGTTATTAAAAAATATTCAGTAGTGTTGTGTAAATCACCAGGAAATAATGTGAACAATATAATCTAGTACATAAGTACAGTACCTCCGATTAGATGTTTTTTTTTTAGGTAGATTAAATGTTATAATAATAACCGGTCAAAAAGTAAATTAAAATTTGAAAATATATTTTAAAAGTTAATTGATTTAATAAATCTTATTTATATGAAAATAATCAAGTTTATTTAAGCATTTTCACAAACCTCAACGATTCGATCCAAAGTTCATTGATTTTCAACAGACTTCAAAAAAGGAGGAGGTTATCAATTCGACTGTATGTTGTTTTTTTTGTATGTTTGTTACGTTGGAAAATTATTTTTGCGTTGAATTCAGTATAGCTTTAAGGTGGTCCCATATAAATTTCATCTATATTCGACCTTGGACTTTAAAGATACATCAGAATTAAAGTCGGCTTTTTTTGTTTAAAAATGAATTATGATCACAATATTTTGTGCAATGTGCTTCGCGTTACTTTGTAATGATTAAATGTATTTTCGCACTTTTTAATAATTAATGCGCGCATAAACACAATCTTTTTTGTTTTTGTACACACTAACTTGCGCTCAATTTTCCAATATTAAAATTCAAAATTTGATATAATTAAATTACAATTAAAAATGACACGTTTTTTTAAATGAATAGCAGAACTAACTCACACAAGTGTTATAAACATTGTATGTCCAGTCAATGAAGGAATTAAACCTCACGTTGAGCGCATTCGCTCACGGCGAGCGCCAATTGTAAGGTCAATCGAACGGTCTCGATGCCCATAAATAATAACCATTTAATAGCTTTTTTTTTATGTCACTGAGTGACGAGACGAGCTGTTCGTTTGCCTGATGGTAAGCAATACGCCAGCCCATAACAATAACAGCACCACCCAGAATTTTGTTTTGCAAAATCCTGCGCGGCGCTGCACTGCGCTCGTCACCCTGAGACAATCAGCTGTTGAGTCTCATAATGCCCAGTAATTTCGCTGGCTACAATGCCCTTCAAACCAGAACACAGTAATGCTTGCGCACTATTGCTTGGCGGTTGAATAACTGGCAAAGCAGTGGTACCCACCCAGGCGGCCTCTCGCATACGAGAAACCTACCACCAGTATAAACCTACCACCACTACTCACAGCTATTATTAAACTTCTTAGGAATTTTTACAGAATGTTGAAATTCATAGTCAATAGCATAAAAATATTAATAACTAGCTGCGCCCCTCGGTTTCACCCGCGTAAGTTTCTATTCCCTGGAAAGTACTTTAATCATATGGCATATATTTTTTATGTATCATCAATAGTTTTCTCAGCGCACGCCAAATAATGAATTTTATAGGCAAAATTTTGCTACTTTGGGTTACTTTATTACAATTTTCTTAAGGATCTCTAATTTGCCTGATTATTTAGCTTTCTATTGGTGAAAAAATTGTTAAAATCGGTCCAGTATCTAGATTACATAAACTTTTAAATAAATTCATGCTTGCAAATTAAGTTTATTTTTAGATAATTTCTCTATCCTTGCTGATTAATTATATATAATGCAAATTCGCATTTTAATAAAGGCCGCTCTATAAATATGTGATTAGTCAAACGAATTCAGTTAACGTCAGCAAAAGCATTGATTTTTGACATTTTCTATATTTATATTTTCTGTTACTGATACTATGACTATGGGACATCTCACTCGCATTTCTTGTTTGACATTCTGTTAATTCTAATTTATATGTAATTGTTCACTGTAATTTTCGAGACATTTTAAAAGAGCTGAAAAAAAGACATCCCCACAGAGTTTCTTGGTGCTATCTTCTCTAGCGGGCGTATTTCCGAAGCACTGGTAGAGTCAGTTTTCGCATTTCTTTTCGGCACTCAGACTTCAATTTGAATATAGGCAAGAAATGGGTAAACATACTTACCTTTTTTTCAAAGTCATGTTAACATAAGTTACAATTTTTAACATATTTTATTTGTATCATGTGTTTATGACCTTTAAAAGTGCACTTTTGTGCCTATTTAATAAATGATATTTGACCCTGTCCCTGTCCCTACTATGTAAATACCCTGTATGATATCTGAATCAGAAATCATTTCGCCAGAATCCAAATAGTTTTGTTTTATATAATTTGCAATCACAGGCAGACACATTGATTTATTTATTATAGAGTTATTATATTATAGAATTATTATAGAGATACGTACGTAACGTAGACACACAACATTTACAGTTTTGTGTGATACAGACATTATATATTATGCCTACCTCAGGCACCAGGCTTCGCAAAACAGGCTTAGCATAGTTTTACCTATTTTTGTACCTTTTTTGCGAAGACAATAAATGCTTATTATTATTAATAAATGCTTATTATTGTAAGTTTTAGATAGATAGATAGATAGATAGATAAACACTTTATTGTTAAAAAACCTTAAATATAGGTACATGAAAAACAAGTAAATTTCACAGTAATCAGCATAACAATAGGCGGTCTTATCGCTCAAAGCGATCTCTTCCAGACAACCTTTGAACAGAAAGGACTAACATAATTTGGAAGGACGGTGGTTTTTTGAAAGAAATGCAAATTCATTTATAAATATATATATAAAACATAATCAAAAGGAAACATTAATAGCAGAAAGAGGAGAAAAAGAACATAATAATAATACAGAATATTAAGCGAGATTTTAATATATTCATAGATGTAATATATATAAGGGTATAGGAATCAGATGTTTAAATGGATTCTATTAAATTATACAATATCATTTGGAATAATTTATGGACGTTATCAGTCTCAAAGTCGGATTGCTCTCGAAAACTCAGGCTACGATATTCCAATTGTACGGTTCCACGTACATTTAGTACAGTAGTAACTTAAAGCTATTCTGTGATGACCTACATATTGCCACAAATTTTCACCTACTTAAACAAATAATATCGAGTGCTGGTACGGTCACCGAACGATCCACACATGTCGCTGAATGTCAATCGTCAGCTAACCTTTGTACCTACTTATTACCACAGAATACTAAGGGACAGAAGCATCACTCCGCAAAGAAATTTAAACAAATAGCGACTCTTGCTATGCTTTGACGCAATAAAATTCAATTCAGCTCGCGTAACGCTGCATACCTACCAGTCATATCAACCTACAGAGCGCCTCTCTTTCTATCGCATAGCTCTTATCTCTTCTGACGCGGCACGTGTAACGACGCGCGACCCGCCGTCGGTGTCTGGCTATGTACCTGTAGCTTCGTGCCTACAGTGCGGAGTGCGCTAGGCCTGTTATTACCATATTTTTACTTTGGAAAAATAAAAGTTAAATGATTCGGCTTCGCGGGTGTTTACTACTTTCTTCCGCACTCCACAACGCTCAACTGTACTTTAATGTTCGGTCTAACTGGACTGATCAATTACCGAACAAAACGAGCCATCCGACTCAAACGTACGTAGGTAAACGTTTTATCATAAAAATATACTTAGGTAGGTAGGTATTAGAAGTATTAACAAACATATGCATCAGACTTTATCCAAAAATTTATGTAAAGGTCAACAAGCATACCGGTAATACCACTCTCGTATCATTATCTATCATTATTCTATTTTATCATTATTTATATTTAAAATAAAAACTGGTAAATGCAAAATTTTGATTGGCTATTCTATATCATGGATTGGATTACCTGCTGTATATAAAAATTAAAACAGTTTTAGTAAGTTTAGGTACTAATTTAGCATATTAAAAATACCTATGTAAGCAGGCGGGATTACTTAAAAAACTTGGCATGAGTTGGACCTTACGCATTCAGAGGTCGGAAAAGCTTTTGTGCCTATTAACTTTGGACCCTATGGATTACGGAAACCTAAGACATTGCCTACCTGCCCCCCTACCCAATATGTCCTTCAAGCGCCAATCGTATATCGTGTTGAGCTCAAATTAAGGTAGGCAAGAATCAATGGCTCAGTTGGCTGCCAAAAAGCTGGGCATCCTAGCAAAGGTGAAGAGTTACTTCACACCGGAACAGCTGCTAAACCTATACCAAGCGCAAGTCCGGTCGTGTATAGAGTACTGCTCTCACCTTTGGGATGGTTCAGCTAAATATCAACTTGAGGCACTTGAATCAATCGAGAGGCGAGCCAAGAGACTCATTGGTGATGACGCGCTATTCGAGTCAAGACTACACACTCTTGAACATCGACGCAGAATTGCCAGTCTATCAGTTTTTTATCGGATACATTTCGGAGAGTGTGCGTCGGAATTGCACCAACTAATTCCCCCAACCCCATTTTATCATCGGACTACAAGACGTACGGCAATACGCCACCGTTTCATGGTGGACATTCCTCCCGCGCGTACTAAGCGCTTCGCTTCCACTTTTATTATGCGTACTGCTAACGAGTGGAACTCCCTGCCAGAGTCAGTCTTTCCCGATAGCTATATACTGGGAATCTTCAAGTCTCGAGTGCACAGGTACTATCTTGGTAAGCGTGCTAGATCGTCGACCGCATCGTCGCTTACCATCAGGTGACATAGTGGTCAAACGCAAGCCAATTAAGAAGTAAAAAAAAAATCGAATTAATCTTATTAATTTACACCAAAATACGATAACTACAAGTTGAGATAAACTTAATGGGACAGTATATGGCATCATAAGACATTGTCGCAGTGATTTTACACCATAAACTGAGCTCAACACGATATACGATTGTCGCTTGAGATATGGGTGTACGGGTGCTGAAGCAAAGACGTGCCTCCCAAGCCGAGCAACGCAATTTTCAATATTTTCATGCGTTTTTGTCGGCTCAAACCGACCTCGGCGTAGAGAGTACTTTTTCGTATGTCATGTATACCCGACCTAGGCGGCCAAAGGGTTAACTGCTTTAATGTTAACAAGCCGAAAGTGTTGATACAAGACTATATTTTCTTCAAGTTTTTGCTGACTCTATGAAATCCTATTTCATTGACCGCTAAATATAAATAGAATCATGTCAAACGTGAATTAAATGATGCTATAAATAATTTCGAGGACGACTAATCTACACACATGTTAACACAGGAATGTAATAAATTAATAAAGTTTTTTTTCTGTAACTGAATGAAGAGACGAGCTGGTCGTTTGCCTGATGGTGAGCAATACGCCAGCTCATAACAATAGCAGCACCACCCAGAACTTTGTTTTGCAATCACCCTGAGACAATTAGCTGTTGAGTCTCATAATGCCCAGTAATTTCGCTGGCTACAATGCCCTTCAAACCGGGACAAAGTAATGCTCGCGCACTACTGCTTGGCGGCAGAATATCTGGCAAAGTGGTGGTACCCACCCAGACGGCCTCTCGCATACGAGAAACCTACCACCAGTATATATCCCGTGAACTCCCGTGGTGTGACCTGTGTGTTTCCTTGGAGTACACAGAGTTAGCCTGTTTCTCCTTGAAACATGCCCGATGACTCACCGCGGGCCACGCGGGGCATAAGGAGAAATGGAAAAGGGGGGTTATAATGTAATATTTAGCCCCTAGACATAGTAGATGCACTATTTAAGAATACTGAATTTTTTTGTAGAGGCCGCTAATGTTCTGCGAGTTAGGGCCCCCGTAGGCCAAAGTCAAGTAGTTTTTAATAAAACAATTCATAATCGTATGTGTTTTGCTGTGAAAGGAAAGAAATGGGTAAACATACTTACCTTTTTTTCAAAGTCATGTTACATAAGTTACAATTATTAACTTTTAATTTTATTTGTATCATGTGTTTATGACCTTTAAAAGTGCACTTTCGTGCCTATTTAATAAATGATATTTGACTTTGACTTTGTGGAATTCATAGTCGTCGAAGTTCCTGCTTCTCTAGATACAGAAAATCCTAGATAGGGGTCAGAATCTTTAGAGATACTATATCTTGATAAATAGTTAAGAAGTTATTTGTCTTGATAAATACTAGTTAAACTTCTTTACTGAAAATCTTATCTATAATATTAATTAAAAAACCCAGTTTTAGTTTCAATTTTTTTTTTGGTAAAAATATAGAATTCTGCATAGATTCTACTACCTCTATATTTGCTTGTATACATCATATATATAAAATTCTCGTGTCACAATGTTAGTTACCTTACTCCTCCGAAACGTCTTTACTGACTTTTACCAAATTTTATATGCATATTCAGTAGGTCTGAGAATCGGCTATTATCTATTTTTCATACCCTACATAAGTGACAAGGGTTGTTCACCCTTAACATTTTTTTTTTATTTATATGGCAAAACAATGTTTGCCGGGTCAGCTAGTATTTTTATATAATTTTATACATTTTAATTAATTAAAAGCAAGGGACCAACTTAAGTGTATTAGTTTACTAACAAAAGTTAGATAGCTAGCTTTATTAAAAAAAATCCATAATGCAAAGAATTTCTCACCTGAGAAAATCCCTTGAACTTGACATTCGCTTCAACAAGCTTGACTTTGTAGCCGTCGTGAGGAACAAAGGGGGTCCATCTTTTGGCGGTTGTATTTTTAGCGCTCCGTTGTTACTCCTGCTCAGTTCTCCTACAGCGGTGATGTAGGAGCCGTCTCGCAGCATTTCCTCCATCGTCTGGAGGCCCCGCTGCCGCACCCCGGAGAAGAAACCCCAGACGTGGTCGATGACCCCGGGGGATAGGGGCTCGAACTTATCAGCAATAACATCCAAGTCTGTGAAGTTATTTCTAGGTGAGAATTTAGATATAACAAATGCATTGCTTAAATTGAGATCACCAGTTTTCTAAATAGTTTTATATTCTTAGGTTCATGTAATTGCAAGATTGAATTCCTTACGATAACCCGTACTGCTTGGAGTTCTATAGGTTAAGGAAGGATGAAGGAAGTGCTTTATACTTAGTTATACCTAAGCAAGCTTATTTTACATTGCGGTTTTTAATTTAAATTAATAATCACATTGTTAATTGTTTTTGATTATTAATGTAAGAAAAAAAAATTATTATCTACCTAATTGTTTTTAAATACATAGCAAATACATATAGTAATTTGATGAAAATGTGTTATCATTTATTAGTAGAAGTTGTTCGCTATAACAAGATAAGTACGTAATATTGAGGTGATTAAACTATTCTTTTACCTCTTTATAACGAATTTTAGACCAATCTAACCTCAACATAACAAACCTCAGTTCAACGAATTACTTGATATTACGAATATTTTCTTGTTCCCCTCCGATTTGTTATATCGAGGTTGCACTGTATTTAGGATTTATAATAAAACAATACAATGTTTGTTAGTTTTTTTTATTGAGATCAAAATATTATCAATATTATACATTTGGTAACTATAATAATCATAATAATTTATTTTTTCCATTACATTGTTGGTACAGAAAAACTTAATTTTAGAGCACTCGGTAAGTACTTAGTGTTTACAAATAGGGTAGGTGTAATAATTAAGCTATTTTAGATGCACTAGGGCTCACACTACGATTCAGTCCATCGTGGGACACTAGTCTCTTCTGTTTGTTACTCGTTTGAAACTTCATTTCATCTTCGATCTGTTATAAGAAAATAAATATGATTGATTAAATAGCAAAAAAACACTTTATTGCACTTAAAAAGGAATTTCATAATGAACATTCTTGTCTCATTCATGTCTTAGTACAATAGGCGGTCTTATGTAGTTATTGCACAGTTATTATGAATAATAGTGTGCTAGAGATTGCAAACGTAGCATTTGCGGAGCGATCCACTGCCTTCTTCAGTTCACTTCACTTCAGCTTCCACCTCCAGAAGATCGAGGTATCCTCCTTTGTGTCACATCGGTATGATTGCAGTCTCCACCAGGGGTAGCTCGTTCGTGTCCATGCGAATTGTTATCTATCGCGGGTTCAGTATCCATAATCAAACAGGAACAGGTCAACGATTGCACTGGTTTCGGTGTCCGTAGGCGGGCCAGGGTCAACGTGATGAGTGGTATTGGTATCAGAGTCCGTAGGCGAGCCAGAATTGCCGTGAAAAGAGATTTCAGAATCCATTTTCAAAGGCGAAAAACGTTGCAATGCTCACAAGGAAACAGTGAATTAACGAATTAAATATATACCTACTGACATTACTGACTTTGACATTTGCTTGTTTTGATTATAATTGCTGTATTGCCATAAATAAATATCCATTAATCGTTAACTGGTTTTAAATCGAGTTAAGTCAATATTACCTAAATCTATTTCCTAGATGCATAAATAAGACATTGTGAGAAACGATAAAGGCATGCGCAGACGCAGGCGCAGGCTAGATTTTGTTGGAGAAAAAAATGTACGGGACCTTTTACGCTTACTTTATGTACCTCATCTGCGTTGTATTGCCCCTATGATTCCAAGACTATTTTCTCAGTCGTCTGCGCAACTCTTTATCCCTTATAATTAATTAATAACAACTAAAAATCACTAATTACAAGCCAGCTTCTAGTGACGTGCATGCCAGCCTGTCTCTCGTTTATATAACGTATGTCTATTTATGCAATTTGCCCTTATCCTTCGCCCTGGGAAGATTATGTGCATAAATTGCGGTGAAAAATCACCGTTAAATATTAACTTAAACTATTTAATTAAACACTTAGTTTAAAATGAGCATGGGGTGATCGATGACGAAGCTTAACGAAACGGTTGACTTAGCATCGATTTTATTTTATAGTTTATATCGATTAGCGAATAATTATTTATAATACCAGGCAAGTAGTTGGCAACACTGACCGACAGACAGTAGGAAAGAATAGAAAGATCAGTTAAAATACTTTTTAAATATATTATTTGTATGTGTAAGTTGATACAAAAGTATAGCACAAACATTCTTTAAAATAAATAACATGATTATTGGTTGAATTGATTTTTTCCGGGCATCGTGTTCACGCAAGCCGAAAGTGGACACAGTCCCACTGCAGGCAAATAGATTTCTTATAAACGCAGCAGGTAAATCTTCTGCCTTTCCAGTCTGCTAGGACATATGCTTCTTCCTGATGGTCCTGGTTGAGGAGGTGGTTGAGGACGGGGAGGCATATCCTCACTTAGCACTCTTCTGATTGTCAATCGACGCTCTCAAGGTAGCCTGTCATTATAAATTCGCTCTTTTAAACTTGGAAGGAAAATGTTTTGCCAATAAAGTCTGAAACAGCTTCACCACATTCTCGGGTAACAAATGAGCTCAGTGGCTGAACATCATCATCGGTGAAGTCGTCTTCGCTGTCATTATTGTCACCTACATGTAATTCTCTTACTAGCACGTTTTTTAACGCATAGTTAGGGTCTTGTACAGTCGTCGAAATCACTAAACTCGATTTCTTGCTATAACACCTCAAGCCAGGCTTCAACCATTCCATCCATCATTTCCATTTTGAAGATTTGGGAGCCAGGTACCCGGATACGGCATCTAAAATAACATAAAAGTTAGTTGAAGGAACATACATAGATAGATAGATAAACACTTTATTATTCACCTTAAAAATAGAGATAAAGTACAAGTCAAATGTTTACAATGGTGTAACAATGGGCATACTTAGATGAAAAACCATTTGGAGTATAAATATAAGTAATAAACTGAGGTAATGTCTGAGACACTATGGCAGTAAACACTTTTTGCTGAGGTTATGACAGACACTATGAAAGTGCAGATGATCTTTGTGAGGTGACGTAGAATAGAATCAGAGGTTATTGCTGTACTTACTGAAGGGCACCAGAAGCTTATGTAAGACATGGCGGTATGGTCCTAGAGAGTTTAGCCCGCCCAAACGGGCGAACTTAAAAAAAAAAAAACGAAATGAAGTCTAGATGCGCTGTCAAACTCAAAATTGACAGTCTTTTGTTAATTTAAACCACAGACTGCTAAAAAAACACTACATTTTTACATAATCTGTATGACGTCATCTCGATCTTAACGCGATTTCGAGAGAGTTGTACGATCGTGCCATAAATGCGCAGTGGGTACCGACAATATCGCGTTGGTATCGTAGATCAGACTCGGATCACGATCAACTCGAATTACCTTGTCTGCCATATGGGTTGGGCTGCTGACCATGCCATTTAAAAGCTAATAATTTATTTGGCGATATAGACGTCTCTAATATTTCTAATGTGTGATATCTATCGATGAATATGTTTGTTATTGCTATACTGATCAAATTATTCAGATAAGAGAAATTTCGAACAAGTTTCGAATTAAAAAGCCATTTTTCTATATAATTTTAGATTTATATTTTGTTTGTAGCCGTGACATTACAGTATTTGACCCCAACAATGGCCAACTTGGCCGAGACAAGAGTTGTGCAATATCGATTTTTATGTTAAAAAGTTAAATCGAATGCACATATTATTTCATAATTTTCATATAACTAGCTATTGATGCGCGAAGTAGACAAAGGTTATATGCTGATGTTAGAATTTATCGCCGCAATCAAGGAAAAAGCAGTAAATTAAGTAAGTAAGTTTTGACGACGCATAATTCGAGTCAAGACTCCACAGTCTTGAACAGCGACGCAGAGTTGCCTGTCTGTATCCGAATGTATCCGATAAAAGACCGTTGTCTTTTTACATTTCAGAGAGTGTGCGCCGGAATTGCATCAACTAATTCCCTTGTCCCCGTTTCATCATCGGCCTACAAGAAGGACGGCAACACGCCACAGTTTTATGGTGGACATTCCTCCCGCGCGCACAAAGCGCTTCGCTTCCATTTTTATTATGCGCACTGCTAACGAGTGGAACTCCCTGCCAGAGTCAGTCTTTCCCGATAGTTACAATCTGGGAATCTTCAAGTCTCGAGTGAACAGGTACTATCTTAGTAAGCGTGCTAGACCGTCGACCGCATCGTCGCTTACCATCAGGTGACATAGTGGTCAAACGCAAGCCAATTCCCAATAAAAAAAATAAAAAAGTTGTTGTCTTAGAAGCCTACTTCTAAAATTAAAAACAGATTTGAGAGACAAGATGTAAAGTAGACATCTATAATAGCAGATACTCGTAGAGCCTCGCGGCTTGAGAAACTTGAAGGTATTTCTCAGTGGCCTCCTCACACCTGTGGCGCCAAACTCGGTAATTAACTGTAACCAAACGAACAGTTACTGACCAAACAAGCCGAAGGACTGCTTTTGTTCCACATATTTGATGATCTTGAAATAATCGCGGAAGTTTGAAAGATGTTTGCGCATTCCAAACCACTGAATTTGGGTGATAAATCAGTTAAGCAAATTAAAACTTGCATATTGGAGCGAATATAGTTTACATAATTAGAGGTTATCTGTGTTTTGTTATTAAAATTTGAAGGTGTATTGATATCGAAAATACTTTATGAAAACATATTTTTAACAGGCCTTTCATGCATCTGAAAAAATACGTATTGTTACGACTTAAGAGATTTTACATGGGTTTTATTTTACGGAAATTTTAATCATTTGCAAAGACTCGAAAGACAGTAGGGAGGTCTTTGCCCTGCAGTGCGACGACCATGGCTGAAAAAAATAATCATTAAAAGTGAAGTACCTAAACCAATGAGAGCAAGTTATTGATGAGATGCCTATAAAACATTACGGAATCGATAACCCGCTCTAGATGATTGAAAAACATGCTGATAGAAAAACTAGCCACCCGTAAAAGGAAAAACTAAAGGTGTTAACGTAAATACACGGGGAAAGCAAACAGTTAGTGCTGAGTGGTGCTAAAAACTACCGTCAGGTTTGCTCAGAGCAAGCGGTCGTCGACGCTACGTCAATAACTAAGTAGTAGTACCCAGACTGCTAGCTGTGGTGTCTAAAGTTATCGCAAATATCTACAGTCACTGCATGAGAACGCAAAAAACGGTTTAAACGGTTAGAGGAAGTCGGTAGTTCAGCGACTGCTCAGATCCGTACTCCCTGATTGGTGGATATACGTTTGACCACTATCTCGCCTGATGTTAAGCAAGGATGTCGTGAGGATGAAGTGTGGCTGAAGATGGAGCACGTAGATTTAGAATATACCTATTCACTCTAGCCTTAAAGATACCCAAATTATAGTTATCAGGAAACAGAGAAGACGCAGGCAAGGAGTTCCATTCCTTAGCAGTAGTGGAACCAAATCGCTTTGTTCGAATTGGAGGAATGTCTACTATATAAGGATGATATTTGGCCGACTTTCTGCTCGTCCTGTGATGGAAGGAGGAGGGTGGAATTAGGTCATGAAGTTCCTGTGCACATTCCCCGAAATGTATCCTATAGAAGATTGACATACATGTTACATCGAGCATCTTCCCGAAACACGACTTGACATGTTGACTTGACACGCATGACCGCATGGCTTTGTTTAGTGGATGGCGTTACACAACCAAGGTGCCTACTACTTCAAAGAGCTATCCGAAAGAAAAAAATATAATATTGGTATTATTTCCTTTCTTTAGACTTTATTAACCTTTGAACTGGTAAAATATTACAGTTTTTAGTACTTAACCTAGGTTTAAAACAGCGCAGCGCTCAGTCATAATGGGTGATTGGTCGATTCGTCCCAACTTACTTTGACTATTATTGGGACATAACGGCCAACGTATAAAAATATTATTTCGTATAGGGCAACTCGTCCCATTGCCTTATTTTTCAATCTGACGCTAATTTAGTATAGTCGACAACATAACTTCTCGGGTCTTCCTTGGTAAAATAATGAAACATAGTATCAATTATAATTTGTAAAATACATAAGAAAACTAAAGTCACAAGCAGGGGTAAATTTTCTCAACTCTCGGATGTTTAGGCTAATGTTTGCAGCAAGAGAGATTTTGTCTATTTGCTTACAAGTGAAATTGGTTAAACAAGAATTTCCGGTCAATTTCGGTAAAACAGGTAATATCCCGTAATAGTATGTCTATCTTTATTAATACACGCAACATACTCGGAATTTATAATTGACTTGTGGACCAGAAATCGGATCACTACAGAATTTTGAATAGAAATCAAGCAAACATATTATGATGAACGATAAATTTGAAATGTCTGGTGATTTGGCATTAGTAGTTTTTCTTTCGAATATATATTAAAAAAAGTAAAAGCGAGAAATAGACGAACAAACGAAAGGACGCGTACAAAACAAGTAATCAAAGTACACGTATGGTAGTGTGTCGATGAAACAGCAGTTTTACTTATGTATTGTAGCTGTCAAACATGTTTGGCGCAAATAACGTAAGTCACAGTGAAATCATGCTTGTTTATCGTTTAAATCTTGATGTTGGCGTACAAGTGAAGAGATGGTTATCATATACAGCTTCTCTGGATTAAAGGTTATGATGAATTATTAGTTATTTTATGAACAACTATTATCATTTGTTTTGGCAGAGCCTCTAGGTGTAGCGATGCAGCATGTTGTAACGAGTTTTTGTTGGTTTGATTAAGACAGTATTATAGCTAGTAGTATGTTCAATAACTTTGTGCATGGAGATCTATAAAGTACCCGTACATAATAAGTCAAATCAAATCAAAATCTCTTTATTAATTTTTGGCATCACAGACGTCAAATTATCACAATGACTCTACCACCGCATCGGAAAAAGAACTACTACTCAGAAGATACGACAAGAAACTGAGGGTCATAACAAGACCTTATCACCTCACAAAAATCAGATAATACATGTAAAAAGTGAACCTTTGCCACGAGATATATGGAATTGTACTTCATGTTAACTGAAAAACAAATACTCATTGTATCGAAGGTATACCGTTAACTACAAAAGAATTCATAGAGTTATTATTGAAATAATAGGAAGCGACGCGACGCATCTCTAAATGAAATAGACAGTACAATAGACATTACGACGCACCTATGTTGGAAAGTTCAAAAGAAAATGTTCCCAGCCTCGTGACAAATAAAATGTTATCTCATTTTGGATAATACCCGTAAAACAATGAAAGTACGTCTTACGCAATAACAACGTAATAAAATCTCAGAGGTGAAGGAGGTAAAACTACTTATAGTACAAGCCGCAGATTAGCAACTTAGCAGTTACTTTAAAAATGGACTTAATTGTAATTTTGAAACAATTTGTGCAATAAATTTTTATCTGTTTCAGGAAATTATATTTTTAGAGAGCGGACAAGTTGGCGATTGTTTTAAAATGTTCGTGCAACATAATTAAGCTCGTCTGCACAAAGAGGCCTCTGTTTAAGTCGTTTAATAAAACCCAATTGGGTTTATTGCTGTTGCTAATAATAACTTAAAGTAAGCTGCAATTCGCCCATTCACAATGGGCTAACTACATGAATTTGCTAACATAAAGAGATCTTGAGATGTAATCGATTAAGCAGTCAGTGTGTAGCGATTACAATGATCATAAAAGTAGTTACATAATGCAACATTCTTGAGCAATGTCAGATTTGGAGTAGTTATTAATTTTCGAACGAGCAAATAAGGAGTGGAATGATGATTGATGGACGGCCTAGTACGAAACTTGTAAGACGATAGTCTAAGCTAAGCTAAGAGCTTGTCATACTTATCGTTACATACAAGGGTATTAGGGCTTATCAAAACAAATTCAGCAATCAGGGTGAAATTGTAAATTACGTCTATTCAAAAATCTCTCGTGTTTAATACATTTGAGCGAAATATCTCTGGCTTGCCATGGCTTGACTAAGCTTATAATCATTTGAAACTCTTTCCACCATTTGCAGAACAACCCTTTCACGCCCGGTCACGCCATAGAGGCTGGAGGAATTTAAGAACTTTAAATTGCGCAGCGTGGGATTGGTAGGTACTAAAAATATAATAGTGCAACCATATCACATTGGAAAGCCATTGAAGCTTGCGTTGAAAGTAGTCGCGGGCGGCCGGGCGATGAAGATAAAGCTCTACAAACATGCCCACATAAATCTTTATGAAGCCCGTGGCGATATAAATTTGGATAAGATCATTAACAATGAAAAATATAACTTGTATCAATGATCGCCGCGGATATGAATGAAAACCGTAGATTTCAACAATGATAAAACAAAAATGCTCAAACGTTTATAGACTATTAATCAATTTGGTGAAAGCATTGGCAACTGCATATCTGATTTGAAGATAAACGTTGAATAATAGTTTGAATTCCACTTCACTGAACACAATACTTCACAGATTAAAATAATATTGTTTATTCTGTATTATAAGCGAAACAGTGATGAGGATTGAGATTTGAGACACTAGAATTTTATATTTTCTTGCAGATATTTGTTAATATGATTGTAGACATAGCAAAACAGGGTTTTTATTATTATTATTTTACTATTTTTTTCTTATTATTTGGTATTTTTTTTTATTTATTCTTTTTTTTTCTTTATGATTGGATTTTATTCTCTCTAGTGTAGCACCATGATTAAGCTTTATCCAGCCAACATTATTAGCCAATATTAACGAACAAAAATAGACTGAACTATTTTCATACCCAAAACCAATGACGATATAACCAGCCGTATGCTCCTTGCCCAAAACGCACAAGTCTGAGTTTCTTCATACTTACCCTATAGAAACGTTGACATTTCGAGCAAAGCCGCTCGACTACATTTCTGCGTAAAGAATAAAGACCTTGTCGATGAATCTTTATAATTGGCTGTTACATCTATACATATTCATACTTAGATTGTGGAATGCATCGCTGCAATATTTCACGTTTCCTTAAATGTTGCGGTCGATATTTAATTAATTCTAATTTATATTACAGTGACCTTTTCTTAATTTATCGTAACAATGTCATCAGGCACAGATGTTTTAAAAATCTCTAGCACAAGATTGAACACCGAACTTTAATAAACCTTGCATTCTGATTGTTGTTAATATTCTATGTATATGTACTTACCTATATTACTATAAGGAAAGTAGTAGGTACTATATTCAATTTTATTCCGTAAGAGTTTCTCTCTTTAAATACTTCACACACACAGCAGCTAAAATCGATACAGATTCGTCAATATCAGTCATTTTTCTTTTATTTACAAAGCTCTGAGTGCGTCATCCAGTAACGGGAAGGAAGCCAGTCCAGTGGATAGTGGTTTATTTTTATAAGCTGGTCCGTGGCACCACTTGGTACGATGCGATGCTCGATAGCATGGTACAAGCTGGTTATGAGCTCTTTCACGATATTAATAAAGTTATTCTTGGTGCAGTAATAACTATTTGGTATAAAAATGTGAGTTTAGATACCTACTTGTATGTTAATACGCATAAATTATTATTCAAACTAAGTAGGTACCTACAACAACTAAAAAATAAACTAAACTAATTAAAGACAATACAAAAGATGTCAGACAATTAGTTGAGCAAGGAACGTCTGAATGAAACAATACTGGAAACTGGAATCTTATTGATGTTTTATTATTATAAAGACACCTTGAACTTAATTAATGGAAAGATCAAAATGTAGAGCTATTCCGCAAACATTGACGAACTTATTTAATCTAAATGTTACTGCCGCAGGTTATTGTTAATTCCGAAAGCTAACAGTTCGTGACTCTACCATTACTGATGAACACAAAGGCAATAACGACAGCAAACATAAACCTCAATGTGTTAACAGCACCTGTATCACTGTTGAATATCAAAGCAATTCAAACACCGTGCTCAAAACATGAAACATACGATGAGCTATAAGTTTACCTTGCCAAACAAAAGACATTGGATTTGGTCCGTGACTTCATTGTGTACTTGCGGACCTCGCATGATGATAAGACAGACACAGATAACGGAATTTGCAATTACCTCATTAGCGCTGTTAAAAAATTCAAGGAGCAAACATTATGCAACAATGCTTTCACTATTCCGAGCGACCCTTACCTGCTTCGCCTTTTACCGAAGCTGTCAGAGGCATCAGAAAAAATCGAAAGTGGTCGATTACGGACGGCAACCGATACTGGAAAGGCGATAATTAATACTAGTAATTCAAAACCTCTATCGCATGCGAGTATCGTTCGATGTTTGCGAATAGCGACGCGTAGTGAATCACAATCGAGCGTTCGAAGCGAGAATGTCCTTGCGCCAGCGTCGAAAGCTAATGCTGAAGTTTGTTTTGTAAGACAAGGTTCGTAACCGCGGATGCCCTGCGCATACCGTATTTGGCTTTTATACCTAAGGGGTACTTAGGTGTCACATTTAGTGGCTGGCTACGGCAGTTGCGTTATAATTCGATGTTTTCTTCACCTCCATTCCTAACTATTCTACCTCGTTAAGCACCGTACGTGATATTCGATGTGTAATATATCTCGGTACGTACACTCAATTCAACAATGACAAGTGATGAAAGTATGCGTCGATTGCTGAAATCTTAACTCATAAGAAATGTGTTGCGTCTGGTCGTAGAGAACCAGAAGTATTGTTTCATAACATCAGAGCAAGATGTTTATTTACAACCGAGTGAACCTCCCGGGTGCCGGGTGTTTAACCTTATAATGTTTTTCGCGAGCACGTTCCATGCCGACATAAAACGTTGACCATATAGGTATACGATCTAAGGCGTTGGGGCCACAAAAAAATAAAAGCTGGCTATGAATGCGCGTTCGGTTAGTAAGGTTAAGACGTGGCAAAAAAATTCTTAAATTGATTGATACACTAGGTACAGCTTTTACTCTACGCGAGCGTGTCAGCAGAGTCAGCAATTACTGGGTCCCAAATCCCAACATTGGGGAAGTTTATCTACCTACAAAAATAACCAAATTTAAGAAGAAAATGTTTGATTTAATAAATTACCATACATCACATCTGGCTAGTCAACAAGTCTGCATTTATTCTTGGTTAATGTTTATTCTCCTCACAGACATACTTTCCTACACTACACAGAAATCACCATATTTGCAAAAGATGGATGAACTGAACATGACTAAGGCATGTTTAATGCATCATTGTAGAGTTGTAATTCAGTTAGTCGCTAAGTACGGCTTGACGGACCGTTAGTTTAGCTTTAATTGTCGACAAATTTATGAGAAGGATATTGAACTGCGTAAAAATAAATCTACCGTCATAAATAAACTTAATTCAATTTAATTCAATTCAAAAGTTCTTTATTTAAATTTTGTCGTCACAGACGCACTTATGAACGTCAATTTATATTATTTTTCTTATGTGGCAGTTGGCTACTTGGCAGAAGCGGAATGTTCCATGCATCTTTGTCTTCTATGTAATTGCTAACTGTATAGTATGCTTTTTTCATTAGAATATTTTTCACACTCAATTTGAATCTACTTTCTGTGAGCTCCGTTATACATTTTGGAATTTGATTGTTAAAAAAAGGGGACTTTGTGTTACGTCGCGGAATAACAGGGTGTGTGAAACTTACACCTTTATTTTAAGCTGTACTTACTTACTCGTTATCTGTACTGTATTTACTATAATTTTGTCTTGTGCCATTGAACTTTAGACTTGGACATCTAGCGACGGGTGGGTACTATCTGTTCCCTTTTCTCCAGTATTCTCCATATTTTGCCTGTTTGGTTTCGCAATACGTTCGCATGACCAATCCAACTTAATAAAAACTGTTATAAAATTGCAGCATATTATAAAACGATGTACTAATATTCTGTAAGAAACGCAACGCATTCGCCACGCGTGCTATACGAAGCAGACATCCGGTGCGCGCGATTGCAATTTGCCGCTCCATTGCAGCCGCTGATGGCTGTCGGATCTGTTGGATGCCATTACAAGAGCTCTCGCAGATCTTTGATGTCGATAAGTTGCCTAGAATCGGTTTAGTCGGTCTATTTTGGGTATAGTCTATTATAATCGCAACCTTTCTCAAAGTAAAACCCACCCTTAGAACTCAGAGAATTATGCGAAATTTCAAGCCTTTATTGGATAGGGTTAATTTAAAATCTCTTAATATTTTTAGTATGTCTAAGTTCTAGTACGAAAGTTATTCTCATTAAGTTAACATATCTTTTACCGTTATAAAATGCAACTAACATAAAACCTGAAATATGAACTCGTAGTTATATAAAATTGTTTGTCAGCCTAACAAGTGTTAAATAACATTTAAGTACTTGTTGACGTCTGATACTTCGACGATAAAGATATTACGTGATAGGCATCTGAATGATATCAATCTAACTACTTACTAATAAAAATGCAAATCAGGAGAGAGTACCGTAGAGATTTAATTGGTCATCGTTTTATCTCTTTACGTTTATCGATATTACATTAACTTACCCGATGGATTCACTAAATTCCAAACATGAGTGTCTTTGACATGAATATTCAAATTGAAAAATATTTGTTTAATTGTATTCCATTCAATATAGTAGGATTTTTGAGCTTGTAGCATCAACTTGCAATTTTTGTTTGTTAGTTTAATACATTACTCGTAAATAATCAATGTTCTACGAACTCCAAGCCAGGCAATAGTTTAACTTTAAAAACTTGGGAAATAGATAAAGGCCGGAACATCTATTAAATAAACAATATTCTGCGTAATCAGGTTCCCACAGGATACTGTGCAGAAACATGGTCCGATAAACGAGGGTACTGAAGTAATCATTTTGCAGAAGCATTTATTTATGTAGGTTTTAGATATGAAAATACAAAAGTAATTATGGTAGAGCAGATATAAAATAGACAAGCCAGTATGTACTTAAATAATTACCTAATTTGATACCTTAGATGTTTTGTGTCTTTAGATTATCCAGAGGTTCAAGAATTTAGGTTTAGACAGTCATCAAAGCGACTTGACATTACTCGTCGAGGCGTTACAAGATCGTCGAGGCGTTACTTGGCGCTACAAGATTACCCACTATTTATAATTTCCTTTTAGCTTACACGGTACACTCAAACTCAAACCATACACAACTGCATTTTCACAAGACCAAATCAGCATCACACTAGCAGCTACCTAAAGAGTACAGACTGTTTAACAATTGACACCATCCCCAACTCTGCTAATTAACGAACATTGCCAGATAGTGATCAGGCATGCAAATGAAATCGAAGTCCTTGTACCAGTTCTCGGATCATAGCACGGCTCTTCCGGCCTGTTTAGGAAATGGAAGCAATCATTAGAAACGATAATTTGAAGTTATCGTAATTAGGGTATGGACTAAACATCCTTTGATTTGGTAGAACCAAAAGTTCTGAGGAAAACAATAACGGCCTAACAGGTTATAAAAGTATATGTGGATGTGGAAGTAGTATACGAATGACCAAATAATGAAGAATAGTGGAAATAGCCTTGATCTCGATTTGAAAGACATAAAACGGCATAATTTATTAAAATTTGTGAAAATTCTGTTAGATTATAAGTATGTTTCTGTGATAAAGTTACCTAAGCCGGAAATAGAACCTGATTATGATGCAAGAAAACCATCTAATAGATGGTGATGTGGCAAAATATAACTCAACTCTATTTTATGACTCAAAGCAGAACTGATTACAAAATCTCTAGAGGGTGGCGAGGACAGTGACGTCGAATCGAAGCGAGGTACTGTCGCGAAAAGTAATAAAACAATGGTCGCTGATAATGTTGTTGACTCCGGAGAGGTCATTGTCGCAGTCGCAGTCGAGCGTGACGTATCACGATCCTGGATTTAACTACAGCATGCCATAAAAACATAAAATGTTGTTGGATTGATAACTTTCATGATATCCTAAGACTAAACGACACAATTTTCAACTTCCAACACGTATATTTTTCGCTTTCGCTGGATATTTGGGATTAACTATTGACATATTGTTTGTTATAATTTAGCATGACACTGTTTTTTCATTTATTTCGACGCCTATCCTCCATGACCCCACCCACATGATCATGATGATGAAACATTATTTAATTTTTTTAAATAGAAAATAATAATAGAGATTTTAAATAGTTAGTGTGCCAACTTTCAAATGGAAAAATAAAACTCAATGAGCAATTAGCACAAGTCGAAAGATAATTATTTAGCACATTTTACCTTAGAAAATTCAAACAATTTGGCTCGAAATTTGAACAGGTAGGGTAATACATCATTAACATTTACTGTGGAACAAAGTTCCATACATTATAATATTATGATGGCATCATGATGGTTCCTTGTTCCCGGATCTTCAACGCCCTATGAATCATAATATTGCGCAGAATCAGTGTTTAATGCACATCCGATATTTTCACATCCCGGTGCGCCGGCAGTATGCGATGATGATAGCCTATCTTGCTGTTCTCTGCAATTTCCTTCTGATATCCGGTTTTTTTGCTACGATTTTTCTTCCCTACATAATGAGCTGATGCTTGGTTCGTTGCTCTTTAAGTTCGATGATCCGGTAAAGAGTAAAGATCATCGGGTATTGTAATTAGGATTTCGGTATCTTAATCGCTAGTTCAGATAAAAAGCGTGACTACGTCATCAATTTAACGCCTGGTTTAGATACAATCTACAAATATAACAGGAATTAATTTCATGGAGTGAAGAGCGAGCCTAAAATACTTTACTATCCGTTATGTTTTTGCTTATAGCAGTTTGAATTCTGAAAAAAACTGATAGATGAGCAGTGAAGCAAATTGTTTAGGCATAATAACGGTAGTGTCCCATTGGCCTAGCTTTTGGATCAATTTTAAACCGTTACCCTACTCGTTGAATTTTTACGTGTTTTATGATGTGACTACTGACAAGCCAATAAGTTAGCGGACAATCTGACCTGCGAACCCAACATTTTACAATTCAAGTAGCGAACAACTAACGAATCACCTAATAGATAATAGTGTACCCATAAAATATGTAAGGCCTTAGAAGGTAGCAAATCTGCGACTACGTATCAGCAAGGAGCGTGAAGATCTTTTGGTTGACATGAACTATATGGATCTCTCATTTTTACTTATTATTAGGGTTTACTGTTCTGTTCTGCGTGCAAAGCAGCGTCCACAGCGTCTCATGTCTGGCTAATGAACAGGGACGCACGTAAGGCGTCGCTCTTGAAAGGATAACTGTAATTGTACCTGCGTTGAAAACAGACAAAAACATAACAAATTCAAAGTGAATGTGCGACGTATGTGGAGAGGTGTGAGAATAACCAAGCAAACTACTCGAAAGTAACTAGGTGACACTAGGTAGGTGTCTCACTGCAAATTGGAAGAAAAAAAGACGGGTCCGAGATAGACAGTCGCTTGACCATCGCAAAGGAATGCGTGACTGCGTCGGCGATTCACAATGTCTGTCGCAAGATGTCGGAATTAAGCGGTTCGACAGGGGACGTTTGGTTTATGAGAGAAATGCTTGCACATATTCTAATAGAAAATGCTTTTGTAAAATAAAATGTATTGACCAATTAAGTTACGAAAGATAACCCAAATTACTTTTATGGGGATTTTAAACGTTTTATCTCATCTAAAATTTGCAGATATTTTTTTTACTTTAACTTTCTATTTCGTTTATTAGGTACCAAGCTTTTATTGCCCGCGACAAAACTTATCTGTTTTGTGCTAACTTTTCTGTTTTGTGCCGCGAGCTCACGAGAATAGGGTTGTTTAGCTGAGACGAGCGCAAATAAATGCATCTCCAAGTTGACGACGCTTTCGTCGATGATACTCGAGACATGTTCAAATCGTGGATTCATAAGCCTAACTTATATAAGAAAATGTTTTTTGAATTATGATTAAAAATAGTATCAGAGTACGGTAAGTTAAGAGGATTAAGTGAGCTCACTGATATGCTAACATCAGGAGATAAGATACCTACAATATAAATAATGCAAAGTAAATGCATTTTGCACGTCATACGTAAAGTTTTGGATGGTAGCAATAATTAGCCACATTAGGTAATACCATCGGTTAATCTTTTTATTTTAAGAAAACTACTTAATGAATACTAGGCAGTCTTAAACGTTACCAACCACTTTACCACACACTTAGCAGCTAGCAACATGTATGAAAATGAAGTGAAGTATTCTGTCTGTTTATTAAATTATTAGGAGCCAGTTTTGTCCCACTGCAGGGCAAAGGCCTCCCAACCCCCCCTAAACTTATCTTTATCTATTGTCACGACTGACCGATCTTTATTGTGAGAGTCTAGCTCATCCCGCCATCATCGTCATTCTGTCTAAATTTATCTTGGCATGATCATGGTACCTAGATCTTTGAAGTCCTGCGCTATTGACACAGTAGGTAATTGTTTCAGTGTGAGGGCTACTGTTGTAGCCTTGATATAGTACCTGCCGGTTGATAAAGGTCCAACGAAAGCACATCCCTCTGCTTCTTCAGTTCTCCATCAGATCAAACCTATTCAATGGTTTTATTAGCAATGGCCATCTGTACTAAGCAAACACGGGCAAGGTCGATTCTTACACAACGGTGCGAGGCCGCTTTCCCATTGTCTCGCCTTGGCTCCCCCGCACGACCTGACGCCGACATGTGTGATAATAGCAATGATAACAACACAAAAGGTATGGTGGATAAGCCACACTAAGCATTAAGTTAAGACTACCAGCTAGCTGATTCAGAACCTTACGATAACTCGTTGTCGGTTACGATTCGGTTTACGATCTAAAATTTGCACACTACACAAATTCCTAAAACGCAACATCTAATCGATACCGATATTGTAACCGACACAGTATCGAATTCTCGGGGCGGTATAGCTCGAAAAAGAACCTATAACTCGAGATCGATATCTAGTCGAATCGATTCGGTATTCGTTATCGTGAGGTTCTGAATCGGGGGCAGGTGACAATAGTATCGAACTAAGTATTTCGCCACTGTAAGTTTGATCTGATATCAGAGGAAGTTACTTGGTGGTAGGTTTCTCGTAGGCCGCCTGGGTAGGTTTTCCAGTACCACCGCTTTGTCAGTAATTCTGCCGCCAGGCAAAGAAACGTTACTGTTTCGGATTGAAGGGCATTGTAGTGTGTAGTCAGCCAAATATTGGGCATTATGAGACTTTAAGAACTTATTGTCTCAGAGTGACGAGCGAAGAGCAGTGCCGGGCAGGATTATCAAAACAGTTCTGGATGGTGCTGCGACTGTTATGGGCAAGCGTGTTGCTTACCATCAGGCGAACGTCCTGCACATCTCGTCACAAAAGAAGTTCTTCTAAACTCTAAGAAAATAGTAGTAAGATTGAAGAATTGTTTTGTTCACTGACATGAAGTCAACAACGTTAACTAATGTGAAGTACGTTGGTATGAGGCATGCAGGAGGCCTTGGCACCGTGTAGTGGTGTGTACCTAACGCATAGTTATTGCGAAGTACGCATTAACTGGTGATAACGCTGTGCAGTTCAATGCCGTGTTATGTTTATGCAATTCAATTATAGTGCATTTTTTATATAAGGTCCATGCTATATATTGTTTATTATACCTAAAATCTCACGTTATGAATATTTTGTTATTATCTAACTACTGGTACTGAGCATATTATTTTTATACCTAAGTACCTACTATAATCTATAGACTAACAATTTTTGGATACTATTTATATTTATATATTTATTTATTTAATTTATTTGATCTTTATTTCAGGCAATATTAAAATAAGTTACAGATGTTATTTACTTATTCTACGGCCCATATAAATATATACCTTAGAACTAACATACATATAATTTATATTAAAATATTTATGTTTATGTGACACGTTTTGTCGGCGACGTGTGACGCAACTGCGTGGTGTCAGCTTGCGGTGTCAGCGGTGACGCCTGCAGCCGTCCTCTGAATCGTCGAAACATTTATACGCACCAACAATCACATACATAGATCCTGGCCCCTGACTAGGATTCCCTGTGTCTAGGGAACCAGGAACTACGAGGACCATGGTCCTACAACACCCAGACACAAAACAAATGCATGCGTTTTTTTTCTTTGCACAAACATTTGTCACGTCGCGGGAATCGAATCTTAGTAGAGTTTGAGCCAACCTGCTCAACCGCTTCACCACAAGGGCTGTCGCTGGTTATTACAATAAACAAATAAACCTTACTATAATGAGAATACCGAAAAGAGGCTTTTTTAAATTTATTTATTTCAGGTAACATAGATACATGACAGATGTAATTTACTTACTACGGCCCATATACATATACACCTTAGAACTAACATACATACAATTTATATTAAAATATGATTTATTGATTGATAACGCTTTATTGTACACCAAAAAACAACAAAAACAAATAAAAATAGAATTTAAACATTTGATTAGTACAAAGGGCGGTTTTATCATTAATAAGCGATCTCTTCCAGACAACCTTTGGATGGAGAGGATTTGTGAAACGACAAAAGACGGTATGACGCTTTAGATGGAGAATGTTTGAAATGTGTTTAAAGTTAAGCTACTAAACTTTACCTTTTGTCGCGGAATAATTAATATCTTGTGTACTAGTTTAGGAAGATCCTGATACATATCGTATATAATTACCTAAAATGGCGCACATCTCACTGTGTGGGCTGCGAGTACAGTTAGGTTTCTTGTTTATTTTAATGACACCGAATGAACTCTTCTATGAACTTTGAAGTCGTTATTTTTTCAATAATTTTAGATATTTTAACAAAATGATATAGTTATGTATTTAAGCAGTAAATCTTTACAAGAGATACCATACCATAGAGATCAAAATAAAGAAAAAAGAAAAAACTCCATTTCAATATCTGTGGTTGTAACTAAAATAAATTATAAAAGTATTAAATACCTATTATTTTTGCCTATAACTATTATGTATCCTACTAATATTGTAAATGGGAAAGTTTGTGAGGATGGATGGATGTTTGTTACTCAATCACGCAAAAACTACTAAACGGATTTTGATGAAATTTGGCATCTAGGTACTGTAGGTCCTGAAAAAATACATAGGCTACTTTTTATCCCGGGAAACCGCGGGTGAAACCGCGGGGCGCAGCTAGTTATATATAAATGTATATAATGACACCTACCTACTGAAAGTTACATAACAAAAACAACTACTTGTCTTTTTTTACATTATATTGATTTGGTTAACCATTTGTATACATAATAAAGTCCATGTCAAGCTTTTACATCACATGAATGCTTATAGGCCATAGCAACAGAACTAGTCAAACAATAAATCCAAACAACAGCCATTTAAAAAAATATGTCCATGAAACTATAGCATTCCTGGCAAAGCAACAGGTTGGTGAGTCACCCGGCTACCACAACTGATAGAGAGAGATGAACAATCAAATAGGTCTAAAGTTGTAGAGCAGCTTTTTAGTTGCAGGTGGGATTATTATAATGATTTTCCATTGGTGACTCATGTTCAACTGACTTTTTGGTATTGCCTCTTTCGCCTTTGTACATTTTTTTTTTCTTTTTTAATATCTGTTTTAATTAAATAGGGACTTTGGAGTCGTACAACGACTATTTCAGTCCCATATTGATTTCGATTAATACTTAGGTACTGTTTTTAACCAGCCTGTATGTGGACTGATAGATCATCCTAGCCGCATCTGAAGTTGGTGCAGATAGGATGCCCTGGAACAGACCCACATCAGACTGGCAGATTGATTTTAATGTATACAGATTATCTCTAATAGACACACTCCGAACACACTCTAGCAAAAAATGATATACATCCTCCATAACGCCACACAGGTCACAATTAGGGCTCTCCACTTTTTTCATTAGGTATTTAAATTTATTGAGGGGCATGTGTCCGGAGCGCAGTCTATGAGCAATTACAATAAGTTGTCTACTTATTTTAATATTGGCATACCATGGTATGTGAGGGGGCTCGCTTTGCATCGTTCTGTACCATATGCCTTTTTCCAGAGAAGCAATATCAAAGTATTCTTTCCATTCTGTTATTATTTTGTTTTTATATTTTATGAGCACTTCTGAATATTCTGTCTTTAAGTAAACTTCTGTAGCCTTTGTATTGTACATGTATGTACAAAAATGTTACTAACATTAGGAAAAAAAATGACAAGTAATGGACTATTTATTGACTGACAGCGTCTTCCTCTCTTCTAATGATGCTGTGCTCGACGGGGTTCATATGAGATTTTGTATGTTTACCAAATTACACCGTGTACTACCTATGGAAGCAATAAATATTCTGAATCTGACATTATAATCCATGATGTAAATGTTTTGACAATACAATAAATAACATAATAAAGCACTAATATGTATTTTCTAAGTAATGGTACTTTATCCGATATGGTGGTAGAGTCATTGCAATAATTTACGTTTTTAATTGTGTCTGTGATGCTGAAACTGAATAAAGAATTTTTGAAATTGAACTTCTTGCAAAAGAGGTCAAACTTTTGCTATAAATATTGTACCATCACATATTGCCAGGCCTAGAGCACTCCGCGGACACCGTTATAATCGCGCGTCGTTACAATGAGGGGCACTCTGTAGGTTAATATGACTGGTAGGTATGCAGCGCTACGCGAGCTGAATTGAATTTTATTGTGTCATAGTAAGAGTCGCTATTTGTTTAAATTTCTTTGTGGAGTGATTCTTCTGTCCCTTAGTATTCTGTGGTATCCATACTGTTTACAATATATTTTAAGTTTCAATAAACATTATTATAGCAACCTATGTAGGTACTTGATGGTACACACCACAGGAGCCTGCAATTGCAGTCCCATTCAAATCTATTACAAAGTCTTCAAAGAACTGAACAGCATTTGCCAACCTTACATCTAAGTAGATATGGTGTATAATAAATATCTGCTACTTCTTCTAAATGATGATAGAGATGAAGTATTCATTATACCTATTAACTATAGGCTAATTTCTGAAATGTCATTGATCAGGTGAATCACACAACAGGTGGTTAAGTACCTATTTTATGTTAAATACCTTTAATTTCACATTCACAACACATTGTAATTATTTGATAAAAGAAACTCACACAAATAAATCTTGTAAAACTAAAACAGGTCTGTATTGGTACACAAATTAAACAATCACTTTCAATTACTAATATGAATTAAACTAATTAATACAATTTTCAACATTCAACAAATAAATAATGCAAGTAAGATTGAAGTAAGCATTTTGCTGACCGCCACTCCTTGGCAGTTAAAAAACTCTGTTTATATTTATAGTTGCCTTACTTCGTTCACACAAAGTTTCTAAACAACAATCTTCAAGGTTTAATAACATTCTTTGATTTGAATACTTCAGTTGCTAAGTTTTCTGTGCTAGTCTGATTTTATCTGTATCTTCTCTTCTTGAAACTCTTATTCTTTGGTAGTTTGGTCTTGTTTTATGTACATACTAAAACTTTTGTTAAGTTAGTGTTGTGAGGAGAATAATGTTATATGAAGTAACGAAAGAAATCTAAAGAAACAACTTACCCAAGTTCCAACCCAATAACGATCTTATTAGCTTGCTTTACACAACTATTTTACTTGTACTCTAAAACACAATTTAAAATGAACATTCAAACAAAACATATGAACAAAACTTGCAAGACAACCGAGAAGAAGAGAGGCGAGAACAAGGAACATTTACATGACGGCGAGAAAAACCAGAAGAACTACTAAGTTACTAACTCATTGAGAAAAAAAATCATTGAAAATTGGGAAAAACAAATATAAGTTTACAAAACAAACCGACCGATTGGCTAACTGACGTGACGTCGGACATGACACCTGATGGCTGACAGCTGACACTGACAATGAAATGACGTTAATAGTGGTGTAAGTACAAAATGATCATTTCGTAGCGTTAATTTGAGTAAAGTTTTTAGTCCCTGGTATAAATTGTGGTAAGTTATCGAATATAATATAAATATATTACACCTATTGTACTTATCATAAGAAAGTATTTTCAAAATGTAATTCCTTCTTAAGTACAATTGTTTTCTATTCTATTCTATATTTTTTTATAAATTCTATGATATGAATTTATGAAACATTATACTTAAATAACCAAACAAAATAACCGTAATAAAATAACACCTAAACTACCTATCATCATCATCCCATCACGTTCCCACTGCTGGGACACTGGCCTTCTCTCATAGAGAGAGAACGGGCCATAATCCACCACGCTGGCCCAGTGCGGGTTGGTGGATGTCACATGTCTTGACTTTTTGTGAAAAAATCTTGGACATGCCGGTTCCCTCACGATGTTTTCCTTCACCGTTTTTAGAGCGAATGTTAAATCCGCAAATGAAAGTCAGTGGTGCGAGGCCAGCGGGATTCGAACTCGGGTGCCTCTGATCGAAAGTCGCACGAGCTCCCACTGAGCCACACTCGCTCCTAACTAAAGAATATATTATTAGCACTCAAAGCAGCACCAAGAACTTTGTTTTGTAAAATTCTACGCGGCACTACACTGTGCTTATGACCCTGAGACTCTTAGTCTCATAATTAGTAATTTCACTGGCTCTTTAAACCGGAACACAGAATTGCTTGCGCACTACTGCTTGGCGGCAGAATAACTGCTGGCAAAGCGGTGGTACCCACCCAGACGGCCTCTCGCATACGAGAAACTTACCATAAAACCGTATCTTGTGCTTACCGTCCTGCAGGCCCTGCAGCACCCCCCAGGACCTCGCGCCCGGGTGCCCTGCATCATTTGCACTCTATCTAGGGAAAGACTATTGGTCATTGAGGCCAAACACGATTGATTGGGGCTGATGATGATGATGATGACGATTGAAGGTTATTTTTTGGCGAGTAGACTTAACATGGTCGATAACTATTATTTGTTGTACAAGCTGTAGTTCAATTTTAACACATGAAAAAGTCCGGTATTTTAAAACTTAAATAATTATAATTTAGTCTACGATAGACGTGAACGTTTATTCTTATTATTTAAGTTGAAGAGTAAGTAAAGGTACTTGTACAATACCGCTATATTTTATTTCGTACCTTGATTTTATTGCGATATACCAAACTGTATTGCCAAGTAGTTAAAATCATTTGTTAATTAGGTATCGCTACAGACATAACGATCTTGGAAGTGGAACATTTCGAAGCGTTATGTATTAGTCCCTTCCTGTGCCTTCTCTTTACCCAAATGCTTGTCATTGTAGTGATGTTCATGTACAAAAAATATCGATATTTTTTCCGATATAATATATCGAAATGTTGTATCGATGTTTAACGATATATCAGTCAAAAACATCGATACTTTCGATATATCGTATTGTAGAACGGAAAAAACTATTAGGAGTAAATAAGTCAGCCCACCAAGGTTGAAAATCAATCAACTTATCATATATATAACCAGCCATCTTATTTCTACCATACCATCTGCAACTCGATCATGGTTCAAGCGGGGTGATACAAGTACAGTGCTGCCTTCTTGAGAGTATTTCGTAAATCCGAATCGGGTTGGCGAACTTTGACAACAAATTAGATAGATTGGATATTTTTTGTAGTTTTTAGTTTGAGTTTGAGTTTTTATTGAAATATACGATAGGTGTAGCTGAAGTATACGTTTTGAACATGTTTGAAATGAATAAATATGTAAATTAATTAATGATGAGTTTTCCTAAACATTCTAATTTCGTACGATATTTCATATATCGGATAAAATATATCGATATTATATATATATTGACTTCAATGATTCGATAATATTGAATTGATTCGATATATCAAATAAATGTATCGATATTTTATCACATATCGATACATATCCAGCACCCCTATGTCATTGTCAAAAATAGGTTAAGTCAGTCAAAGGAAAATGTAAACAAACGAAAATTTTTCTTGGATTTCATACAGCAAATAAATAAATTTATATGAAATGAAGATAGGCAGCATGACTCGTTGGCTGGACGTGGAAGTGGGTACGGATGAAGTGGACCTCAATACGCTGCCGTCGAACATAGCAGCAGTAGACCTTCACAATGACAATGAGTTCAAACTCCTCGTCGGAGATCTCGGGAGAGGAATGGAAGGGCCAAAACTTAGGGTCAGTTTTCCATCACCAATTCAACATAACTTATATTCTAAATGCCAAGCAAAAGTGTCCTTACAGTTAGTCTGTTTGAATAGGGGATCGGACAACTTTTGAGAAAGTGTTTTATATTAACTACAATTTATATATATAGCTATGAAGAATACTATTTTAATTAAATAACGCTCTAAAAGTATCAAAACCTGTTTAAATATTATGTTTCAAATATTGCCGCGCAAAAAGGTCATCTCAAAACTTGTGACGTCATATGTTGGTAGAAAACGACAATCTCTTCGAAATAAAATTTGCAAAGAGATTTAAATACGTTTTGTGAAGTTTGGGGACGATATTGTAGTAATGGAACCAAAAAATTAGCAAAAATACATTATTTTTATGAAAAGCAAAAACGTAAAATAAACACAAGCTTGACTCACGGCATTTGCCTACAAATGACGTCATGCGCTGTGATTGTTGGTTCGTTTGAGATGAAGAACAGATTAAAAATGTTAGAATTATTAGATTTTATTTATTGATTTAAAAATATAAATTATTATTATTTCTCAAAAATATTGATTGAATGATCTTTCTGGTTCGACGAACATTCGTTCTAACTACAACTTTTCTCGATTACTGTCCGATCCCCTATTGTAACATCTCCAAGCGACTTAAACTCAGTGCAGTGTGGCAAGACAGGAATTCAACGTTGTTATTGACAAGCATTGAGCTTCATCATCCCCAAAAATGCTTTATATACACAATTGCACAAACGTTGCTATACCTACAGGTACTAAATATTTTTGTAGTATACTAAAGTAATTTTTTTTTCTTTAACCTCATTTCAGATCTTCAAAGGAGCCATGCAGATATCCGACATGACGCTCCCCGACCTGCCGCTCGGAGTAGTGAGCCTCTACATCAGTGAGAGCTTGCCACGGTCTATGCCTATCATAGCTGTGGCTTTTAACACTTGCATTTATGTGTACAGAAACATGAAACTGTTTTATAAATACTACTTGCCGAGCCTCGAGCCAACAACTTGTGAGACTGAGAGTTGGAAAATGGTAAACAAGTAACAACTTCTTCTTTTATAGCTGTCAATAAAACTATTATGGCAAACAATGCAATACAAAAACTCTTCATCGAATTCCAGATCGAACATATCAAACATAGACTTTACTTTAGTTAAGGATTTTGTGTTGCAATGTGACTGCTCAGGTAGGCAGTCATATTGCTTAAAGCGATCTCTTGCAGATTACCTTTGGAAAGAGAGTATCAGAAGAATAAGTAGATGGCGGTGTACAGATTTGCTTAAATTGATTTGCTCATCTTTAACAGCTAATATTTACTATCAATTTTTCTTCTTTCAGCTTTTAGATCCAGTGAACCACAACCTAGAAACTCTAGCAAGCATCACAGAAAATCTCAACTCGATTCCTCATAAGATACTCAGCATGCAGTCCCGAAGCTTTCTAACTCTCACTCCAGACCAACAGTTGGAATTTCTAGAACAGCATCCCGAGATGCCGACAAAGAAAGCTACGGAGATAGCCTGTGTAGGCATGTTGAAGATGAACTCAGCAGAACGATATTCCGTTTCCTGCTTGGTTGTTGGAACAGAGGATGGGAATGTGATCATCCTAGAACCCCAAACATTTACCGAACTGTCTCAGGTATAGTATTCTGTCTAGTTTTGATTTAATTCCTAAGTGCAAGTTCTTTATTGATGGAAATTACATGAAACGAGCAATGTCTTGTGCCTGATGGTAAGCGCCACACCTTCCTATAAAACTTACAGTGTCATCCAAAACTTTGAATTGCTAAGCTAAACTGCTATTGTCATCCTGAAACATTTTGCTGTCCATTCTCAATAATATAATTAAATCTTTTTTTTTATATCTTTACATTACAAAGAGGTAAAGTTGTTTGCAAGTATGTATGATTGACGAAGGTATTCTCCAGAACTATAAATCTGATCATGATGATGGAAAACTTCAGCCTGCTGCACTATCCCTTTAATTGGCTATATTTCATTGTGACAACGCAAAGGAAGCTGCGGATGGTTGCTAGTGTCAGGCCTTCGCACTGTAGGTTCGAAGCTACAAGTACATAGCCGGACACCGACGGCGGGTCGCGCGTCGTTACACGTGCCTCGTCAGAAGAGATAAGAGCTATGCGATAGAAAGAGAGTCGCTCTGTAGGTTAATATGACTGGTAGGTATGCAGCGCTACGCGAGCTGAATTGATTTTTATTGCGTCATAGCAAGAGTCGCTATTTGTTTAAATTTATATGCGGAGTGATGCATCTGTCCCTTAGTATCTGTGCTAGTGTATAAATGTGTAATTTATAAAAATATATAATCTTGTGCAGGCAAAGTTGTGTACAGTAAAGAAAACACCGTACCAAATAGTCGCAACGGGACTGTACAATGTTGACTACAGGCTGACCATAGCCACAAGGTGTGGAATATAAGATCTTATTATTAGTACGAGATCCCGCTGCAGAATTACTGCGCTCATCGAGTATTTGCTAAAATCCAATTTTTTACGCATATTTATGATTAGGAGAATATATTTCTACCAGGTTGCCTATCAAAATGTAGGCATTATCAAATGGACGCATGCGCAATGGCTTTAAAGCGTCGTACAGCTGGCAATCGCTATCCTCGTCTGACTATTGATGTTACGCGCCAGCCCTCTTTCACTCTACCTTATATATTTACCATCTTTAACAGCCAGCAACCCTTATTTGCGGCCAAATTTAATTAGGCAATCGTATATCATAATAAACAGAAGAAAAATAGCTTTAATTAATATAATATAAAACTGGAAGACCATCACTGACTGACTGACTGACTGACTGACTGACTGACTGACTGACATATTGACAGAATTGTTCTCCCAGATGCCGTTATGGTGGGTGGAAGTGTTTGGTATGGTTGGATAGAGGATGTTTTGAAACCAACCAGAAAAATCCGAAATCACCAGAAAATGGTTTCCGTGATGGAACTGCTCAGGGGATCTCGGAAACTATAAATCGGATGGGGGTACCGCTTGAACTAAATATGCCCCAAACCTTGGGCCAATTTTGAAAATTTGAAAAAAAAGATGGCCGCCATACAAAAAAACATGGCCGCCATACAAAATAAAAATGTAAATAACTTTTGAACGGTTAGAGATAGGTATAGGGTGCTCGACCAAATGTCATAGAGGGCGATGAGTAAAATTTGAAAAAGTTGGAAAAATTAAAAAAAAAGAAAAAAAATGGCGGCCATTTTGAAAGTTGCTCCGATCCGACTGAAATTTTGCATAGGGGGGTTTTCTGGGTCGTAGATTACGATTATGAAAAAAAAATTTAGAATCCGCCATTTTTCAAGATGGCTGCCATACAAACGTTTTTTTCATGACAAAATAGGTAAAAAAAATTTGCAAATAACTTTTAAACGGTTACAGATAGGTATAGGGTGCTCGATCAAATATCATAGAGGACCATAGGGGAAATTTGGAAAAGTTGGAAAAATTAAAAAACAAAGAAAGAAAAATGGCGGCCATTTTGAAAATTGCTCCGATTCGACTGAAATTTTGCATCGGGGGGTTATTGGGGTCGTAGATTACGATTTTAAAAAAATAATTTGGATTCCGCCATTTTTCAAGATGGCCGCCAAACTAAAGTTTTTTTTCCGAACAAAGAGAATAACTTTAAAACCGTAATCGATAGGGAGCTTCTATAAAAAAAAAACAACACCACCCCACGCGAGCTGCTTTAGCAGCTCGCGCACGCCACAAAATCACTTGGATTGCGCCATTTTCCAATATGGCCGCCATACAAAAGTTTGTTATTAGAACATAAAGGCTTTGATAACTTTAGAACCGTAATCAATAGGAAGTTTCTATAAAAAAAAAATAACACCACCACCACGCGAGCTGCTTTAGCAGCTCGCGCACGCGGCGAAATACTAGTTTATATTTATATTATATAAAACTGGAAGACCATCACTGACTGACTGACTGACTGACTGACTGACTGACTGACTGACATATTGACAGAATTGTTCTCCCAGATGCCGTTATGGTGGGTGGAAGTGTTTGGTATGGTTGGATAGAGGATGTTTTGAAACCAACCAGAAAAATCCGAAATCACCAGAAAGTGGTTTCCGTGATGGAACTGCTCAGGGGATCTCGGAAACTATAAATCGGATGGGGGTACCGCTTGAACTAAATATGCCCCAAACCTTGGGCCAATTTTGAAAATTTGAAAAAAAAGATGGCCGCCATACAAAAAAACATGGCCGCCATAAAAAATAAAAATGTAAATAACTTTTGAATGGTTAGAGATAGATATAGGGTGCTCGACCAAATGTCATAGAGGACGACGGGGGAAATTTGGAAAAGTGGGAAAAATTAAAAAAAAAGAAAAAAAAATGGCGGCCATTTTGAAAGTTGCTCCGATCCGACTGAAATTTTGTATCGGGGGGTTTTCTGGGTCGTAGATTACGATTATGAAAAAAAAATTGGATTGCGCCATTTTTCAAGATGGCCGCCATACAAGAGTTATTTTTCATGACAAAATAGGTGAAAATAATATGCAAATAACTTTTTAACGGTTACAGATAGGTATAGGGTACTCGACCAAATATCATAGAGGACCATAGGGGAAATTTGGAAAAGTTGGAAAAATTAAAAAAAAAGAAAGAAAAATAGCGGCCATTTTGAAAAATGCGCCGATTCGACTGAAATTTTGCATGGAGGGGTTTGTTAGGTCGTAGATTACGATTATGAAAAAATAATTTGGATTCCGCCATTTTTCAAGATGGCCGCCATACAAAAGATTTTTTTCCGAACAAAGAGAATAACTTTAAAACCGTAATCAATAGGGAGCTTCTATAAAAAAAAAACAACACCACCCCACGCGAGCTGCTTTAGCAGCTCGCGCACGCCACAAAATCACTTGGATTGCGCCATTTTCCAATATGGCCGCCATACAAAACTTTGTTTTTAGAACATAAAGGCTTAGATAACTTTAGAACCGTAATCGATAGGAAGTTTCTATAAAAAAAAATAACACCACCACCACGCGAGCTGCTTTAGCAGCTCGCGCACGCGGCGAAATACTAGTTATATTATATAAAACTGAAAGGTCACTGACTGACAATTGACAGAAATAGAAGTGGTACTTGCCGATATGGTGGGGGGGAGTGTTTGGTACGGTTGTATAGAGGGTGTTTTGAAACCAACCAGAAAAATCCGAAATCACCAGAAAATGGTTTCCTCGATGGAACTGCTCAAGGGATCTCGGAAACTATAAATCGGATGGGGGTACCGCTTGAACTAAATATGCCCCAAACCTTGGGCCAATTTTGAAAATTTGAAAAAAAAGATGGCCGCCATACAAAAAAACATGGCCGCCATACAAAATAAAAATGTTAATAACTTTTGAACGGTAAGAGATAGGTATAGGGTGCTCGACCAAATGTCATAGAGGGCGATGGAGGAAATTTGGGAAAATTGGAAAAATTAAAAAAAAAGAAAAAAAAATGGCGGCCATTTTGAAAGTTGCTCCGATCCGACTGAAATTTTGCATCGGGGGGTTTTCTGGGTCAAAGATTATTATTATGAAAAAAAATTTTGGATTCCGCCATTTTTCAATATGGCCGCCATACAAAAGTTTGTTTTCAGAACAAAAAGGGTAAACAAAACTTTAGAACCGTAATCGATAGGAAGCTTTTAAAAAAAAACAGCAGCCACCCCCCCACGCGAGCTGCTTTAGCAGCTCGCGCACGCGGCGAAATACTAGTAATATAATATAAAACTGAAAGACCACTGACTGACTGACTGACTGACTGACTGACATATAATTGACAGAAATAGAAGTGGTACTTGCCGATATGGTGGGGGGGAGTGTTTGGTAACGTTGGATAGAGGGTGTTTTGAAACCAACCAGAAAAATCCGAAATCACCAGAAAGTGGTTTCCTTGATGGAACTGCTCAGGGGATCTCGAAAACTATAAATCGGATGGGGGTACCGCTTGAACTAAATATGCCCCAAAACCTGGGCCATTTTTGAAAATTTGAAAAAAAAGATGGCCGCCATACAAAAAAACATGGCCGCCATACAAAATTAAAATGTTAATAACTTTTGAATGGTTAGAGATAGGTATAGGGTGCTCGACCAAATGTCATAGAGGACGATGGGGGAAATTTGGAAAAGTTGGAAAAATTAAAAAAAAGGAAAAAAAAATGGCGGCCATTTTGAAAGTTGCTCCGATCCGACTGAAATTTTGCATCGGGGGGTTTTCTGGATCGTAGATTACGATTATGAAAAAATATTTTGGATACCGCCATTTTTCAAGATGGCTGCCATACAAAAGATTTTTTTCCGGAACAATAAGCCAAACAAAACTTTTGAACCGTAGTCGATAGGAAGCGTCTATAAAAAAAAAGCAACACCCCTCCACGCGAGCTGCTTTAGCAGCTCGCGCACGCCACAAAATCACTTGGATTCCGCCATTTTTCAAGATGGCCGCCATACAAAAGTATTTTTTTCAGAACAACTGAACTTAAATAACTTTAGAACCGTAATCGATAGGGAGCTTTTATTAAAAAGCAAAACACCCCCCCACGCGAGCTGCTTTAGCAGCTCGCGCACGCCACACAATCACTTGAAATCCAGCTTTTTTTCATGATGGCCGCCATACAAAAGTTTGTTTTCAGAACAAAAAGGGTAAACAAAACTTTAGAACCGTAATCGATGGGAAGCTTTTAAAAAAAAACAGCAGCCACCCCCCCACGCGAGCTGCTTTAGCAGCTCGCGCACGCGGCGAAATACTAGTTATATTATTATATTATATAAAACTGGAAGACCACTCACTGACTGACTGACTGACTGACTGACTGACATATTGACAGAATTGATCTCCCACTTGCCGTTATGGTGGGGGGTAGTGTTTGGTACCGTTGGATAGAGGATGTTTTGAAACCAACCAGAAAAATCCGAAAACCATGGAAAGGTTTCTCCGAGATGGAACTGCTCAGGGGATCTCGGAAACTATAAATCGGATGGGGGTACCGCTTGAACTAAATATGCCCCAAACCTTGGGCCATTTTTGAAAATTTGAAAAAAAAGATGGCTGCCATACAAAAAAACATGGCCGCCATACAAAATAAAAATGTAAATAACTTTTGAATGGTTAGAGATAGGTATAGGGTGCTCGACCAAATGTCATAGAGGGCGATGGGGGAAATTTGGAAAAGTTGGAAAAATTAAAAAAAAAGAAAAAAAAATGGCGGCCATTTTGAAAGTTGCTCCGATCCGACTGAAATTTTGCATCGGGGGGTTTTCTAGGTCGTAGATTACGATTATGGAAAAAAAAATTGGATTCCGCCATTTTTCAAGATGGCCGCCATACAAGAGTTATTTTTCCGGACAAATAAGCCAAACAAAACTTTTGAACCGTAGTCGATAGGAAGCGTCTATAAAAAAAAAGCAACACCCCCCCACGCGAGCTGCTTAAGCAGCTCGCGCACGCCACAAAATCACTTGGATTCCGCCATTTTTCAAGATGGCCGCCATACAAAAGTCTTTTTTTCAGAATAACTGAACTTAAATAACTTTAGAACCGTAATCGATAGGGAGCTTTTATAAAAAAAGCAACACCCCCCCACGCGAGCTGCTTTAGCAGCTCGCGCACGCCATACAATCACTTGAAATCCAGCTTTTTTTCAAGATGGCCGCCATACAAAAGTTTGATTTCAAAACAAAAAGGGTAAACAAAACTTTAGAACCGTAATCGATAGGAAGCTTTTAAAAAAAAACAGCAGCCACCCCCCCACGCGAGCTGCTTTAGCAGCTCGCGCACGCGGCGAAATACTAGTTATTATATAAAACTGAAAGGTCACTGACATATAATTGACAGAATTAGAAGTGGTACTTGCCGTTATGATGGGGAGGAGTGTTTTGTACCGTTGGATAGAGAGTGTTTTGAAACCAACCAGAAAAATCCGATATCACCAAAAACTGGTTTCCTCGATGGAACTGCTCAAGGGATCTCGGAAACTATAAATCGGATGGGGGTACCGCTTGAACTAAATATGCCCCAAACCTTGGGCCAATTTTGAAAATTTGAAAAAAAAGATGGCCGCCATACAAAAAAACATGGCCGCCATACAAAATAAAAATGTTAATAACTTTTGAATGGTTAGAGATAGGTATAAGGTGCTCGACCAAATGTCATAGAGGGCGATGGGGGAAATTTGGAAAAGTTGGAAAAATTAAAAAAAAAGAAAAAAAAATGGCGGCCATTTTGAAAGTTGCTCCGATCCGACTGAAATTTTGCATAGGGGGGTTTTCTGGGTCGTAGATTACGATTATGAAAAAAAAATTTGGATTCCGCCATTTTTCAAGATGGCTGTCAAACAAACGTTTTTTTTTATGACGAAATAGGTGAAAATAATATGCAAATAACTTTTAAACGGTTACAGATAGGTATAGGATGCTCGACCAAATATCAAAGAGGACCATAGGGGAAATTTGGAAATGTTGGAAATATTAAAAAATAAAGAAAAAAAATTGGCGGCCATTTTGAAAAATGCTCCGATTCGACTGAAATTTTGCATCGGGGAGTTTTTGGGGTTGTAGATTACGATTATGAAAAAATAATTTGGATTCCGCCATTTTTCAAGATGGCCGCCATACAAAAGTTTTTTTCCAAACAAAATGAAATAACTTTAAAACCGTAATCGATAGGGTGCTTCTATAAAAAAAAGTAACACCCCCCACGCGAGCTGCTTTAGCAGCTCGCGCACGCCACAAAATCACTTGGATTGCGTCATTTTCCAATATGGCCGCCATACAAAAGTTTGTTTTTAGAACATATAGGCTTAGATAACTTTTGAACCGTAATCGATAGGAAGTTTCTATAAAAAAAAAATAACACCACCACCACGCGAGCTGCTTTAGCAGCTCGCGCACGCGGCGAAATACTAGTTATATAATATAAAACTGAAAGGTCACTGACTGACAATTGACAGAAATAGAAGTGGTACTTGCCGATATGGTGGGGGGGAGTGTTTGGTACCGTTGGATAGAGGATGTTTTGAAACCAACCAGAAAAATCCGAAATCCATGGAAAGGTGTCTCCGAGATGAAACTGCTCAGGGGATCTCGGAAACTATAAATCGGATGGGGGTACCGCTTGAACTAAATATGCCCCAAAACCTGGGCCATTTTTGAAAATTTGAAAAAAAAGATGGCCGCCATACAAAAAAACATGGCCGCCATACAAAATAAAAATGTAAATAACTTTTGAATGGTTAGAGATAGGTATAGGGTGCTCGACCAAATGTCATAGAGGGCGATGGGGGAAATTTGGTAAAGTTGGAAAAATTAAAAAAAAGAAAAAAAAATGGCGGCCATTTTGAAAGTTGCTCCGATCCGACTGAAATTTTGCATCCGGGGGTTTTCTGTGTCGTAGATTACGATTATGAAAAAAAATTTTGGATTCCGCCATTTTTCAAGATGGCTGTCATACAAAAGTTTTTTTTCCGGAAAAATATGCCAAACAAAACTTTTGAACCGTAGTCGATAGAAAGCGTCTATAAAAAAAAAGCAACACCCCCCCACGCGAGCTGCTTTAGCAGCTCGCGCACGCCACAAAATCACTTGGATTCCGCCATTTTTCAAGATGGCCGCCATACAAAAGTCGTTTTTTCAGAACAACTGAACTTAAATAACTTTAGAACCGTAATCGATGGAGAGCTTTTATAAAAAAACGCAAACCCCCCCACGCGAGCTGCTTTAGCAGCTCGCGCACGCCACACAATCACTTGAAATCCAGTTTTTTTTCAAGATGGCCGCCATACAAAAGTTTGCTTTCATAACAAAAAGGCTTATAAAACTTTAGAAGCGTAATCGATAGGGAGCTTTTAAAAAAAGAGCAATCACCCCCCCACGCGAGCTGCTTTAGCAGCTCGCGCACGCGGCGAAATACTAGTTATATTATATAAAACTTAAAGACCACTCACTGACAATTGACAGAAATAGAAGTGGTACTTGCCGATATAGTGGGGGGTAGTGTTTGGTACCGTTGGATAGAGGGTGTTTTGAAACCAACCAGAAAAATCCGAAATCCATGGAAAGGTGTCTCCGAGATGGAACTGCTCAGGGGATCTCGGAAACTATAAATCAGATGGGGGTACCGCTTGAACTAAATATGCCCCAAAACCTGGGCCATTTTTGAAAATTTGAAAAAAAAGATGGCCGCCATACAAAAAAACATGGCCGCCATACAAAATAAAAATGTAAATAACTTTTGAATGGTTAGAGATAGGTATAGGGTGCTCGACCAAATGTCATAGAGGGCGATGGGGGAAATTTGGTAAAGTTGGAAAAATTAAAAAAAAAGAAAAAAAAATGGCGGCCATTTTGAAAGTTGCTCCGATCCGACTGAAATTTTGCATCCGGGGGTTTTCTGGGTCGTAGATTACGATTATGAAAAAAAATTTTGGATTCCGCCATTTTTCAAGATGGCTGCCATACAAAAGTTTTTTTTTCGGAAAAATAAGCCAAACAAAACTTTTGAACCGTAGTCGATAGGGAGTGTCTATAAAAAAAAAAGCAACACCCCCCCACGCGAGCTGCTTTAGCAGCTCGCGCACGCCACAAAATCACTTGGATTTCGCCATTTTTCAAGATGGCCGCCATACAATAGTCTTGTTTTCAGAACAACTGAACTTAAATAACTTTAGAACCGTAAGCGATAGGGAGCTTTTATAAAAAAAAGCAACACCCCCCACGCGAGCTGCTTTAGCAGCTCGCGCACGCCACACAATCACATGAAATCCAGCTTATTTTCAAGATGGCCGCCATACAAAAGTTTGTTTTCAGAACAAAATGGGTAAACAAAACTTTAGAACCGTAATCGATAGGAAGCTTTTAAAAAAAAAACAGCAGCCACCCCCCCACGCGAGCTGCTTTAGCAGCTCGCGCACGCGGCGAAATACTAGTATTATATAAAATTAAAAGACCACTCACTGACTGACATATTGACAGAATTGATCTCCGACTTGCCGTTATGGTGGGGGTTAGTGTTTGGTACTGTTGGATAGAGGATGTTTTGAAACCAACCAGAAAAATCCGAAATCCATGGAAAGGTGTCTCCGAGATGGAACTGCTCAGGGGATCTCGGAAACTATAAATCGGATGGGGGTACCGCTTGAACTAAACATGCCCCAAATCCTGGGCCATTTTTGAAAATTTGAAAAAAAAGATGGCCGCCATACAAAAAAACATGGCCGTCATACAAAATAAAAATGCAAATAACTTTTAAACGGTAAGAGATAGATATAGAGTGCTCGACCAAATGTCATAGAGGGCGATGGGGAAAATTTGGAAAAGTTGGAAAAATTTAAAAAAATGAAAAAAAAATGGCGGCCATTTTGAAAGTTGCTCCGATCCGACTGAAATTTTGCATCGGGGGGTTTTCTGGGTCGTAGATTACAATTATGAAAAAAAAATTTGGATTCCGCCATTTTTCAAGATGGCTGCCATACAAAAGTTTTTTTTCCGGAAAAATAAGCCAAACAAAACTTTTGAACCGTAGTCGATAGGAAGCGTCTATAAAAAAAAAGCAACACCCCCCCACGCGAGCTGCTTTAGCAGCTCGCGCACGCCACAAAATCACTTGGATTCCGCCATTTTTCAAGATGGCCGCCATACAAAAGTCTTTTTTTCAGAACAACTGAACTTAAATAACTTTAGAACCGTAATCGATAGGGAGCTTTTATAAAAAAAGCAAAACCCCCCACGCGAGCTGCTTTAGCAGCTCGCGCACGCCACACAATCACTTGAAATCCAACTTTTTTTCAAGATGGCCGCCATACAAAAGCTTGTTTTCAGAACAAAAAGGGTAAACAAAACTTTAGAACCGTAATCGATAGGAAGCTTTAAAAAAAAACAGCAGCCACCCCCCCACGCGAGCTGCTTTAGCAGCTCGCGCACGCGGCGAAATACTAGTTTATATTATATAAAACTGGAAGACCATGACATTTGACAGAAATAGAAGTGGTACTTGCCGTTATGGTGGGGGGGAGGGTTTGGTACCGTTGGATAGAGGGTGTTTTGAAACCAACCAGAAAAATCCGAAATCACCAGAAAGTGGTTTCCGCGATGGAACTGCTCAGGGGATCTCGGAAACTATAAATCGGATGGGGGTACCGCTTGAACTAAATATGCCCCAAACCTTGGGCCAATTTTGAAAATTTAAAAAAAAAGATGGCCGCCATAGAAAAAAACATGGCCGCCATACAAAATGAAAATGTAAATAACTTTTGAATGGTTAGAGATAGGTATAGGGTGCTCGACCAAATGTCATAGAGGACGATGGGGGAAATTTGGAAAAGTTGGAAAAATTAAAAAAAAAGAAAAAAAAATGGCGGCCATTTTGAAAAATGCTCCGATCCGACTGAAATTTTGCATCCGGGGGTTTTCTGGGTCGTAGATTATAATTATGAAAAAAAAATTTGGATTCCGCCATTTTTCAAGATGGCTGCCATACAAATGTTTTTTTTCATGACAAAATAGGTGAAAATAATATGCAAATAACTTTTAAACGGTTAGAGAAAGGTATAGGGTGCTCAAACAAATATCTTAGAGGACCATAGGGGACATTTGGAAAAGTTGGAAAAATTAAAAAAAAAGAAAAAAAAATGGCGGCCATTTTGAAAAATGCTCCGATCCGACTGAAATTTTGCATCGGGGGGTTTTTTAGGTCGTAAATTACGATTATGAAAAAATAATTTGGATTCCGCCATTTTTCAAGATGGCCGCCATACAAAAGATTTTTTTCCGAACAAAGAGAATAACTTTAAAACCGTAATCGATAGGGAGCTTCTATAAAAAAAAAACAAAACCACCCCACGCGAGCTGCTTTAGCAGCTCGCGCACGCCACAAAATCACTTGGATTGCGCCATTTTCCAATATGGCCGCCATACAAAAGTTTTATTTTTTCAGAACAATAAAGTTTAAATAACTTTAGAACCGTAATCGATAGGAAGTTTCTATAAAAAAAAATAACACCACCACCACGCGAGCTGCTTTAGCAGCTCGCGCACGCGGCGAAATACTAGTTATAATATATATAACTGAAAGACCACTGACTGACTGACATATAATTGACAGAAATAGAAGTGGTACTTGCCGATATGGTGGGGGGGAGTGTTTGGTACCGTTGGATAGAGGGTGTTTTGAAACCAACCAAAAAAATCCGAAATCACCAGAAAGTGGTTTCCTTGATGGAACTGCTCAGGGGATCTCGGAAACTATAAATCGGATGGGGGTACCGCTTGAACTAAATATGCCCCAAAACCTGGGCCATTTTTGAAAATTTGAAAAAAAAGATGGCCGCCATACAAAAAAACATGGCCGCCATACAAAATAAAAATGTAAATAAATTTTGAATGGTTAGAGATAGGTATAGGGTGCTCGACCAAATGTCATAGAGGGCGATGGGGGAAATTTGGAAAAGTTGGAAAAATTAAAAAAAAAGAAAAAAAAATGGCGGCAATTTTGAAAGTTGCTCCGATCCGACTGAAATTTTGCGTCGGGGGGTTTTCTGGGTCGTAGATTACGATTATGAAAAAAAAATTTGGATTCCGCCATTTTTCAAGATGGCCGCCATACAAAAGTTTTTTTTCCGGAAAAATAAGCCAAACAAAACTTTTGAACCGTAGTCGATAGGAAGCGTCTATAAAAAAAAGCAACACCCCCCACGCGAGCTGCTTTAGCAGCTCGCGCACGCCACAAAATCACTTGGATTCCGCCATTTTCCAAGATGGCCGCCATACAAAAGTCTTTTTTTTAGAACAACTGAACTTAAATAACTTTAGAACCGTAATTGATAGGGAGCTTTTATTAATAAGCAAAACACCCCCCCACGCGAGCTGCTTTAGCAGCTCGCGCACGCCACACAATCACTTGAAATCCAGCTTTTTTTCAAGATGGCCGCCATACAAAAGTTTCTTTTCAGAACAAAAAAGGTAAACAAAACTTTAGAACCGTAATCGATAGGAAGCTTTAAAAAAAAACAGCAGCCACCCCCCCACGCGAGCTGCTTTAGCAGCTCGCGCACGCGGCGAAATACTAGTTTGATATATAAATCATAAATGTACGTTATGAACGTATAAATGTATCGAAATCATACCTGTTTAAACCTGGCCGCGAAGAGGTGCGGCCAAGTGCGCAACGGCAACCGTGATTTTTCAGAGTCTGTATGTATATTGCCGTGAAGTGGACGATATTTTATTTAAAAAACAAGTGAACGAAATTGTTTCCCAAAAATCAATTAAAATAATTTAATTAAAAATATTAGCGGCCACATTTTGATAGGCAACCTAGTAGAAATATATTCTTCTAATCATAAATATGCGTAAAAAATTGGATTTTAGCAAATACTCGATGAGCGCAGTAATTCTGCAGCGGGATCTTAGACTATATGTTTTCACTGCACAAACACCAGTTTTCTTTATGACATATGCACTGTGACAAAATCAATAAAATACAATACTAGTATAGTTATAATTTAACATATTGTCACTACAAATTGCACATTAGCACCTAAGATATTTTTCAAAAAGGAATAAGCGGTGGCCAAAATACAGGATAATCAGTCCTACCACCTACCAAGGCCATAGGTCACGCCGTTACCGAAGAGCGGCGGAAACACCCGAAGCTTTTGCCTCTCTCTGCCTTCATCGAATTTAATGATCGAATCGAAGAGACGACAAAGAGAGAGTGGCAGAGTGTCTGGGCTTTTTCGTGTTAACATGAGTCCTTCCTGTTAGGGTATAGTTGATTGCACTTAGAAGATATTGCAGGGTTCACTTACTTATTAATATAAAAAATGAAACGCAATGAAAATATATATTGTGTAATCCCGCTGAATCCCCTAAGTTATTTTTCAAAAAGGAATAAGCGGTGGCCAAAATACAGGATAATCAGTCCTACCACCTACCAAGGCCATAGGTCACGCCGTTACCGAAGAGCGGCGGAAACACCCGAAGCTTTTGCCTCTCTCTGCCTTCATCGAATTTAATGATCGAATCGAAGAGACGACAAAGAGAGAGTGGCAGAGTGTCTGGGCTTTTTCGTGTTAACATGAGTCCTGCTTCCTGTTAGGGTATAGTTGATTGCACTTAGAAGATATTGCAGGGTTCACTTACTTATTAATATAAACAATGTTTCAGAGAGAAAACAGTATGTGTGCTGAAAAGAGAATGGGCAGAAGGTAGAATCCTGTTCACCTCTGAAGAACACATCATTGCCATTGAAGTGGTGGCCGTCGACAACAGTGTTATGGTCATTTGTGCAAATAACACTCTAGATTGTTATAGTAAAAAGGTATTAATTTTATATTCATTCCTAGATAGAGTTAGCATCATACAGAAACAAGCGTAAATTACAATAGAATTTATGAGTGTCAAAGTGGGCAGTCTTATTCTTATCTCTCGAAAGCGTTACTTTAGCATGTTTCAATCAGTCAAAATCATTGTTAAAACGTCTTTATTAAACACTAGCTGCGCCCTGCGGTTTCACCCGCGGTTTCCCGGGATATAAAGTAGCCTATGTGTTAATCCAGGGTATAAGCTATCTCCATACCAAATTTCATCAAAATCCATTCAGTAGTTTTTGCGTGAAAGAGTAACAAAGGTACATCCATACATCCATTCTTACAAACTTTCGCGTTTGTAATATTTAGGATTATGCATCATCAGGAACTGCTCCTGCACTACTGCACTGCTGCAATACTGCTGATGCTGGACCTACATATAAATATGTACACATTATTATTATTAACTACATTTTTTATGGTACTTAGTGATGAGTAGAGCAGGTCGTTCGCCTGATGGTAAGCGCCACGCCTGCCCATAACAATTGCAGTGCCACCCTAAACTTTTAATACCATAAAAAGCACTGCGTTGCACTGCATTACGCTCATCACCCCGAGACATCAGATATTAAGTCTCATATGCCTAGTAATTTCGCTGGCTAAAAGGCTCTTCAAACCGGAACACAGTAATGCTTGCGCACTACTGTTTGGCGGCAGAATAACTGACAAAGCTGTGGTATCAACCCAGATGGCCTCGCGCATACGAGACACCTACCATGAGAAAATATTCCATAGAGAGCTGGTGTCAAATGAATTTTACTCATTGCAGAATTAATAAGCCACATTGTACGTTGCAGGGCAAGAAGCAATGGTCGATAAACCTGGAACACCGTCCGGTCGCCATGACGTTAGTGCCGGTCATACATCTGGGCGTGACTCTGACGGCGGTGGCGCTCGCTTCGGGGCACGTCCATCTATACTCTGGGAAGGCTCAGGCGGACACGATATTCGTTAGGGGTAGGTTGTATTTGTTGGCAACCCAACATAATTTCTTTTTTATATAGTTGCCGAGCACGTTTTCTGTATTAATGTTGACAATACTGATCCATCTAATTCAATATTATGAACCGCACATCGTAAGTGATAGCTTACGAAGCATTCTTTTGCAGTTCTTTTGTATGCAACCGCACACAAAGTTAGACATACGTTATGACACACTTGATAAACTCGATTTTGGATACTACCAGGTCTAGCGCACTCCGCATTGTAGGTACGAAGCTACAAGTACATAGCCGGACACCGACGGCGGGTCGCGCGTCGTTACACGTGCCGCGTCAGAAGAGATAAGAGCGGCGCGATAGAAAGAGAGGCGCTCTGTAGGTTAATATGACTGGTAGGTATGCAGCGGTACGCGAGCTGAATTGAATTTTATTGCGTCATAGCAAGAGTCGCTATTTGTTTAAATTTCTTTGCGGAGTGATGCTTCTGTCCCTTAGTATTCCGTGATACTACCTACCTAACTACTGACACAATAGACGCACCCACACACTCACATACGCGACTCCCATTCGGCACCGGTCGGTAGTCCTCTCGGTCGGTGATCCATGTCAGTGCGTTTCTCTTACTTTTTCGATACCTACCCCCATCATATGAGTTAGTTAATTTAGATTAGCTAATAGTATATGATTAAATAACTTATATTTCTACCACTTATCACTTTCAGTACACTGATTAATAAATCTAACCTATTATTTGTTTCGCTTTGTAAACAGCTATACCGAATGAAAGAGACTAAATCCTACGACAGGAGTTATCCTAGTGTGGAATTCAGAGCTCATAGAATTGATTGTACACGATTTGTATTTGCAATAAAATGATTGATTGATTGATTGGTTGAATAATAGCTTTGTATTTATACGGTTGGTTATAGGTATTCCGCACACACCTTGCCGCGGAACCGATAACCGTTGGAGTAGACTTGTTTTTGACCCCAGACGCAAAAGGGTGGGGTGTTATAAGATTGACCACTATGTCTGTCTGTCTGTCTGTGTCTGTCTATGGCACCGTAGCTCTTAAACGAGTGAACCGATTTGAATGCGGTTTCTATTTATTTGAAAGTAGGTGTTCTAGCGGTGGTTCTTAGACATGGGTCGTTTGCCTGATGGTAAGCAATACGCCAGCCCATAACAATAACAGCACCACCCAGAACTTTGGTTTGAAAAATACTGCGCGGCGCTGTAGTGCGCTCGTCACCCTGAGACAATTAGCTGTTGAGTCTCATAATGCCCAGTAATTTCGCTGGCTACAATGCCCTTCAAACCGGAACACAGTAATGCTCGCGCATTACTGCTTGGCGGTTAAATAACTGGCAATTAATATAAATACCTACATACACCTAAACACAGTTATAAATATACACGTATTATACAATCCACAAGTGAATGAATAAAAAATACAAAAGCAAAACATATAAATTATTATTAGATGGACAAATATAATTTGCGCATAAGTGGGCCTTATTCTTTTAAGCAGGCATAATACAAATCTAATCTTAATATCTTATTGTAATTTATAACTATGGATGTGTATTATGTGAAATAAACAATTTTTATTTATTTATTTATTTATTATAATAGGGGATCGGACAACTTTTTAGAAAGTGTTTTAAATTAACTACAATGAATATATACAGTCATGAAAAATACTATTTTAATTAAATAACGCTCTTAAAGTACCTAAAACTTTGTTTAAATATTAGGTTTAATTATTGCCGCGCAAACGGTCACCTCAAAAATTGTGACGTCATATGTAGGTACAAGACTACAAACTCTTCGAAATAAAACTTGCAAAGGGATTCTAATAAGTTTCGTGAAGTTTGGGGACTATATTGTAGTAATGGAACGAAAAAATTAGCAAAAATATATTTTATGAAAAGCAAAAACGTAAAATAAACACAAGCTTGACTCACGGCACTTGCCTACAAATGACGTCATGCGCTGTGATTGTTGTTTCGTTTGAGATGAAGAACAGATTAAAAATGTCAGAATTATTTATTGATTTTAAAATATAAATCATTATTATTTCACAAAAATATTGATTGGATGATCTTTCTGGTTCGTTAAACATTCGTTCTAATTACATTTTAGATTTTTTCTCGATTACTGTCCGATCCCCTATTATAAACCTTGCACGTCCCATTACGTCATAAAAATACTTAAATTGTAGTTTGTGTGTTAATTTGTTAACATCTTTCAGATGTGGTTTCTGTTATGAAGTTCGGCCAATTGGGGCAGGAGGAACATGTGCTTATGATAGTCACTGGGAGTAAGTCTCACACCTGTATTTTGGTAGGACAATAATTATTACGAACTAGAAATTACTTTTAACTCTAATATATTATTAGGAGTCATCTATTAATAATGTATCTAGTAACTTTCTAACCCTATACTATTTTTTTCCGAAGCAGCAGGGGACTCCCCCTTAGCACCCCCTCACCTCG